>CM026397.1:52564563-52741739 GCA_014843695.1 Archivesica marissinica
TTTTGAAGCTAATATAAACCATTTCATCATTTGGGCTAAACCCTTATTTAATAAAATAATTCTATTTTCATGATTACGTTCCGCACCCAAATTTGTTAAAGCCTTAATTAATGAAATTGGAGTAGTCTCCATGATTGCTAAAATGTAAATGAAAAAATAACATCTAATGTGTATATATTATAGCTCCTCTATCATTCCCTGTTTGCCAATGATGAAAAATGTCGGTCCTAATTCTAAATTGTTCTGGAGTTGATGGATGAAAATCTAATAATAAATAACCATGAGGGTTAGTAGTTGCATCGTGGTATGCATGTAATAGATGGGGTAATTGTGTTTGATTAGCTAATACTTTTATTTGGCCTTTATCTCTACTATTTTGAAATAACACCATATAATGAGAATTTAAACTTATTGTTCTAGATGATTTAGATTGTTGGTACATATTTTGAGTTATATATATTATATTAGCATTACGATGATGCCCTTTACGTGTAAACCATAATTTGATTTTTTCTTCATCAACATCCCCCAACATATCGTCAAAAACTATTAAACTTGGAGTTGATGTATCAGATGTAATATCTTCATCATTTTCAGGTATTCCATCAATAAACTTAATCGAAGTACCCTCACTTTCTTGTAAATCTCCATAAATAGATTGCCATTCTTTATAACACCATATTATTCTGTCTGGAACAATATTAAATATATCTTTTTTATATTTGATTAATTGTTTAACAAATTGTGTTTTACCAGAACCACTCGGACCACAAATAAAAATATTACATGGATGATGTAAAAACATACTGACCTCCATGGTGTACAAGTAATGACTAACATAAATAATGCTAAATATGATATTTAATAATATTCTCAATACTATCAAAATCTAAAAATAGTTCAATATAGTTCATATATTGTATTGTCCAAAATGAATTACAGTTCCAATTCCAACTCCTTCGGTTAGAGTGAATAACTGTTCATTATCGTTGTCCAATTTTATTTTTATTAAAATTTTTATTTTATTTTATTTTTATTAAAAAAAATATTTTATTTTATTAAATTTTTTATTATTTTTATTAAAAAATTAATTTTATTTATTAAAAAAATTATTTTATTTATTAAAAAAATTATTTTATTTATTAAAAATTTAATTTTTATTAAATTTTTTATTTTATTTATTTTTATTAAAAAAATTATTTTATTTTATGCTAATTGATGAAATACCGTGTTCTATCAGTGAGATATAATCCATATCTCATCGGTGAGATATGGATTATATCTCACTGCCGGACTACTTTTTTATTATCTCCCTTCCCAATACACTATTCTTGCAGTATTACTCTCCCTTTAAATGCTTAGACAACAACAACAACAACAAACAACAAATCAACCGTCTGCTATTGAATAATAATATATAAACAATTAATAGCTCTAACAAAATTTAAATAAATAAAAAATGGAATCTAACAATATTGAGGATATGTACCTGGAATGTAAAATAATTTTATCATCCGATGTTGTTTTTTTCACAAACTTGCACCGTGTCATTTAATTTTCACCGTTTACCTGGCTTCAATGACACTATTTACCTGTAGTATTGTTTTTGTTATGAAACAAATCAAAAGCGAAATACAACTGACAATGTCTCGAATTGTGTCACTGTAAATTGAAACAATAAATCCAAATTAAATTAAGGCCTGCTCTGGCTCTGTGCATCTAACAGTCGTGTAAAGCTGTGTAACATAATTTTGGATTTGGGCAACAATGTAATGCCGCCTTGCTCTTAATTATCACCTGCTTAATATAATAAGCATTCATAGTGTGTCCCGTGTTTGCACACTAATCAAACATTACGCCCCATTAAATAAACAAACAACAAGCTTGTATGATTCTCCAGTCCGAGATATTAGTCACGCGCGACACGATTTCACCTTGACCCGAGTAATTTTCCAAAAATAGTATCGGGGGAATTTCCAATTTTCGGATATTTTACAGATTTTCGCCGTTTTTATAATTTTCGCCAAACTGAGTTTTTATTAGCCAATTTTGCAATATTGTAACCATTAAACTGAGTTTTTATTAGCCAATTTTGCAATATTGTAGCCATTGGCGAGGCTGGCGATTGGCGATTGTTCATGTATTTTTCCTCGATTCAACTTTAAATTCAAGATGGCGGCAGATTTGTGTTTCTTTCGACTCACGACGTATAGTCGTTAATGTATTCATCCGCGCAAAAACACGGCGGCCAGCTATTTTAATTTCTTCATTTTGTGTTTGTTTTTCACCAATTATCATAAAATAAAAAGAAAATTTGTTTGTTTTGAGTGAATATGGAATATATCTCACCTCGAAGTGAGAAAATTTTCATATTTTCACTCGCGCTACGCGCTCGTGAAAATATTCGAAATTTTCTCACTTCTCAGTGAGATATATTCCATATTCACTCAAAACAAACAAATATCCTCTATTTATTTATTAAAAATTTAATTTAATTTTTATTAAATTTTTTATTTTATTTTTATTAAAAAAATTATTTTATTTATTAAAAAATTATTTTATTTATTAAAAAATTTATTTTATTTTTATTAAATTTTTTATTTTATTTTTATTAAAAATTTATTATGTGTTATGTTTTTATGTCACTAGGGTTGGAACTATGGGGGCATGTCAAACATGTGCATGTGTATAAATCCCCCATAGTGCCATAACAAATATCCCCCATACTGCCACCCACCTCGGTAAAATCCCCCATAGTGCCATAGACATCCCCCATAGTGCCACCCTATACTACTCCCGTCTGACCCTAATGAAACAGTCTTTCAGATGGGACGTTAAACCGAGGTCTCGTGTCGGTGCTTAGTAGAGACTTATTATTCATTTAACAACTTATATAGTAATCACTCTCGTTGGCGCGGATGATATGTGGTCATTCGTGTATGTGGAGGGGGGATATGGACCGTATTACCCGGAGAAACCCAACTTGTCAGATCTGGCCGTGCACCACCGTACCATCTCATATACTTCCCGGTTCAAGGCTTGAGAAGCGAGCGTGGACAGTCAATGGACAGTAGTACATTGTAATTTAATTACGCTTTTGTAAACACATAGTAATTTCACAGAAATAGGATCATTTAAAATAATTTATGTTATATTTCGGGTTTTACGCCTGCATCAGCACCATTTCGTGCTATATCGCCGGCGGGCAGTTTACTTAACAACACCTTTCCTGGGCAGGCTGCAGCGGTTAACCAGTACTTGGGTGCACCAACCTCCGTAAGAAACGATCATTTAAATATCTGAATAGATTATTACTGGAAAATGAAAATAAAACACAGTAATTAAGATGCATAACTATATGCATTCCTTATACTATCTCGATGTGCAGCACGGATGTAATGAATACACGATGCTAGATTAAACGTCAACCGATCATTTCCATTACCTTTCAGGAACTCTGAAATCGAATGGAAAAGAGTTTGATTCATCGCGAGGAAGAATTCCACCTACACCATTCACCTTTACACTGGGAGTGGGGGAAGTCATCCGAGGTTGGGATTATTCGGTAGCTAATGTGAGTTGAAAGTTGTATGTTGGTTTATGTGTATATTATATTCACGAAACCCTCCGTGATCAGCATAGGCCAACATAGCATAACGTACATTGTTGGGTTTGTTTACTTTTCAGTCCAATTATACCGTCTCCGTCCGTGGCCTGGTTGGCTAGTGGTTAATGCGTCCACACACAGAGCGGACGGTCGACGGTTCAATCTTCGTCATGCGTTCATTCTGATATGGCCGGTTGGTGAGCTGCCAACTAGTTAAATAATGGTAATATTAGTCTGGCCTACACGAATGGGATTAGGGATGTACTGATGTTCATAAATAAGGTGTCTCATAAGTCAGTAATGGCTGGTCCTTTCAATAGGGGTGACACTATAAGAGACACACACACGTTACCATATAAAACTTACAGACGGATCTGTAGTCCAGTGGTTAACACATTGGATTGGTAACCAGGGATCGCAGGTTCGACCCCCGTCTGACACTAATAAAAGTAGCAGTCTTTCAGGTGGGACGTTAAACCGAGGTCTCGTGTTGGTGCTTTACACCGTGCACGTAAAAGAACCAGAGGAGACTCTGCATGGAATGGGTCTCTGTCTGTATCATTGCACTATCCTCCAAACATGTAAAATGACTAATATCTTCAAGAGGCGTCGTTCATATGGGCAACCGGTAGCGACGATAAATAAACGTAAAACACACACACACATGTAAAACTACCATGAACACACTGATAATTAGTACTGTTAGTGTAATTGTTCTTGTAAAATAACACACTGTGTGTTGTGTAATGTAACCGGTTTCACTTTATTGACATCTCTAAATAATATTTTGATATGGCACATTTGGATACATATACCGGTCAATGATCCAGTGGTTAAAACGCTGGACTGCAAAACCAGGGATCGCATGTTCGATCCCCTGCCTGACCGATTAATCAGTGGGCGACTAAATAAACGTATCCCACCCAAAACATTTGGACTCGACCACATGAAAACGCAACTACACTGTATTCCATGTTTGCTGTATTTTCAATTGAGCCATTTTATTGCATCTGTAAAATTTATATGCAGTTAATATATACTCGTAAAATAATGTACATACTAAACATGAGGCATGATCTAAGATTGCATTGTATGCAGAAGATGGTGTGTAGAGCGGTAAATGCGTACACCAAAGTCCTCGTGTGTACACCAACGTATGTACTCATGCGTACACCAAAGCACTCGTGTATACACCAACGTATGTACTCATGCGTACACCAAAGTACTCGTGTATAGACCAACGTATGTACTCATGCGTACACCAAAGTCCTCGTGTGTACACCAACGTATGTACTCATGCGTACACCAAAGTACTCGTGTATACACCAACGTATGTACTCATGCGTACACCAACATACTCGTGTATACACCAACGTATGTACTCGTGCGTACACCAAAGTACTCGTGTATACACCAACGTATGTACTCATGCGTACACCAAAGTACTCGTGTATAGACCAACGTATGTACTCATGCGTACACCAAAGTCCTCGTGTGTACACCAACGTATGTACTCATGCGTACACCAAAGTACTCGTGTATACACCAACGTATGTACTCATGCGTACACCAACATACTCGTGTATACACCAACGTATGTACTCGTGCGTACACCAAAGTACTCGTGTGTACACCAACGTATGTACTCATGCGTACACCAAAATACTCGTGTATACACCAACGTATGTACTCGTGCGTACACCAAAGTACTCGTGTGTACACCAACGTATGTACTCATGCGTACACCAAAGTACTCGTGTATACACCAACGTATGTACTCATGCGTACACCAAAGCACTCGTGTAAACACCAACGTATGTACTCATGCGTACACCAAAGTACTCGTGTATAGACCAACGTATGTACTCATGCGTACACCAAAGTTCTCGTGTGTACACCAACGTATGTACTCATGCGTACACCAAAGTACTCGTGTATACACCAACGTATGTACTCATGCGTACACCAAAGTACTCGTGTATACACCAACGTATGTACTCATGCGTACACCAAAGTACTCGTGTATAGACCAACGTATGTACTCATGCGTACACCAAAGTACTCGTGTATACACCAATGTATGTACTCATGCGTACACCAAAATACTCGTGTATACACCAACGTATGTACTCGTGCGTACACCAAAGTACTCGTGTGTACACCAACGTATGTACTCGTGCGTACACCAAAATACTCGTGCGTATACCAACGTACTCGTGCGTACACCAACGTACTCGTGCGTACATCAACGTACTCGTGCGTACACCAACGTACTCGTGCGTACATCAACGTACTCGTGCGTATACCAACGTACTCGTGCGTACACCAACGTACATACATCAAACTCCCTGTTCTCACTGTGTTGTCGTTGGCAACGAGTGGCAATACATATGTCCTATCCTATCTTACACTAATATTCCTATCCTATCTTACACTAATATTCCTATCTTACACTAAGATTCCTATCTTACACTAATATTCCTATATTACACTAATATTCCTATCCTATGTTACACTAATATTCCTATGTTACACTAATATTCCTATCTTACACTAATATTCCTATATTACACTAATATTCCTATCTTACACTAATATTCCTATCCTATGTTACACTAATATTCCTATGTTACACTAATATTCCTATCTTACACTAATATTCCTATCTTACACTAATATTCCTATATTACACTAATATTCCTATCCTATGTTACACTAATATTCCTATATTACACTAAGATTCCTATCTTACACTAATATTCCTATCTTACACTAAGATTCCTATATTACACTAATATTCCTATCTTACACTAAGATTCCTATCTTACACTAATATTCCTATCCTATCTTACACTAATATTCCTATCTTACACTAAGATTCCTATCTTACACTAATATTCCTATCTTACACTAATATTCCTATCTTACACTAATATTCCTATATTACACTAATATTCCTATCCTATGTTACACTAATATTCCTATCTTACACTAAGATTCCTATCTTACACTGATAATCCTATATTACACTAATATTCCTATCTTACACTAATATTCCTATCTTACACTAATATTCCTATCTTACACTAATATTCCTATCTTACACTAATATTCCTATCCTATCTTACACTAAGATTCCTATATTACACTAAGATTCCTATCTTACACTATGATTCCTATCTTACACTAATATTCCTATCTTACACTAATATTCCTATCCTATCTTACACTAATATTCCTATCTTACACTAATATTCCTATCTTACACTAATATTCCTATCTTACACTAAGATTCCTATATTACACTAATATTCCTATATTACACTAATATTCCTATCTTACACTAATATTCCTATCTTACACTAATATTCCTATATTACACTAATAATCCTATATTACACTAATATTCCTATCTTACACTAATATTCCTATATTACACTAATATTCCTATCTTACACTAATATTCCTATCTTACACTAATAATCACAAACATCCTCTATATCCTAGGCAAACTAAAATTATATATGTTTCAATGTTCCAGGACATTAACACTGTTTGTTTTGTAACGGACACAGGCGTATTATATCAACTGTTTTGGAAATTGTGGTATGAACATGGATTTATATTCTTAAATGGAACTATTTTGTTTGTAGATGACTGTCGGTGAGAGAGCATCATTCGAAATACCACCAGAGCATGGTTATGGCGATCAAGGTGCCATGCCAGAATATCCTTTCACGTGATGACATTCTGAGTAGTGTGTTGGCTTGATCATTATTTTATCATCATTGAACACGCACGCGCACGCACACGCACACGCGCACGCACATCTTCTGATTTTAGGGTACACGAGATACTTATCGAAGGTCAATTTCAAATCATGATCGACCGATAAAAATAAACCAAAATAATACTGGAATGATATTATCAGGACATTTCCTAAATTAACCCAAAGAATAATATTGAAATTCAAACAGCTGTACCCTCCTGTCTATATCATAATCATGGACCAACACTCACATATATCCCGGGCTCCCTTACCTAGATGATCGCAGATAAGCAGTATTCCATGCACTTACATGCACCTGGATAGTTTCGACACCTACAATGGGATTCGAGCCTACAGTGCTTTGAAGTCAAGTACTCTAACCACTGGTGGAAGTTGTGCGAAAGTGGTGCGAAAGGCCCCGAGTTCGAACCCAGCTGTAGCCATTACGATTGTGCCATTAGGCAAGGCATTTCAATTCAGTGTATAGTCAGAATGTAAACAAACTGTATTTAATGAATGAATGGTGTTTTACGGCGCATCGACATCTAAGGTCATGTAGCGCGCATTAAAGTTATGTTTATTGTCGAGTGTATGAAATAAAATTCTATATAAGTATATGCATTACGTAAAAATTAATACTAAGAAGTTATAAAGACGTAAGATTAATTACAGGTAATATATGAATAAATGATTACTACAAAGGCATGATTAACAATTGATATCACAGCTTATTATAAATAAGTATAAGTTGCCATAAATTATTGAATACTGACAACGACACGATGGCATCCATCTTGTTGAAGGACGCCAGTACAGCGACGCAATTGATTGGTGAGTCGGCAGTGCCAGTACATGCTAGGTCAATTGTCGTGTATCATACCGTGATACGACGAGTTCAAGTACTATAACGGTAATGTAGGGTTGCCCCGAAACTAAATATTGATAGGACTGAAATACATGCATATCTAAACTGAATTAATTTCATAATTTCTTTCATTACTACATAATAATAAAACGAACAACGTGACACAAACAAGTAGTATTGCACGAGGATATTAGTATTGTATCTAGTATTGCACGAGGGTATTAGTATTGTATCTAGTATTGCACGAGGATATTAGTATTGTATCTAATATTGCACGAGGATATTAGTATTGTATCTAATATTGCACGAGGATATTAGTATTGTATCTAGTATTGCACGAGGATATTAGTATTGTATCTAGTATTGCACGAGGATGTATTGTATCTAATATTGCACGAGGATATTAGTATTGTATCTAATATTGCACGAGGATATTAGTATTGTATCTAGTATTGCACGAGGATATTAGTATTGTATCTAGTATTGCACGAGGATATTAGTATTGTATCTAGTATTGCACGATAATATTAGTATTGTATCTAATATTGCACGAGGATATTAGTATTGTATCTAGTATTGCACGAGGATATTAGTATTGTATCTAGTATTGCACGAGGATATTAGTATTGTATCTAGTATTGCACGAGGGTATTAGTATTGTATCTAGTATACTAGTATTGCACGAGGGTATTAGTATTGTATCTAGTATACTAGTATTGCACGAGGATATTAGTATTGTATCTAGTATACTAGTATTGCACGAGGGTATTAGTATTGTATCTAGTATACTAGTATTGCACGAGGGTATTAGTATTGTATCTAGTATACTAGTATTGCACGAGGGTATTAGTATTGTATCTAGTATTGCACGAGGGTATTAGTATTGTATCTAGTATACTAGTATTGCACGAGGGTATTAGTATTGTATCTAGTATACTAGTATTGCACGATAATATTAGTATTGTATCTAATATTGCACGAGGATATTAGTATTGTATCTAGTATTGCACGAGGGTATTAGTATTGTATCTAGTATACTAGTATTGCACGATAATATTAGTATTGTATCTAATATTGCACGAGGATATTAGTATTGTATCTAGTATTGCACGAGGGTATTAGTATTGTATCTAGTATACTAGTATTGCACGATAATATTAGTATTGTATCTAATATTGCACGAGGATATTAGTATTGTATCTAGTATTGCACGAGGGTATTAGTATTGTATCTAGTATACTAGTATTGCACGATAATATTAGTATTGTATCTAATATTGCACGAGGATATTAGTATTGTATCTAGTATTGCACGAGGGTATTAGTATTGTATCTAGTATACTAGTATTGCACGAGGATATTAGTATTGTATCTAGTATTGCACGAGGATATTAGTATTGTATCTAGTATTGCACGAGGGTATTAGTATTGTATCTAGTATACTAGTATTGCACGAGAATTAGTATTGTATCTAGTATACTAGTATTGCACGAGGATATTAATATGTACTACTGTTTATTTGTTCGGGTTTTACGCCTGTACCATCACCATTTTGGGCAATATCGCCGGCAGGCAGCTTACCTGACAACACATTTCCTGGACAGGCTCCAGCGGTTAACCAGTACTTGGGTGCACCAACCTCCGTAAGAAACTGCCAACATGTCATTCATATAAGTGAGACACGGCCTGAGAGGGGCTCGAACCCGTGACCATCAGTGATGATAGGTTACAGTGGTATACAAGTCAGCGACCGTAACCACTCGACCACATCGGCTGACTTAGATTACACCAATACACTAGTATAACACACTGTATACTGTAGCGGCTGACTTAGATTACACCAATACACTAGTATAACACACTGTATACTGTAGCGGCTGACTTAGATTACACCAATACACTAGTATAACACACTGTATACTGTAGCGGCTGACTTAGATTACACCAATACACTAGTATAACACACTGTATACTGTAGCGGCTGACTTAGATTACACCAATACACTAGTATAACACACTGCATACTATAGCGGCTGACTTAGATTACACCAATACACTAGTATAACACACTGCATACTGTAGCGGCTGACTTAGATTACACCAATACACTAGTATAACACACTGCATACTGTAGCGGCTGACTTAGATTACACCAATACACTAGTATAACACACTGCATACTATAGCGGCTGACTTAGATTACACCAATACACTAGTATAACACACTGCATACTGTAGCGGCTGACTTAGATTACACCAATACACTAGTATAACACACTGCATACTGTAGCGGCTGACTTAGATTACACCAATACACTAGTATAACACACTGTATACTGTAGCGGCTGACTTAGATTACACCAATACACTAGTATAACACAATGTATACTGTAGCGGCTGACTTAGATTACACCAATACACTAGTATAACACACTGTATACTGTAGCGGCTGACTTAGATTACACCAATACACTAGTATAACACACTGTATACTGTAGCGGCTGACTTAGATTACACCAATACACTAGTATAACACAATGTATACTGTAGCGGCTGATTTAGATTACACCAATACACTAGTATAACACACTGTATACTGTAGCGGCTGACTTAGATTACACCAATACACTAGTATAACACACTGTATACTGTAGCGGCGGACTTAGATTACACCAATACACTAGTATAACACAATGTATACTGTAGCGGCTGACTAAGATTACACCAATACACTAGTATAACACACTGCATACTGTAGCGGCTGACTTAGATTACACCAATACACTAGTATAACACAATGCATACTGTAGCGGCTGACTTAGATTACACCAATACACTAGTATAACACACTGTATACTGTAGCGGCGGACTTAGATTACACCAATACACTAGTATAACACACTGCATACTATAGCGGCTGACTTAGATTACACCAATACACTAGTATAACACACTGTATACTGTAGCGGCTTACTTAGATTACACCAATACACTAGTATAACACACTGTATACTGTAGCGGCGGACTTAGATTACACCAATACACTAGTATAACACAATGTATACTGTAGCGGCTGACTTAGATTACACCAATACACTAGTATAGCACACTGTATACTGTAGCGGCGGACTTAGATTACACCAATACACTAGTATAGCACACTGTATACTGTAGCGGCGGACTTAGATTACACCAATACACTAGTATAGCACACTGTATACTGTAGCGGCTGACTTAGATTACACCAATACACTAGTATAGCACACTGTATACTGTAGCGGCGGACTTAGATTACACCAATACACTAGTATAGCACACTGTATACTGTAGCGGCGGACTTAGATTACACCAATACACTAGTATAGCACACTGTATACTGTAGCGGCTAACTTAGATTACACCAATACACTAGTATAGCACACTGTATACTGTAGCGGCTAACTTAGATTACACCAATACACTAGTATAGCACACTGTATACTGTAGCGGCGGACTTAGATTACACCAATACACTAGTATAGCACACTGTATACTGTAGCGGCGGACTTAGATTACACCAATACACTAGTATAGCACACTGTATACTGTAGCGGCGGACTTAGATTACACCAATACACTAGTATAACACACTGTATACTGTAGCGGCTGACTTAGATTACACCAATACACTAGTATAGCACACTGTATACTGTAGCGGCGGACTTAGATTACACCAATACACTAGTATAGCACACTGTATACTGTAGCGGCGGACTTAGATTACACCAATACACTAGTATAGCACACTGTATACTGTAGCGGCGGACTTAGATTACACCAATACACTAGTATAGCACACTGTATACTGTAGCGGCGGACTTAGATTACACCAATACACTAGTATAGCACACTGTATACTGTAGCGGCTAACTTAGATTACACCAATACACTAGTATAACACAATGTATACTGTAGCGGCGGACTTAGATTACACCAATACACTAGTATAGCACACTGTATACTGTAGCGGCTGACTTAGATTACACCAATACACTAGTATAACACAATGTATACATGTAGTTGTCATTTATCGAAATTTACCTTAACATTGTTCACCATACCGCCAAATGCTACATTGGTGTTCGATATTGAATTGCTGAGCATCGAGGAGGCCCACACTGTACCGCAGATCCCTGCAGGGAATATACCAGTGTAAGCACCGTAGACAGGAGGCTACGGGAGGAACACAACACCCCAAGTATTGTCAGATCTATGCAATCCACTATAAGCCATTGTCCTTACTATGGAACATTAGACACAACATAACACGATAGATAAAGTCCCAACTCATGTGCATGTATTGAACTCTATTTTCGTGTTCCGTTGTATAATTTTTCTCAGTACAGAAAATGTATTGTATCGGGTCGTGTATTGCGTTATTGATCAGTCTTGAATAAAGATTATTATAATGTTATATATTCCTTGTTATTCAATAAGTTCCTTACTTGTCTAATTATTTACAGTGTTGGCATATTTTATTATCTCCCTTTGGCAGATAAAGTCCGATTGATCCCGAAATGTATAATGGTCCTTTAATTACATATCTTAATATCATTACTGTGTCAAATTTCGAACATGCATATATCATAACAATCTCCAGAACATATTCAAGTCCAAAAAGATCGGGCTACAAGTTTCGACAACATACAGCCATTTCCAAAAGGTCAATTTTGCTATCAATTTGTTACGATGTACATAGTACTAATATAATTAAGTTTTCCAAGATAATTGTTGTTTATATGAATAAAAAATGACGGGATACGATTAATCGAATACTTAAAGTGAATAAAAAGAATTGAAGAAGAAAAATGTTTTAATGGCTGCCATAATAATCTGCGTTGACTGCCTCTCCCCCGAAAACCCCACCTCAGAACAATATAGGCCACGTTATAAAGATAGAGATATCTCGATAAATGCATATGTAGTAGCATCGATTAAAATATCAACCAAGGACATATATACATACCTGTTGGGATCCATTAATTTGATTAATCAACTTGATAACATGTGGTGTATAGGAAGCAATGATAAAAACAGAGGAAACACCATACACATTTAGCTTAGCTCGACTGAAGCACGTTTTTACAACATTAGATTAAATGGAATCCATCGCCATGAGGGAGAGAAAAGAGGCAATGTGGATTTGCCTAATAGCATAACAACTGTGGTTCTGACGGGACTCACAACCTCTCGGTTACCAGGCGACGGGCACAGTACCCACTACACCACGGAGGCTCCATTGATTAGATATAGTGGGGGTCGTAATAGCGCAGTGGTAGCGTGTTCGCTTCAGGTGTGAGGCCCGGAGTTCGAGCCTCCGCTGGAGCCGTTACGATTGTTGCCTTAGGCAAGGCATTTAAAATTACACATTACCTCTTCTCTCTCCCTCATGGCGATGGATTGTATCGAACCCGGGTTGTCCTATTCAAACGCTCTACATGGACACTATGCACACGTTCTGAGTCAATTCCTTATACCCATACTCCCAGATGTTTGATATATTTTGGAAAATATTTGTGAAATATGCATTACAGTAACGGATTATTGATATACTATTTAAAATATCCCAGCCAGTAATCAACCAGCCTAATTGGAAACACATACCCCACTCCGGGCCCCTGCTAGGAAGGATTCTGCCAATACCGAACATGGGGCTATTGATACGTGCAGCAGCTTCCGGATGTGTCGAGACATTCTTCAATGCGGATAGATAGAACATAAAATGTAAAAAAACACACTAAACGTTCCAAAGAAGTACAATATAGGTTTGTGTAGAAACGGCGAAATATGGCGACTGAGATATTTCTTGTCTGTTGTAATATACACGTAAGAGGCAATGCTGTTTGTTTGTTTGTTTGTTTGTATTTTGGGATTCTGCAGTTATTAGTGGTGGAGGAAGACCCAGGTTGGAGGAAGACCCAGTGTGGAGGAAGACCCAGGGTGGAGGAAGACCCAGGTTGGAGGAAGACCCAGTGTGGAGGAAGACCCAGGGTGGAGGAAGACCCAGGTTGGAGGAAGACCCAGTGTGGAGGAAGACCCAGGGTGGAGGAAGACCCAGGTTGGAGGAAGACCCAGGTTGGAGGAAGACCCAGGGTGGAGGAAGACCCAGGGTGGAGGAAGACCCAGGTTGGAGGAAGACACAGGGTGGAGGACGACCCAGGTGGAGGAAGACCCAGGTTGGAGGAAGACCCAGGTTGGAGGAAGACCCAGGTTGGAGGAAGACCCAGTGGAGGAAGACCCAGGGTGGAGGAAGACCGGTGGAGGACCCAGTGTGGAGGAAGACCCAGGTGGAGGAACCCAGGGCTGGAGGAAGACCCAGGTGGAGGAAGACCCAGGTTGGAGGAAGACCCAGGGTGGAGGAAGACCCAGGGTGGAGGACGACCCAGGTTGGAGGAAGACCCAGGTTGGAGGAAGACCCAGTGTGGAGGAAGACCCAGGGTGGAGGATGGGGAAGACCCAGGTTGGAGGAAGACCCAGGGTGGAGGAAGACCCAGGGTGGAGGAAGACCCAGGGTGGAGGAAGACCCAGGGTGGAGGACCCAGTGTGGAGGAAACCCAGGGTGGAGGAAGACCCAGGTTGGAGGAAGACCCAGGGTGGAGGAAGACCCAGGGTGGAGGAAGACCCAGGGTGGAGGACCCAGTGTGGAGGAAACCCAGGGTGGAGGAAGACCCAGGTTGGAGGAAGACCCAGGGTGGAGGAAGACCCAGGGTGGAGGACGACCCAGGCTGCCACTACGAGCGGTACTTCATGCACGGCCTGGCACCTGGTTAGAAACATTGACCTTCCAGCAACCAGCTGGATAGTTGCCTCACTTGAAAGAATTCCACACCTGAAATGGGATTCGAGTCTACAACGGTGATGTGCAAGGGCTTTGGAGTCAAGGACCCTAACCACTCGGCCGTGGAAGACCCACGTATTGCAATACGATCTTAGTTAAGCATTTGATGCTTAGTGATCTCTCTAGGACAGCTTATAGATTAGAAAGCAAGATAGTGCACACTGAGCGACATCCCTGGCGTTTCTATTACCTCCCTTGGCAGATAAAGTCCGATTTATCCCGAAATGTGTATTGGTCAACAATCTTAGTTGAACAATTACTGATGCTTAGTGATCTCTCTAGGACAGATTATAGATTAGGAAGTAAGAGAGTGCACAATGAGCGACATCCCTGGCTTTTCTATTACCTCCCTTGGCAGAAAAAGTGTGATATGTCCTGAAATGTATATCGGTCATTTCATTTGGAATCCTTTGTTTTTACTGTTAATCCCTAGCCAGATGTTGTGGTATGATAAATGTGATTTTATCAAAAACATATTAATTAGTTGATAACAAACTCTTACTGATAAATCCCCATTGTATATACTGTATGATATCTGGCGAGATAATTTAATAATCATAAGATGAGAAAGTGGATTAACATTGATAGCATATAGTGCAAGGAAAACAACTATATAAACAGTGGAAACGTAAGAGGAGCTATATACATTAAGGGAGTAGTTAGGGGTAGTAACTCCGATGTTTATCAACATTTAATTATATACATTTCAATTTTAATCAAGGAATGACTCGCTGGTTAATAATTTCCATCGGGGTATGGATTACATTATGTGTGTTTAAAGTGTGCGGAGGCCGAAGTCATCTACGTTATCATTAAACATGTCCAATGTAGTTCATGCCCCGATGGAAACTATTAACCCGCAATTCATTACTTATATTTACATTACTTATTCTTTTCAATGACACAAAGAAAAATATTGCACACTTTGCATTTCAAATATATAAAGTCCAGATGTGCGACTTACCGTGTGTACCTTGGAACAGCGTAATGTGTGTTTTACGTTTATTTATTGTCGCTACCGGTTGCCCATATGAGCGACGCCTCCTGAAGAGATTAGTCGTTTTAGATTTTGGAGGATAGTACATGATACACAGAGAGAGACCCATTCCAGAGTATACTCTGGTTCTTTTACGTGCACGGTGTAAAGCACCGAACGAGACCTTGCCTTAAAGTCCCATCTGAAAGACTGTTAATTTTATTAGGGTCAGACGGGGAATCGAACTGGACTACAGATCCGTCTGTATGGAACAGCGTAAACTGCAAGACATCCGTTTTCTAGTGAGGAACTTTCCTAACACTGATACTGCGCATGCCCGTAACTTCGAGTGCGCATGCACGCTGCATATCATTAGTGGGGGACATTCATACGAAAATGGATACAATCAGGGCACATATATACGTTCATGGAAGGAAATGCAATAGTGATGTAAATATTTGTTAATAAAATGTCCAATTAGTAGTTCAAGGTTTAATAATTGTCTATGTAACACACGTTTTTTATTTAATGAACTACAGACTTTCCTCATTATCGTATGACGCGTGTATCCGGTATGTATTGTATTCATCATATATCGTGTTTTTGGCAATAAACGTGTACGATTATGACAAATCAAATACACTGAAATCTTGAACAACGTTATTATTATTCACTGCGGTACCCACTCGGTGTACAGGTACCACTTGAAAGGACCGCATCCTAACATTAATCGGCCTTCATGGTAGATTAATTATGCAAATGTTGACATTAACATTATAAAATAACATCCATCACATTATTTATTTATGGTTTTGCCATATTTTCATGTCCGTATGACAATGAACTTTTAAGTAGATCTATAAAATTGCGTAAGTTAGTTGACCTGCCATTTTCTCTCACAAGCTTTAAACAAACATACGTATCATCAACTGGTGAGATACATGCATTATATTAAATACATTAATAATTTAATATACATATTCATACATATGTATATTAATAGTTTCACAAAGAACACCCTGTGCCAACAGTATTAATGTCTCCCGATACAGTCCCAACCCAGTTGCTCCAACAGCTTAGGTCATATACTGATATTATTGATGGAGAAATCCCCCGGGTGCCCCCCCCCCGAGCAGTATTTCAAGAACGGGTATAACCATCGACTTTCCGCACACCAGCTGGATAGCTTCCTCAAATGAAATAATGATACAGCCCAGCGGGATTCAAACCTACATCTGTGAATGGCTGAGTAATTTGAAGTCGATGACCTTGACCACTCGGCTACGGTGGAAGTCGTGATAGCGCAGTGGATGCGTGTTCGCTTCAGGTGCGAAAGGTCTGGAGTTCGAGCCCCGATGGAGCCGTTACGATTGTGCCCTTAGGCAAGGCATTTAAATTCCACGTTGCCTCTTCTCTCTCCCTCGTGGCGATGGTTTCCATCAGGAATGAGGTCTCGAGAGTGATTAATATAAGTTGCAAGAACTTGTTTCGCAATCGAGCTAAAATAAATTTGTATAAACTACGGAGGCCCCACCGAAGATGTTGGATGCAGATAGGGTCGGATATAGCCGCCTGTATATATAGTAATGCGTGCATCTCATGCGCCAATTAGGTCATTGAGAATACTATAGTAGCAGGTGGCCCACCACAATTACAAGTCTGAATCCTGAATATATGATATATATTTATTTCGTAATAAGCCATTTCTGGCACATGAACAAAGCATCAATACAACACATTACAAAGTGAAACATGTATGGTAATATGGTGACGGACACTAATCTCAACAAAGCATCAATACAAAACATTACAAAGTGAAACATGTATGGTAATATGGTGACGGACACTAATCTCAACAAAGCATCAATACAAAGCATTACAAAGTGAAACATGTATGGTAATATGGAGACGGACACTAATCTCAACAAAGCATCAATACAAAGCATTACAAAGTGAAACATGTATGGTAATATGGAGACGGACACTAACCTCAACGAACAATTATGAGAGAGACATACAGTCTTATAAACAACGCACACACAAAAAACAAACAAACAACAATAGCGTATTAATCATTGAAAAAACAATATTAACTATTAAATAGATCTGTTTAGATAATGACAAATGATCTACGACGTTCAAATGCTTTAAAACCACATAAAGATAATTCCCGAACTGCATTTTCATTTTGTAATCGAATGAACAAATTTAACCATATTAAGTATATGCCATATACAATATATACAAACCATGCGTGTTTGGTTCTTTCAAGAAGATGGAATGTGAACCAAGCAAGAAACAGTTGAATAGTTTGTACATGGTTCTTACTTGCGTCTGCGGATAATACGATATATAGGCACAACATGCACCTAATTGTGCAGGGCTCCAGTCGGTCGTTCGTTTGTATGCGTCTGCGGATAATACGATATATAGGCACAACATGCACCTAATTGTGCAGGGCTCCAGTCGGTCGTTCGTGTGTATACGTCTGCGGATAATACGATGTATAGGCACAACATGCACCTAATTGTGCAGGGCTCCAGTCGGTCGTTCGTTTGTATACGTCTGCGGATAATACGATGTATAGGCACAACATGCACCTAATTGTGCAGGGCTCCAGTCGGTCGTTCGTTTGTATGCTTGTCTACAGGCGTTACCCACTATTGAGGGATACTCAGTAGAATAATCGACATAGTCATAGTAGAGCGTCGTCATAGTAGAGCGTCGTCATAGCAGAGCGTCGTCATAGTAGAGCGTCGTCATAGTAGAGAGTCGTCATAGTAGAGCGTCGTCATAGTAGAGCGTCGTCATGTAGAGCGTCGTCATAGTAGCGTCAGAAAGATATAATGAATACATCTGTCAACCTGTAACATCTCTATCCACGAACGGAAATGTTTCTAACTGAATGCTCATGCAATTGGAAATTGTTCGAGAATGATTTTTATCACACAGGCAGTATGCGACGCTAAAATAATCGTTTACCACGTCAAATGCTGTGAATAAATCAATGAATTTGTACTAACGATTGCAATATTGTCATTTGCTGAGATCCAGTCATCAACAGTTTAGTTGTTTACATTAACAGTTTAGTTGTTTACATTAACAGTTTAGTTGTTTACATTAACAGTTTAGTTGTTTACATCAACAGTTTAGTTGTTTACATCAACAGTTTAGTTGTTTACATCAACAGTTTAGTTGTTTACATCAACAGTTTAGTTGTTTACATCAACAGTTTAGTTGTTTACATCAACAGTTTAGTTGTTTACATCAACAGTTTAGTTTTTTACATCAACAGTTTAGTTATTTACATCAACAGTTTAGTTGTTTACATCAACAGTTTAGTTGTTTACATCAACAGTTTAGTTGTTTACATGTTTTGTTTACATTAACAGTTTAGTTGTTTACATTAACAGTTTAGTTGTTTACATTAACAGTTTAGTTGTTTACATTAACAGTTTAGTTGTTTACATTAACAGTTTAGTTGTTTACATTAAAAGTTTTGTTGTTTACATCAACAGTTTAGTTGTTTACATCAACAGTTTAGTTGTTTACATCAACAGTTTAGTTGTTTACATTAACAGTTTAGTTGTTTACATCAACAGTTTAGTTGTTTACATCAACAGTTTAGTTGTTTACATTAACATTTCAAAAGTATAATCTCTACGTAAAACAATATCAGTATTATTATTTGATTTACGTTTATTTATCGTCGCTACTTGTTGCCCATATGAGCGACTCATCCCGAAGAGATTAGTCATTTCAGATTTTGGAGGATAGTGTCATGATAAAGACAGAGACCCATTCCAGAGTCTCCTCTGGTTCTTATACGTGCACAGAGTAAAACACATACAGGGGCCGGCGTAAAGTCCCATCTGAAAGACTGTTAACATCAGTAGGGTCAGACGGGGGATCGAACCTGCGATACCTGGATTACCAGTCCAGCGTGTTACCACTTGTAGCCAACCCATTTGCTAATTATGTACATTTGTAATTTGTTTGTAACTGTTACAGACATGTATATACAGCAAACACATATTATCAGAAATCCCTGGATTCTCAGTTCAACGTGTTAACCACTGGACTAGTTGTATTCATGAGATAGTAGTACATAGTATTATTGCTTGTATATATGCACGGACCATAAGCAGGTAACAAAGCAAAACATGCATAACGAACACACCTGCTCCCACGGTCCGATTAGCGCAGTGGTTAGCGCACTCGCTTCTCACCAATGCAAACCGGGTTCGATCCTCGAACTGGGAAGTATGTGAGATGGTACGGCGGTGCAAGATCAGACAGGTGGGTTTTCTCCGGGTGCTCCGGATTCCTCCCACACGAATGACAACATTTACGCTTTCATCCGAGCCAACGATAATGATTAATATATGTTGTTAAAACTTGCTTCGCAATCATTGTAAAATAAATAAGGTTTAAACTAAACTACTTGTAGTACTGCGCCACTACATTGCGAGTAAACGCCACTTTATAATTTAAGTTTATTTAACATCGCTACCGATTACCTATTTGAGCGAAGGGCAGTTTACAACACATTTCCTGGGCAGGCTCCAGCGGTTAACCAGTACTTGGTGCACCAACCTCCGTAAGAAACTGGCAGCTTTTTCATATAAATAGACACGATCTGAGAGGTGCCATTATGACAGACGGATCTGTAGTCCAGTGGTAACACGCTGGACTGGTAATCCAGGGATCGCAGGTTCGATCCCCCGTCTGATCCTAATAAAATTAACAGTCTTTCAGATGGGACGTTAAACCGAGGTCTCGTGTCGGTGCTTTACACCGTGCACGTAAAAGAACCAGAGGAGATTCTGGAATGGGTCTCTGTCTGTATCATGCACTATCCTCCAAAATCTAAAATAACTAATCTCTTCAGGAGGCGTCGCTCATATGGGCAACCGGTAGCGACGATAAATAAACGTAAAAACACACACGGTTCCATTATTAGTGATGATAGGTTACATTGGTATACAAGTTAGCGACCTTAATCACTCGACTATACGGAGGCGGACCAAACGCCATTTACTGAAAGGAATTCATATAAACTGAATAAAATATGTTTAAACTAAGTTTTTAGCTATGACAATTTGACAAGCCGGCAATTTGACAAGCCAGCAAATGAACGGGTATATAGTATGTGAGTGTGTTTTACGTTTATTTATCGTCGCTACCGTTTGCCCATAACAGCGACGCCTCCTGAAGATATTAGTCTGGGTGATAGTGCAATGATACAGATAGAGACCCATTTCAGAGTCTCCTATGGTACTTTTACGTGCACGGTGTACAACACCGACACGAAACCTCGGTTTAAAGTCCCATCCAGAAAGACTGTTCATTTTATTAGGGTCAGACGGGGAATCGAATCTGTGATCTCTGGATTACCAGTCCAGCGTGTTACCACTGGACTACAGATCCGTCCGTATATACTATGTGACTTGTCCCTCAATATACTTAAAGGCCTGCAGTTTGACCCCGTCCAATTGTAAAGATTTATACTTTACTACCTGTTCCATGTGATTAGTGGCTTGTATCAACAATGTAGCAGTACATTCAGTATACTTTGGCGTATGTAGGTATTTTCTAACGGTTAATATGCACGATCACTCTGTGAGCTGAGAATTAGTCAAAATGAGGCCCTGACAATTTAAGTAAACGTATATTATTGATTGTAAAGAAAATTGATAGTTATGAGTATTCAAACTACATAATCCAGATCAGCCCAGTGACATAGATTACATGTTATGTAGGTGCCTCATCAGCCGTAGCGTAATCACTGAGACTGATAATTTGTATGTATGTATATAATATGTATGTATTTATATGAATAAACTATATGTGTTCGTTATATGGTAACCTTCATACTTCATTTAATTATATATCTACAGTATTATTCGCAAGTTTTCTGTTATATTTTAAATATTTCTCTGTGTCAGTGTGTGTTTACCGATATTGATGCTACATAATAATCACAGCGAATGCTATGAGTACATGTATAATATTATAATTATAATCTCTTGAACATACGAGTATTACACATATTCTGCCGATTTCTACAAGATGCCATTGAGTAAAATAACAATGTATGTAACTGATGAGCAGAGAAAAGAATTGCTGACTTTCTTGCAAAATAAGAACTGGGACGTAGAGATGGAAATAGAAGAAACAGCCACCGCCATGCCCGTTGCAGAGGCTGCTTACGTACCCCCCCCCCATGCCTCAGCATGCTGAAGGTGTTGCTGAGTGTCCACTGTGCTTGTGTTCCCCTTGCATAATAAATGAACAGAACAAACAACTTTGGTGGCCTGCTAATAATCGTCCACCGCATAATCTAAATTCACATGAGAGAAAGCTTCTATACAGGTTTTGGGCAATGCTATATAATTGTGGCGCATGGAAAGATGTCAGATATATAGAGAGAAAAGTAGCGGCTAGAAGAGGAGACTGTACTTGGCATAAGAGGGAACTGATGCCTGAATGTGTGGTACAGCAATGCAGGAACTGGCTGCCTAACCAGCGCAACCAGCCTTATTTGGGCCATAAGTGGAGTTGAATTGTTTATACCAGTTGTAAGTACTATAAAAATACAGAACTTCAATTTCAGCAATTTATAACCTCTGATATGTACGTGGGTCATAATAGATATAAGTGGTGCTCATGTATTAGATGTATACCATGCAGGGCCTCGCATGTGGCAAATACGATGTGCGTCGACCGTCAGATTTGTACCGCTATTCCTCGTGTGTTTAGTGCGTCGACCGTCAGATTTGTACCGCTATTCCTCGTGTGTTTAAGGTCAAATATAGGTCAACCTGCAGGCCTTTAAATACAAAGGAGCACGAGATGTATGAGATATAAATGGCTCATCGTAATAATTATAATTAATCAGATTTGTTTTGATTCAATTAACATATTTTAGGCAAACCAAATTCTTTAGAAAAGTGGACATGATCGAATCGGACAGAGTGTAAAAGAGACATGTTTAAATTCAAAAGGATACAGTAGATTATTTCATTGAGTATCAGTTTATTACTACACCGTTAATGTACCGTTATTACATCCGCGATTTTTTAATCACATTTTCGTATATAAATGTTATTTACATGTATGTGAGCACTGCATTTTCGCTCGCCCACATGGTTAGCATTCTAACAAGCTCAATCAGCATCGTGCTGCATTTTAGTAAATATTAAATATGATATTACAGTGTTATTTTATCACGTGTGCCCATGTCACGGTTATAACAATGACAACATGGAACATGATTTATGGGACAAATGTAGGATGGGTAAGGTTGTGATGTACTAGTACGAAAAACCAAAACATCATCTTTGGAAATATGATCAATATCCATTATGTCAAACTTCGGTTATGTCGAAGTAATGTGTTCGGTTCGATGGAATTTGACATAACGGATGTAGATTGTATAAGATTTGTAGAATGGAATTTGACATAACGGATGTAGATTGTATAAGATTTGTAGAATGGAATTTGACATAACGGATGTAGATTTTATAAGATTTGTAGAATGGAATTTGACCTAACGGATGTAGATTTTATAAGATTTGTAGACATAACGGATGTAGATTTAATAAGATTTGTAGAATGGAATTTGACATAACGGATGTAGATTGTATAAGATTTGTAGAATGGAATTTGACATAACGGATGTAGATTTTATAAGATTTGTAGAATGGAATTTGACCTAACGGATGGATGTAGATTTTATAAGATATGTAGAATGGAATTTGACATAGCGGATGTAGATTTTATAAGATTTGTAGACATAACGGATGTAGATTTAATAAGATTTGTAGAATGGAATTTGACATAACGGGTGTAGATTGTATAAGATTTGTAGAATGGAATTTGACATAACGGATGTAGATTTTATAAGATTTGTAGAATGGAATTTGACATAACGGATGTAGATTGTATACGATTTGTAGAATGGAATTTGACATAACGGATGTAGATTGTATAAGATTTGTAGAATGGAATTTGATCCTCGTGTTTTATTGAGTCTCCTTAAATGTGGCCGTCGACACACGGACATAATTAACAAACATGAAGCTGATATATCTTGTCTATAGTACAATGTATCAACAACCAATCCTGAACATTTCAACTCGATCAATTGAGAAAGTGGTGACTTGTTTATTGACACACAGAAATAGATGTGTTTGAAAGAAATTCCTATTGTTCACATCATCATTCACATTTATCGTCGACAACTGTAGGTGTGTGATTTACGTGTATTTATCGTCGCTATCGGTTGCCCATATGAGCGACGCCTCCTGAAGAGATTAGTCATTTTAGATGTTTGGAGGGTAGTGCAATGATACAGACAGAGACCCATTTCAGAGTCTCCCCTGGTACTTTTACTGTAGGTTACATGCACATAACTATATCTACCTATTAGTGTAACTAGCGTACCTTGTACAATTATGGATTTCATCATAATAGATTGTCTGGTGACTTATTTAGACTCTCAAAAATTGAGACACAAGTTGAGAAGTAAAACTCGACACTGATTTATGAAGGGCAAGTCTTGTTTAGCGAATCTGCTACATACAACGAACTATCTCACGCACGCACGCACGCACGCACGCACGCAGGCAAATACCTCCATAGAAAGTGATCTGAATATTACTTGTCTGAAAACTGGCTTTTAAATTTTAGTGAAAATAAGTGTAAAACTGTATACTTAATTTGGTAATAACAATCCTTAACATAAATAGTGTTTAAAGCGACATTACATCGCAACGCGCAAATAAAATGCGTTTTTTTCACGTATATATGCATTGCTACTACAAATTCTTCCGAATACATTCGAACACTAACATCGAATCAATAAACAGTGATTTTGTGGATTGAAAGTAGGATTTCATATAACGATCATCCATTCTCTTGAATTGACGTGTGTTTATCATCGGAGTCAATAATAAACGCGTGATAATGTCGCGTAGAGATAATTTAACTAAGAATAGTCTACACATAAATAGGCACACATGTGAGATATAACGGTAAATCTGTACCATAAATCGTGTTATTCAGGATACACTAGTTTTATTACGCATGGATGTTTACATTATTTTGTTATGTCAACAAACCGCGTATACGACGTTTGTTTATTAGTCGAAATCAGTATTTGAGGCAAATATTTGGGGGGGGGGGGGTATACCATATAATAGGAAAATACTGCTGTAGAAATGTGTGTGTCCACTGATGTAGTGTCGCTTTAAGCAGTGTTGAAATTGCTAAATCTGAAAGTGAAGTGGACCTTGGTGTGGCTACTAGCTCAGCTTGTAAACTAACAGAACAATGTGGAAAGGTCGCTAAGAAAGCGCTACAGCGGCTTGGACTATCGCATATAATATTGGAACATATTGACATGGAAAGTGTTATGGTTGTATATCAAACATTAATGGAATAAGCCGCGCATAGCATCATTATTACTCAAAGGATATTGACTGTTTGGAAAAGAGTTCAGATATGTGCTACACGTCCTGTTCCAGAAATTAAGACACCTTACGTATGAAGAACGATTAACTAGTTTAAACATGTACAGTTGGAAACAGTGGCGCTTATAGTTTACTTATAGTAATTGATACATTCAAAATAAACTCTGATAACTATTACAAAATATCAACTATTTCAGCAACGAGAGGAAATTCCATGAACTTGTATAAACCAACTCTGCACACAACGTCAACACTATTTCAGCAACGAGAGGAAATCCCATGGACTTGTATAAACCAACTCTGCACAAAACGTCAAAACTATTTCAGCATTAAAATCGTGACATCATTGAATGGCCTGCCAGAGTGGGATAGTGTCTGCAAACTCGAGTAAACTCGTTCAAATCCAGATTAGACCTCCACTGGAATGTAACAAACACATATGGGACACAAGAGGCTCAGCCTAAATATTAAATGTAAATACAAATGAATGAGACTATACTACTATATCCCAAACGAAACCAACAGGGTTTGATTTGTTTCCATAATTAAACAATATGATGGGCCTTCGTAGATGTGGACATTATACTGTTACTAGGCGCAGGGTAATCAGAACATAGGTGTTCGATACACCTAAGGTAGGCTGTAGGCCTAGTTGGTGTTTTCTCTTTAGTAGTTATACTGTTATAAACTGATAGTATAATCCCCCCCCACACACACACGAGATGATCGAGTATGATCGAGTATGATCGAGTATGCTCGAGTATTAGAATATTCCAATTCTTCCGCAATCGAATATTGAAATAGAAAATTCCCTATTCGTTGCCATCATTAGTATATGATAAACTGAAATATTCTCAATCTATATCCACGGACCATTATTGCTTGTATATATGCACGGACCATTATTGCTTGTATATATGCACGGACCATTATTGCTTGTATATATCCACGGACCAGTATTGCTTGTATATATCCACGGACCATTATTGCTTGTATATATCCACGGACCATTATTGCTTGTATATATCCACGGACCATTATTGCTTGTATATATCCACGGACCATTATTGCTTGTATATATCCACGGACCATTATTGCTTGTATATATCCATGGACCATTATTGCTTGTATATATCCACGGACCATTATTGCTTGTATATATCCACGGACCATTATTGCTTGTATATATCCACGGACCATTATTGCTTGCATATATCCACGGACCATTATTGCTTGTATATATCCACGGACCATTATTGCTTGCATATATCCACGGACCATTATTGCATGTGTATATATCCACGGACCATTATTGCTTGTATATATCCACGGACCATTATTGCGTGTATATATCCACGGACCATTATTGCTTGTATATATCCACGGACCATTATTGCTTGTATATATCCACGGACCATTATTGCTTGTATATATCCACGGACCTTTATAGCTTGTATATATCCACCGACCATTATTGCTTGTATATATCCACGGACCATTATTGCTTGTATATATCCACGGACCATCATTGCTTGTATATATCCACGGACCATTATTGCTCGTCTATATCCACGGGCCATTATTGCGTGTATATATCCACGGACCATTATTGCTCGTCTATATGCATGGATCATTATTGCGTGTATATATCCACGGACCATTAGTGCGTGTATATATGCACGGACCATTATTGCTTGTATATATCCACGGACCATTATTGCTTGTATATATGCACGGACCATTATTGCTTGTATATATCCACGGACCATTATTGCTTGTATATATCCACGGACCATTATTGCTTGTATATATGCACGGACCATTATTGCTTGTATATATGCACGGACCAGTATTGCTTGTATATATCCACGGACCAGTATTGCTTGTATATATGCACGGACCATTATTGCTTGTATATATGCACGGACCAGTATTGCTTGTATATATCCACGGACCAGTATTGCTTGTATATATGCACGGACCATTATTGCTTGTATATATGCACGGACCAGTATTGCTTGTATATATGCACGGACCATTATTGCTTGTATATATGCACGGACCATTATTGCTTGTATATATCCACGGACCAGTATTGCTTGTATATATCCACGGACCATTATTGCTTGTATATGTCCACGGACCATTATTGCTTGTATATATCCACGGACCATTATTGCTTGTATATATGCACGGACCATTATTGCTTGTATATATGCACGGACCATTATTGCTTGTATATATGCACGGACCATTATTGCTTGAATATATGCACGGACCAGTATTGCTTGTATATATCCACGGACCATTATTGCTTGTATATATGCACGGACCATTATTGCTTGTATATATGCACGGACCAGTATTGCGTGTATATATGCACGGACCATTATTGCTTGCATATATCCACGGACCATTATTGTGTGTATATATCCACGGACCATTATTGCTTGTATATATCAACAGACCATTATTGTGTGTATATATGCACGGACCATTATTGCTTGTATATATGCACGGACCATTATTGCGTGTATATATGCACGGACCATTATTGCTTGTATATATCCACGGACCATTATTGTGTGTATATATCCACGGACCATTATTGCTTGTATATATCCACGGACCATTATTGCTTGTATATATGCACGGACCATTATTGCTTGTATATATCCACGGACCATTATTGCTTGTATATATGCACGGACCATTATTGCGTGTATATATGCACGGACCATTATTGCTTGTATATATGCACGGACCATTATTGCGTGTATATATGCACGGACCATTATTGCGTGTATATATCCACGGACCATTATTGCTTGTATATATATACAATGCCCATTATTTCTTGTCTAATTTAACGATATGTTCGTAGACAAGCTAATAAAATATACATGTAAGTTGTTCAAAGTCTCCATATGTCATGAACACGTTAATAAAATAATGTAATTTTATACAAGGCATATACGCAGGCCATATATCACTTATCAATTATGTTGACAACCCAACAAACATGACCCGTAGAATTTGTGTAATGACTTGTTCAAATCGTGATGAATGACTTTTCATTTTTCACAAAAATCTAGACCGCCGTCACATTTGTATTGACAGTTGGAAATCGCACGCTGTTTACGTATAGCTTCCTTAATATAGCGCTGTTTAACGCTAACGTAGCGTAAACTAAAGTAACGTTTTTCGAATTCATGTTTATGTAGCTTCACAAAATTGAAAAATAATGTGGCTAAAAATGAATTTGCTTTTTGGAAGTATTGCCGTGTTTCTGATAGTAATATTAGGAACTACGGAAGCTGGAACTGTGTATAAAACTATAATCAAAAATGGGACAGGTACGTTATAATATATATTCCTGATTTTGTATAACATTTGGTAATATACTGTGCATGTTTGTGTTGGCATATATATGCGTGCTTAGTAAAATATGTTCTGCTTTCATTTTAAACATGTTTATTTTTCAGCCAATATAATGTTAATTTACAATAATACAAATTATTAAGAAATTGGACAGAAAGCTGTACAACACTGCGTTTTTATGAATAACTTATTTTGGATTAATCTAATAATAGAAATGCTCGGTGCAACTGAATGGCAAGATATAGAAATGTTTAATTTTTATAAATTAAGTATTGAGTAATTTGTTTTGGTTATTGCTTTCCGAAAGTAAACATAAACCCAACTGTTATGCTTATTTTTATACAAACTATTAAATAACGACAACACGCGGTAGTGCAGCACAGACGCTTGGGGTCTAGACAAATGGTTTCGGGTTCAAAACCAACATTTTTTATTTGTTTAAAGAATATTTTGAAGACATGTTTATGCTATATCCAAGCATGCCCCAGTATCAGCACACATGCACATAAAAGAAACATGTTTGGATACGACATAAACTTGTGTATGTATAATGCCTCCTATTGTGTATCAATATTTTCTTAAAATAAAATAAAATGTTTTGAACCTGAAACCATTTGTCCAAACCCCAAGCGTCTGTGTAGTGTTGTGCTGTGGGGTGTAGTATTGTGGGGTGTAGTGTTGTGGGCCAGGCACGTGTCCGTACAAAAACGACTATTCGTGATTGATCAAATAACGGTTAAGTTGCAACTTTTATCTTATTTATTTTTCATTTGTTTTCAAAAAGCGTACTTTTCTGGATACATCTTTGCCCATTTTTCTTGCTTGCGTTTGCACTCCTTTTATAACTACATGTATATAAAATAGCTGAGAGCAAATAAAAACAATGTATATGTATAATGATTGTCATAACACAATAGTAGGAAGTCGTGATAGCGCAGTGTTAGCGCGTTCGCTTCAGGTGTGAACTGCCCGTTCGAGTTCGAGCCCCGCTGGAGCCGTTATGATTGTGCCCTTATGCAAGGCATTTAAATCCCACATTCACTCTTCTCTCTCCCTCGTGGCGATGGATTCCATCAGGAATGCGGTCTCCAGAGTGATTAATATTAGTTGTAAGAACTTGTTTCGCAATCGAGCTCAAATAAATTTGTATAAACTAATAGTATTTCATATATAAGTAAAGGGATTTAAATACGTTACTATGATACTTTTTACCTAACTAATTTTTGGCAACTATTGAATAAATATTGTTTAATCTAGCACAACGATCATACACGTGACGTGTGTTCGATCCCTGTGCATGGTAAACGATCATACACGTGACGTGTGTTCGATCCCTGTGCATGGTAAACGATCATACACGTAACGTGTGTTCGATCCCTGTGCATGGTATTTGATACCAATAAACTAAGACTGGGATTACCCAAGGGTGTCTATTGGATACCTGCTCATGAGATATATATTATTTTAGTAATTATCTTTAGTAATAAGTATGTAAATAACACTCTACATTCAATGATGCATATTCACGCTATTTAAAACTGTTAACATAAGGTGACTTATAGGCCCGTTTGGCCGGGTGTTAAAATTTCACATTATACTGAAGATTTGTTGTAAATATGTTGGAAAACACAAGTCACTATAATAAACAATTATCTTATCTTATATATATCAGGCCCGTAGCCACGCTGAGGCACACCGAGGCAGTTGCCTTGGTAAAATTTCTAATGTTAACAAAAATAAATGAAAAATTAAATAAATAAAATGCCAAAAATATCCCTTTGCTAAATAAAATGTTGACTGCTAGAGAATTGAATGGTCAGTATATAATTATACGTCTAAACTCATTAAATGAGAAAACGCAGGAAATGCAGGAAATCGCATCTATACCCCAACACTTGTAAGAGGGAACATGCCTCGGTTGTGATTTTCCTCTGGCTACGGTACTGTATATATATATATATAAACAATATAGTAGTGCCCATGTATATAACAGACGGATATGTAGTACAGTGGTAACACGCTGGACTGGTAATCCAGGATCGCAGGTTCGAACCCCCGTCTGACCCTAATAAAATTAAAAGTCTTTCAGATGGGACGTTAAACCGAGGTCTCGTGTCGGTGCTTTACACCGTGCAAGTAAAAGAACCAGAGGAGACTCCGGAATGGATCTCTGTCTGTATCATGCACTATCCTCCAAAATCTAAAATAACTAATCTCTTCAGGATGCGTCGCTCATATGGGCAACCGGTAGCGACGATAAATAAAGGTAAAAGCACCACATATATATCTATATATGGGCACTACTATATTGTTTTCTTATAAGTCCGCCTCAGTGGTCGAGTGGTTAAGGTCACTGACTTGTATACCACTGTAACATATCATCACTAATGGGCATGGGTTGGTTCGAGCCCAGCTCAGACCGTGTCTCTTTATATGAAAATGTTAGCAGTTTCTTACGGAGGTGGGTGTATCAAGTACTGAATAACCGTTGGGGCCTGCCCAGGAAATGTGTTGTTAGGTGAACTGCCCGTCGCTCATATGGACAACCGGTTGCGACGAGAAATAAATTTTAAAATAAGTTTTCATCCAAGAGAATGTCAACAAAGAGCTATGTTATTGAATGTGCTATTAAACGGAGCCTTTGAATAATGTGCCCGAGATTTATAAATACATATGCAGCTCTCTTTAAACGATTTAGATGATATATAACGAGTTAATTTATTACGTTGTTTTCCTGAAATTGTCAAAAAAAGGTAGTATATAATTGTCTACGTTCGCGAAACGAATAAATTAAATTCCCTTGTTCATAATGAACTAAACGCCAGCTGGCGTTGTACTACACGAAGTGTTCGTGCATATGGGCGGTAAAGTAGCCATTCAGCTTTGGACGGCCGAATAGAATAGACGTAATTTTAGTGAATAATCATTAGACGATGAAAGATACATTGTATGTAATCCTGTATTGGGCTAATTCAAAAAATTTGGGTTCGGAAACGACATTTGTTTATTATTGGATTCAATATTAAACACTGGGTACGGACGGTTCCTATTTGGTATAGCAGCTGAAAGCAGGCACATAATATACCCCCACAAAGCTTCATACACAGGAACATGATCATATTTGTCAAACATAAAATGGTTATCAGTCGTATGCAGCCAGCCAAGGGAATTACAGAAAGTGGCTACTTAGCACAGGTGGCTGCTTAATAGAGGTAAAATGTATAGCAAACAACATATTGGGAAACTGGAAACTAGTTTATACAAATTTAATTTAGCTCATAAATTATACTAATCACTCTCGAGACCTCATTCCTGATGGAATTCATCGCCATGAGGGAGAGAGAAGAGGCAACGTTGAATTTAAATGCCTTGGCTAAGGGCATAATCGTAACGGCTCCAGCGGGGCTCGAACTCCAGGCCTTTCTCATCTGAAGCGAACGCGCTACAACGGCGCTATCACGACTATTTGCATTGCTTTAAAATGACGTGTGGTTTAAGTTAACCATATTTTATTGCATACACTTAACAACTCTTATAAGTGTGCATCTTTGATTTCCGTATAACTTTTTTATTTATCAATATTTTTGCACGAAATTTTGTGTACTGGCTATTGACTACATTTCGAGTATTATCCCGTGCTCCACGTGTTCAATTTAATCGATACGGCGCGTTGAACCACGCAACGTCAAAATCAACACAATGCACGAGGAAATGGTGCGCTGGGACAAAATAAAACTGTATTTGGTCGTTGTGGACTTGATTACGATCCACACATCAGAAAAACATGACATGGGCAGGCGGACCATAGCGGAACGGGGAATAGCCGTCGGCTTCATTAACGCCGGTATACACCAAACAGAGGTACGTCTCAAAGTTAATTCAATGTCACTAATTATATTAAGTTTCTTTGTGTTATAAAAATTGAAAGTCACTAACATTCAGTTTTTTATCGAAAATATCCATAAAAAATAAATTATATATTTTAATTACTAATTTCATGTTATCCGTATCATTTGCTGGTAGCGCGACGCATGGGTGTACACCGCAACACCATCAGAAAGCTGATGCTTAAGTACAGAGCGACTGGCAACGTTGGTAACCTCCCTCGCAGACCATGTGGGCGTTGTACAACAGCTGCACAAGATAATCACATCGTACATGTGCATCGTCAGCAGAGAACACGTACAGCTGTCAAGACGGCCCGAGAAACACGCGGGACGCACGGACGCCATATCTCTGCGCAGACCGTTAGAAGGCGTCTTCGATCGCTCGCCAACCTGTGGTGAGGCGGCCCTTTAAGGGTATTGTATTGACTCAAAGGCATAGGGCACTGCGAGATCGTTGGGCTCGGCGTCATCGTAGAACAACACAGGCAGAATGGGGGCAGGTCCTGTTTACTGACGAAAAGAAGTTCTGCCTACAGGAAAACGACTGTCGTTCACGGATATATCGACAACGGGGAGAACGGTTCAACGACAACTGCGTCATCGAACGAGATAGGTACGGGGGTGGGTCAGTAATGGTATGGGCTGGTGTCTCCTTACATCACAAGACTAACATCGTGTTCATTAACGGTAATCTAAACGCCGCCCGGTACAAACATGACGTGCTTCAAACTGAGGTAGTACCCATGTTTAGGAACAATAGAGGATTGCGGTTGCTGCAGGATGGCGCACCAGCCCACACGGCTAGGGCGACAAGATTCTTTCTGAATGCTAACCACATCAATGTGATGGCCATACCACAGACAGTGCCACAGACCATCGCCCAGCTCCGTGCGAATATTGGGCAAGAGTGGGCAAATCAACCCCAAAACTATGTACGACGCTATGTCCCTTCCATGCGACGACGTTGCCAGGCTGTGATCCGCAGTCAGGGTGGGCATACGCGATATTAGAATAATTAATTCTCATCGGCCTGAATTTTATCATTGACATTATCATTTTGCAACATTGACTTTTTACGCACCATCACATTACTTAGTCATGTTTGTTAAATTTGTATTTGTTATGAAATAAAATAAATGGAATATCATGAAATATATCTCAACTGTATTTGCTGAAAATTTCACCATTATCGGACCAATATTGACGGAGATATGAGACCATTTATACATGCACACTTATAAGAGTTGTTAAGTGTATGTAGCTACGTACGTAGCATTAGACAATACAATAATGTGGGTTAACACTGGTAACGCCATAAATAAATTGGCTAATCACATAATTATAATGAATTGGTGAACCCATAAATAATCCTGATAACCACATAGTGTATGGAACAGACGGATCTGTAGTCCAGTGGTAACACGCTGGACTGGTAATCCAGGGATCGCAGGTTCGATCCCCCGTCTGACCCTAATACAACTAACAGTCTTTCAGATGGGGCGTTAAACCGAGGTCTCATGTCGGTGCTTTATACCGTGCACGTAAAAGAACCAGAAGAGACTCTGGAATGTGTCTCTGTCTGTATCACTGCACTATCCTCCAAAATCTAAAATGACTAATCTCTTCAGGAGGCGTCGCTCATATGGGCAACCGGTAGCGACGATACATAAACGTAAAACACACACAGTGTGTGGATACAAATATAAAGCATGCGATAAATCTATGGTGTTTTGGTGAAGTCCATGGAGCGTACGATTAGATCCATAAAAAATGGGACGTAATACGGGTATGAAACCATATATTATAGTGAAAAGCAGTACCCCTTGTTTTGTCACCGACGGTGCACCATATCGTGCATTGCATTTAGTATTAAGATAGTTTATACACATTTATTTTAGCTCGATTGCGAAACAAGTTCTTTCAACTTATATTTAATCACTCTCGAGACCTCATTCCTGATGGAATCCATCGCCACGAGGGAGAGAGAAGAGGCAACGTGGAATTTAAATGCCTTGCCTAAGGGCACAATTGTAACGGCTCCAGCGGGGCTCAACTCCGGACCTTTCGCACCTGAAGCGAACGCGCATCCACTGCGCTATCACGACTTCCTAGTATTAAGATAGACTAGTATAAGTACACACGAAGCTGCTTTAATGATAAAACAACATAAATAATTACATATTATGAGTGACACAAATTATTTTCGGAAATGATAGTTATATACATAAAACTGGGACACTTTTCTGACACAATTTCTGATCAATAATTTATAGTCTGCGCAGAGGATAGTTAGACAAAACCTTGATAAATGATTGACAAGGTGATGGATGGCGATCGTCGCCTTACTAGACGTTTATTCACGAACGGTGATCGGATAATTAGTAAGGGCCCCTTGGCCATAGATTTTACACATTACTAAAGGGGCAACCGACTGATTAATTAATAGTCTCAATCTATTATACATGTTGTCTGATTATGATGTACGAGACTTGAATATATCATAAATTATACAGAATGACCAACCAACATAGGATTCCCCACCCACCCATACACTCCGTATATGCACAGGCACTTGGTGAATGGTCCATTAGCATCCCATATGGCCTTTTAGAATTCTTAGATTTTGTAACATGTTCGACAGACACATCAAATTGAATCTTATTTATTGTCGGTATCACCTTCAAGTCACAGTCAGATGTAACAAATCTTATTTATTGTCGGTATCACCTTCAAGTCACAGTCAGATGTAACAGAGCTTTAATGGCACTGTGCATTATATAAACTTTATTTATTTTACAACGATTGCGAAACAAGCTACATATATTAATCACTTTTTGGCGCGGATGAGAGCGTATCTGTGGTAATTCGTATGGGAGGAAACCAGAGTACCCGGAGAAAACCCACCTGTCCGATATTTCGACCATCGTACCATCTCATATACTATAAAGTTTATTTATTTTAGAACGATTGCGAAGCAAGTTTTAACAACTTATATTAATAACTCTCGTTGGCGCGGATGAACGCGTATATGTGGTCATTTGTGTGGGGGAAACCGGAGTACCCGGAGAAAACCCATCTGTCCGATCTGGCGACCACCGTACCATCTCACATACTTCCCGGTCCGAGGATCGAACCCGGGTCGCATTGGTGAGAAGCGAGTGCGCTAACCACTGCGCTAATCAGACATCCGTAATGGTATAATGGGTGCTGATAAAAATGTTGTTATAGAAGACATATGTGCTTGAATAGAATAATTGGGAAGAAAGTGTTTGTTTTTTTTTTTTTAAAAAGGTAAAGAAGAGATAAACCATATTCATTGTTGTCATATTTCGATATCCAATTGATATTCTTTTACAATTCTCATGTTTAATATAATCTCTACGACTGCCAATAGTTGTTTTAAGGGACACTGTGTTTGTTTCGATAATATAATAGGATATACATGGGTTCCGTACGTTGTTCATGCTTTATCTTTTCTATGGAGAGCGCTTTTCTTTTTTATCTTATTCAATCTTTTAGCCCACTTATACTATCAAAGCACTGTTTCGTCTGCCTATGATTCATGTTGTAAACACAGTAATGTACTTTATATGCAAACTTACCCCCTCCCCCATCCCTAGTATTTGATGTATGCATATTACCTGTCTTTTTGCCTGTCAGTGTCTTAACATTTTTTGTTCTTTGCAGTTTTTAGGCCACAGGCCAAGATCAGCAACTACAACACAGTGTATCAATCAATAGTGTATTTCTATTTGAACTCTTAAGATTTATCTATATTATATAGTTGCTTGTATCTTAAGCTGTATGTTATCCTTAAATTGTTAAAACTATTAACACAATGTATTAATTTTATTTTTGTCTTTTAGGTGCTCGCTTTAACATGTTTTAATTATGCTATGTCCTGTGTTGTATTCATGTTTAAACCAACTTTTATTTCTTAGCTGTTTTTTCTTATGTTTTGATTATAATATATGTTTGTCGGAAAAATAGCTTATTAGCTAATGTTATTTGTAAATGTAATCCGACGTTAAATAAAGCTTCTTGTATCTTGTATCTTGTATTACATGTATACGTCCCCGCGATGGGTTCGACATTAGCGACAAGATAGATAGAGAGATAAAGAAGTGCTATGCTGTGTTTATACGGGAAAGCCTGATGCATGTACAGCATATAGGTAGAATGTACGAGATATGCATATACAAAATATACATGAAAACGAACATAAAGCTTCACAATCAATTAATTGTCCGTATTTATAATACTCACAAGTCCAATCTCACAGTTGATATAAATTACACCGGTTATTTACTCCATTTCATGATTTTTGCAAATAATATTTTAACGTCTACAAGAAAAGCATAATCGTTGTCATCATTCTATCTATGTAGTCAAATTCCTTCTATTATGTCCTGATGTTCAAATATTTGTATAAAATTTCATGAAATCTAGCTGTAACCTTTTCTATAATGCACACATGATATAATAAAATATTTTGGCACCACCCACCAACCCATCTTTCGTAGAAATAAAATAACAGTACACACATAAACATGCGCATAATACATGTATCTGGTGCATGATACCACCATCAACTACGTGTGTGTTTTACGATTATTTATCGTCGCTATCGGTTGCCCATATGAGCGATGCCTCCTGAAGAGATTAGTCATTTTAGATTTTTGGAGGATAGTGCAATGATACGGACAGATCCATTCCAGAGTCTCCTCTGGTTCTTTTACGTGCACGGTGTAAAGCACCTATACGAGACCTCGGTTTAAAGTCCCATTTGAAAGACTGTTAATTTTATTAGGGTCAGACGGTGGATCGAACATGCGATCCCTGGATTACCAGTCAGATGGGACGTTAAACCGAGGTCTCGTGCTTTACATCGTGCACGTAAAAGAACCAGAGGAGAATCTGGAATGGGTCTCTGTCTGTATCATTGCACTATCCTCCAACAATCTAAAATGACTAATCTCTTCAGGAGGCGTCGCTCATATGGGCAACCAGTAGCGACGATAAATAAACGTAAAACACACACACACAGATGAATACCCATTTCCGGTAAATATCTCGTAACACATTGTGAGCATATATTGAAGAGAACTATTCGCTACGTCAATGACGACGCGGTAAATATATTAAAACATTGGTGTGGTTTTCATCATATGTTTTCAAATAATGGTTACAATTTTCCAATGCATTATATAATAGATTAATTATGATTGATAAGAGACAGCTGGCGAAGACCGCACGAGACATCTCATACTACAACAATCCGTCAGCTATGTCTAGTAATATTTACAAACCAGAATATGCACATACTAGGAAGGCTTGTCAGGCATGCGTGTGTGCGTACGTGTGTGTATATTCCACCACTACTATTATTGTTCAATCATATTTTATTTTGCTCTATTATGACACAAACTATACTTACACTATATACAAAGGACGCTTACAAAGGGTCGACCCTCATGTTCTTACAACATTACAGACTGCTCTGTTCACACTTACTGCTGCTGCTGCTGCTGCTGCTGCTGCTGCTGCTACTAATACTACTACTGTGATATTGCTACTACTGCAACACAGCTGTAGTCGTTTCGATTGTGCCCTTAGGCAAGGCATTTAAATTCCACATTTGCTTCTTCTCTCTCCCTCGTGGCGATGGATTCCATCAGGAATGAAGTATCGAGGGTGATTAACCTATTTCATTCCGGATACATTTAAAGGCTTTTGCAAACTACATATACCCAGATCAGTCGCAGCGTGACGCTGTGTGCTGATCAGAATCTTTATTGTTTGCTACATAGCCAAGTGTCTTAGCAAGATCATCTGAATAGCAAACAACATAGAGCCTGATCAGATGGCACGTTCCATGGCGGTTGATCTGGCTCTATGTTCTTTGCAAATACTGTTTGAACGGTATACCAGAATCAAATGGGTTAATAGAAGTTGTATGAACTCGTTTCGCAATCGAGCTAAAATGAGTGTGTATACACTAAGCTAGCGCTAGGAATAATTATAATTATACATACAAATACACAGCATTTATATAGCGCAACAATTAAAAATGATTCTATTGCACTTCACAATTACAGATGTAATCTTAAACATTTACACATGACAATAATATATGGAAATATAAGTAAAAATGTATGCATATATAGATATAATTAGGATTCTAGTAATTGGATAAGAACATATTTTATTATAATATCTACACCATTACAGTAGTAAGTGAATGATTGGATTAGCGATACAATTGTTTTTTACATATATAGATATAACTAGGAATCTAGTAATTGGATAAGAACATATTTTATCATAATATATACACCATTACAGTATATATAAGTGAGTGATTACATAACATATGAAATACAATGAATGCTATCCCATTTGAAGGATGACATTAAAACGCACATTAGACTTTAATTCTCGTAAAACAGTTGCACATGTTACTCCAACATTGAATTGATATACATCAAACGTCGCCCGTACCATAGTGATGTAATCACATCTGTAACACTGCCATCAACATACATAGTTACATCTATCTGCTTGTTCGGTGAGTGCTTGTTACATAGGCAAATCATGTTTCTGTCTTGTTAACACGATCCTGTTTATGCTATTATTATTTTGATATTTTCAAGGAAACAGCTATAACGTTCATATATATTCTCAAGTGCTCTTCCATGTTAATGTATGCTATGCTAATATATTTGATCAAATTACCTTTATTTGTTGTAGAAACCTTCGAGAAAGAGAAGTATTAAAGCAACATCATGATTGGAAAATGTTTTATATATTTGTGAGCTCATGTGCACATCCATCCCAACCCCATCCCCATCCCCACCCCCATCACATCACATCACATCACATCCCACCCCCTTGAACCCACCCCGTCCCATCCCATCCATCCATCCATCCCATCTAAGTTTACATCGCTATTGCATGCCCTATTGTATCCATTTTCGTGTGAATTTCGTCCTGACTAATGATATACAGCTGACATGCGCACTCGAAGTTACGGGCATGTGCATTCACAGTGTTGGGCAACGTTTCGTTTTCTTAGAATAATGAATCATATAAGTAATGAATCGTGGGTTAATAGTATCCTAGTATCCACCGGGGTATGAACTACGTTGGGCGTGTTTAGAGTTAGCGTGGGGACCGGTAGCTGTATCGCGGTATGCAGTACGTTGGGCGTGTTTAGAGTTAGCGTGGGGACCGGTAGCTGTACCGCGGTACGCATTACATTGGGTGTGTTTAGAGTTAGCGTGGAGGCCGGTAGCTGCACCGCGGTACGCATTACATTGGGTGTGTTTAGAGTTAGCGTGGGGCCGGTAGTTGCACCGCGGTACGCATTACACTGAACGTGATACAGTTAACGAGGAGGCCGAAATAGATTGGGCGTGCCGAAGACCTTCGAGCTAACTTTAATAAACACGCCCAATGAAGTTCATACCCTAAAACTATTAATGTGTGTGTTTTACGTTTAATTATCGTCGCTACCAGTTGCCTATATGAGCAACGCCATATGAATATATTAGTCTCCAATGTTTAGAGTTTGAAGGATAGTGCACTGATGCAGACATAGTCTCATCTGGTTCTTTAACCTCGGTTTAAAGTCTCACCCGTAAGACTATGATATGAGCCAGCTTAGTATGGCATAGCGGGGGATCGAACCTGCGACGTCTGGTTTACAAGTCCAGCGTGTTAACCACTCGACCACTGATCCGCTACATGGAAACTATTAACCATTTGAGCGACGGGCGGTTCACCTAACAAGTACTTGGTGCACCATTATCCGTAAGAAACGGCCAACTTTTTCATATACTTGTAAATAGACACAAGTCGTGTGGAAGTCGTGATAGCGCAGTGGATGCACGTTCGCTTCAGGTGCGACATGTCCGGAGTTCGAGTCCCGCTGGAGCCGTTACGAGTGTGCCCTTATGCAAGGCATTTAAATTCCACGTTGCCTCTTCTCTCTTCCTCGTGGCGATGGATTCCATCAGGAATGAGGTCTCGAGAGTGATATAAGTTGAAATAACTTGTTTCGCAATCGAGCTAAAATAAATTTGTATAAATTAAATAGACACAGTCATCATGACCATCAGTGATGATAGGTTACAGTGGTATACAAGTCAACGACCGTAACAACTCGACCACAGATGCGGTCGGAACATATTAACTGACGATTATTCACTTAAGTATGCGCGCAGAGACATCTGCACTGCTAAGCACGCTAAGTATTACTGTAAATGTCGCACATGTCAAGTACTGTTCAGTATAACCTAGTAGAAATATACCAATTTAACAAGTAATAAATCAATGTTTTCTTGCAACGTGAAACGGACTACTGAACATTACATTTTTCAGCGCTACAGTTGTTGTAAATAAATGTGTACCCATACGTTACTGAGTGACATCTGTTAGCGACGAGTTCAAATGATGTCAATAAATGACGTTTAAATTGGCTTAAAATTCAAATTGTATTAAATTATTATGTATTGGATACTTTTTATTTGTCTTGGCCTCGACCTGATTAATCGGGACGACGCCTCCAGAAGTATGTTGTGTCATTTGAAACAAATAAGTACACTATTCAGAAGACAGCTTAATGCACTGTCTGATGCACCGTCCTCTCATACCTCCCTCTCGCTACCGCATCTCTCCTCTACAGCACTTCACGCTCTCTGCCGCATCTCTCCTCTCTACAGCACGTCATGCTCTCTACCGCATCTCTCTTCTCTACAGCACTTGACGCTCTATACCGCATCTCTCCTCTCTACAACACGTCACGCTCTCTATCGCATCTCTCCGCTCTACAGCACTTCACGCTCTCTACCGCATATCTCCTCTCTATAGCACTTCACCCTCTCTACCGCATCCCTAGAAGTACATACTTGCATTTTACAAGCCATCAGCACTCAGCGTGAAAGCTTCCTCATTTGAAACAAGTCGGCCATTTTAAGGCTTAGCAACCGGTTGCAAGGTCATGTCAATCTACGTAATCCTCTACGCCAAATTGTACAAGTAACATCACAAATTACTATTACTAATTTTCTATTGCAGGACCGGTTCCACAAAATAATCAGACGGTCGTGGTTCATTATATTGGTGAGTTTTTGCTTAAAGTAGTGTTACGAGCTTCGGACAACCAGAGCAATGTGAAATGCATGCCTACAGACCCATTGTATGTCCACTGTGCGAACATCACTTATGATATTGTACGGACTATGTGTGTGTTTTACGTTTATTTATCGTCGCTACCGGTTGTCCATATGAGCGACGCCTCCTGAAGAGATTAGTCCTTTTAGATTTTGGAGGATAGTGCATGATACCGGACAGAGACCCATTCCAGAGTCTCCTCTGGTTCTTTTACGTGCACGGTGTAAAGCACCGACACGAGACCTCGGTTTAACGTCCCATCTGAAAGACTGTTAATTTTATTATGGTCAGACGGGGGGTCGAACCTGCGATCCCTGGATTACCAGTCCAACGTGTTACCACTGGACTACAGATCCGTCTGTAAACTATGGATTTATTTCTTTGTTTTTATGTAATATTTCCGGTTGGTATATTTAAACGAAGGATGGCCGAAATAGTTCCTCGTTTTAGAAGTATAATACCTTTCTATTTAAATGCAATGCATCCCTTAAGCCAGTTATTACCAATTGTATGTGATATTTAGATCATTTTCACGGATAATTAGATTCGCGGATATGTCAATTTTGGAAAAGTAGTATTTTCGAGTAGAAACAAATTCGCGGATATATAATTTTTGGAATCTTGATATTTTCGAAGAGAAATTAATTCGAGGGGTTATTTCACGGATATATCAATATTTAGTATTTTCGAGGAGAAATAAATTCGTGGATATATCAATTTAGGAAATTTTGTATTTTCGAGGAGAAATAAATTCGCTGATAGGCCTTATAGTAGGCCCTATCTATTTTAGGATGAAACTATTATTGAATGTATCAAGAGCAGTATTAACTCAAATAGAATGCCATATTCCGCAACTACATAGTCGGGGTTAATTTGTCAACGGTAATGAAGAAGAATCAGTCAGTATACGCGGGAATACTACACGTTAACCATTTCAACACTACATACCTCTAAATAGGATTCCACAACATGTAGATCCAGATGAGCCGTCTCATCAGGATCTGCACGTTTTGCCAGTAATATACTAGAGGATAATAGAAAACGCACACTTCGGATAAGTGTGTTTTTACATGAAAAACAATACCTATATAAATATATAGTTTTAAACATTTTGGAATATTTTTAGTTGTTTAGTTTGTGTTAGATGTGATGTATCTTTGATGGAATCCTCCGTATTTCGTTTGCATGTAATAATAATCATATAATGTAGGTGTGCGTTTTGTATGTCCTCTAATATATTACTATTTTTACACAAAATTACCCATTTTGATAAACGACACTGGTCCAAATTTACATGTAATTTTCTTATTAATTTATTGGTCTAAAAATATCATACACCAGTCCATGTCAGTTACTTGGTGTTGGATTGGTTAAGTATACTACTTGTGTAGTATATCAGTACAGAAAGAGGCGATTGCGTTGCATGTGACGTAATCCTGTCATTTGTAATTAAAGCGACACTACATCAGTGAAAAAGCAAATTTATACAGAATGCAATTTCCTAGTATATGGTATTCCCCCCCCCCAATATTTGTCTCAAAAACAGTAAAGTATTTCCAACTAATAAACAAGCGTCGTATACGCGGTTTGTTGATATAACAAAATAATGTAAATATGGTCGACATGCATGCGTAATACAACCTGTGTATCCCGAATAACGAGATGTATGGTTCAGATTTACCGTTATATCTCACATGTGTGCCTATGCATATGCATATGTAGACCAAATTTAGTTAAGTTTATTACCTCTTAGCGACAGTATCACGCGTTTAGTATTGACTAGAATGACAATGAAATGTCGATTCAGGAGCGTGCATGACCGGTATATGAAATCCTACATTCACTTTTGAAAGTGTGTAGACCACAAACACACAGTTTATTGATTCAATATGTGTTCGAATGTGTTCGGAAGAATTTGTAGTAGCAATGCATTTATACGTGAACAATGCATTTTTTTTATCTTTTTGCGATGTAGTGTCGCTTTAAGTGTATGCTGCTGTTACCTAATTATTATGGATCTGTAGACCATCAATTTGTAATCTTTCATATGGGCTGGGTTTCAGCAATTAGTACACTTCTTCTTTGATTGACATTCACATCCTTTCCGCTCATATAAAATGGTGTCCTACATTATTTATTGCAAGATCGCTCGCCCATATGGTTCGTCGGAGGCGAGAGTAAATAAGCTCAATCATCATCATCTTATTGCAAGATATATTATATAATTATATAGCACAGTGTAAAATCAACTGCGTAGTCCAGCGGTTAACACGTTGGACTGGTAATACTGGGATCGCGATTTCGATCCCTCGTCTGACCCTAATACAATTAACAGTCTTTAAGGTGGGACTTTAAACCGAGGTCTACTGTCGTTGCTTTACACCGTGCACGTAAAAGAACCAGAGGATAATCCATTTTAGACTTTGGAGGCTAGTACAATGATGCAGACTCCCATTTGAAAGGACTGTTACTAGTATTATGGCCAGACGGGGGACGGAACGGAATATCCATGGATTCGCAGTACAACGTGTTAACAACTGGACACGTCCATGATTATATTATAATATATATATTGTTGTTGTATATACAGACATTTCTTCACATAGTATTACGTTTCTTTATAACTTATATTAATCTCTCTCGAGACCTCATTCCTGATGGAATCCATTGCCACGAGGGAGAGAGAAAGAGGCAACGTGGAATTTAAATGCCTTGCCTAAGGGCACACTCGTAACGGCTCCAGCGGGGCTCGAACTCCGGGCCTTTCGCACATGAAGCGAGCGCGCAACCACTCTTTATTCGCAACTACTAACTGTGTTTAGCTACCCCTGCCCCCATTTATTACCAAATAAAAAGGTAAGTATAACACAGCAGAGTGTAATGTCGACTTTCGGGGTCGATTGTGGAAAAGGTAAATTGGTAAACCAGTAGCGACGATAAATAAACGTACACAAAATAATTCGACGTTCGGGATTAATTCAATTGATGAAAAGCTCAGACCGTGTCTCATTTATATGAAAAAGTTGGCAGTTTCTTACGGAGGTTGGTTTACCCAAGTACTGGTTAACCGCTGGAGCCTGCCCAGGAAAGGTGTTGTTAGGTAAACTGCGCGCCGGCGATATAGCCCAAACTGGTGCTGATGCAGGCGTAAAACCCAAAATATAACATAACAATTGTGGAAAAGGTTAATTGTAAATTATTAATAGTCGTAAAGTCTGAAGCATCGATTGAATAAATATAAATCTGAAGAAAATAGTTTTAAATTCTCAAATTCTCATACAGACGGACGGGCGGTTAACATAACGGTTTTATGTTGTTGTGTTGCTATATCGTTGTACCTATTTTAAAACACTGTCGTGACGTCATACCTTTGTATTTGCAGTCCATTATTATTAATATTGGACTGCTGTCAAAAGACCACAGTATTATATTACATCCTACGCGTACATGTACGAAATTAACAATTTTAATTAGTAGGATCGTGTTATATAAGTGTATTAAGTAAGATATAAGCTTCAAACGGGTCCAATACGGCGCTACGTGTCTCACACAGTTCAATATTTTTACATATTGGATCGTTTTCGGCTTATATCCTATACATATAATAACATAGTAATGAGAAATGTTCCAGATAAAAAGAAAAGCACAGTTATACAGTGTTCTGCATACATAGCCGCATAAAAGAAAATAAATGGTTCAAACAGACGGACGGGTGGAAATCATTAATCCATAAGCGGATGGTTCAAACAGACGGACGGGTGGAAATCATTAATCCATAAGCGGATGGTTCAAACAGACAGACGGGTGGAAATCATTAATCCATAAGCGGATGGTTCAAACAGAAGGACGGGTGGAAATCAATAATCCATAAGCGGATGGTTCAAACAGACGGACGGGAGGAAATCAATAATTCATAAGCGGATGGTTCAAACAGACGGACGGGTGGAAATCAATAATTCATAAGCGGATGGTTCATACAGACGGACGGGTGGAAATCAATAATTCATAAGCGGATGGTTCAAACAGATGGACGGGTGGAAATCAATAATCCATAAGCGGATGGTTCAAACAGACGGACGGGTGGAAATCAATAATTCATAAGCGGATGGTTCAAACAGACGGACGGGTGGAAATCAATAATTCATAAGCGGATGGTTCAAACAGATGGACGGTGGTTTTGGTGTGGGGTGGTTTTGGTGTTGGGGGGTGGTTTGTGGTTAATTCATAAGCGGATGGTTCAAACAGACGGACGGGTGGAAATCAATAATTCATAAGCGGATGGTTCAAACAGATGGACGGGTGGAAATCAATAATCCATAGGGTGGTTGGGGGTGGAAATCAATATATAGCGGATGGTTCAAACAGAGGACGGGTGGAAATCAATAATCATGCGGATGGTTCAACGAGGACGGGTGGAAATCAATAATTCATAAGCGGATGGTTCAAGCGGATGGTTCAAACAGATGGACGGGTGGAAATCAATAATCCATAAGCGGATGGTTCAAACAGATGGACGGGTGGAAATCAATAATTCATAAGCGGATGGTTCATACAGACGGACGGGTGGAAATCAATAATCCATAAGCGGATGGTTCAAATGTCAGTATACTACTGTCTTGCAATGTTCAGTGTTCAAATCTATCTTTTTTCAGGGAAATTACAGAATGGAAACCAGTTTGATTCATCAAGAGACAGAAATGAAGCGTTCAAATTTAAGCTCGGCGCGGGAGAAGTTATACGTGGCTGGGACGCTGGTGTCGCTACTGTAAGTTGTTCTATTGAATTTTAGTAATGCACATCAATATTTCAGTGTACATCAATATTTACAATGCACATCAATATTTACAATGCACATCAATATTTACAATGCACATCACTATTTACAATGCACATCAATATTTACAATGTACATCAATATTTACAATGTACATCAATATTTATAATGTACATCAATATTTACAATGAACATCAATATTTACAATGCACATCACTATTTTTAATGCACATCAATATTTCAATGCACATCAATATTTATAATGCACATCACTATTTTTAATGCACATCAATATTTACAATGCATATCACTATTTACAATGCACATCACTATTTACAATGCACATCACTATTTACAATGCACATCACTATTTTTAATGCACATCACTATTTTTAATGTTTTAATACACATCAATATTTTTAATGCACATCACTATTTTTAATGCACATCTTTAATGCACATCACTATTTTTAATGCACATCACTATTTTTAATGCACATCACTATTTTTAATGCACATCAATATTTATAATGCACATCACTATTTTTAATGCACATCAATATTTTTTAATGCACATCAATATTTACAATGCACATCACTATTTTTAATGCACATCAATATTTATACACATCAATATTTACAATGCACATCAATATTTATACACATCAATATTTACAATGCACATCAATATTTTTAATGCACATCACTATTTATAATGCACATCAATATTTACAATGCACATCAATATTTACAATGCACATCACTATTTACAATGCACATCACTATTTACAATGCACATCACTATTTACAATGTACATCAATATGTACAATGCACATCAATATTTACAATGCACATCAATATTTACAATGCACATCACTATTTATAATGTACATCAATATTTACAATGCACATCACTATTTACAATGCACATCACTATTTACAATGTACATCAATATTTACAATGCACATCAATATTTACAATGCACATCAATATTTACAATGCACATCACTATTTACAATGCATATCAATATTTACAATGTACATCAATATTTACAATGTACATCAATATTTACAATGCACATCACTATTTACAATGCACATCACTATTTTTGATGCACATCAATATTTCAATGCACATCAATATTTATAATGCACATCACTATTTTTAATGCACATCAATATTTACAATGCATATCACTATTTACAATGCACATCACTATTTACAATGCACATCACTATTTACAATGCACATCACTATTTTTAATGCACATCACTATTTTTAATGTTTTAATGCACATCAATATTTTTAATGCACATCACTATTTTTAATGCACATCTTTAATGCACATCACTATTTTTAATGCACATCACTATTTTTAATGCACATCAATATTTAATGCACATCACTATTTTTAATGCACATCAATATTTACAATGCACATCACTATTTTTAATGCACATCAATATTTACAATGCACATCACTATTTACAATGCACATCACTATTTACAATGCACATCAATATTTACAATGCACATCACTATTTATACACATCAATATTTTTAATGCACATCACTATTTACAATGCACATCATTTTTAATGCACATCACTATTTTTAATGCACATCACTATTTTTAATGCACATCAATATTTATAATGCACATCACTATTTTTAATGCACATCTTAATGCACATCAATATTTAATGCACATCAATATTTACAATGCACATCACTATTTTTAATGCACATCAATATTTATACACATCAATATTTACAATACACATCAATATTTACAATGCATATCACTATTTACAATGCACATCACTATTTAATGCACATCAATATTTACAATACACATCAATATTTTTAATGCACATCACTATTTTTAATGCACATCTTTAATGCACATCACTATTTTTAATGCACATCACTATTTTTAATGCACATCACTATTTTTAATGCACATCACTATTTTTAATGCACATCAATATTTATAATGCACATCACTATTTTTAATGCACATCACTATTTTTAATGCACATCAATATTTATACACATCAATATTTACAATGCACATCAATATTTATACACATCAATATTTACAATGCACATCAATATTTTTAATGCACATCATTATTTATAATGCACATCAATATTTTTAATGCACATCAATATTTATAATGCACATCAATATTTACAATGCACATCAATATTTACAATGCACATCAATATTTACAATGCACATCAATATTTACAATGCACATCAATATTACAGTGCACATCAATATTTACAATGCACATCAATATTTACAATGCACATCAATATTACAGTGCACATCAATATTTACAATATTTTAGTACACATATTTCACTGCACACCAAAATGCTGGCTTAATAACAAACTCCAAAACTCGTTTCATAAAATATGGTATGAAATCACCACTCATGTACGACCCTGTATTTAAGTCATTGTATGAACTTTTATATATATATTGTATATGCTTTGCATTCATTAAAATATTCATTATTACATGAGATATGGCCTTCTTTATGAACACATATGAACATGCTGAAATTAACCACGACAGACGGATCTGTAGCCCAGTGGTAAAACACTGGACTGGTAATCCAGGGATCGCAGGTTCGATCCCTCCGTCTGACCCTAATAAAATTAACAGTCTTTCAGATGGGACTTTAAACCGAGGTCTTGTGTCGGTGCGGTACACCGTGCACGTAAAAGAACCAGAGGAGATTCTATAATGGATATCTGTCTGTATCATTGCACTATCCTCCACAATCTAAAATGACTAATCTCTTCAGATCGAGGCGTCGCTCATATGGGCAACCGGTAGCGACGATAAATAAACGTAAAACACGCACTGAAATTAACCACTAACAGGTAAATTAATTATTGCCAAATTATCTCCCTTTAGATGCGTGTAGGAGAGAGATCAGAGCTCGAGATTGCACCAGAAGACGGCTACGGGACCGACGGATATCCACCAGTATATCCTTTCAGTACAGTCGTGTAGACTGATGACGTCTGTCTTTGTTAAAATTAATTGCTAACACATACTAGATCATATGCAAGCTATTTGAAAGTAATGTTACTTTATACAAACATACTATATAGAGATAGGTAGCCTTGTAACATACAGGCGGATCTGTAGTCCAGTGTAACACGCTGGACTGGTAATCAAGGGGTCGCAGGTTCGATCCCCTGTCTGACCCTAATAAAATTAACAGTCTTTCAGATGGGACTTTAAACCGAGGTCTCGTGTCGGTGCAGTACACCGTGCACGTAAAAGAAACAACTGAGTCTGGAATGGGTCTCTGTCTGTATCATTGCACTATCCTCCAAAAATCTAAAATGACTAATCTCTTCAGGAGGCGTCGCACATATGGGCAACCGGTAGCGACGATAAATAAATGTAAAACACACAGACCAGGCTTTGATATATTTAGCCTGGTCAGTCATATAAACATATGTTTAACGTCTGATAATCTGATAATATCTGTCATTTTGCCAGAAGTTAAAAAGTGAAAAATCGACATACTGGAATCCAGGCTAAGACGCGCCAACATCATAGGTCATGTGGCAACTATATGTTAATGGTGGAGGAAGATTTTGGGTGTCTCTCCGAGCAGTATTCAGGCACGGACGGGCACCCGGGTTGAACTTGTGTAGTAACTATATATGTTAAAATAAACCCTACCAAACATATACTAGAGCGATAGGTACTCGTGTAGTAACTATATATGTTAAAATAAACACTACCAAACATATACTAGAGCGGTAGGTACTCGTGTAGTAACTATATATGTTAAAATAAACACTACCAAACATATACTAGAGCGGTAGGTACTCGTGTAGTAACTATATATGTTAAAATAAACACTACCAAACATATACTAGAGCGGTAGGTACCCGTGTAGTAAATATATATGTTAAAATAAACACTACCAAACATATACTATAGAGGTAAGTACTCGTGTAATAAATATATATGTTAAAATAAACACTACCAAACATATACTGTAGAGGTAAGTACTCGTGTAGTAAATATATATGTTAAAATAAACCCTACCAAACATATACTATAGCGGTAGGTACCCGTGTAGTAAATATATATGTTAAAATAAACACTACCAAACATATACTATAGAGGTTAAGTACTCGTGTAGTAAATATATATGTTAAAATAAACACTACCAAACATATACTGTAGAGGTAGGTACCCGTGTAGTAAATATATATGTTAAAATAAACACTACCAAACATATACTGTAGAGGTAGGTACTCGTGTAGTAAATATATATGTTAAAATAAACATTACCCATATACTGTAGAGGTAAGTACTCGTGTAGTAAATATATATGTTAAAATAAACACTACCAAACATATACTATAGCGGTAGGTACTCGTGTAGTAAATATATATGTTAAAATAAACACTACCAAACATATACTGTAGAGGTAGGTACTCGTGTAGTAAATATATATGTTAAAATAAACATTACCCATATACTGTAGAGGTAAGTACTCGTGTAGTAAATATATATGTTAAAATAAACACTACCAAACATATACTATAGCAGTAGGTACCCGTGTAGTAAATATATATGTTAAAATAAACACTACCAAACATATACTATAGCAGTAGGTACCCGTGTAGTAAATATATATGTTAAAATAAACACTACCAAACATATACTATAGCGGTATGTACTCGTGTAGTAAATATATATGTTAAAATAAACACTACCAAACATATACCATAGAGGTAGATAATCGTGTAGTAACTATATATGTTAAAATAAACACTACCAAACATATACTATAGCGATAGGTACTAGCAATGAACTAACATGCATCCTTAACACTATTCACAATTCCGCGATCCGCAACTCTGCTATTTGACATAGAGTTGCTAGCCATTGAGGGTATCACACCCATGCCTTCTCAGTCAAGTTTCGGTTTGGTCGAAGTTCTTACTGGTGGATCATCGCAGCCTGGTTTTAGCCCAGACGGTGGGCAATTTGTACCGGGCACTGTTTTTGCCGCGGACAGCGGGCAACTTGGAGCCGGAAATGGATTTGCCGCAGGCGGTGGACAATCTGGGCCTGGGACAGGATTTGACACAACAAATGTATTTGATAATCAAGGTTTCAATTCAGGAAGCTTTGGCACACCTAATAGTCAGGGTATTGATGCTAGTCGACCTAGTAACTCTCAGGGTTTCGGCGGTATGGGAACGGACATGAATCAAGGTTTTGTCGGCATGGGTTCCGGAAGCGCTCAGAGTTTCAGCAGCCCATCATTTACACAAACAGGTTCAAGGTTGCCGTCCGGGGCAACACGATCTAGTGGTGGTGGACTCCCTGATGGTTCCAGTTTTGGTACGGGAACAAGTACACAGACAGCTTTTGGTGGTTCACCCACGTCATCATTTGACTTTTCGCGATCAGCGTCAACCGGTCGGTCTAGCGGTTCACGTATGTCATTACCAGATTCCTTTTCGGCACCATCGAGTGGTGGCGGGTCATCGGGTTCACTAAGAAACCCATTTCAAGCTGCGTCGATGGATGGTTCTTTTGACTTCGGTAGCAGTGGCGCTGGCGCCGCTTTATTCGGTTCACAAGGCGGCACAACAGGCTCGTTTTCTATGGGGGGATCAACAGGCAGATCGTCAGGCAGCTCCTTTGGAGAACCCAGTTTTGACACCTCTATGACAGGATCATTCGAACCATCCATGGACTCTAGATTTGGAGCCGGTGGTGGCTCAGCAGTGTCTGGAAGAGACTTTTCTAGAGATCGCTCGACGATGAATACTGGTTCTAGAAGTCCTGGAATGGATATGTCAATAGGTAGTCGCGATTTTCCAAGTGGTAGCATGGAGTTTGGTAGATCATCCGACAATACAAGATTTGATCGATTTGCATCAGCCGAACGAGGTAGAAGCTTTTCCTCGTCCGGTTCATCTGGAAGAATGGAAGGGACGGGAAGAATGAGATCAGCCTCAAACTTTTTAAATATGGAGTTTGGAGGTAGAGGTTCTTCTCCAGTAGGGACTGGCGGAATGGGATCTGGGATGGGTATGAGAATGGGCTCAGGGTTCGGGGAAACTGATTCTAGCGCTGGTAGGCGTGGCTTTGGTAGAGGCATGCGGTCTGACAGATTTGGTGGTATGACATTAGATGCTGGTAGTGATAGATCACGTGAGCGTACTGTCGGTGCAGACAGACGTAACTTTAGAGGAGATACTAGATCGGGTATTGGTGGCAGAGGTACGTCTGGATCAGGTGTCTCAGGGGGGATGGGTTCTATGATACCTGGTATGACTGAAGGCATGGTACCAATGGGTCCCCAGGGGGCAGCATTCGGAGGAATGTCGCCTGGTATGAGATCCTCCGGTTTTATGCCCGGCATGGGATCAAGTATGACACCAGGAATGAGACCAGGTATGGCGCCAGGCATGAGACCAGGTATGGCGCCAGGCATGAGACCAGGTATGGCGCCAGGAATGAGACCAGGAATGACTCCAGGTATGGCGCCAGGAATGTCTCCACGTATGGCGCCAGGAATGGCACCAGGCATGGCACGAATGGGACCCCCAGGGATGGGAACACTTCCCGGGATGATGAGGCCAGGTATGGTGCCGCCATTCAGGAGACCAAGAATGTCTCCCTTTACGAGACGGGGTGGGAGGAGGCGGCGGCGTATGATGAGATTCTGAACACAATAATTATGATGTTTTGAATTTGATTCAAATAATCACCATACATTGTTTACTTTATAAGAACGCTTTATGTAACTAAGCCAGCGTTGAGGTTTGTGGGGCAGAATGTACAGAACATCTGTTATTTAATACCATAGTGCCTGCTTCAAGTGAATGTGATTTTAGTTGTGTTTAACACTATGCTTTCGTTTGGTATTGTGATATCCGAACACTGGGTCTATATTAAACATACATTGTATAGCTATACAATCGCTGTGGACACACAGTAAAATCATAATACGAAAGCATTATTTCGAAAACCTCTCTGTCTCCGCCATATGTGTGCTATATTTATTGAGCGACATTGTTGGTGTTTCAATAACCTCCCTTGGCAGATAAAATCCGATTCATCCCGAAAAGTACATTTATCCGTGTAGTTGGAACCCTTTGTTTTTACTGTTGTTCCATATCCAGATAGTACGGTATGATAAATATAATTTTATCAAATTTATGTTAATGACTTAACAACAAATTTCATCAGTAATGTTTCTTTTGGGTATACACGTAGATCTACTGTAGGCTATCTGTCGAGATTTAATAATTTTAAGATGAGAACACGGATATATATGATAGAATGTGGTGCAATGGGTATAACGATGAAAACAGAGGAGACCAATTAAAAAGTTCTATGCTCCTTAAATTAAAGATTATGAAAGGGGAAGAAACTGATCTATGTCTCTCATTTTAAGCAGAGTTCTGAAGTTTCATCAAATTTATGAAAGAATATAACAATGAACTAAATAAAGTATGTGCCGTCTAACCGTGGTCCACATGTATGCACATGGCTTAGTGGCCTTGAACGAACAAAATGGTACCGTTGGAAAATATGATCCAATGTTCTATGACTACATATACTATATAAGCTAAGATACTTCATTAATACTTCGTTGTACATAGTTTAGGCAATGTAGCTACTTTTTTAATTGTTGATAACATGTTCACTTTAAATACACTTACGAGACATATTACGACGCAGACGTTATGACGTCAATTTAATACTTCGTTGTACTATACCCCAACGATAACGTGATTCCCGCGAAAAAGATAGCACGGGCTAATATTATTATAACGGGTAAAAAGAAGTTTATTATCATTTATGTATGCATTACACAGGATTATTTATTACACCCTACGTATTGATTTGGCTTATTCCAAACCTATTAATAGTAATGTTTGTAAATAACACGTTATCGTTGGGCCATAGTAGTTTAGGCAATGTATCTACTTTTTATTTTTAATAACATGTTCACTTTAAATACACTTAGGGCCTTTGAGGCCTATTACGACGCAACAGGTATGACGTCATTTTAATTATGTTGACATAGTATATTCATTGAAGCATTTCGTACTCGTATAAAACACTGTCATGACGTCATATCGTTGTACTTGCTGTACATTTTTTTTTTAAATATTGAACTTCTCTCAATAGGCCAGACAATAATTATATCAAATCCTATGCAAAATATATTGCTATATACAGTCAAACCTCTCCACAGCAAACACAATCCGGATACACACAAGATTGGTTGTTGTAGAGAGGTTGTTGTAGAGGTTATTGTAGAGAGGTTGTTGTAGAGGTTATTGTAGAGAGGTTATTGTAGAGAGGTTATTGTAGAGAGGTTGTTGTAGAGAGGTTGATGTAGAGAGGTTGTTGTAGAGAGGTTGTTGTAGAGAGGTTGTTGTAAGAGAGGTTGTTGTAGAGAGGTTTTTGTAAGAGAGGTTTTTGTAAGAGAGGTTGTTGTAGAGAGGTTGTTGTAGAGATGTTGTTGTAGAGAGGTTGTTGTAGTGAGGTTGTTGTGGATAGGTTGTTGTAGAGAGGCTGTTGTTCTAGGGATGTTCAACTTTTTGTAAATTCGGGAAGTCCGTTTTGTCAGCTATGATTTCTCATACTGATTTGAATATAGAGTATACAGAATGGGGGTACTATCTGAATGAGGAATGTGGTAGCATCGCCAAATTATGCAAATTTATGACAATTGTGTACATTAATGTTTTTAATACATCAAAGTCAAAGTCTGATAAATTACGCATTTCAATTATATAAAATTACGGATGGCAACGAGCAGCTATTTTGATACTCGGATACTCGGACACAGGTCCGATCGAGTACAAGAGTGCTCGGAAACGATCAAATGATTTTTGGGATCGTATGTTTGATCGTGTAAGTGTGTGTTTTAAGTAAGACATAAGGCTCAAACAGATCCAATAATATATACATATTTCTCATATACCAATGGGCATCATAATGTAGTAACATGTTTTATATATTTGTGACCTCTTGGGCATATTGCGTTCTGTTCAAATGAATATATCTATCTATATACATGTGTATATATATTTATCACACAACTATGATTGTATTCAGTATAATACAGTCATGTCATAATTTTAATACAGCCATTACATATTTTCTTATATCAACACATGTGTAATGACACATGGAATGATTCTGATTGGTTGAGCGAATAATCCTTTATAATTTGTAAATTAAAGTATGACTATTTCTATTTGAATGTGTAGTTTATAGTTTATAACTTTATACACATTTACTTTAGTTCGATTGCGAAACAAGTGCATACAACTTATATTAATCACTCTCGATACCTCATTCCTGATGGAATCCATCGCCACGAGGGAGAGAGAAGAGGCAACGTGGAATTTAAATGCCTTGCCTAAGGGCACAATCGTAAAGGCTCCAGCGGGGCTCGAACTCCGGACACTTCACACCTGAAGCGAACGTGTACGTAACGGTAATGGTAAGACACACTATGATTTAAAAGAAGCATCGAGGCAAAAATAACAATGTTTAAAACATAAATGTAACGCTGCTTTGTATAGTGACCTCATGACAATTTAGTGACGCCATGACAACTTGCGCGGACACTTGGCACCAAAATAAAAGTAGCAACGTTATTTATTAAAACGAGCACCCTATGGAAATGTGGACAGGAGACTCGCACACAGACGAATCTGGAATCCAGTGGTTAACACTTTGGGCTGGTAATCCAGCGATCGCAGGTTTGATCCCCCGTCTGACCCTAATAAAATTAACTTCTTTCAGATGTGACTCTCCGAGGTCTCCGTCGGTGCTTTACATCGTGCACGTAAAAGAACCAGAGGAGACTCCGGAATGGATCTCTGTCTGTATCATTGCACTATGCTCCGAAAATCTAAAATGACTAATCTCTTCAGGAGGCGTCGCTCATATGGGCAACCGGTAGCGACGATAAATAAATGTGAAACACACACTCGCACACTCGTTTTCTTTCTGTGCAGGAGTATTACTAAGTTGCAAGGACCATCTTTAGAATTGATGTTATCATGATTAGATCAACGCAGTTATGAACACAGATTTTCAAAACCCGTGCAGCAGTGCAAATTAATTATAAGTTCGATTGCTTAACACGTTTTTGCAATATTAGATTTATCGTTATCCGAGATCCGAGACCTCCTTCCTGATGGAATCCATCGCCACAAGGGGAGAGAGAATGTGCAGCAGTTAATAATTCACCTAGAACAGAATGTAGACGCTGTTTGGGGGGATGTTGATTAAATTAACCCATTCACTAGAAAGTCCAAGTACATGATTGCACGTTTGCAGCCAAGTAAATTTCCTTAGAATTATATCTTCAACAAGACAAGACGTCAACCATAAAACTAATGAACGAGAACCAGAGACTATTTGTGTTTTTTTCAGTGTAATATTGGAATTTATCTAATCGAGTGAGTCCCCAAATAGTGTATTTTCCCGATTGGCATAGCAACGAGTGAAAATACACCGTTTCGGAGCTCATAGACGAGATAAAACTTCCATCTAATACTGACATTCACAACAATTATCTTATTATCTTTCTCTTTTTTACGCTAGGCCGCTCGTGAAAATATATATTTAAAATATTTCGGAGCTCACTCGAAGAGATATAAATTCCAATGTCACACTGAAAAACACAACTACCCCCTTAAGTTTGTAAAACAACACATGAATTGCCTATTAAATACATAGTAAAAAGTAAAAACATACAGTCTGTTCATTTATATTTCCAATCTTTCATTTCTTCTGATACCACATCCACTGTGAAGAGGTATTCAAATGTAACTGTAAATGAGCAAAACTCTTCCAATTATAATGTTATCCATGGCCAATGCTAACCTGTGAATAACGTCACTGTGTTTACCCACTGTATTCCTCCGCAAATAATACAGTATACCAACCTTCAGTTTGCAATGGCCTGAATTCTTATTCCACATCTGTTCTACACATCAACTAGTCTGAAGTATTCTCAAGTCACATAATTTCTCAAATATTACACAAAAACTGTACACTGTCATGAAAATGAATTTTTACCAACAAGAAAAATGAACTATATTAATTATTGGAACCGTTATTCGACCGTGGACCGCGGATGGACTTCTGCCTATTTACGTATATACAACCATAATTAATGCTATATGTTATATTCTTATTACTGGGCATAATACGGCTTGCTAAATCGAGACATATGTTTTCTGAACTGGGTAGTTCCAAGAAGCGGTGAGAAATACAATGTGTTATTCAACCAGTGCAATAATACATTTATATCAAGTTCACTGATAAGTTTCTATATTTCATTGGAAAGCATAAACTAGTAAACCACAACAACAACTAGAAAATAACTTACCCACACAATCCATTTGTTTCTTGGGCGGCAATTAAGGTAAACGTTCTTATGCATATATTTATATACATGTATTTGAGAATTCAAACGTGATCACAGACGGATCTGTAGTCAAGTGGTAATAAAGCCTAATAAACTAAACTATTAAACCCCAGCTGTCCGATTAGCGCAGTGGTTAGCATGCTCGTTTCTCACTAATGCAACACCGGTTTGATCCTCGGATTTGGCGAGATAGTACGATGGTCGTCAGATCGGGCGGGTGGGTTTTCTCCGTGTACTCTGGTTTTCTCCAATGACCACAATTACTCTTTCATTCGCGCCAACGAGAGTCATTTAATATAAGTTGTTAAAGCTCGTTTCGCAATCGTTGTAAAATAAATAAAGTTTGTAAAAGAAATACAATTTAAACTAATAAACCTTTCGTGACGTCATAACGCTGTGGTTATAAATATTCTGTTTTCTTTACTTTCTAAAGCATCTTTCTTATCAGCAGATAGGATAAATATGATAATTATACGTAGGTTACCGCAGCAGGGCCTCACCTTTTATATTTCCCCAACTCGCCTAATAAATTAAAATAAATTAAATTAAGACAGTAACAAATACAGATGGATCTGTAGTCCAGTGGTAACACGCTGGACTGGTAATCCAGGGATCGCAGGTTCAATCCCCCGTCTGACCCTAATACAATTAAGTCTTTCAGATGGGACGTTAAACCGATGTCTCGTGCCAGTGATGTACACCGTGCACGTAAAAGAACCAGATGAGACTCTGGAATGGTTCTCTGTCTCATTGCACTATCCTCCAAAAATCTAAAATGACTAATCTCTTCAGGAGGCGTCGCTGATATGGGCAACCGGTAGCGACGATAAATAAACGTAAAACACACACACAACCGATTATTATCTATTTACGGACATAATAATAAATTATTAACGATTTCCTTATTTTGGCAGACAGGTAGCGACAAACTCATATCAGGTTATAATTTTGTTCTGAACGCTGAAACGTGAGCTCAATGAGAGACATCTATAATTTTCTATTACCTCCCTTGGCAGATACTGTCTGATTTATTCCAAAATGTGAATAGGTCCTTTTAGTTAGACTCCTTTGTTTTACTGTTGTTACCTAACCAAATGTTGCGGTGATTATATCCAAATCGTGTTAATTAACTGATCACATTATTTTAGAAATCTGTCGATATTTAGTAATTTAAAACTCCTACGAAACGATAGTGGAATAAAATTGCTATCATGTTGTGCAAAGGAAACAACGATAAAAACAGAGGAAAACACTTAATAGGACATATCTACTAGAGAGTATTCAGGGGCAGTAACTGACTGATGTCTCTCACTGAGACGATTGGTCGAGTCTGAGATGTGTTCTTGGCTCAATCAATCAGAACGCTTGAGACTGGGTTTGAGATTTGAGAGGTTTTATACCACCCCCTCCCTCTCAACAGTGGTCTCGAGGATATAATCTGAAACTTGAACTCTCGTGATTTGATTGGTTTATTCTGAGATATAATTTATGTTGAACCAATCAGAAGTGTGCAACTGAGAGTTTGAGAAATGTTTGATAATCCCAATTGTCGGATGGTTTCTTTCAATTTCCTGGAGGTTATCAAACTTTGTTCTCCAATCACAATCTCGGCCTAAAGCCTCTGATTGGTTGAAACAAAGACGCATTTCAAAGTCAATCAATGATATTACTTGAGCTCCGAGTTTGAGATCTGATGAAAGTGTTATTACATACAATGATCAGTTGTATAATTAAGTTGTTTAGATCGTTATATTAAACAGCTTAACCCATTCAACACCAAGTAACTGACATGGACCGGTGCACGATATATTTAGACCAATAAATTAATAAGAAATTACATTTGGACTAGTTCATTTATCAAAATGGGTAATCTTGTCTAAAAATAAAAATAGTAATATTACTGGCCAAAAGTGCAGATCCAGATCAGATGGCTCGTCACGTGCAAGCTCTTCGGGATCTACACTTGTAAGTCTATTTAGAGGCCTGTAGTGTTGAAAGGGTTAAACGAGTTTTGTACATTGTATAGTATCGTTTGCTGTATAGAAATGTGTACATATTCTACTATGGTATTTAGCTTTCCGGCTCAAAAGCATTACATATATAGTGCGAGCTATATCGATTTAGCATTCATGCTAAATTATTGTAAATAAAAACTAACTAGAATCTAGTGCATAATCTTATTACATGTATAATCAAATATTGAGACATATCGATTTCTTTATTTTGGGGTTTTAAGTGGCATCAGATAGTTATATTAGGTCACATAAGGACTCTTCAGCTGTTGGCGGTGCATGAGGACCCCGGGTGACCGTCGCATCATTGTTTCAGGCGCGAGGTAGAACCACCGACCTTCCACAAGCCAGCTCTGTAGCTTCCTCGCATGGAATAATTCGACAGTAGGATTCGAGCCACAGCAGTGAAAGGCAAGTGATTTGAAGTCAACGACTTTAACCACTCGGCCGCCGACGCCCCTGTGTAAAATAGATCGATGAAAACAGTTCGTCACGGAAGTATTTTGAACAGCTTTTTACTGGACTACTTTCTTTCATAATGTCAAGATTAACAATAAACATTATTACGTTTAATTGTGTTTGTTTTGTGGGTTTGAAGTCGCACCAACAGCTTAGGTCAAAGCGACTTTTATTGCTGGAGGAAGACACGGGAGTGTGTGTTTTACGTTTATTCATCGGCGTTACAGGTTGCCCATATGAGCGACGCATCATGAAGAGATTAATCACTTTAGAATGTTGGAGGATAGTGCAATGATACAGACAGAGACCTATAAAGGGGCCACTGTGGCCGAATGGTTAACGTCACAGAAGGATATGTACATAATGTAGTCCAGTGGTAACACGCTGGACTGGTAATCCAGGGGTCGCAGGTTCGATCCCCCGTCTGACCCTAATAACATTTTAACAGTCTTTCAGATGGGACGTTAAACCGAGGTCTCGTGTCGGTGCTTTACACCGTGCACGTAAAAGAAACAGAGGAGACTCTGTAATGGGTCTCTGTCTGTATCATGCACTATCCTCCAACATCTAAAATGACTAATCTCTTCAGGAGGCGTCGCTCATATGGGCAACCGATGGCGACGATAAATAAACGTAAAAAAAAGTGGTTAACGTTGATTAAATCATATCAGCTACCTCAAATCGTACGTCCCTCACCGCTGTAGGTTCGAATACCTCTACAACGGTGAATTCGGTCATGCGAAGTATGGGGGACGCTATGCAGCTGGCTTGTGGAAGTTGTGTGGTTCTCTGTATTTAAATGGGTGTAACCGGTACTATGAGGGTACTCGGTTCATATATGCCATGTAAAACATAACGTGGTGCTTTAGAAAGTCTCGATCATATGCGCGTGGCCATTTGATGCTGATAATGTAAACGAACGGACGGATGGTCCAGACAATATAATGTTATGTCTCCCTCTGCATTCCGATATCTGGGGTAGAAAAAGAAAGCAATTCGGAGGCACGGCAGATATTTTAATAACATTAGAACGAAAAACGTCTCAAATTCAATACATTTCTTTGTTCATTTTCGTTGTCAGGACACCATTAGGCCGCTGCTTTAAATACATCAGTTCTCTCTGACGATTCCTGAAACGAGTATTAATTTCTGAAATGAATATGACGTCATGACACCGTAGTCGCTCACCGGAATCATAACAGGACGTGATAACACCGGATGCTCACCTGAATACTAACAGGACGTGATGATACCGCGGACGCTCACCGGAATACTAGCAGGACGTGATGGCACCGCGCTCAGTCATCGGAATCCTAGCAGGACGTGATGACACCGTGGACGCTCACCTGAATACTAACAGGACGTGATGATACCGCGGACGCTCACCGGAATACTAGCAGGACGTGATGGCACCGCGCTCAGTCATCGGAATCCTAGCAGGACGTGATGACACCGTGGACGCTCACCTGAATACTAACAGGACGTGATGATACCGCGGACGCTCACCGGAATACTAGCAGGACGTGATGGCACCGCGCTCAGTCATCGGAATCCTAGCAGGACGTGATGACACCGTGGACGCTCACCGGATTCCGAGCAGGACGTGATCACACCGTGGACGCTCACCGGAATCTTAGCAGGACGTGATGACACCGTTGTTGGTCTCCTAGCAGGACGTGATGACACCGTTGTTGGTCTCCTAGCAGGACGTGATGACACTGCGGTTGCTCACCGGAATCTTAGCAGGACGTGATCACACCGTTGTTGGTCACCGGAATCCTAGCAGGACGTGATGACACCGTTGTCGCTTACGGGAATCCTAACAGGACGTGATGTCACCGAGGTCGCTTACCGGAATCCCAACAGAATAAGAGTGCAAGTCGTGCTACAAGTGTTTTCTTTTGTTTGAAAAGGGAGAGAAATCGAGAATCGCCGTATAATTATTATAGTATTTTACATAAAGCTATATACGCTATATTAATGTAAACACAATTTAAAAGATAATTGGAAATACATGTAAATATATTCGTTTAATAGAGTAAAACGTACTGAATTCCAAATGCTGACGTTTGTCACCATCAATAATATGTCTGACTAATTGTATTTACCAAATTTGCAGAGGAATTTGCACAAGTTTTTCCCAAAATTAATTCAGATCAATTGCGAAAAAAGTTCTTACAACTTATATTAATTACTCTCGAGACCTCATTCCTTATGGAATCCATCGACACGAGGGAGAGAGAAGAGGTATGTGGAATTTAAATGCCTTGCCTAAGGGCAATATCGTAAAGGCTCCAGTGGGGCTCGAACTCCGGACCTTTCGCACCTGAAGCGAACTACAACTGCAATATCTGCTTTCTGGTAACCTCGTTTATGTTCATACATATATAATATCACCACCTGATATTCCACCTGGTTTTATTGTGTAAGCAACTTTATACAACTTATATATAATATAATAACACAAACAGCGCATTAACCCTTTGTAAATAAAATCACATTTGTAAACAACATAGATCCAGATCAGCCGCGGTGCAACGTCGCGTCTGATCAGGATATATGCTGTTTGCTATTCAGCCAAGTGTTTTAACTCCACTATCAGAATAGCAAACAGCATAGAACGTGATCGATCGGGTTTGTGGTTGATCTGGCTCTATGCTGTTTGCAAAAGTGCCTTTATCTGCCACTAGCTTGTAATTGGTCAAGACAGACACTACACTGCATGCAACGTGTATTGTACAAACCTTGCGTAAGGCGCTCCCTGCATATTCTTGCATGCAACATGTATTGTACAAACCTTGCGTAAGGCGCTCCCTGCATATTCTTGCATGCAACATGTATTGTACAAACCTTGCGTAAGGTACTCCCTGCATATCCCTGCATGCAACATGTATTGTACAAACCTTGCGTAAGGCACTCCCTGCATATTCTTGCATGCAGCATGTATTGTACAAACCTTGCGTAAGGCGCTCCCTGCATATTCTTGCATGCAACATGTATTGTACAAACCTTGCGTAAGGCGCTCCCCTGCATATTCTTGCATGCAACATGTATTGTACAAACCTTGCGTAAGGCGCTCCCTGCATATCCTTGCATGCAGCATGTATTGTACAAACCTTGCGTAAGGCGCTCCCTGCATATCCTTGCATGCAGCATGTATTGTACAAACCTTGCGTAAGGCGCTCCCTGCATATCCTTGCATGCAGCATGTATTGTACAAACCTTGCGTAAGGCGCTCCCTGCATATCCTTGCATGCAGCATGTATTGTACACACCTTGTGTAGGGCGCTCCCTGTATATCCTTGCACGTATGACAGTACATGCTCCAATCTAACCCGTTCATGCTGTAGTTGACGAATCGCTTCCTCGTGCTGCAATACGAGATCCTTGTAAATACATAATGTATGCGACTTCACATTAAACATAATTTTAGCATACTTGGATATATTACCGTCTAACTTGAGACTATTTCTAAAACTAGAATAAGGACTTCTGCCCATTCGCTTAGAATTCATATAGGTATATTCTCTAATAACAAAGACAGAGTACAGAGAAATGCGGGTTATTGTCAATGTTGCAATGCTAGAGACATTGAAGATGAGTATCATTGTATTTTAATTTGTCTGTGTTACTCAGATTTCAAGAAAGAACTCGTTACTACTACACGAGACCAAGCATGGATACATTTTGTATTTTAATGAACAGTGATAATAGAAAGGTATTATTAAAGCTTGGCTAGTTTTCGTATGCTCTAAATCATAGGAGGAACTCCATACTGAATGATTTTATCTTCTTAATTACACAAACACACCAACTAGTGTGGTGTCCCCCCTCGTCTGTTCTTACTCTACGTCTGGTCTATGTATGGCTCTTTCCAAGGATTAAGCTATATACACTCTCTGGTCGGTTGTCTATGGGTATAGTTCAGTTCTCTATCAGTTCAATAATAACGTAACACAAAGTTCTTTTCTATCTATTTTACTCTTATCGTCTATTTTTATTTTCTTCTATTTCGTTTATTCACATCTCGTGAATATCACAATCACTTCAAGCCTCATTAATTTCTAGTGTCTTTATTAGATCACCGCCCTGTCGATAATTGACCTTTCTGCAAACGCTACTTAGGCACGCCCCCCATAGTTACAGGTGCTCGCTGTAACTACGCGAGACAAGCTATCTAACAAAATGGCGTCTAACGCAGACCTGCATCGAGTTAATCTAGATACAATTCCGTGGAGTTTTATTTTACCCAGATATTAATATCTTTTTGAAAGCAAGTCAACAAGTGTTTAGGTTCTTTAAATAGTGAAGGTTATTTCTCTAATGTACAGATATATTTAACGGGTGAGGACGTGTTAAGTGTTCGTGGAAAATGTTTTCGCAGTCAACGGAGGAGTGAACGGGTGTCAGTGGTTTCGTATAACTACTTCTTCGTATAAATTATTGTATTGTTGTTGTATACAAGGCAATATAGAGTGAAACATTGTGGTGGATTCGTCTAATAGTATATTATCACGCCTACGCCAATTATGAGATGGGCTGTTGACAAATTAATCAATTACTGGAGAATATATTATTTTTCACACCTTGATTGGTCGGCTCAAACATCTGTGATGCTGGCTTGTATGCCCGTGTTTTATCAGCGTTAGAGCTGAGCCGTGCCATATGTCCAAGCCCTTGCATCATGTATAAATATCATGCTCTTCACATCAATTTCATTACAACCATGGCGTCTATATTTCCATGCGTTTGTTGCTGATTATACAATACAAATACAATAAAAAAATAGATAAACACTGTAAATTGCATTGTCATTGTATTAATCTATGTACCTTTTTTATGTAATTTTATGTCATTGTAAATAATTTAATGCTTAAATATATTATTTTAATGACGGTCTATGATTTATTTATTCTCCCCAGTTCACTTTAATTATGCTTGATTAGTGGCTTGAAACCTAGATAGATAATCACTCTTGGTATGGCAAACACACGGCTACATAGTCCCATTCATAATTGTGTCTAATTACCTAAATAGCTAATAATAGCATTATTATAATGAGCCTGTATAGTGCAGTACTATTAAATCAATTATACAAACCTGTGATTATACGAATGCACTAGTGTACGAAACTACCATTAGACGAATAAGAGATTATACGAAACCACCTGAATTCTGAGTGAACAACCACATCGTGTCAACTTTGACATTAAAAGAAATGAAATATGCCACCGTCTTGAGAGACTCGACCCTATGCCTCATAGAAGACTCGAACATTGGGCCCAAATACTGAACACCAGTACGTTCACTGAGCTAATATGGGAATCCCACAGCTCTGCACATGCATGGGTACTATTACTTCTATCTGATCCCTTGTCCACCATCCACGACAATATGTATGAACCACATGTATAATTTTAATCACCGTTATACTCACATATCTCTTGTGAACAGTAGATCTATAAATGCAGAATATATTTTTTCGAAATATTTTATTATGCATAAATAAATTAATTTCAACCTACTTGTGTGCAAATATATATGTTTGCATTAATTTTGGATGTATTCAGCTGGTCGTCCACACAACTTAATCCACCTTAGACATTTTTCAAGATTTGTCTTAGGTTTTGGAAATGACACGAATTAAACGTCACCTATTAATCGATCTGGATATCTACTATCACTGTCACACAGCATAAATTAATAAAACAGCCCGTAACTACATCTTTTCACCATTGTCAATGACAGACAGCATTAATTAATTTGTAATTATTTTTCAAAAAATAATTTCAGATCACGATCACTCGTTATCAGATTTGATTAAAATTTTACTAAATAACTCGTTTGTCTGACAGAACGATAAAACAATGACTCGGTGTAGTAATCAATACTATAATTGTGTGCACACATTTTATAATTGACCAATTATTAGCACAATCAGTGCTAAATTCCGATGTGCAACACTTTGATCTTGACAGTAGGCCCCTAACGGGATATTATGTTTTCGCGGTCTCTGTGATGTACCGGTAAGTTGTTGATTACTCCCAATAAACAGTGTGACACGCTTAAATTTGATTGCTGTGTTTGCGATAAAAGAATGACTATATGGGGTCAGTCGGTGTTTTTATAGATGCATTGTTTTTAAAGCAGTTGTCTGGTATTTTGTGGTTCATATACACACTTCTAGATTTGTCCAAGGATTTTGAAATGGGTTGAATTTAACGTCGATCACCAGGATATCGACTAATTTTGTACTATAACTAACCCACACACCAACGCTACACATTTTCAACATCATTAAAACAATTTAAAACCCGTATTTTCGATCAAATTCACGCCTTTTCAAATTTGTCTACTCGTTACTAGTTTGTCTAATATGCATTGTTTGTCTAACAATATGGCGGCGATAAACCGTTGCCGGGGGTGTGCGCGAATGGTGCGATGCGATTGGCTAACGCCAGCTGTCAATCAAAATCGGCAGAAAGGTCAATTAGACTGTCTACGTTGATCAGCCGCTCGCGTCTCTCAATAACTTCAATATCTCAAAGTACTGTTCTGGTATCAATTTATTACCGCTATATATTAGAGATAATTTGTATCTCTTATCTTATTATATTAGCTACCATGTATTCTATTCAAGCAATACGGTGCTCCTCACTCCATTAATACGGTGCTTCTCACTCCATCATGAATAAACTTATGTTCTGTTCTGTGTTATACGTTTAAAACAACAACACTGATTTAGAATATTCTGTTCTGGTTCTAGGCATTGATTGATTGATTGATTGATTGATTGATTGATTGATTGATTGATTGATTGATTGATTGATTGATTGATTGATTGATTGATTGATTGATTGATTGATTGATTGATTGATTGATTGATTGATTGATGATTATTGATTGATTGATTGATTGATTGTTTGATTGATTGTTGATTGATTGATTGATTGATTGATTGTTGATTGATTGATTGATTGATTGATTGATTGATGATTGATTGATTTGATTTGTGTTATTGATTGATTGATTGATTGATTGATTGATTGATTGATTGATTGATTGATTGATTGATTGATTGATTGATTGATTGATTGATTGATTGATCGATTTTGGTTCTACATTATTAAAAATAGTTTCCATAGAATTTTCTATATAGTAGCGGGATGTAATCTCATTCACATCGATACATTCAGTCAATATATGTTTGATTGTAACATTTTCTTGGCAATGGATACATTCCTGGTGGATCGTCGCAGTTCAGAATAAAGGAATGAGTGGATCCTCGCAGTTCAGAATAAAGGAATGAGTAAGATAAGAGTGTCCAATACGACATCGGGTCAAAACAACTTGTTCTAGGCATTAGTTTTACCAAATATGCAGCATGCAGAAAAACCATCGTCTGCATAATGTCTTATAGATATACATTCAGTGCATGCATATGTAGCACCAGAATCGGAAAAGATGGGCCCCGTGGGGTGGAGGGGGGGGGCTGCACACTCCCCAGGAAACGATCACGCATTTCACAAGCAGGCACTGTAAGTCTTTACCGTGGAAAGTTGATATACCAACACAAACAATCCATTGACACAATTTAACTCGACAGTGTGCATTCTGTAGAAAATAAGGCTATAAATAGTTCAAATAAATATATCACACGGCAATTAATTAATGTGTTTTTCTTATTTGTAACTGAACACTGGAAATATGTCGTGCATCTTCATGAATTTACATCAATCGAGTTCGTGCATCGCTGCATTGACATATCCTATTTAACCCATTTCATTCTGGATACATTTAAAGGCTTTTGCAAACAACATAGATCCAGATCTGCCGCAGCGTGACGCTGCGTGCTGATCAGGATCTATGTTGTTTGCTACATAGCCAAGTGTCTTGGCAAGATCATCTGAATAGCAAACAGCATAGAGCCTGATCAGACGGCACGTTCCATGGCGGCTGATCTGGCTCTATGTTCCTTGCAAATATTGTTTGAACGGTATCCAGAATTAAATGGGTTAAGACAATAAGTTTGCATAGTGTTTGTTATCAGGATCTGTTTTTGTCTATCTAGGTTCCTGGTGTTATATAATCTTTGTTGTGATTGTCGTTTGGTCCATCTCATTTAAAACTCGCATTACCTACCTCTCTTTCCTCTACTTGAATTTCGTTTAAGCGTCTCTTCACATAGTCAAACTCCTCTAGCAGCTTGATAGAGGAACACAGAGAAGTCGTCTGCGGAGATACTTTACCTTAAATACCACAGTTCAACACGTTTAAGTGCAATATCCTTTTTCACATTACCAATTTACTAGTCCAAATATTTATACTTGAAAAATGCAATATTTTACTATCACGGCATTTTTCATAAATAACAGATCGAACAATTTATTATCAATTTACCACAGTAACATGTGTGTTTTATGTATTATTTATCGTCGCTACCGGTTGCCCATATGAGCGACGCCTCCTGAAGAGATTAGTTATTTTAGATTTTGGAGGATAGTGCATGATACAGACAGAGACCAATTCCAGAATCTCCTCTGGTTCTTTTACGTGCACGGTGTAAAGCATCGACACGAGACCTCGATTTAACGTCCCATCTGAAAGACTGTTAATGTTATTAGGGTCGGACGGGGGATCGAACCTGCGATCCCTGGATTACCAATCCAGCGTGTTACCACTGGACTACAGATCCGTCTGTCACAGTAACACGACAGTATACTACTAGTTATATACACACTATCATCTAACATGTCACAATGACAATACTCGATTAGTGTTAAAATGTTCGTTTGTTTTGGTTTTACAACTGCATCAGCACCATTTTGGGCTATATCGCCGGCGGGCAGTCTACATAACACATTTCCTGGACAAGCTCCAGCGGTTAACCAGTACTTGATGCACCAACCTCCGTACGAAACTGCCAACTTGTTCATATAGATGTGACACGACCCGAGTGTGGCTCGAACCAGTGATCATCAGTATTATAGTTTACAGTGGTATACAAGTCAGCGACTTTAACGACTCGACGACGGAGACGGATGTGTCAAAATGTAGACCTACTTATAAACGTGTTCTATGATAAATATCAAGTCAATAATATTAGTCTCCGTTGCCAAGTGATCAATGCGTCAGCCTATTGAGCACGAGGTCGAAGGTTCGAACCACAATGTATTGTGTAAGGACCACACATGGAAATAAGAGAGCTTTGTTGCTCTCTTTTTGTGTTATCCTTGGTATTGATTGTATGTCATCTACTTTGCACGTTAATGCTCACATGTACAATGTTTGTCATTGATTGTGTATTTGTCTTATGGCATATATTCTATTTTTAGCAGAATAAAACTATTTATCTATCTATAACCTCGTTAGGAGTTCTTTCTGATATGGTCGGTTGGTGATCCAGTAGCTAGTTAAATAATGGTTACTGATTGGTTAACAGCCTGGTCTGCAAGGATAGTATTCGGGAGTACTGATATATTGATAAGAGGTGTCTCGTAAGTCAGACACAGACGGATCTGTAGTCCAGTGGTAACACGCTGGACTGATAATCCAGGAATCGCAGGTTCGATTCCCCGTCTGACCCTAATAAAATTAACAGTCTTTCAGATGGGACGTTAAACCGAGGTCTCGTGTCGGTGCTTTACACCGTGCACGTAAAAGAACCAGATGAGACTCTGGAATGGGTCTCTGTATGTATCATTGCACTATCCTCCAACAATCTAAAATAACCAATCTCTTCAGGAGGCGTCGCTCATATTGGCAACCGGTAGCGACGATAAATAAACGTAAAACACACACACACAGTAAGTCAGACATGGCTGACATTATATGGGTGACACTACAATAAACAAAACACTTTCATTTATTTACTAGTGATGATAAATGTCCGCCTTCTTGGTCGAGTAGTTAAGGTCGCTGACTTGCATACCACTGTAACCTATCATCACTGATGGTCATGGGTTCGAGCCCCACTCAGACTGTGCCTCATGTATATTAAAAGGTTGGCAGTTTCTAACGGAGGTTGGTGTTGTTAGGTAAACTGTCCGTCGCTCAACTGGGCAACCGGTAGCGACGTTAAATAAACTTAAATAAAAAAAAGAAAGATAAATGCAAAAGTAACAGATATACCTCTCCGGACTGGTTTTCTTGATCTGGATAAGTTGTCAAATGCAACAGGAGATAATGGAGCGACAGAGCTATGTTTTCTCACTTTAGTTGAAACAATACTTGGTCTTCTTCTGTCGTGCTGTGAGGTTCTATACGATACTGGAGACATTCTACTGTCATGTTCATTACAACTTCTAGCGAGCACAGATTTGTCAACCTTTTGTTCTCTCCTTTCTCTTCTATTACCGCCGTCTACGTGTCGTCTGCCTGAATCACGTGATATTGTTGTAATGGCGTCTATACGGCTGCTAGATTTGGAACCTCCAGTTTGACCACTAATCGAGACTGCTACTCTAGCTGAAGGTTTTCTTACTAATGGAGCTGGTGGTTTTTTCGCAACTCCACCTACAGACGCCTTAGTGTTCGATTTCATGACAGACGGTTTACGCGGTCTCTTAGGAACCGTACGCTGTTCCTTTGTAGCGTTTGTTTCTGCTGCAGTTATTGCACCGCGCCGACAATCGTACGATAAAGAGGCACGTGACATTATTGACGCAGCTTTAGATTTGTGAATATCTCTCACTGATGGGTTTGTACTTTTAGCACACGAAGTTCCTTGCGGTTCAGTAGAAGGTCGTCGGCGGAACGTGGACTTGCTAGGACTTTTGAATGATTTAACAGATGGCTTACGACAGAAAGAGCGCTGAGGTGGATTTCGCACTGTTGTTGTAGATGTCCTACGTTTCAAGTTGTTATAATTCGGCTGAACCACCTTATTTGCATACTTAATAATTGGCTTAGGTGAAGACACGCCGCTAGCTTTCGGTGTCAGTGCATATTCAGTTAATTCAGTTTGTCTTGATGTCGGATTGTAAGGCGCATAGCGGCATGTCGTTGATTGTACGAATGACATTTTTCTATTCCGGCCACATTCCTCTGTTGCTGCAATTTCATTTCCATGTTGTTGTTTATTTGGTATGCATTTAGACTGTGTTGATTTGTTAGTGTTCAACAACGAGATATTTGGCATATGAGGCTTAAACACTTGTGTTGACAGTGTTTTATTTTCCACACGATTAATGTTTGGTGCATCGTTGAATCGATCTCTGTCTTGTGCTGCAATGGCATCTATGTGTCTGTCAGTTTGCTTCACTGATGTTGTTGACGAACTACTAGAGGACAAACTATCCACCAACATAATTGCAAAGTTTCTGCTTAATTGTTCAGTTCTATTTTCATCATCATGAATATCAAGTCTAGTGGGGTTTTCTTTAGAAGAAATTGATCTTGAATTTGAATCATGGTTGAGTGTACGCACGGACTGGACTGTCGATGTGTGCGATTGCATTGAAGCCTTGGTTGGTGCCTGGCACATAATTGCTGAAATACAAAAACAACAACAATAATAACAGTTATTCGACATGGAGACTAAATTATATATATATATACTAAATACGAGTCGTACACGTGGTATCGTGATAAACACATCGCTCTACACGTGGTATCTAGATAAACATATCGCTCTACACGTGGTATCTAGATAAACATATCGCTCTACACGTGGTATCTAGATAAACACATCGCTCTACACGTGGTATCTAGATAAACATATCGCTCTACACGTGGTATCTAGATAAACACATCGCTCTACACGTGGTATCTAGATAAACATATCGCTCTACACGTGGTACCTAGATAAACATAAGAGTCATACACGTGGTATATACGAAATGTGAAGATTTAACTTATCATAATTATCATAATGTTAAAGAGAAATGCACAAGTATATTATCCGACTGTAATATGATGAGAATGGGTATGTTGAATCCGTACATTATCCGACTGTAATACGATGTTAATGGGTATGTTGAATCCGTACATTATCCGACTGTAATACGATGTTAATGGGTATGTTGAATCCGTACATTATCCGACTGTAATACGATGTTAATGGGTATGTTGAATCCGTACATTATCCGACTGTAATACGATGTTAATGGGTATGTTGAATCCGTACATTATCCGACTGTAATACGATGTTAATGGGTATGTTGAATCCGTACATTATCCGACTGTAATACGATGTTAATGGGTATGTTGAATCCGTACATTATCCGACTGTAATATGATGAGAATGGGTATGTTGAATCCGTACATTATCCGACTGTAATACGATGTTAATGGGTATGTTGAATCCGTACATTATCCGACTGTAATATGATGTTAATGGGTATGTTGAATCCGTACATTATCCGACTGTAATATGATGTTAATGGGTATGTTGAATCCGTACATTATCCGACTGTAATACGATGTTAATGGGTATGTTGAATCCGTACATTATCCGACTGTAATACGATGTTAATGGGTATGTTGAATCCGTACATTATCCGACTGTAATACGATGTTAATGGGTATGTTGAATCCGTACATTATCCGACTGTAATACGATGTTAATGGGTATGTTGAATCCGTACATTATCCGACTGTAATACGATGTTAATGGGTATGTTGAATCCGTACATTATCCGACTGTAATACGATGTTAATGGGTATGTTGAATCCGTACATTATCCGACTGTAATACGATGTTAATGGGTATGTTGAATCCGTACATTATCCGACTGTAATACGATGTTAATGGGTATGTTGAATCCGTACATTATCCGACTGTAATATGATGTTAATGGGTATGTTGAATCCGTACATTATCCGACTGTAATATGATGTTAATGGGTATGTTGAATCCGTACATTATCCGACTGTAATATGATGTTAATGGGTATGTTGAATCCGTACATTATCCGACTGTAATATGATGTTAATGGGTATGTTGAATCCGTACATTATCCGACTGTAATACGATGTTAATGGGTATGTTGAATCCGTACATTATCCGACTGTAACATGGTGTGAATGGATATGTTGAATCCGACTGGGAACTGGAACGTCATGTACACAATAAGTTTTTTCTCATTGTATGACAGAAAATAGAACATTATGCACTTGATTTCTTTTACAATGGTTGCTAAACAAGCTTTAACACTCTCGTTGGCGCCAGGATCCTTCTGTTTGCTTGTTTGTTTGTTCGGGTTTTACTTCTGCATCAGCACAATTTTGGGCTCTATCTAGCCTGGGTTCCAGTCTGTCGATTTTTAACCAATTTACTTCTGGCAAAACGACATGGTATTATCAGAAACTCAATACAGCCCAATTAATAGTCTCGGTGTTAAAATATATTTATAAGACTGACCAGGCAAAATATATCTACGCCTGTTCCCAGTCTAAGTTTACGGAACAACACCTTTCCTGTGCAGGCTCCAGCGGTTAACCAGTACTTGGTGCACCAACCTCCTGTAGGTTCCTGTTGGCGCGGATGAAAGCGTATATGCTGTCATTCGTGTGGGTGGAAACCGGATTTCCCGGAGAAAACCAACGTGTCCCATCTTGCAACCATCGTACCATCTCGCATACTTCCCGATCGGACCCGGTTTGCATTGGCGAGAAGCGAGTGTGTTAACCACTGTACTAATCGGACAACCTATACAGTAGAACCGCTACATAGTCAATCACCGCTACATAGTCAATCATATTGCAAATGATTAATTTTAATGTCAGTGTTCCAACTATTAGCGTCCGGAACTTCTAAAACCCATATGTATCAAATACGACCAAACTGGTTAATCAAGAAATAATTCTTAGTTTAAACAAGATGTGGAATTCGTGATAGCGCAGTGGTAGCGCGTTCATATTAGGTGCGAAAGGCCACGAGTTCGCGCCCAGCTGTGGCCGTTACGATTGTTTATTTATTTATATTTCGGTTTTTACGCCTGCATCAGCACCATTTCGGGCTATATCGCCGGCGGGTAATTTACCTAACAACACCTTTCCTGGGCAGGCTCCAGCGGTTAACCAGTACTTGGGTGCACCAACCTCCGTAAGAAACTGCCAACGTTTTCATATAAATGAGACACGGCCTGAGGGGGGCTCGAACCCGTGACCATCAGTGATGATAGGTTACAGTGGTCAGCGACCGTAACCACTCGGCCACGGAGGCGGACTCCGTTACGATTGTACCCTTAGGCAAGGCATTTAAATTCCACGTTGCCTCCTCTCTCCCTCGTGACAATGGATTCCACCAGGAATGAGGTCTCGGGAGTGATTAATATAAGTTGTAAGAACTTGTTTCGCAATCGAGCTCAAATACATTTGTAGAAACCACGGTGCGGGCCGTTGTCTAATGTTGTTAAAACTTGTGGCCCAAACCATTTGCATGTTCATATTATGTATTTTATCTGTTTATGCATGACATATATAATAATGATTTGCAATAAAATATGATTAAACTAAAAAAAGCGTCTCCAATACCTCATACGTAAACCCTAGATGAGTATACATACCGTTATGCTTTTCCTGAACAGTTCTATTTCCCCCAAGACTAAATGCCTGAAATGAAGAAATTTTAATTAACATGTAACTGATACCAGATATGAATAATAAACTTTGTTGTTATGGCAACATGGCGTTTCTGGAGCACTCCAAAATGTGATACAGGAGTTGCGCAAAAACGAAATTGCTTCCGGGTCGTAGGGTTAAAATAATAAATAATAGTTCTTAAGGAACCTCACAACGTACAGTTTGCACGTGTTGCGAACAATGGCCAGTCATTGGCAAAGTCTGAGCATACCGTTTAATTCCAGTGTTTGTATATATAAAATAAGCTGGATTTATATTCTGTTTGACAGGGACACGTATTCGCAGAGGATGGTCACTTATGTTCGGTGATACTGTATGATTGGCGACAGGTGAGCAGTCAAAAGTGTCATGGTGATCGACTGTGATGACTACAATGCAATACAGTCTTGAATGTGTTGGATTATCAGTGTTTGTCATATGGCGACTTTACAACTGATATTGGTGGAGAAAGACATATTTCCATTATAACGTCATATATACGTTCTCCACTTATGTCGTATAGGTAGCGTTCTCCACTACTGACATATAGACAACGTTGTTCATTTCTGACATATAGGAAACGTTGTCAATTTCTGTCGTATAAACAACGTTCTCCACTTATGCGTATAGGCAACGTTGTTCAATTCTGTCGTATAGGGTACGTTCTCCACTTCTACCGTATTGGCAACATTCTCCACTACTGTCGTAGCAGCGAAGTTCTCCACTTCTGTCGTAGCAGCGAAGTTCTCCACTTCTGTCGTAATGGCAACGTTCTCCACCTCTGTCGGAATGGCAACGGTTCCCACTTCTGTCGTATAGGCAATGTTCTCCACCTCTGTCGTAATAGCGAAGTTCTCCACTTCTGTCGTAGTAACGAAGTTCTCCACTTCTGTCGTAATGGCAACGTTCTCCACCTCTGTCGGAATGGCAACGGTTCCCACTTCTGTCGTATAGGCAATGTTCTCCACCTCTGTCGGAATGACAACGTTCTCCACCTCTGTCGGAATGACAACGTTCTCCACCTATGTCGGTCGGAATGACAACGTTCTCCACCTTTGTCGGAATGACAACGTTCTCCACCTCTGTCGGAATGACAACGTTCTCCACCTATGTCGGTCGGAATGACAACGTTCTCCACCTTTGTCGGAATGACAACGTTCTCCACCTCTGTCTGAATGACAACGTTCTCCACCTTTGTCGGAATGGCAACGGTTCCCACTTCTGTCGTATAGGCAATGTTCTCCACCTCTGTCGGAATGACAACGTTCTCCACCTCTGTCGGAATGACAACGTTCTCCACCTCTGTCGGAATGACAACGTTCTCCACCTCTGTCGGAATGGCAACGGTTCCCACTTCTGTCGTATAGGCAATGTTCTCCACCTCTGTCGGAATGACAACGTTCTCCACCTCTGTCGGAATGACAACGTTCTCCACCTATGTCGGTCGGAATGACAACGTTCTCCACCTTTGTCGGAATGACAACGTTCTCCACCTCTGTCGGAATGGCAACGTTCTCCACCTTTGTCGGAATGACAACGTTCTCCACCTCTGTCGGAATGGCAACGTTCTCCACCTCTGTCGGAATGGCAACGTTCTCCACCTTTGTCGGAATGACAACGTTCTCCACCTTTGTCGGAATGACAACGTTCTCCACCTCTGTCGGAATGACAACGTTCTCCACCTTTGTCGGAATGACAACGTTCTCCACCTTTGTCGGAATGACAATGTTCTCCACCTCTGTCGGAATGGCAACGTTCTCCACCTCTGTCGGAATGGCAACGTTCTCCACCTCTGTCGGAATGGCAACGGTTCCCACTTCTCCCGTATAGGCAATGCATTTTATTATTTTTATATTTGACTAGGCATACTCACAGATAACACTGGCGTACATGAATGGCTGAAACTGATGGGTTCAAGATCTGGGCTTTCTAGCTGGCTCAGTGTGAGACGTCGACCTTCAGGGGTGCTAGATCCACGAAGCTTTGAATTACAGTCTACATAATAAATAACAAACATTGTAAAGACGGATGGTTGATGTAGGAAGTGTGAAATTTGAAATAAGAAATCTCTACAAAACTTTCGTACATACATTGCGTACTTGTAAACCGTCTCCGATGCCTAGTGATTAAGGCGTCCGCTTACAGAGCGGGAGGTCGAAGGTTCGAAGCTTGTCACGGCTTCATTCTGATATGGCCTATCACCCTGGTGGATGGCCTACAAGGATATAATTCGGGAAGTACCGATGTTCATAAGTAGTGTCTCATAAGTAAAAGCTGGCTGACCCTTTTAATAGGGGTGACGTAGTCTGGGTTCCAGTCTGTCGATTTTTCACTTTTTGACTTCTGGCAAAATGTTGATATGACCAGAAACTCAATACGGCATAATTAATAATCTCGGCGTTAAAATATATTTATTTGACTGTCCAGGCAAAATATATCGACGCCTGTTCCCAGACTAGGGGTGACGCTATAATAAACAAGTACTACTTTACTTGCACATGATGGATCAGTGGGTAACACGCTTGGCTGTGAATCGATGGATCGCATGTTCGATACCCATTGCGACATTAATAATATTAGCTGTCTCTCAGGTGCCTCGTGTCGGTTTAATGCTGACGGACCTGTAGTCAAGTTGTCAACACATCGGACTGGTAATCCAGGGATGGCAGGTTCGATCCCCCGTCTGACCATTATACAATTAACAGTCTAACAGGTACTTTAAACCGAGGTCTCGTGTCGGTTCTTAACACCATGCACGTAAGATAACCAGAGGAGACTCTGGAATGGGTCTCTGTCAGTATAACTGTACTATCAATCAACAATCTAAAATGACTAATCTCCCCAGAAGGCGTCGCTCACATGGACAACCGATACCGACGATAAATAAACACACATACTTGCACATGAACTCACCTCTTCCTCGCCTTTTATCATTTCTTCTGTATGGGTAGCAGTGCTTAAGGAGGTCTGCAAATATCTGAAGAGCGTCGGACAGCTGTCGTCTTTCCAGTTTGGCCACGCCCATGCCAGTTATGTGGTTCATGGGTAGCCGCAGAGTCTAAATAATAACAAAGGAATGTATAAGCACTGAAGTATACATTTTACTAATAGTATTGGGGAGGGCAGTTTACTAATGTTGCTATAACTTATTGCCCAACCCATTTTGCATTATATCACATATAATGATTGTTAAGTCTATATGTACTATAATAGCAAATAAAATATGATTAAACACTATAGTATTCTTCCGGTGGATTTGGATGTATGTTCAGGCTCTATTGCTGTTTGCAATTCAGAGAGTGAAGCAAAAAAAAACACGTGGCGGAATAGCAAACAACATAGATCCTGATCAGACGCGGACTGATTTGGATTTACAGTGTGTGTACACTCCTTCCAATTTATTCAGCATTTTAAGGGTTCTTGTAGATCTATCATGTTATTAGGCCATACGAATATAAGTGGAAGTCGTGATAGCGCCGTGGATGCACGTTCGCTTCAGGTGCGAAAGGTCCGGAGTTCGAGCCCAGCTGGAGCCGTTACGATTGTGTCCTTAGGCACGGCATTTAAATTCCACGTTGCCTCTTCTCTCTCCCTCGTGGCGATGGATTCCACCAGGAATGAGGTCTCGAGATTGATTAATATAAGTTGTAAGAACTTGTTTCGCAATCGAGCTCAAATAAATGTGTATGAATATCTCCAAGGCATATATATTGTTGAAAACACGTACATGTATATGTAATGTAACTGTTTAGAATAATTATGATTGGATGACATATCTATTCCAGCGTGTCTGTAAATGGACGAAGTACGTTATCTAGTGTGTTTGTGATAAAATACTTGCTTTAGAATGTGATTAGGATGGTATACCTGCTCTAGCGTATCTATGATCATCTGTAGAGTGTGAGCTTGTTCATCAAGGCAGCTAAACGGCGTCAGGTCTGCGGCTATTGTCTCCGTGGTCAGTAGTTCGAACAGTAATACAAGTAACCATGGTACTTCTGACAGACACCCAACTGCCATGTACTGGTGTCCGTTCATACGAACGTATGGAAGTAGCGATCTAGCTTGGTCAAGAATACCTGAAAAACAATCGTCGTGTTTTGGGGTTTAAAGTTAAACCAACAGCTTTGGTCATATGGTGACTCTCCAGCTATTATTGGTGGAGGAAGACCCCGGGTGCCCCTCCGAGCAGTATTTCAGGCATGGACGGACACCCGAGTAGAACCACCAACCCACCGCAATACAGTTGGATAGCTTCCTCACTTGAAATAATTCGAATAACGAAATTAAATATAAACGGATCCAGTTATATGTAAAATGATAGTGTCTGAAACGGGACTTTGATCCCACTTCGAGATACCCGGATAATTCGACATAACCTACTTTGACATAACGGATGTAGACTGTGTGTAGTGTATATCGGCATGGGTAGAACATCGGCCCGGCTAGTATAGCTCATTTGCTAGAGATGCCCAACTAATGTTCGGGAATGCGTCAGCGCCCACGTCGGGCATCTAACTTTCCCGTTCTTTTTTGCCTGCATGGTGACTTCACTGATGAGGAGGGTATATTGTTGTGTGCGAGCGAGCAAAGGGGTAGGAATGTAGTCCCCAAAGAATAAAAGAGGGAAGAGTGTAGTATATGACGACGTGGGTATAACATCCACACGGCCAGCACAGCTGGTAGAGCTGTCCGACAAGTGTACGGGGGGTCGTATGTTTCGAGTCCCACATAGGATCGCTAACATGTCTGCACTTTCTTTGCTTAGTCATTTCAACTATTATCAGACGATCAGATTATAACCATGTCTAGTCCTGCCCCGAACCTAGTTCTAGGTGGGGTACAGCCGCTTATATATACTATGCAGCTTGAATCGTACCTTAAATTTCATACCCCTGGTCTCTCATCAAACGCCGCTGTACCAGCTGTACGCGGCGATTTTCGGATTTAATGAATGACCCAGACTGCATTATGTTCAACCAAATTTACAGTAAAAGCCTCGTTTTAAAAATGCTAAATAAACGTCGATTGAACTATAAAAAATACATATATATCCAATTTGCATGGGATATATTTATATACACAGACGTATATGTAGTCCAGTGGTAACACGCTGGACTGGTAATCCAGGGATCGCAGGTTCGATCCCCCTTCTGACTCTAATAAAATTAAGTCTTTCAGATGGGACGTTAAACCGAGGTCTCGTGTCGGTGCTTTACACCGTGCACGTAAAAGAACCAGAGGAGACTCTGGAATGGGTTTGTCTGTATCATGCACTTTCCTCCAAAATCTAAAATGACTAATCTCTTCAGGAGGCGTCGCTCATATGGGCAACCGGTAGCGACGATAAATAAACGTAAAAAAAGATATATTTATGCAATCGGCTGCCTATGGTTTAGTTTGATCATATTTATATGTTTATATACAATACATTTACAAATATAAACATCAAAATGATACAACTGCAATGCTATGCTTATACTTGAACACAGTAAGAATAAAATCTAGAAGCAAATGAGTTGGGCAACAAGTGTTACCAACATTAGCGAGTGCCCTCCCCAATGGCTGCCTATGGAATAAATGAATGACAAAATATATAAGCACTATATCAGACTATACTTACAATCATCGACATCTTTAGCTGAGCTCATTTCATCAGTAGTTGTCTAACCTCCACCACAAAAACTGTGTACATGTAAACTCTGTGTGATCAGGTGACATTCAGTTATATAACAGCAGTTACCGTTATATTAAGCCGCTCGGACCAGCATAGTTAGTGCAACTTGACCGATCCTTCTCCGGGGTCATATGAATAGTTTAATAGTAGAATATTGATTATTGTTGCTGAGTAAAGGTACATGTTTTCGCTCGCCCACATGGTTCGTTGGCGGCGAGGGTAAATAAGCTCAATCATCAACGGTACATGTTATTCCACTCAAATTCGTGTTTATAAACATTTGTCCATAATCTATGAATTTATCTGTAATATTGCACACCAGGCGCCGATTGCATATATATATATGCCCATGAAACTCTGACATATATACAACTACCGTATGTACTCGGTCAAATGACACCCTATTTAATTCGACCATCATACGCCCCAGTACACCTTATATGACCAGTGTACGTGGCGATTTTCGATTTTAATGACTGACTCGGACGTCACTGTGTTATATCAGCACACTGTACAGCAAACGCCTCTTTTTTACAGACGGATCTGTAGTACAGTGGTAACACGCAGGTGCGATCCCCCGTCTGACCCTAATAAAATTAACAGTCTTTCAGATGGGACGTTAAATTGAAGTCTCGTGTCGTTGCTTTACACCGTGTACGTAAAAGAACCAGAGGAGACTCTTGAATGGGTCTCTGTCTGTATCATTGCACTATCCTCCAACAATCTAAAATGACTAATCTCTTCCGGAGGCGTCGCTCATATGGGCAACCGGTAGCGACGATAAATAAATGTAAAAGATATGTTTCAGTGGCCACACTATCTATGGACAGTACCGTATAGACATATCGCCCAGAGGATGTTTCAGTGGCCACACTATCTATGGACAGTACCGTATAGACATATCGCCCAGAGGATGTTTCAGTGGCCACACTATCTATGGACAGTACCGTATAGACATATCGCCCAGAGGATGTTTCAGTGGCCACACTATCTATGGACAGTACCGTATAGACATATCGCCCAGAGGACGCCTAGCACTACAAGGAATCAAGAGATGGTACGGTAGTCGCAAGATCGGACAGGTGGGTTTTCTCCGGGTACTCCGGTTTCCTCCCACACGAATGACCATATTTATGGTTTCATCTGCGCCAACGATTATGATTAATATAAGTTGTTAAAGCTTGTTTATTTTTCGCAATCGCTGGACAATAAATAAAGTTTAATGAATCAAGACCGTCAGGGAACGTTGGACAATATACTCCACATTGGGAGTGTCCGCACCAGGCTGTACATGAAGAAGAAAAAGACTAATGTGACATTAAATGTACATGATATTTGCTCAAAGTCCTAAATATATTGTCTTTTGTTTGTTTCTTATACATTATTAATATATTGCTTTGCAAATGGTTGGTTTCATGGTGTGTGTGTGTATATATACATGGAAAAAAAAGAAAATAATGCTTAGTTCCCAATACTATATATTGAGATTAAAAACTGTTACTCGAGATGGTGAAACAAACTAGACGATAATGCGTCATAATGTTCAAGTTTGACTTAATATGCTACCTCGCTACCGGCCTTAAAGCAGCATTGCATCGTATGAAATAAAAGATATTTGAAAAATTCAATTTTTACGTATGGGTAGCAATGCTGCTACACATTTTAAAACATTATACTTTGTATGCTTATGTTCATTTGGTAAACAGTGTTTTTTTGCGATAAAACAAACTCGAAACCGAAAGTAGGACTTTCCGAGTCGATCGACACACACTTGTTTAGAACCGGAACGCATCGTCCGCACTTGTTTACATTCGGAATGCATCGTCCCCATTTGTCCCACGTTGTCTTTTTTAATTAAATTACTTGATATGTTGATTCATACCTCTGTTAGCTAAGTCTTTTAGGGACATCCCCGTGTTTACATTTCGTGTGTTGATAAACAAATTCGCGTATACGACGGTTTAAATTTATTGGAATTTTATCGTTTCTGAGCGACTAGTTCGCAACTTTATTACCATGTAATGCTGCTTTAGTTTATACAAATTTATTTTAGCTCGATTGCGAAACAAGTTCTTTCAACTTATATTAATCACTCTCGAGACCTCATTCCTGATGGAATCCATCGCCACGAGGGAGAGAGAAGAGGCAACGTGGAATTTAAATGCCTTGCCTAAGGGCACAACAGTAACGGCTCCAGCGGGGCTCGAACTCCGGACCTTTCGCACCTGAAGCGAACTCGCATCCACTGCGCTATCACGACTTCTGCTTTAACTGTTCCTTGTGATCGTTTATTATTTTCGTGAACTGATAGGGCCTTGCCTGTGTTCCAGTCGGTCGATTTTTTCCTTCAGGCAAACGACATCAAAAACTCAATACTGCGCATAAATAAATTGTTAAATAACTATATACTATATATATATAACGGACAAGGCAAACTATATGAACGCCTGTACCTAGGCTAGTGAAACGACACAATTCCGATACTTCACTTAATGCTTGCTTGCATCCAGACTCATTCATAGGCGTATCTACGGGTCCGGCCGTACGGCCATGGCCGGACCACTTTTCGGACTTTTTTTTTTTTTTTTTTAATAAACACATTTCGAGAATAATATATACACTGCCTGACGTATAGAAAGTCAAACGAGACGCATACAGACTTGGGAAACGGAACCCGACTGTAGTAGGGCTATATCAAACTCTTTTTTTTCAATTGCACTTCCATAAATTTACGTTGGCCGTAAGAAGTAAACGCGAAAATTCAGCAGCTGTGCAGGTCGTAAAAATAAGCGCCGGGACCTCGAGGACAACAACAACAACAAAAACAGAATCGTGATGTCTGCTAAACGCAGAATAACGGACTATTTCAAGTACTTTCCCATTTCTAAGTGAATACAGAGTGATTCAGTAATACGACCACAGTTTTTATTGAAAGAGTTAGAATTATGTCAACTTTGTAATCCTTTGAAATATAAGTTTAAATCAAATAGTGGTGACGGAGGCACGCTGGATGAAAATCATGAAATATCCTTTGCGCTAATAAGGCACACCACCCATGTCAAAATCTATTTTTCGTGAAACGAAGCCCACAAGGTCTTTGTAAACATATTAGTTCCTTTTTTAATTTTATGTTTTTATTTTGAATGTGGGTACGTTTTGACTTCTCACAGGGTACGTTTTGACTTTTTTTAGTGGGTACGTTTTGACTTCTCAGAGGGTACGTTTTGACTTTTTTTAGTGGGTACGTTTTGACTTGGGTACGTTTTGACCAGCACCCTTGCATTTTTCTCTGTCTATTCTTATGTTCATAACTTCTGAAGTTCAGTAACTTACTAATTAATGCCAGCAAACTTCATCAGCACCTTATCACGTCCAAGTTTTATTGTCTCGCCTGTGAAATATTTTTTTATGCTCACCTAAAACAAGAATTACATAGGGTAGGCCCTGGCCAAATTTTCAATTTTGTTCAAAATACATGGAAAATATGGGTCTCGTGCAAGTTGTAGGACAACATTTTTGATGAAGATATAATTATCTCTGTGTCTGCTGGTCCCACTTCCACCAAACTTCAACTGTACCTTACTGCCATTGAGTACTTACCGTCCCACGTGTTTCGGGTGGCCTTGACCTACCGTGTCCGAACTATAATAAAATATGCTGAGAATTCAGGAAATTACGTTTCATACCAGAATCATACCCTTCTTATCCCACCATGCCAATGGTTATGTTCTACGAAAAAAAACATCAACTTTCTGCTCTGCTCAACGCCTTCTCATATATTTCACAGGTGTGCATCACAGACTAGCATCACATTTCCCAACTGGTATAACTGAATATGCTTTTGTTCCCTTGCAGAGAATCTGAAGCGTCAACTTCTGACCTTAATACCGCTGATGCATCTTCAAGTGTTGACATTCAGACAAGTTCTGTTGAAGCTAATATTCCAAGTAGCACGGAAACGGCATCGCTGCCTGAAATTGGATATAAACCGCACCAACCGCAAATAGCATTTCCCAAAAGAACATTTGGACTAAAAAATCCAGTGACAAGATCATTTCAGTCTGAGTGGTTTAGAAAGTGGGGTTGGATTCACTATGACGAAGAAAATGATTCCGCATTTTGTTACATTTGTTCCACGGCATATAAAGATAAAAAACTATCTTCTCAGGCAATCGACCAGTCTTTTATTTGACGTGGATATACAAATTGGAAAGACGGGTGTCGCAAGAGAGGGGGGTTTCATGCACATGAACTAAGTGACAGTCATAAAGAAGCACTAGAGCGGTCTATCAAACCATCCCTTGACGTGGGTGAAGAATTATCTTCCATCCACAAACAGGAAAAAATCACAAATCGAAAAAACTTTTTGAAAATAGTATCGTGTCTTCGGTTCTTATGCAGACAAGGACTTGCTCTTCGCGGCCATGATGAAGGTGAATCAAATGTTGTTCAATTGTGCCAGCTGTTAGCAGATGATGATCCCCAGTTTGCCTCTTGGCTTCAGAAAAAGCGAAACAATTATGCCAGTCCTATAATTCAGAATGAGATTTTGCGAATCTTCGGAAATGATCTGTTGCGAGAGATTGCGAGTAACATCAGATCCAGTGAATTCTTCGGTATTCTTGCGGATGAGTGTACAGACTTATCAAACCTTGAACAATTGGTTACGTGTATTCGGTGGGTTGACGATGATCTGGAAGCTCACGAAGACTACATTGGATTGGTTGATATTCCATGTGCAAACGCTGAGACCATAACTCACACACTCAAAGATATCCTTATGAGACTTGGTTTGCCAATTGAAAAAGCGCGGAGTCAATGTTATGACGGATGCAGTACCATGAGTGGTGAGAAGAGCGGTGTTGCGAAGCGGATCAAAGACGACGAACCACGTTGCTTATACAGTCACTGCTACGGCCACGCATTAAGTCTAGCGTGTACAGACTCAATTAAGAACAATACACTCATGAAAGATGCACTGGAAATCACACACGAGATAACTAAGTTGATTAAAAAATCACCCAAACGCGATGCCCATCTGACAAAAATCAAATCAGGAATGACAGAAGACGACCGTACTGCAAACATACGCATTCTTTGTCCGACTAGATGGACCGTTAGGGCCAATGCCCTTAAAAGCATTATTGATAATTACCCACAATTGCGAGAACTATGGGAATGGTCACTTGACAATACTTCCGACACAGAAATGAAAGCGCGAATCCGTGGTGTTGATACTTACATGTCGAGGTTCGACTTTTATTTTGGTCTGCATCTGGGACACTTTCTCCTCCGTCATGCGGATAATTTGAGTGCTACACTGCAAACGAGAAAACTGTCTGCTGCCGAGGGACAATCTTTAGCTGCAATGACCATCAACACCTTGAAAGGACTAAGAACAGAGCGCGAGTTCGCGTTGTTTTGGTCCCTTGTAACCAAACGTGCTGCTGACAACGACGTTGATGAACCACGGTTACCTCGATGACGGAAAGCACCCCGTCGGTTTGAGGAGGGTAGCGCAGATCCAACATACCCAGAAACTTCCGAAGCATACTATCGGCCTATATACTTTGAAGCGTTGGATTTCATTGTGTCTGCCATAACTGATCGATTCGATCAACGAGATTATCGGATATACGCCAAAAGCGAACAGCTGCTCTTGAAAGCTTCAAATGGTGATGACTTTACTGACGAGTTGGAGGTTGTTTCACAGTTCTATGGGGCTGACTTTGAACCAGACACGCTGAAGATGCAACTGACAACCCTTCAGTTCAATGTTCCGAAGGACTCTAGCTCCTCACTCTCGGACATCGTATCCTATCTGCGATCATTGTCACATGTCCAAAAAGATCTGATTGGCCAGGTTATGAAGCTCGCGAAGTTAATCCTAGTTATGCCGGCAACTAATGCGACGAGTGAACGTTCATTCAGTGCTCTGAGGCGGGTCAAAACGTACCTGCGTACTACCATGTCACAGAACAGGTTAAATCATCTGATGATGGTGTACACCCACAAATATCAGGCAGGTGAGCTGGACATGTTTGACTTCGCGAACGAGTTCGTATCCGGCAACGAACAGCACCGTTTGGAAGTATTTGGCCGATTTGTACGGTCAGATCTTTCACGGACACTGGTCTCCATGAAAGACGTAAAAACACAAACTAATCCATAAATTGACATTCCGTGGATTAACTTCGCGAGTTGTCTAATATCGCAGTAAAGTCTAAATACTGATTTACAATAGCGCATTTCACACGCTACATGTACAATGTATATTGAAAGTGTCGTAATCTACATGTAACACCAACCGACCTCCAATAAATTGTAGCGGGCATTCAAATGCCGCTACTAACTACTACCACTACACCGTTAATGACTTAAATGAGTATCGGTCCCTACAGATAATGAATATATCTTGTAATATAGGCCAAAATACATGAACACCAATATTATAGCATAACTTTCTGTTTCGCTGAATTTGTCAGTGTGTGTTTTGGGGTCTGGTTGTATATTAAAGCTATTTAAATCAGAAACGGGCATCACTTTTTATTCGGACTCAAATTTTAGGTTCCCTTTTCCGATGATGCCACACAATACTGACAAAAAAAAACTTCCAAAAATACTCACCAGAATACAGGAGAACGCGTTTCAGAGCACCTAAGTATCAAAAAAATTTCGGGGGGGCATACCCCCGGACCCCCCTAGCGACTCGGGCCCTTGTGCCCTGCGGGCCCTGGTGAAGATAGTAATTTGGCCGGACCACTTTCCAGAACCATCATACGCCTCTGTCATTCCAGCTGTGATTGTAAAATCAATTATTTACATTACTTGCTTCTGAAAGAGAGATTTCTCATATGCAATACAATAACTCTTGTTTATAAATTAAAAACATTAATATGTGCATTAATATGTGTGTAAACATGTCCTAGTTAACGGTCGAATGCAGTCTATTCCAGTTACGTATTATATTATAGGCATTTCTAACCTATTCTGATGACGAGATGTACACCGGATTAAGGACGCACTCACCTGTGTAGGGGTTATCTCAACATATAAATTTAATTAGCGTTTAGGCAAAGCACTGGTTTCTTTCAAATACAATATAAATCAATAAGCAGGTGTCGCATTTGTTTTATTCAATTATAATCCAATCCATAATCTTGTAGTAATGTAATGTGTTTCTCATAAAGTCATTGTACAATTCGTTGTTCTCGCGGATTAGATCCGCCAGTCGTCGCCGACGACGCGTGAGCTCGACTTGCTCATCGTCAGAACTTAGATTCGCAGCGATGTTGTCGCGACGATCTCCGGCTGCAGTAGCACGACGACCGGCCGCTCTTTAAGGAGCACGGGCGACCTGGTTACCCGCCTTCCGTGGGGCACGGCTGTCTGCTCTTGGCTGGTTATCACACTGTACTGGCGGGGGCTGGTTATCATCCTGCACTTGCGCGGGGTGTTTATCATCCTGTACTGGCGCGGGCTGGTTATCATCCTGCACTGGCGCGGGGTGGTTATCACCCTGTACTGGCGCGGGTTGGTTATCATCCGTACTGGTGCGGGTTGGTTATCACCCTGTACTGGCGCGGGTTGGATATCATCCTGTACTGGCGCTGGTTGGTTATCATACTGTACTGGCGCGGGTTGGTTATCACCCTGTACTGGCGCGGGCTGGTTATCACCCTGTACTGGCGGGGGCTGGTTATCATCCTGTACTGGCGGGGGCTGGTTATCATCCTGTACTGGCGTAGGTTGGTTATGATCCTGTATTGGCGCTTGTTGGTTATCACCCTGTACTGACGGGGGCTGGTTATGATCCTGTACTGGCGCGGGCTGGTGATCGCCCTGTACTGGCGGGGGCTGGTTATCACCCTGTACTGGCACGGGCTGGTTATCATCCTGTACTGGCGGGGGCTGGTTATCACCCTGTACTGGCGCGGGCTGGTTATCACCCTGTACTGGCGCGGGCTGGTTATAATCCTGTACTGGCGCGGGCTGGTTATCATCCTGTACTGGCACGGGCTGGTTATCATGATTGGGGATGTGTAAATTATATATATATCCTTTAGACTACCGTCTTGCTGTCAGCAAGGAACATACCATTATTGTTTATGATTTGGGCAAGAACGTATCCAACATACCATGTGTTGGCCACTATGTTTGGTGTAAGTGTTGGCACTGTGAGTCTTGAAGTCAGACATATTATCCCACTGATTTATGACAAGTTATATTAAGGCATTTTGTTGTTTGGCCGACAATAGTTGAATGGCTATGGAGAGTACATGGGCTAAACTGCACATGGCTGTGGTTGTTATAGATGGAACGTCCCATCAAATGTATCGACAAGAAATGGAACCACAATAACGGTATTAGTCGGGGCACCGTAACTATCATTGCATGCACTCACAGGTGGTGGTTGATGTGCATCGACACATCGAGAGTGGATATCTAGGTCATATTGACAATGCCCAACAATACGGCTTGATGAAACAGGTTGGACCAGACTTACATTTTCCAGACGATTTGCTTATTTTAGGCGACAACAATCTACCCTAATCGCGATTATGTTATGAACGCATATACCGAAAGCAGCCAGGAGAAAGACAAAAGTGTCGTAAACTAAATAGATATATCACAAAATACAGAGTGCGCGTAGAGCATGCTATGGCAGGTATCAAATGTTATAGATGTGTTGGTACTGTGTGGAGAAACCCCAGAAATATGTTGTCCCAAACGGTGTCCATACATATATGTGTTTCGTTGTGTGTAGGCGCAAGCAAATGGAACTGATTCTTTAAGAAATAAAATAAAATAGTATGGCTATATCCGATTTCTTTTCTTTGAATTATTGTCGTTACAAGTTGGTTTGAGTGTATAGGGTTTTCATTTTACTGGCATGGCTAACCCAGATAAATAGAAGGCAACAGTCCATATAGAAATCCTACACAGTCATGCCAACTACAAAGGACAGTAATGTACAGTTCACATTATAGTGTACGCCTCACAAAATAAATAACCCCTTGCTACAGCCATGCATTAATTTTATATTGTACAATAAACTTGAGAAAACCCCCAATATTTTATCGTCATCCCATCATCAGAATAGGTTAGAAATGCCTTATATATAGAGTATGACACATCTCTCTCTCGCTATATATATATATACTGGAGAACATAGAAAACGCACACCTACATTAGTATATGATTATTATTACATGAAAACGAAATACGAAGGATTCCATCAAAGATATATCACATATTTATTACAAAACACAAACTGAACAACTAAAAATATTCCAAAATGTTTAAAACTATGTATTTATATAGTTATTGTTTTTCATGTAAAAACACACTTAGAAGTGTGCGTTTTCTATGTTCTCTAGTATACACACATCTTGCTTACAGGCAAATACAAATATATCAAACAAGAACATTTGCAAATGTGAATTGCGTAATAACATGGCGGATTGTTCGGTTGTTGGTGGTGACTATCAGGTAAGCTGATTACACAATATAATTGTTCACTGTTTAGCAACTCGTTTTTGAAAATGGTGTATTCAGGTAGTTCGAATGATCACATATATCGATATATGGTGCATGTTATTGCAAAACAAGTAAAATGCTGATGCAGATCGCCGGAGATAATGTGTTTGTACACTGTTGGGGGAGGATGTACATTGTTGAGCACACTGTTGAGGGAGGATGCACACTGTTGAGGGAGGATGTACACTGTTGAGCTGTTGAGGGAGGATACACACTGTTGAGGGAGGATGCACACCGTTGAGGGAGGATGTACACTGTTGAGGGAGGATGTACACTGTTGAGCTGTTGAGGGAGGATACACACTGTTGAGGGAGGATGTACACTGTTGAGGGAGGATGTACACTGTTGAGCTGTTGAGGGAGGATACACACTGTTGAGGGAGGATGCACACTGTTGAGGGAGGATGTACACTGTTGAGGGAGGATGTACACTGTTGAGGGAGGATGCACTGTTGAGGGAGGATGTACATTGTTGAGGGAGGATGTACACTGTTGAGGGAGGATGTACACTGTTGAGCTGTTGAGGGAGGATACACACTGTTGAGGGAGGATGTACACTGCTGAGGGAGGATGTACACTGTTGAGGGAGGATGTACAATGTTGAGGGAGGATGTACACTGTTGAGGTAGGATGCACACTGTTGAGGTAGGATGCACACTGTTGAGGTAGGATTCACACTGTTGAGGTAGGATGCACACTGTTGAGGGAGGATTCACACTGTTGAGGGAGGATGTACACTGTTGAGGAAGGATGTACACTGTTGAGGGAGGATGTACACTGTTGAGGTAGGATGTACACTGTTGAGGTAGGATGCACACTGTTGAGGTAGGAAGTTGAAATATATAAAGAAAGAGATAAAAACGAAAGAGGTATTAAACATAGTATCATATACTTTGTATTTGATAATGAACATAGTATCGTATACTTTGTATTTTATAATGAACATAGTATCGTATACTTTGTATTTTATAATGAACATAGTATCATATACTTTGTATTTTATAATGAACATAGTATCATATACTTTGTATTTTATAATGAACATAGTATCATATACTTTGTATTTTATAATGAACATAGTATCGTATACTTTGTATTTTATAATGAACATAGTATCATATACTTTATAATGAACATAGTATCATATACTTTGTATTTTAAGATTGTTTATGTCGAATGTTTAGTATGAAAATAAGAAGCAAATATATACAACACAAGTATGTCACAGGGTGAGGGAAATAGTGTATTGGTATAATAGCGACACGTTTATTTTCAATATTCCATCTCGCCAATTAGGCCCATGAGGTTACATAGAACATGATAATGGTAAGACAAGTGCAATACATACATACATACATATACAATACATGCATACATATACAATACATGCATACATATACAATACATGCATACATATACAATACATACATACATATACAATACATACATACATATACAATACATACATACATATACAATACATGCATACATATACAATACATACATACATATACAATACATACATACATATACAATACATACATACATATACAATACATGCATACATATACAATACATACATACATATACAATACATGCATACATATACAATACATGCATACATATACTATACATGCATACATATACAATACATACATACATATACACTACATGCATACATATACTATACATGCATACATATACTATACATGCATACATATACTATACATGCATACATATACTATACATGCATACATATACTATACATGCATACATATACTATACATGCATACATATACAATACATACATACATATACAATACATGCATACATATACTATACATGCATACATATACAATACATACATACATATACTATACATGCATACATATACAATACATGCATACATATACTATACATGCATACATATACTATACATGCATATATATACTATACATGCATACATATACCATACATGCATACATATACTATACATGCATACATATACTATACATGCATACATATACTATACATGCATACATATACTATACATGCATACATATACAATACATGCATACATATACTATACATGCATACATATACTATACATGTAGAGCATGCACCGTGCGATATTCACACACGATTACCCAGTAGTAAATGATTTATTCGGCATGTTGCATCTGCTCTCTGGCACGCTTTCTATATGATTATATTTACATACAAGGAATGCGTAGATTTAAATCAAACACGGTCCATTTTAAATGAACTCTGGCATGTTTAAGACATCGAATACTCTCTTTCGTTACATCCGTACAGATGATGGTCCGCCTCCATGGTCGAGTGGTTGAGGTCGCTGACTTGTATACCACTGTAACCTGACCACATTTACTCATTCAGAGTGATTAATATAAGTTGTTAAAACTTGCGTCGCAATCATTGTAAAATAAATAAAAGCTTAAATAAAAAAAACCTATCATCACTGAATCGCTATTGCATTTTATTTGATGAACGTATGTGCCCTGATTGTATTCATTTTCGTATGAGGGTTCCCAACTAATGATATGCAGCTGACATGCGTACTCGAAGTTATGGGCATGCGCATTCGCAATGTTAGGCAGCGTTCGGCGCGAGCAAAGACGGGGCTTAGTTTTACGTTGTTCCAAGGATGATCTATTTACCTGTTCCGGCGCACGGTAGGTTGCAATTCTGGTCTAAAAACATTTGAAATGTAAAGTGTGCTATACGTTCTTAATTGTGTCATTTAAAAGAATAACTAATGTAAATATGAGTAATGTGGTATAGCTTACTTTTCTATGGACATATGATAATGTGTGGTGGTTACAAATTGTGTTGTGGTTACAAATTGTGTGGTGGTTACAAAATGTGTTGTGGTTACAAATTATGTGGTTGTTACAAATTGTGTTGTGGTTACAAATTATGTGGTGGTTACAAATTGTGTGGTGGTTACAAATTGTGTGGTGATTACAAATTATGTGGTGGTTACAAATTGTGTGGTGACATATCTTTATGAATGATGGATGAATCGGGTACTGTGACACAGAATGCTCGGCAAAAGAACGCAGTTGGCTGCGCAGCTTACATGCGCCACATCGTCTTAGAAATGTATACATTTTACAGAACATTGCCAATTCCGTTAACGGTGTAATACAAAGAAAATGACGCCGGGTGTTTTAAAACACTGGCATGACATCATGCCTTTGTACACGCTGTACTTTATTTGTAATAGTGCACTGCTCGTAATAGGCCAGAGTATTATACATAATATTACCATGTATATACATAAATGAATCAATTCATCAATTTTATATGGTAAGATGTTGTTATAATATAAGTATGTGCTTTAAATAAAATATATGCCTCAAACAGATCCAATACCAATTCACACAGTCCAATATTTTACATATTGGATCGTATTCGGCTTATATCCTTGTACATACAAAACATGTTCCGACTGTTGATACAAAACACCGCATTCTAGTGATTTTAGAAACATCAATTGATAACGTTCTTGTTTTCAGGGCACTGTGTTCCCGCGTGACCCATTTGATCCCGTGCTTGCATCTGCTGAGCTTAGAAAAGCTATGAAAGGCTTCGGTAGGAAATAATGTTACCATGGTATTGTATCTTACTGCCGTAGTTGTATATGGTGTATGTAGGAAATGATGTTACCATGGTATTGTATCTTACTGTCGTATTGGTATATGGTGTATGTAGGAAATGATGTTACCATGGTATTGTATCTTACTGCCGTATTTGTTTATGGTGTACGTAGGAAATAATGTTTCTGTGGTATTGTATCTTACTGCCGTATTGGTATATGGTGTATGTAGGAAATGTTGTTACCATGGTATTGTATCTTACTGCCGTATTGGTATATGGTGTACGTAGGAAATGTTGTTACTACTATGGTATTGTATATTACTGCCGTATTGGTATATGGTGTACGTAGGAAATGTTGTTACCATGGTATTGTATCTTACTGCCGTATTGGTATATGGTGTACGTAGGAAATGTTGTTACTACTATGGTATTGTATCTTACTGCCGTATTGGTATATGGTGTACGTAGGAAATGATGTTACCATGGTATTGTATCTTACTGTCGTATTGGTATATGGTGTACGTAGGAAATGATGTTACCATGGTATTGTATCTTACTGCCGTATTGGTATATGGTGTACATAGGAAATGATGTTACCATGGTATTGTATCTTACTGTCGTATTGGTATATGGTGTACGTAGGAAATGATGTTACCATGGTATTGTATCTTACTGCCGTATTGGTATATGGTGTACGTAGGAAATGTTGTTACTACTATGGTATTGTATATTACTGCCGTATTGGTATATGGTGTATGTAGGAAATGTTGTTACTACTATGGTATTGTATCTTACTGCCGTATTGGTATATGGTGTACGTAGGAAATGATGTTACCATGGTATTGTATCTTACTGTCGTATTGGTATATGGTGTACGTAGGAAATGATGTTACCATGGTATTGTATCTTACTGCCGTATTGGTATATGGTGTACGTAGGAAATGATGTTACCATGGTATTGTATCTTACTGCCGTATTGGTATATGGTGTACGTAGGAAATGATGTTACCATGGTATTGTATCTTACTGTCGTATTGGTATATGGTGTACGTAGGAAATGATGTTACCATGGTATTGTATCTTACTGCCGTATTGGTATATGGTGTATGTAGGAAATGTTGTTACTACTATGGTATTGTATCTTACTGCCGTATTGGTATATGGTGTACGTAGGAAATGTTGTTACCATGGTATTGTATCTTACTGCCGTATTGGTATATGGTGTACGTAGGAAATGATGTTACCATGGTATTGTATCTTACTGTCGTATTGGTATATGGTGTACGTAGGAAATGATGTTACCATGGTATTGTATATTACTGCCGTATTGGTATATGGTGTACGTAGGAAATGTTGTTACTACTATGGTATTGTATCTTACTGCCGTATTGGTATATGGTGTACGTAGGAAATGATGTTACCATGGTATTGTATCTTACTGTCGTATTGGTATATGGTGTACGTAGGAAATGATGTTACCATGGTATTGTATCTTACTGCCGTATTGGTATATGGTGTACATAGGAAATGTTGTTACCATGGTATTGTATCTTACTGCCGTATTGGTATATGGTGTACGTAGGAAATGTTGTTACCATGGTATTGTATCTTACTGCCGTATTGGTATATGGTGTACATAGGAAATGTTGTTACCATGGTATTGTATCTTACTGCCGTATTGGTATATGGTGTATGTAGGAAATGATGTTACCATGGTATTGTATCTTACTGTCGTATTAGTATATGGTGTATGTAGGAAATGATGTTACCATGGTATTGTATCTTACTGCCGTATTGGTATATGGTGTATGTAGGAAATGATGTTACCATGGTATTGTATCTTACTGTCGTATTGGTATATGGTGTACGTAGGAAATGTTGTTACCATGGTATTGTATCTTACTGTCGTATTGGTATATGGTGTACGTAGGAAATAATGTTACCATGGTATTGTATCTTACTGTCGTATTGGTATATGGTGTATGTAGGAAATGTTGTTACCATGGTATTGTATCTTACTGCCGTATTGGTATATGGTGTACGTAGGAAATGTTGTTACCATGGTATTGTATCTTACTGCCGTATTTGTATATGGTGTACGTAGGAAATGATGTTTCTGTGGTATTGTATCTTACTGCCGTATTGGTATATGGTGTACGTAGGAAATGTTGTTACCATGGTATTGTATCTTACTGCCGTATTGGTATATGGTGTACGTAGGAAATGATGTTACCATGGTATTGTATCTTACTGCCGTATTGGTATATGGTGTACGTAGGAAATGTTGTTACTATGGTATTGTATCTTACTGTCGTATTGGTATATGGTGTACGTAGGAAATGATGTTACCATGGTATTGTATCTTACTGCCGTATTGGTATATGGTGTACGTAGGAAATGTTGTTACTACTATGGTATTGTATATTACTGCCGTATTGGTATATGGTGTACGTAGGAAATGTTGTTACTACTATGGTATTGTATCTTACTGCCGTATTGGTATATGGTGTACGTAGGAAATGTTGTTACTACTATGGTATTGTATCTTACTGCCGTATTGGTATATGGTGTACGTAGGAAATGATGTTACCATGGTATTGTATCTTACTGTCGTATTGGTATATGGTGTACGTAGGAAATGATGTTACCATGGTATTGTATATTACTGGCATATTGGTACATGTAGCCTAGGTTCCCGTCTGTCGATTTTTCACTTTTAAACTTCTGGCAAAATGGATTACCGTACACGGAATACACCACGTGTTTCCCCAGACATTGATATTATCAGAAACTCAATACGGCTCAATTAATGGTATCGGTGTTAAATTATATTTATATGACTGACCAGGCAAAATATATCGACGCCTGTTCCCAGGCTATGATATAATATTATGGTGTACGAAAGGATCCAAAAGTATCAAAGTAGAGTGCTCCCACGTGGTTGTCATTGGGTCCTCCGTTGTCGATTGCTTTAGGTCGTTTAAATCAATTGTCCCTCTTTGATGCTGGTTCGTATTCCACAAGGGATGTGTGATTGAATCAATTGAGGAAGCTATCCAGCTGGACGGTCGGTGGTTCTACCCAGGTTCCTTCTTCCACCAATAATAGCTGGATAGTCGCCATATGACCTACGCTGTTTGTGCGACATTAAACTCCAAAAGCAAGCAAACGAAGGTACACCCATAAAAGTGTGGGTGCCACAACATTGATGTAAATCTATAAATGGATGTGGATGCACCCTTTATTTGTAGATGCATCCACATGAAATAGACTTACGTTGTACTTAAAATTAATTGTGAATGTACACGCATATGTATTGAGTTCACTCCCAATCATGTGTGTACGTTTGGACTGCTACTGACACGCGCATTCGGAGTTACGCACATGCGCAATATCAGTGTTTCTTGCAAGAAAAGGCTCGTCTGTTCCAAGGATGATCTAATTACTAAGTCGCGAATATGGCTTAAATACATTTAAAAAGCAAAGTGTGATATTTTATTTGTGATATTGAAAATAATAATTAAAGTAACTATGAGTAATGGATTGAGGGTGAAATAGTTTCCACTGGTGGTATGAACTACATTGTGCGTGCTTAAAGTTAGGCGAGAAACAACGTAGTTTATCCCCCGATGAAAACTATTAGCGTTAAAGTTTAAACTTTATTTATTTTACAACGATTGCGAAGCAATTTCTTACAACTTATATGAATCACTCTCGTTGTGGTCATTCGTGTGGGAGGAAACCGGAGTACCCGGAGAAAAAATCCACCTGTCCGATCTGGCGACTACCGTACCACCTCACATACTTCCCGGTCCGAGGATCGAACCTGGGTTGCATTTGTGAGAAGCGAGTGTGCTAATCACTGCACTAATCGGACAGCCTGTAACGTTAAATGAGTACCGTGTAACCTCACCACCCACTCATGCAACTTTACATTTTAACAGCTTTGTGTTGATCTCATCCGGCAATACAGGTACGGATGAAGCCAAAATCATAGAAGTGATGTCCACCCATACAGGCGACCAACGACAAGAAATAATGGCCTGCTACAAACAGCAATATGGGAAGGTAAATGGTGTCCATTACATAGTTATTGCTAGTATCTTGAAAATAAGTATGAACCAGACTTAAAGATAGCCGGCAGACATGCACAGGCTACGGCAGGCACATGCAGACAGGCACGTGCACAGGCAGATGCTATGGCAGGCAGACAGGCACATGCACAGGCAGACAGGCTACGGCAGGCAGACAGGCACATGCACAGGCACATGCTACGGCAGGCAGACAGGCACAGGCACGCAGACGCAGCAAAAAACAATAACCACCATTCCAACGGGGGGGGGGGGGGGGGAGGCTAATGGTGCTTGGTGATATTGTTTCAAAATATTTATTTTGGGTATATAACCAGTGCATTTAGAAAGGGACATTCCCTTAAAACTAGTACAATAATCTCTATGGAATTGTCCGTAGATTGTGAAACGTGTATTTTATTCACCTATATTTTATATTAGTTAGTTTAATGTGCCTCTATTCATGTATATTTTGCTACATTTAGGATCTCAGAAGCAATTTAAAGTCCGAGATTGGTGGAAAGTTGCGAGATCTCGTGCTTGCTTTATTGGAAGACCCAACAGTCTATGACGTGCAGGAAATTCACAAAGCAATAAAGGTAATTGAATACACCATCATATGTTCTTCGATGTTCCGTAAACTGTTCCAATAGAGTCACATCGACAATCGAGTATCGAGCAACGACCATCATACCATCGAACACCTTCATCGTACAATCGACCATCGTACCATCGAACACCTTCATCGTACAATCGACCATCGTACCATTGAGCACTGTACCATTGAGCATCGTACCATCGTCATCGTATGACACCTTACTTTTGAGCAAGCGTACAAAATAAAATCCACTTCCATAATAGTTTGCATGCTCAACGGGAAGCCGATGTTCGATGGTACGATGACGATAGTGGATTGTATGCTACACGATGGTACGATGTAGATTCCCGAGGGTATGATGCTCGATGTAGATTCTCGAGGATGATCGATGGTACGATGTAGATTTCCGAGGGTACGATGATCGATGGTATGATGTAGATTCCCGAGGGTAGGATGGTCGATGGTACGATATAGATTCACGAGGGTAGGATGGTACGATGTAGATTCCCGAGGGTAGGATGATAGATGGTACGATGTAGATTCACGAGGGTAGGATGGTCGATGGTATGATGTAGATTCACGAGGGTAGGATGGTTGATGGTACGATGTAGATTCACGAGGATGATAGATGGTACGATGTAGATTCACGAGGGTATGATGCTCGATGGTACGATGTAGATTCACGAGGGTAGGATGGTCGATGGTACGATGTAGATTCCCGAGGGTATGATGGCCAATGGTACGATGTAGATTCCCGAGGGTATGATGGCCGATGGTACGATGTAGATTCACGAGGGTATGATGATCGATGGTACAATGTAGATTCCCGAGGGTATGATGCTCGATGTAGATTCTCGAGGATGATCGATGGTACGATGTAGATTCCCGAGGGTACGATGATCGATGGTATGATGTAGATTCCCGAGGGTAGGATGGTCGATGGTACGATATAGATTCACGAGGGTAGGATGGTCGATGGTACGATGTAGATTCCCGAGGGTAGGATGATCGATGGTACGATGTAGATTCACGAGGGTAGGATGGTCGATGGTACGATGTAGATTCACGAGGATGATAGATGGTACGATGTAGATTCACGAGGGTATGATGCTCGATGGTACGATGTAGATTCACGAGGGTAGGATGATAGATGGTACGATGTAGATTCCCGAGGGTATGATGGCCAATGGTACGATGTAGATTCCCGAGGGTATGATGGCCGATGGTACGATGTAGATTCCCGAGGGTACGATGTAGATTCCCGAGGGTAGGATGGTCGATGGTACGATGTAGATTCACGAGGATATGATGGTCGATGGTACGATGTAGATTCCCGAGGGTAGGATGGTCGATGGTACGATGTAGATTCCCGAGGGTATGATGGTCGATGGTACGATGTAGATTCACAAGGATATGATGGTCGATGGTACGATGTAGATTCCCGAGGGTATGATGGTCGATGGTACGATGTAGATTCCCGAGGGTAGGATGGTCGATGGTACGATGTAGATTCACGAGGATATGATGGTCGATGGTACGATGTAGATTCCCGAGGGTATGATGCTCGACGGTACGATGTAGATTCCCGAGGATATGATGGTCGATGGTACGATGTAGATTCCCGAGGGTAGGATGGTCGATGGTACGATGTAGATTCCCGAGGGTATGATGGCCAATGGTACGATGTAGATTCCCGAGGGTACGATGATCGATGGCACATTGACACTGGTCGATAAGGCCCTATAGGAACACCGCAGAATCAGAACAACTGGCATTTAGTCCCACCCCAAAGGTATTACTTCATGCCATATCAATATTCTTCAGGTACGTAACGACTACAACGCACGTTGTAAGGCAGGTATCGTGAGTACTGAATTGTAGGTGTACAATGTAATTTCAAGGATAATAAATTTGGACATACTTTATATACATGTCCACATTACATGTATCTTAAATGTCTCTGTTTGTTTGGCTAAAAGTCGCACCACAAGCTTAGGTCATATGGTGACTCTCCAGCCATTATTGGTGGAGGAAGGAAGACCCCGTGTGCACATCCGAACAGCATTTCAGACACGGATGTGTACCCAGGTAGAACCACCGACCTTTCTTAAATCAATGTGAATATATATATTATGCTACTGGGAGCCTCTATAGCCTAATGGGAAAGTTGTGAATTCGAGCCCCAAACAGAACCTCGCCGGTGGTGGTCAGATACTTTAATCCATTATTTCCGCTTCTCTCACCTCGTTCAGGTCTCAAGAGCGATTAAACTAATGCTGTAAGGACTTGTTTCACAATTGAGCTTAATAAAGTTACACAAACTATGCTTCAGGGATTAGGTACCGACTTGAAGGTCATACTGGAAATACTATTTACAAGTAATAACGAGGATGTGGCTAACCTGAAAGAAGAGTATAAGAAACGTAAGTGTAATGTTCATGCATTAACCTATTCAACACCAAGTAACTGACATGGACTGGTCCATGATATTTTTAGACCAATAAATTAATAACAAAATTACATTTGGATCAGTTCATTTATCAAAATGGGTATTTTTTCCCCTAAAAATAGTTATATTACTTGAAAAAAGTGCAGATTCTGATCTGGATCTACACTTTTTTGTAAGCCAATTTAGAGGTCTGTGGTGTTGAAAGGGTTAATGGCATACGAATCACTTAGTCCACCTCCGTGGTCGAGTGGTTATGGTTGCTGAATTGTATACCATTGTAACATATCATCATTGATGGTCACGGGTTCGAGCCACTCAGTCTGTGTCTCGTTAAATGAAAAAGTTGGCAGTTTCTTACATCTTGTATCACGTCAGTTTGCATTGCATCACGTCTCATTGCGTCACATCAGTTTGCATTGTGTCACGTCTCATTGCGTCACATCAGTTTGCATTGCGTCATGTCAGTGTACATTACGTCACGTCAGTGTACATTGCATCACGTCAGTATACATTGCGTCACGTCAGTGTACATTGTGTCACGTCAGTGTACATTGCATCACGTCACATCAGTTTGCATTGCGGCACGTCGGTGTACATTGCGTCACGTCAGTGTACATTGCGTAGCGTCAGTTGGCATTGCGTCACGTCAGTGTACATTGCGTCACATCAGTTTGCATTACATAGCGTCAGTTGGCATTGCGTCACATCAGTGTACATTGCGTCATGTTAGTGTACATTGCGTAGCGTCAGTTGGCATTGCGTCGTGTCAGTTTGCATTGCATCACCTCAATTTGCATTACATAGCGTCAGTTAGCATTGCGTCACATCGTATATAAGCATTGTAGAAGAGTCTCCGATTGGGAATAGAGATATATTTTTTATACAATATAGTAAATATAAATAAGAGTTACACTTTTTGAGAACATTGTCAGTATGTTTATCCCAGGATAGTGTGTTGTCGACCATGACTCCAAGTAGCCGTTCAGCTGAACTTGTATGAGCAGACTGAGTTTGACAAAATATACATGTATATGATTTTAGAAATATTAAAAATTCTACCATTGTCTAGACACCACTGATGAACATTTATCTGGAGTTCGAGCCCCGCTGGAGCCGTTACGATTGTGCCCTTAGGCAAGGCATTTAAATTCCACATTGCCTCTTCTCTCTCCTTCGTGGCGATGGATTCCATCAGGAATGAGGTATCGAGAGTGATAAATATAAGTTGTAATAACTTGTTTCACAATCGAGCTAAAATAAATTTGTATAAACTAACATTTATCACATTGTGTTTAACATTGTGTTATTTGGTTTGTTGTCAGGGCATATAAGTATAAAGCTTACGGTATATAAAGGCATCGCTCATATGGGTAACTGGTAGCAACGATAAATAAACGTAAAGCACACACTTTTTCCCGAGCCGCAATACTTCTACAGTTAGCAAAATATATGGAGTCAGCATTAGCGCTCATGTTGATGGAATGTAGACATTCTGTTTCATAGAGTTCAAAGTAGATATGGAAAAGGACTTAATGGAAGATACGAGCGGTCACATCAGACGTTTCCTTGTGTCCCAACTCAACGGATGTAGAAACGAGGAGTCTGGCATAGATGAGGAACAAGCATACATAGATGCAAAGGAACTGTTTGAGGTACATGTACATATATATATATACGTGAAAGTCGTGATAGAGTAGTGGATGCGCGGTCGCTTCAGGTGAACAACGATGAAAACAGAGGGCACCAATTCAGGAGGTCCTATCCTCCATAACAAATATTCAGAGGCCAGTAGGGCTAACTGACCAATGTCTGTCATTATTTTACAAACCGGAAACTTTATCTTATAGAACATTATGTACTTTTAGGATGTACACATATTGAACAATATCCCATTTACAATCTAACCTGTCTTAAGCAGCCAGCCAAGGAAATCACAGAAAGTGGCTGCTTATCACTGGTGGCTGCTTAATAGAGGACACATGTATACCAATATTGGGAATCTGAAAACTGGCTGTTTAATAGGTGACAACTAACACAGGTTTGACTGGTAGATAAATCCGCAGATGAAGACATAGAACTATCTCTAACGCTGTCTCTTAAGCCAGTTAGATCTCTATCCACAGTGAGGGCAATTGTATAATAAAACAACATATTGGGAATCTGAAAACTGGCTGCTTAATGCAGGTTGGCTGCTTAATAGAAGTGACCACTAACAAAGATTTGACTGTAATTGCAAGATAAATCCGCAGGTGAAGACATAGAACTATCTCTAACACTGTCTCTTAAGCCAGTTCCATCTATAACCAGTCATAGGACCTACAATGCTACTGTTGGGTTCTCAAGCGATCACCTGTCAAATATTTCGTGTTTACCACTAAGCTAAAACAAGCCAGTGTGTTTACTTTCTATGTTTCAAATTTAGTAACAAACGTAAGTAAGCGATATTTTGAGAACCATTCCATACCACATTATAATATTGCAGTGGTAAGTTATCTCCACTAAAACTTCTTACTTTCTTTTGCTATTCCTATCTCTTCTACTTAAAAAATTACTCCTCCTTCCCAATATACATCAGGTTATTATTTCATCGCTTTACGTAGCTTCACATGATTACGTATAACTTAATATAAATATAATTCGTGAATAATGCGTATAGATAATACTGCAGGCTGCTAGCACTTGTCAACTACTTTTTGACACGCTCTTTGTTTTCAATACATGTACATGCCTGGAAAGTCTACAATGTGTGTAATTATTATGTATATGTGTAAATATTATGTATATGTGTAATTATGATGTATATTGATCAGGAAATAAAAATCGAAAAAAAAAAAAAGTTATCGAATGGTCTCTATATTTAAGGCCGGAGCAAACAAACTAGGCACGGACGAGTCCACTTTCAATCGAATATTATGCGTACGCAGCGAAAAGCAGCTTTCGGCAACATTCGATGCTTACCAGTCCATATACGGACACGATATCGAAAACGTGATCAAAGATGAAACGTCAGGAGAATTGCAAGACGGCTTTTTAACTCAAGGCAAGTAACACATGTTATGCTATAAAAACATTTACAATATGTATATACTACATTGTCTGTGCTATCTGTCTGCTTTATCTATTATAGCAGGGATCAGTTTAGAGGGTGAAATTGTCGCACTAGGGACCCTGACTTCACCCTCTGGGGGCCCCACAAAATTGTGTCTAGTAAGATACACTGGCATACTGGCCCATTATAAAGCACTCCTTCTATTCAAATGTATTTAATGGTTGTACTGTGCATTTTAACCCTATTTTGCAGAAGTATATTAAAGAACACCATTTAAGGAAGTGATCACGCGCTTTCTCACTTCTCCCAAATATTCTGACCTAGAATGAACCCTGCTATAGTCAGATGAGGGATCGAACCTGCCATCTCTGGATTGGCGGTCAAACGTCTTAAACACTTGTATGTATGTATGTTCCTTTAATGTCAAACCCCTCACGGGGACTTAGACATGTTTACCTGGGCAGGCTTAGCCGACCTAAGCGATTAACCAGTACTAAGCAATGTGTGTGAGGTGCCTTGCTCAATGACACTACATACGTGGCCTGACCGAGTATCGAACCCGGGACCGTTCGATTCCAAATCCGACGCTCTACCACTTGACCACTGATCCCCGTCAATGCAGTTATTTCTTATTCTGTACCGAATAGCATTGATTGACGAACAATGTGATTAGTTGTACATAATTGTAACATAATGTTTTCCCTGAAATATTGTTTGTTTTATATAAAGTTGATATTTCTTTGAAATAGAAATAGTTGGGTTTATAACCGATCTGCAGTATGATAATTTTTCATGACAAGGATTCTCTTCAAATGTTATTTACAATATGTATATACTACATTGTCTGTGCTATCTGTCTGCTTTGTTTTATGTATAGTTGTTATTTCTTTGAAATAGAAATAGTTGGTTTTATAACCGATCTGCAGTATGTTTTAACCTATATGCAGCGTAGATGTTTAGGGTGTCAGTATTCTGTCACATTCTACTTAAGAAATAATATTTAGTTTATAGAAATTTATTTGAGCTCGATTGCGAGAGGTTCTTATAACTTATACTAATCCCTCTCGAGACCTCATTCCTGGTGGAATCCATCGCCATGAAGGAGAGAGAAGAGGCATGTGGAATTTAAATGCCTTGCCTAAGAGCACAATCGTAACGGCTCCAGCGGGGCTCGAACTCCGGGCCTTTCACACATGAAATAATATTTGTATTTGCGTTATTTAATGGCGAATAAAACATGGTTTAGCGTGATTAATTCCGGCGCCCAGAACGACAAACCATGTTTTATTCGCCAATAAATAAGGCAAATACAAATAATATTTTCGAGTCTAACGTGACCAAATATCTAAAATGCACAAACATAATTATAGTTTTTTTGTAAATTGTGTAAATGCTGGAGGAAAACTACAAAATACGAGTTTGACGTCAATCGCTAAACCATGTTTTATTGCAGATCTAAGCACGGTAAATTCCTTCTTTGCGTATACAGACAATATGCCAAACCATGTTATAATTAGTAATAAATTTACGAAAACAAGTTCATGTTTGAAAAAAGCATTATCTGGCAAAGAACGTTATACACAATGTTTAATATATATAGATGAAATGATTACGTTTTAAGAAGTCAAAAAGTGCTACCAAGCTCACGTGGAAGTCGTGATAGCACAGTGGTAACACGTTTGGTTCAGGTGCGAAAGGTCCGGAATTCGAGCCTGGCTGTAGCCGTTACGATTGTGCTCTTAGGCAAGGCATTTAAATTCCACATTGTCTCTTCTTTCTCCCTCATGGTGATGGATTCCATCAGGAATGAGGTCTCTAGAGTGATTAATATAAGTTCTAGGAACTTGTTTCGCAATCAAGCTAAAATAAGCTAAGATCATGTTTATAAAATCTCTCTTTTTCAGTTCGTATTGCACGCAACGCACCAGCATATTTTGCTGAACGATTATACGATAGTATGCACGGATTGGGTTCAAATGATAATGATTTGATTCGACTAGTAGTTACAAGATCAGAGGTAAGCTGTCACTAATTCAAATGCATATATTCAAATTGACAATTAAAGATAAGCTGAATTCCTATATATTCCAAACAGGTAGCAACCAACTAAATATTTCATTGCTCAAAATATAAACATGTCTAATTTGAATTTGTTTAAAATATATCATCCTGTCTTAAATGAAACCACACAATTGGATCTAAGCGAATATCATAATGCCAGTTAACGTGTTGGAAAGTCTGAAAATGTCCTGGTTTTCAACGGAAGTATAAAATCGGACGTAACATCAAGATAACATGACAGCCATACACATCATGTGGTTGGTATAATTGAAAATGTGCAAGAACGGAGCATCGTTTAGTCCTATATAATTATTTTGTGTCTATTTAAAATTATATTATGATAATTTTTTATGACAAGGATTCTCTTCTGTAGTTGGACTTGGAGCAAGTGAAGCAAGAATTTCTAAGGATGTACGGTAAACCCTTAGAGAGCTTCATCAAAGGAGATACAAGCGGAGACTACAGGAAATTATTGCTTGCTCTGTGTAAAGAGACAGACCCTAGATTGGGTGAAAGGATGAGACAGTTGGAAATAACCAAAGCTCATAAAAAAGTGAAATCAAAGAGCAAGGAAACAGTAAAACATAAGGTTATGACAACAGAAATTACCATAAAGTTACAGAAAGGAAAGAAGAAGAAAAAGAAGAAAAGCAAAAAAAAGGATCACGGAAGTAGTGGAAGCAGTAGTGACAGCAGTAGTGGAAGCAGTAGTGGAAGCAGTAGTGGAAGCAGTAGTAGTGGAAGCAGTAGTGGAAGCAGTAGTGAAGGAAGTGGTCACGGCAGTGGCGGGGAAAGCAGTCAAGAGGCAGAAGAGGACAATGTAGAAGAAGATGCTGCAGAGAATAATGTGGAGTGTGCTGAACCGGAAGAACTAGAAGAGGGGGAAGAACCGGAAGTAGAGGAAGAACCAGAAGAGGAAGAACCGGAAGTAGAGGAGAAACTGGAAGTGGAGGAAGAACCAGAAGAGGAAGAACCGGAAGTAGAGGAGGAACCAGAAGAGGAACTGGAAGTAGAGGAAGAACCGGAAGTGGAGGAAGAACCAGAAGAACCGGAGGAACCAGAAGAGGAGGAAGAGGAAGACGATGGCTAAACCTTAAGAGTATCTAATGATTTGTAATTCAATAAATGATCTTAGAACAAAACAAATCAGAAATCTGTTTTATCCTCAAAATTATATATACATATGTCGATAACATGGAAAAATACAACAATGTATGTATTGTGTGTAATTTACGTTTATTTATCGTCGCTACCGGTTGCCCATATGAGCGACGCCTCCTGAAGAGATTAGTCATTTTAGATTTTTGGAGGATAGTGCAATGATACAGACAGAGACCCATTCCAGTCTCCTCTGGTTCTTTTACGTGCACGGTGTAAAGCACCGACACGACACCTCGGTTTAAAGTCCCACCTGAAAAGACTGTTAATTTTATTAGGGTCAGACGGGGGATCGAACAAAATACTTCAACATAACCGAAGTTTGACGTAACGAAATTCGATATAAATGGAGCCAGTTATATGTACAATAATGTCTGAAACGAGACTTTGATGCGACCTTGAGATAACCGGAGAATTTGACATAATCGACTTTGACATAATCGACTTTGACATAATCGGCTTTGACATACTCGACTTTGACATAATCGACTTTGACATAACGGATATAGACTGTATATACATATAATACCTAATCAATATCTGCTGTCAAATTATGTTTATATTTGATGCATGTATAATATTAATGTATACATGTAACTGTATGTATGATCTATATAAGCATGAAAATAAATGAGGTTACACAAAAAAACCATTCTTCCTGTTTCAATTTCAAGGAATGGAAAGTTCCCAAGTCAGCTTTTCTAAAAATAGCGACATTTCTTGGGACATTTTTCCCTGTCTGACTGACCTCATGGATTTGACCGTAGCACACATCACAGTAGAAACCTGGAACCTAGGGATCTTCAGAGCGTCATTCACACCACCGGTGTACAGTCAAAGCTGTCTTAAGCAGCCATCCAAGGGAATCACAAAGTGGCTGCTTAGCACAGGTGGCTGCTTAATAGAGGACAAATGTATAGCAAAACAACGTATTGGGAATCTGTAAACTGGCTGCTTAATGCAGGTTGGCTGCTTAATAGGTGACCACTAACACAGGTTTGACTGTATTTGTAATGGTACAGGTTCTAGTGACATACGACACATCGAACGTCGCATTGATGTTAACTGCCTGTTCGGTGTTGATGCTGTTTCTGGATGAACAATGAGGAGTGTGGTCCTCTGAGCCTTGGATTGACACACGACGCTTCCTCAGTTTGTCATCGATGCCACATCATAGTTGCCGACACACACTACATAATATAATACAGCGACATCCATCATCCACATTTAACTGATGGTGCTATGTATACGTGTTCGGATTTATGAAAGTCTGCCCGCCGCCCAAAGGCAACGTAAATGAGCGATAGAAATTCACCCACTATGGCTTGATACAGAGGTGTACATCGCACGACTTTATGCCGAAGGAGTATATTTATCTCTCAGAGTAGAATTTTTGACAAAAAGTGGAAGTCGTAATAGCGTAGTGGTAGCGTATTCACTTCATGTCCGAAAGACCCAGAGTTCGAGCCTCCGCTGGAGCCGTTACGATTGTGTCCTTAGGCAAGGCATTTAAGTTCCACATTGCCTCTTCTCTCTCCCTCATGGCGATGGATTACATTAGGAATGAGGTCTCGAGAGCGATTAATATAAGATGTAAGAACTTGTTTCGCAATCGAGCTAAAATAAATTTAGAAAGAATGACAAAAAGTTGATTGCAGTAGTGACTGTACTGCTGGCGAATGAGATCTGTGAATGTTGAGCATGCCAGATAACGTAGGTCATAGTGATTCTCCAGCTGTTATCTATGGAGGAACATCTTGGTGCCCCTCTGAACAGTATTTCAGGCACGGATGGGCCCCACCAACAATCCAGCTGGATAGTTTCCTCACATGAAAGAATTTGATCTCGATGGGATTTGAACCTGCAGCGGAGAGAGGCAAGTAATTTGAAGTAAACGACTGTAACCACGAGGCCCCTTTTACAAATGTACCTTTATATAAACATGCAGGTACAATCTTACCTGTGCACGTAATTTATTACAACATTAAAGCTGTTGTAAATGGCGAGAGGGTTCTCTATGAGAGACACAGTCTGGCACGGAAAATAGAGACACAGTCTGGCGCAGAAAATAGAGACACCATCTAGTGTGGGAATGGGGCATTCAGGGAACACGCTCTGCCAGGCCAGCCGTAATAAACACCAGGAAGCTGAACAAGCAAGACGTCTCAGAATAGTTAGAAAGCCGCAGCCATTCGCTACCAAGTTATGTAAGTTCCCTAGCCAGTTTAAAGCAAAAACATAGTCACAATGTAATCAGTTTAATTTAGTTTAATTTTGTCTTCCGACAATCATTAAAAAAAATGTTATATAAATAAATGACATGAGGGTGGACACGTATATAACATGAATGCGTTCAGTCCATTGTTGAATAGAGCAAGGTACCGTACATTCAGGAGCTACCACGCAACAAACCCAATGAAAAACACCCTAGTTTTAATATACATGTATATGCTTTAGACCATACCTTCAAATCATTGTTAATCCTTTCAACAAACCAATAAAATTAACAGTTTCAGATGGGATTTTAAACCTAGGTCTTGTGTCAGTACTGTACACGTAAAAGAACCAGAGGAGACTCTGGAATGGGTCTGTCTGTATCATTGCACTATCCTCCAAACATGTAAAATGACTAATATCTTCAAGAGGCGTCGCTCATATGGGCAACCGGTAGCATGATAAATAAACGTAAAGCACACAGTGATGTACAAACTATGGGATAGGGATATGGTGAACTTTAAGAGACAGGTGGAGCTATAATTATATTAACTCTTACACAGGTTTCTCAATGAAATGCAGAAAAGAACATTTAATAGTTCAATAATAAACACTGAACATATTACACATGCATTTCACAATGTAATAGTTTGAAGTTAAACTCTAATTAACCCTTTCAACCCCACAGGCCTCTAAATAGGCTTATGAAAAAGTGTAGATCCAGATGAGCCAGCTCGTGACGAGCCGTCTCATCAGGATCTGCACTTTTTTGCCAGTATTAATTATTAATTTTAGACAAAATTACCCATCTTGATAAATGAACTGGTCCGAATGTAATTTTCTTATTCATTTATTGGTCTAAGAATATCATGGACCAGTCCATGTCAGTTACTTGGGGTTGAATGGGTTAATGAACACAATCATTTAGAATTCACGAATACAAATCCTTAGTCTAAAAATATTTACAATTCAAATTGCACTATGTGGAGAGGACGTATAAACTTCAGTGAACGACAACAGTAAGAGTTCATAGTCAAGTGTTTTTGTGGAATTGTGACTATTGTGTATATATGACCGGTTGTACTTGTGTATATAACCGGTTGTACTTGTGTATATAACCGATTGTACTTGTGTATATGACCGGTTGTACTTGTGTATATAACCGGTTGTACTCATGTATATGACCGGTTGTACTTGTGTATATAACCGATTGTACTTGTGTATATGACCGGTTGTACTTGTGTATATGACCGATTGTACTTGTGTATATGACCGGTTGTACTTGTGTATATAACCGGTTGTACTTGTGTATATGACCGGTTGTACTTGTGTATATAACCGGTTGTACTTGTGTATATAACCGATTGTACTTGTGTATATGACCGGTTGTACTTGTGTATATAACCGATTGTACTTGTGTATATGACCGATTGTACTTGTGTATATAACCGATTGTACTCGTGTATATGACCGATTGTACTCGTGTATATAACCGATTGTACTTGTGTATATGACCGGTTGTACTTGTGTATATGACCGATTGTACTTGTGTATATAACCGATTGTACTCGTGTATATAACCGATTGTACTTGTGTATATAACAGATTGTACTTGTGTATACAACGGATTGTACTCGTGTATATAACCGGTTGTACTTGTGTATATAACCGGTTGTACTTGTGTATATAACCGATTGTACTTGTGTATATGACCGGTTGTACTTGTGTATATGACCGATTGTACTTGTGTATACAACGGATTGTACTCGTGTATATAACTGATTGTACTCGTGTATATGACCGATTGTACTCGTCTATATAACAGATTGTACTCGTGTATATAACAGATTGTACTCATGTATATAACCGATTGTACTTGTGTATATAACCGATTGTACTTGTGTATATAACCGATTGTACTCGTGTATATAACCGATTGTACTCGTGTATATAACCGATTGTACTTGTGTATATAACCGATTGTACTCGTGTATATAACTGATTGTACTCGTGTATATAACCGATTGTACTCGTGTATATAACTGATTGTACTCGTATATATAACCGATTGTACTCGTGTATATAACCGATTGTACTCGTGTATATAACCGATTGTACTCGTGTATATAACCGATTGTACTCGTGTATATAACCGATTGTACTCGTGTATATAACCGATTGTACTTGTGTATATAACCGATTGTACTTGTGTATATAACCAATTGTACTTGTGTATATAACTGATTGTACTCATATATTTAACCAATTGTACTGTAAAACACTTTACAACTTGTCTTCCCTTAGTTCATGTATTGATATTTTGCCTCATGGTGATAATACAACTATACGTCAGCGTTTGAAAAACATTAATACCGTTTCAACAACATTAGCAAAATTGCAATGGTTTGAGGGCGTTATTACTTGCGAAATCGATTTTTCAAAAGCAAACGTTTTTAGAAGCCACTGTATTTATAGTTGACGAGGAATCTCTAAAAAGGGAGCTAACTCATCCATCACTATAAATCCATGATGAGACTGACGTATGTCAGGATATAGATACTAACATGTTGTATCTATCAAATGAAACCAGCATCCACTATTATAGTTCTTCTAACCAAGTCAGATCGAACATTTGTTTCAATATCTCCATTTAAACCATAACAACACTCTGCCATGCTACAACAGAACAATAAACCACATGTATTGTTGTCTTCCAATTGTTATGGTCTCATACATCAGCTGTTTATTGTGAAAGACATCTTCTTGGTGATTTCGGCACTCCCTCAATATTGAGGATTATCTGGTCCTAGTAGAGGTCACATGACTTGAGATGTGGTCACATGACTAAAGACATGGTCACATGACATAAGATGTGGCCACACGACTTAAGATGTGGTCACGTGACTAAAGATGTTGCCACATGACTTAAATTGTGGTCACATGACATAAGACGTGGTCGCATGACTTAAGACGTGGTCACGTGACTAAAGATGTTGTCACATGACAAGTGCTCACTTGTCTAGCCGGCACATAGGATTGTCATAGACCATTTGAAGATTCACTTTTGGACCAATCAGTTCCCGTATATTGTCAATCTTGTACTTTATCATTGTGGGTCTGAAAGAGAAGTTGGAACGAAGCTGCAAAATCTGTTAGCAATTTGATTCCACTAAAAGCTGATATGAAATTAAAATTTGTTAATTTAAATTACAAGGGTATAGATTTTCTTGACATAGAATTTGATAAGAGATTAGCACCTCAAAATATCCTTATCTCAAAACCTTCAACAAATATATTCAGGAAGTAATGAAAGCAGGTCATCCATATTAACCATTTGCATGTTGGGTAAAATAAAGGCTATAAATAGTTCCAATAATTGTAGCAGATGACAATTCATTAACATGTTTTTCTAATTTGTAACTGCAAAGTCTGGAAATATGTCATGGAATTTCATTAGAATTGCCCCAATTCTTATGAAATTCCATGACATGTTTGACCGTTATTTTCACCGTTCGCGTACAAACCTTGAACTAACACTGAAATATGGAGCTCATAGAGAAAGTAATGGTAGCATAGCTGTGCTATGTTGAACGTGGAAGTCGTGATAGTGCATTGGTAGCACGTTTGCTTCAGGTGCGAAAGGTCCGGAGTTCGAGCCCCGCTGGAGCCGTTACAAATGTGCCCTTAGGCAAAGCATTTAAATTCCACATTGCCTCTGCTGCTCTCTCACTCAGGGCGATGGATTCCATCAGGAATGAGGTCTCGAGAGTGATTAATATAAGTTGTAAGAACTTGTTTCGCAATCGAGCTCAAATAAATTTGAATAAACTATCGATATTACTATCGATATTGAACTTTGATATGCATTTGAGAAAATAAATCACAAAAATAAAAGTACATAATTGTACTACCATATAACTTCATCATATTATCTCTACACAAACAGGATAGTGATCTACATGCACGAATACAGTATGCAACTCTTAAATATTGGTACCTTTCTAGAGACAGACCCCATGCAATGGTATTCACACCTTCAGGCAGGCCCATGGGTAACAACATTTCTGGTCGGAACACACCCGAGTTACCAACTTCCACCCATTTCTTCAAACCTAAAAGACAATAAATAATTTTATAATCTAAATCTCTTTTTGTTGACACTGAATCGCACAGATAATGACGAACACGGCCTGGGAACAGAGTCGGCGATATATGTTGCTATGCCTGTCTAATATATATACATGTATATAGGAGCCTCAGTCGTGCAACAATCTGACTCCCCTACAACAACAAACAATCTGATCACACAGATGACCGGCTAAGTATTATGACCACACTGACTAAGCACGAGGAGCCTAGGCCTTTTACGACAGCTACACTGCACAAAATAATGCTGAGCATATCGTCATCTCAACGGTTATCCCAATAATCAATTATGGTTGTATACACACATTGGCAGGAGTGCACCTCGAATGTAGGTCTAATAACTAATATAGTGCATTTTTATTTTTGGTAATACAATTTAAATGTATTTTTCATGACAAGCAGTGAATAGTTTTTGTGTTTTTTTTAAGAAATTATGTGACTTGAGAAGACTTCACTATTTGATGTGTAGAAATTATTATACATTTGACCTCTATTAAGCAGCCACCTGTGCTAAGCAGACACTTTCTGCGAATCAGCCAAGGGAATCACAGAAACAGGCTGCTTAGCACAGGTGGCTGCTTAAGACAGGTTTGACAGTACCTCTACACAGTGGACGTGGTATCAGAAGCAATGATAAATTGGAAATATAAATGAAACAAGAAATATCACAGTAGGTGATGAATGCCCCCCAAAGCTCATAGCCATAGTTAAGCCCGGACGGGGTACTATTGACTCGGACTGATACAGGGACAGTGCGAAAACTATATGCCTCACTTTGGGGGGGGGGGGGGTCATAAAAGTGGGCGTAAAAAGATGGTTTTACTCTATATTTAAAAGCAATTTACATGTATTTGTTGTATTTGCAACCATTTGCCCAGGTCGGCTGGACAAAACAGCAAAGTACACACAATCTTACCTTCATGATAACTGAAGATCTCCATACTAGGTTCAGTGTAAGGGTTGTATGCTGGCTTGAAGCGAATCTTTGTGATGCCTGTAATATACAGATAATATGTAATATTAGGGGTTTTTAGTGGGATTTTTAATCCCTGCCCTATATGTCCGCCCGTTTGCCGTTTATATATAATTATTTTAAAATTTGTTTTATATATATACGTCTCAATGGGCGAGTGCATTAGGGCGGGCAGACCTTTATACACAGTAAAACTTCCCATATGCAGCCAGTGAATGGAAAGGCCATTTTTGGCTGGTTATTGAAGGTGACGTGTTATTGGAGGGCCATTTTTGGCGGGTTCCTGAAGGTGACGTGTTATTGTGGGGCCATTATTGGCTGGTTACTGAAGGTGACGTGTTATCGGAGGGCCATTCTTGGCTGGTTACTGAAGGTGACGTGTTATCGGAGGGCCATTCTTGGCTGGTTATTGAAGGTGACGTGTTATCGGAGGGCCATTCTTGGCTGGTTACTGAAGGCGACGTGTTATCGGAGGGCCATTCTTGGCTGGTTATTGAAGGTGACGTGTTATCGGAGGGCCATTCTTGGCTGGTTACTGAAGGTGACGTGTTATCGGAGGGCCATTCTGGCTGGTTACTGAAGGTGACGTGTTATCGGAGGGCCATTCTTGGCTGGTTACTGAAGGTGACGTGTTATCGGAGGGCCATTCTTGGCTGGTTACTGAAGGTGACGTGTTATCGGAGGGCCATTCTTGGCTGGTTACTGAAGGTGACGTGTTATCGGAGGGCCATTCTTAGCTGGTTACTGAAGGTGACGTGTTATTGGAGGGCCATTTTTGGCGGGTTACTGAAGGTGACGTGTTATTGTGGGGCCATTATTGGCTGGTTACTGAAGGTGACGTGTTATCGGAGGGCCATTCTTGGCTGGTTACTGAAGGTGACGTGTTATCGGAGGGCCATTCTTGGCTGGTTACTGAAGGTGACGTGTTATCGGAGGGCCATTCTTGGCTGGTTACTGAAGGTGACGTGTTATCGGAGGGCCATTCTTGGCTGGTTACTGAAGGTGACGTGTTATCGGAGGGCCATTCTTGGCTGGTTACTGAAGGTGATGTGTTATCGGAGGGCCATTCTTGGCTGGTTACTGAAGGCGACGTGTTATCGGAGGGCCATTCTTGGCTGGTTACTGAAGGCGACGTGTTATCGGAGGGCTATTCTTGGCTGGTTACTGAAGGTGACGTGTTATCGGAGGGCCATTCTTGGCTGGTTACTGAAGGTGACGTGTTATCGGAGGGAACGAATGACAGACAAACGTTTCTAGTTTCGATCACTCGACTTCACTCATCTATATGTTTATGCTGCATATATGTGTGTTTGTGTTATTCATGGCAGATCCCTTGGTATATTCTTCATCTTTTTATCTTCCAAGTACTTCCCAGCAATCAGTTACTGAACTGTGAGGTCAGTCTGTTGTGAGGCCATGGCTATCCGCACGACCGGCCACCTCCCTTGACAAATACCGCGTAAACAATTCTATCTGCCGGACAGTCGTCGTGCGGATGAAGAAAATGATATGCACAATGGCGGTATCTATTTAAAGATTCCTGACAGTCTTGAAATGAATCAAATCCATGTCCTTCTTCCATCATTCTGTGTTGCAGATGCTGCTAGACATGCCTGGATGTTAAATCCACTTCCACCTCCCTTGACAAGTATACATTGTGCCGATAAGCAATAGGCGTGTCGATAGACACTTCCCTGGAGAGAAGACTACCCTCATGTCAAGGGTAATAACAAGTACTCGGCTCTCCAACCACTGTAAATGACCGCCAACTGTTTCACATATCATTCATTAGTTCCCTTAGGGAGTGAACTCAAGGCCCTGGTAACCTGGTTTTGTAAATATATCTCAGTGGCTGTTTATATTAACATTGTATAGTTACGTATATCTAACCACAGTTTTACCTAATTTCCTGAAGAATTCATTAATAGTGCCTATCAGATCTCCGAGTGTTAGTCCGTAGTCTGCGACGACGCCTTCAATCTGGTGGAACTCGGCGAGGTGAGTGGCATCTAGGTTTTCGTTCCTGAACACGCGGTCTATCGAGAAATATTTCACCGGTTTGAATTCAGGCTGAAAGCATAGTAAATATACTACAGTCAAACCTGTCTTAAGCAGTCAGTCGAGTGAATCACAGAAAGTTGCTGCTTAGCACAGGTGGCTGCTTAATAGACAACAAATGTATAGTAAAACAACATATTGGGAATCTGGAAACTGGCTGCTTAATACAGGTTGGCTGCTTAATGGAGGTGACCACTGACACTGGTTCTACTGTATGTTAAAAGATACAATTGTTTTTTAGCAGATATATGTGTATCCATCTACAGGACAAGTTGGTCTCGATATTACACAAGAACCATCAAAGATGCATAACTCTGCAAAATATCTACATAGTATAATGCCTTGGTACTGATCAATGTGTGCAAATACTGTTGAATCCGGTCAGGGGTTTAACAGAAACAGGACACATTAAATAGTATTAAAATGCCATGATTGGGTATTAAAATCACCAGTACTTGATTGATCAGCCACACCAGAACATGGCAAATACTATTCCCACATACATACAACATGAAGCGTACATAACAGTGATTTGCAACATCACCAAATCTCACAGATTACAAAATCCGAATATATCCTTCACTTTATAAACACGGGTAGTTTAGCAATACCTTTGACGATTTTTGTTAAAAATAATAATCTACTATTATTTTCGACGCATAAATACTTTCTGAAATCATACAATATTTGGTCAAATGGCAAGTTTACGGTCACTAGTATGAGGGGATGGGGGGGGGGGGGGGGGAGGGCTTACCATGGGTGTAGATAATCAGTCCTAGAATGTTTAGAGTGTTTAGTATAGGTTTCCACTAATGTCGGCGAGAAAAAAACTGGGGCAAAAATATAAACAAGGCCTCAAGTATGTTATGGGGGGGGGGGGAACAACTTCAAGAAACAGTATGCAACTTATCAAAGAATTATATTTGATGGATATGCAATTGTTGACTGTGCAGTCACCGGAAAAGTGACTACCTAATCTCGCGTTTCACTATAGTGGATCACAGGCACCACACAAAAAAATATTTTTTTTTTGTGTCTGGTGCCTGTGTAGTGGATGAGACAAAAATTTGAAATGTCCTAGTCATGGATTGACCCCATGATCTTCAGGTGGGTAGTCAAGACAGCAAGACCATTAACCATCATACCTGTTGAGCCAACTTATACAGCATCCTCGACGTGACTGCTGTGGTATGGGTTCTCAGGATGTTCTTCTTGGCCTCATCCATGGACCAGTCATACCTGTACCTACAACGTGAGGGAAGACTATGATGAGAGAGCTACCCAATATGTGAAAGGGAAGAATATGATCTGAAAGCTACCCAATATGTGAAAAGGAAGAATATGATCTGAAAGCTACCCAATATGTGAAAGGGAAGACTATGATCTGAAAGCTACCTAATATGTGATGGGAAGACTATGATCTCAAAGCTACCCAATATGTGAAAGGGAAGACTATGATCTGAAAGCTACCCAATATGTGAAAGGGAAGAATATGATGAGAAAGTTACCTAATATGTGAAAGGGAAGAATATGATCTGAAAGCTACCCAATATGTGAAAGGGAAGAATATGATGAGAAAGTTACCTACTATGTGAACGGGAAGAATATGATCTGAAAGCTACCCAATATGTGAAAGGGAAGAATATGATGAGAAAGCTACCCAATATGTGAAAGGGAAGACTATGATCTGAAAGCTACCCAATATGTGAAAGGGAAGAATATGATGAGAAAGCTACCCAATATGTGAAAGGGAAGAATATGATCTGAAAGCTACCCAATATGTGAAAGGGAAGAATATGATGAGAAAGCTACCCAATATGTGAAAGGGAAGACTATGATCTGAAAGCTACCCAATATGTGAACGGGAAGAATATGATCTGAAAGCTACCCAATATGTGAAAGGCAAGAATATGATCTGAAAGCTACCCAATATGTGAAAGGGAAGAATATGATGAGAAAGTTACCTAATAAGTGAAAGGTGTCATAAACACAGTTGTTAAAGAATCCACTTATCACGACGGGTAAACATTGCTGCTGGGCAACAACAGGGAACGTAAGTGTTCATATAAAATGAGCAACTCATTCTCAAAATGATATATAAAGTTACACACCCCTGTGAGCCATAGCCACCCTCTGAATGCACCTTTTTGACTCTTTCTAGATAATCCATCGGGAAAGTATGAGCTGTGGCAGGATCTAAAACACAAACATTTAAAAACTGATGACAGTCAAACATGTGCTAACGGTCACCTGGACACGATGATCACCTGGTGTCAACGAGATCGTACTACCTCCAATCAAACCTGTGCCAACCTGGAAGCGATGGTCACCTGGTGTCAACGAGATCGTACTACCTCCAATCAAACCTGTGCCAACCTGGAAGCGATGGTCACCTGGTGTCAACGAGATCGTACTACCTCCAATCAAACCTGTGCCAACGGTCACCTGGAAGCGATGGTCACCTGGTGTCAACGAGTTTGTACTACATCCAACGAAAATTACTCTATATTACATCCTGTGTTAGCAGTCCCAGGGCTACATGTAGTGTGACTCTGCGACAAGCGGGCAGTATATTTAAAAAGGGGCTAGCTGTAAGCCCAGAAGACATAACAAAGAGATTGTGTCTAGTGCCTGTGGGATGTTCTAATAGTGTGTCTACTAAATATTAAGGCATCATAACGGAGAATTATCATCAACTCTGAAGTTAGTGGGCCAGTTGAAATGGAACTTATAAACACATTGCACAAGACAATTGTTACAAATTTCATGAAATTGCAATCTATTTCGTACGTAAGCCTCCAATTGGACAGATTTGTCGATGCCACTAAACATAAAACCATAATTAATTACCATACTCAATGCCATAGAATATTAACATTTACGTACCTGATATAAAGAATGTGTCATGTGCGTCGCGGGCTGGATGCTGCTGAGGCTGGAAGAGGGTATCGAAGTTCCAGAAACTACTCTCGATGAAATTGTTCGTTGGCATCTCTGTGAACCTATAAAGATTAGCAAACTTGTCAATAAACTTTCATACATGTAATTGTCAGGATTATATAAGATATCCTAAACTATTTGTCCTAAAATTTATAAGGCCCAACTTTCAAAATATGCCCAAAAAATGACAAAAGTAACCAAGACTTGTCTTCAGCATTAAACATGTTCTGAGAAGATAAGTTCTAATATTTATACTTTTACACCCCATTTCTAAGAAACGTATTCTTAACAAATTTAAACAAGACACACTTGTCCATATATGTACGGTACAGTGCAACAGCTAGGCCATTTTAGAAGGACGATGTGCCCTGCCCGTAATACTTAGTGCACTGCCCAGAAAATTATATATATATACAAAATTATTTATGTTATATATTATTGTAACACTCACCCCATTTCCAAGAAAATTTGTCTGTACTCTGATCGCACTTTAAGCAAGGGATGAAGATGTCCACAAGGTGGCTGAACCCCGAGGGCATTGAAATTATACTCCTTGAATGTCTTTTCTTTCCACGTACCTCTGGAATGATAACATTTCAAACACGTGACTTTGCACAGAAAGCAAGAGGCAAATTACCAGTAAGTAACTCTGGAATGAGAACATTTCAAACATGTGACTTTGCACAGAAAGCAAGAGGAAAATTACCAGTAAGTACCTCTGGAATGAGAACATTTCAAACATGTGACTTTGCACAGAAAGCAAGAGGAAAATTACCAGTAAGTACCTCTGGAATGAGAACATTTCAAACACGTGACTTTGCACAGAAAGCAAGAGGCAAATTACCAGTAAGTACCTCTGGAATGAGAACATTTCAAACATGTGACTTCGTACAGAAAGCAAGAGGCAAATTACCAGTAAATACCTCTGGAATGAGAACATGTCAAACACGTGACTTTGCACAGAAAGCAAGAGGCAAATTACCAGTAAGTACCTATGGAATGAGAACATTTCAAACACGTGACTTTGCACAGAAAGCAAGAGGAAAATTACCAGTAAGTACCTATGGAATGAGAACATTTCAAACACGTGACTTTGCACAGAAAGCAAGAGGCAAATTACCAGTAAGTACCTATGGAATGATAACATTTCAAACACGTGACTTTGTACAGAAAACAAGAGGCAAATTACCAGTAAGTACCTATGGAATGATAACATTTCAAACACGTGACTTTGTACAGAAAACAAGAGGCAAATTACCAGTAAGTACCTATGGAATGAGAACATTTCAAACACGTGACTTTGTACAGAAAACAAGAGGCAAATTACCAGTAAGTACCTCTGGAATGAGAACATTTCAAACACGTGACTTTGTACAGAAAACAAGAGGCAAATTACCAGTAAGTACCTATGGAATGAGAACATTTCAAACACGTGACTTTGTACAGAAAACAAGAGGCAAATTACCAGTAAGTACCTATGGAATGAGAACATTTCAAACACGTGACTTTGTACAGAAAACAAGAGGCAAATTACCAGTAAGTACCTATGGAATGAGAACATTTCAAACACGTGACTTTGTACAGAAAACAAGAGGCAAATTACCAGTAAGTACCTATGGAATGAGAACATTTCAAACACGTGACTTTGCACAGAAAACAAGAGGCAAATTACCTGTAAGTACCTATGGAATGAGAACATTTCAAACACGTGACTTTGTACAGAAAACAAGAGGCAAATTACCAGTAAGTACCTATGGAATGAGAACATTTCAAACACGTGACTTTGTACAGAAAACAAGAGGAAAATTACCAGTAAGTACCTATGGAATGAGAACATTTCAAACACGTGACTTTGCACAGAAAGCAAGAGGAAAATTACCAGTAAGTACCTATGGAATGAGAACATTTCAAACACGTGACTTTGCACAGAAAGCAAGAGGCAAATTACCAGTAAGTACCTCTGGAATGAGAACATGTCAAACACGTGACTTTGTACAGAAAGCAAGAGGCAAATTACCAGTAAGTACCAATGGAATGATAACATTTCAAACACGTGACTTCGTACAGAAAACAAGAGGCAAATTACCAGTAAGTACCTATGGAATGATTACATGTCAAACACGTGACTTCGTACAGAAAGCAAGAGGCAAATTACCAGTAAGTACCTCTGGAATGAGAACATTTCAAACATGTGACTTTGCACAGAAAGCAAGAGGCAAATTACCAGTAAGTACCTATGGAATGAGAACATTTCAAACACGTGACTTTGCACAGAAAGCAAGAGGCAAATTACCAGTAAGTACCTATGGAATGAGAACATTTCAAACACGTGACTTTGCACAGAAAGCAAGAGGCAAATTACCAGTAAGTACCTATGGAATGAGAACATTTCAAACACGTGACTTTGCACAGAAAGCAAGAGGCAAATTACCAGTAAGTACCTATGGAATGAGAACATTTCAAACACGTGACTTTGCACAGAAAGCAAGAGGCAAATTACCAGTAAGTACCTATGGAATGAGAACATTTCAAACACGTGACTTTGCACAGAAAGCAAGCGGCAAATTACCAGTAAGTACCTATGGAATGAGAACATTTCAAACACGTGACTTTGCACAGAAAGCAAGAGGCAAATTACCAGTAAGTACCTATGGAATGAGAACATTTCAAACACGTGACTTTGCACAGAAAGCAAGAGGCAAATTACCAGTAAGTACCTATGGAATGAGAACATGTCAAACACATGACTTCGTACAGAAAACAAGAGGCAAATTACCAGTAAGTACCTATGGAATGATTACATGTCAAACACGTGACTTTGTACAGAAAACAAGAGGCAAATTACCAGTAAGTACCAATGGAATGAGAACATTTCAAACACGTGACTTCATACAGAAAACAAGAGGAAAATTACCAGTAAATACCCCTGGAATGAGAACATTTCAAACACGTGACTTCGTACAGAAAACAAGAGGAAAATTACCAGTAAGTACCCCTGGAATGAGAACATTTCAAACACGTGACTTCGTACAGAAAACAAGAGGAAAATTACCAGTAAGTACCTCTGGAATGATAACATGTCAAACATGTGACTTCGTACAGAAAACAAGAGGCAAATTACCAGTAAGTACCTCTGGAATGATAACATGTCAAACATGTGACTTCGTACAGAAAACAAGAGGCAAATTACCAGTAAGTACCTCTGGAATGAGAACGTGTCAAACATGTGACTTCGTACAGAAAACAAGAGGCAAATTACCAGTAAGTAACTGATTAACATATTGTAACCTAATCTATACTGGGGCCACAGGCACCAGACACAAACATTTTTTTAATTTTTGGCTTATGGTCATATAGTAAGTAATATATAATAAAGGCAACCAACGAAAGTGAAACATGCATGCAGAAACATCGACGAGAAACTAGGTAAAAACGACCAGATCACTGATTTGCCCTCGTGGTCCCGACCGGAAGACCTTTTTCTATCAACAAATACTTTTTATTTCATCGAGATCGATCAAATAACACCTGAACGGCGCATTGTTTCATCGGGAACAGCAGGAAACGAAAAGTTGTCGTTTTGGCTGGGCGATCGTTTTTTGGCAACATACGATGTGAATGAATGCTTTTTTCTCATTGGTCAAAAATGAAACATGTAAATACATATATAAACAGCAGCCAATGAAATGCCGCTGTATATTCACCGCGGATCTTATCCAAAATGGAACAATTATTGAATTTTACTTTTGTTTTGTATTTGATTCCTGTATTGCTGTTGGATCTGCACGCCGAGGCTGCAAACAACATGATTCGCGAGAGAAAGATTCCATTTAACGAAGTATGAGTGATTTTTAGATGTTATGAGTATTACACTGGGTAAAACGCTGAGAAAACATTCCGCCAAATCAAAAACCGAACACCCAGCCAAAACGACAACATTTCATGCCCTGCTGTTCACGATGAAACAATGTGCCATTCTGGTGTTATTTGACCGATCTCCATGAAATAAAAAGTATTTGTTGATAGAATAAGGTCTTCCGGTCGGGACCACGAGGGCAAATCAGTGATCTGGTCGTTTTTACCTAGTTTCTCGTCGATGTTTCTGCATGCATGTTTCACTTTCGTTGGTTGCCTTTATTATATATTACTTACTATATGACCATAGGCCAAAAATAAAATAAAAATTTGTGTCTGGTGCCTGTGACTGGGGCTAATTAAATATTGCCTCGATGGTCAATTTGAACTTGCATACATGTATTTATATTTGGATGTAGATGAGATGGGATTTCCAAACTTTCATTCTTTTAGGCACTGACCGGTTGCCCAATTGCCCGAAGCAATTTGCAAAGCAACAGTATTTAAGGATCTAGCATAAATTGATTACGGATCAGTAGTCCATTGGTAAACGTGTTGGACTGCGAATCCAGGGATCGCAGGTTCGATCCTGTCTCATACTAATAATATTAACAATCTTTCAGATGGGACTTTAAACCAAGGTCTGGTGTCGATGTTTTATGCTGTGCATGTAAAAGAACACGAGGAGAATCTGGAATGGTTCTCCAAAACATAAAATGACCAATCTCTTCATATATTTCAACCGGTAGCGACGATAAATAAACGTAAAAACACACATAAATTGATTCATCCATTTGACATCTGGCTAGTTGAAGACAGGAATATAGAGACAAGTGACACTTGGATATACAAGTGGCATTACTACATGTTGCTACTTTAATCTGACCTCTGACCTTTTACTCTACTGGTGCAGTGGGATTCCCAAAATCAGAAAATATGTTTAAGGACGCACAAACAGCGTAATTCATTATCATCTCCAGCTATTATTAGTGGAGGAAGACCCTGGGTGCCCCACAGTGTTTCAGGCACGGGCATAACCACTGACCTTCCGTAGGCCAGCTGGATGGGCATCCGCACATGAAACACGACACAAGCCGTGGGATTGGAAACCTAAAGGGACAAGGGGCAGGTGATTTCAAATCAACGACTGCAACCACTCGGCACCGAAACAAGAAAATATTCTTACTTTGAGATCATCTCCTGTGTGAGCTCCACCTCTGGTTTCTCTATAGTCAAGGTGAAGTTTGCTCCCTTGGACAACATGTAGCTGACCACTTTCCTATAAGGTAAAAGTCTTACATTGTAATCAACAACATCATCAAATATAGTATGTTTTCAATATTCTGCACTGCAAAATATAAACTTGTCGCACACACACCCACGACTCTCACCCACCCACTAACTCTTTCGATTGGCTAAGCCTGCCCAGGAATACATGTCTTAGACAGTATATGTGACTGTGGGAGGTTTGACATTAATTTGTCTGTTTTGGTGTTTAACCCTTACTGTACTGGAAACGAGTATATTCGTTTGCGCAAACAGCACAGAGCCAGATCACATGGCACAGAAGGTGCTATCTGATCAGGCTCTATGCTGTTTGCTATTCAGATAGTGAAGCCAAACCAATTGGCAGAAAAGCAAACAACATAGATCCTGATCAGACATGGCGTTACTCCACAGCTGATCTGGATCTATGTTGTTTGCACATTCCTTCAAATTAATTCAGCATTTTAAGGGTTAATGTCGCGTCTACAGCTTAGCCCATACAGCATCTCTACAGCTATTATTGATGGAAGCAGTCCCTGGGTGCCCCTATGAGCAGTATTTCAGGCAAGGATAGAAACCCATGTAGAACCACCAACCTACCGCAAGCCAGCTGAATATCTTCCTCACAAATTTAACACCCTCAGTGGGATTCCAACCTACAGCGATGAGTGGCAAGTGGTTTGAAGTCAACGACCTCAAAGACTCGGCCACGGAGGCTCCCTGGTTCGACATTAAGCATACTAAATACTTACACTTCCTGTACCAGTTTTCTCTTCTTGAATTCCTTTTTCTGGTTGTCTGACATTCCGTCCAGTTTTAAATCCCCTATTCGCCTCATACATTCTTGTACAGTATCGTCTATCGTGTCCACCTAGATATAGAGTACATTATGTATCCATAGATTCATTCTAATATGTTATGTTATATTTCGGGTTTTACGCCTGCATCAGCACCATTTCGGGCTATATCGCCGGCGGGCAATTTACCTAACAACACCTATCCTGGGCAGGCTCCAGCGGTTAACCAGTACTTGGGTTCACCAACCTCCGTAAGAACCTGCCAACTTTTTCATATAAATGAGACACGGCCTGAGCGGGGCTCGAACCCGTAACCATCAGTGATGATAGGTTACAGTGGTATACAAGTCAGTGACCGTAACCACTCGACCACGGAGGTGGACTCATTCTAATATGAAATAAGGCAATGCCTATATGAGGATGCTCAGTATCCGTGCGTCGCCACTGGGAGGCACTACAAAGAGCTTGTCTACAGAGAGGCTATGTACCGGCAGGGAAGACTTACACACTCTGCTTCCTTTTCACCTAGAACTAGGCTATCCAGCGGTGGAGGCTGAAAGTGGAGGGTGACAAGCACACGACACACAGCGGACCACACTTCGCATCAATAAACCAATTTACACATAATTTAATATGATTTACCTTGCAAAACCAGTTATCTTTTTATCTCTGTTTGTTAACTTATCTCTTATTATTATTTTTTAAAAAACCTTTTTAAAGTAATGGATTGAGGGTTAAATAGTTTCCATTGGTGGTATGAAATACATTGTGCGTGCTTAAAGTTAGGCGACGACAACGTAGTTTATCCCCCGATGAAAACTATTAACGTTAAAGTTTAAACTTTATTTATTTTACAAAGATTGCGAAGCAAGTTCTAACAACTTATATTAATCACTCTCGTTGACGCGGATGAAAGCGTAAATGTGGTAATTCGTGTGGGAGGAAATCGGAGTACCCGGAGAAAACCCACCTGTCCGATATGGCGACAACCGTACCATCTCACATATTTCCCGGTCCGAAGATCGAACCCGGGGCAGCATTGGTGAGAAGCGAGTTGATCTCTTAATAGGATTATGTAAACGGTTACAGACAGATTTTCATGAAAGTTGGTGGAAGGGTTACAGATAAATTTTCGTGAAAGTTGGTGGAAGGGTGGGCCTTGGGTTGAGGAAGAACCAATTTGGCAGAGTTCTTTCTAGGTCAGAATATTTGGAAGAAGTGAGAAAGCGCGCGATCGAGTCCTAAAATGGTGTTATTTAATACATTTTCTACACGATACAGTTAAAATGCACAGTATGACAATTAAATACATTTGAATAGAAGGAGTGCAATTTTCATACAAAAAACTTACTGGACAACATTTTGTATGAAAATTGTACAAATCAATTTTGTTTTTAATTATTTTTTTAAGGGAGAAGTGGGGCCCCCAGGGGACAAAGTCAGGGTCCCTATGGCGACTATTTCACCCAAATCACCCTCTAGAATGAGCCCTGCTTGGGATGTGATCCGGATCTGGCTTTATACGTATTATACATAGTAAAGTGAAAATATTATGGGAGATAATAAAATTACAAAGTACCGGTATTAACACATTTCATTCTGGATACATTTAAAGACTTTTGCAAACAACATAAATCCAGATCACGCTGCATGCTGATCAGGATCTATGTTGTTTACTACATAACCAAGTGTCTTAGCAAGATCATATCTGAATAGCAAACAGCATAGAGCCTGATCAGATGGAATGTTCCGTGGCAGCTGATCTGGCTCTATGTTCTTTGCAAATACTGTTTGAACGGTATCCAGAATCAAATGGGTTAAGGACAGACAATAAAATAAACAGTGGTTTCATGTTTAATTTAATTGATATTTTAATATAGAATTCCGGTCAACTACTGCAAGGATCAACGAACAAAACCGTGACAACATCCAGAACAAGGCTTTCTTATATAAATAGTTGGATTAGTGGTAAACACCATTGGACTGCGAATCCAGGGATCGCAAGTTTGATCCCTCCATCTGGCACTAATAATAGTAACAACAGTCTTTCAGATGGGACTATAAACCGAGGTCTCATGGAGCAGTGCTATTCACCGGGCATGCAAAAGAACCAGGGATGCTTCTGGAATTGGAATGTCTTCTGTAGTATCTCATATACCTTAAACGTCTGCCTTGTATCTCATATACCTTAAACTTCTGCCTTGTATCTCATATACCTTAAACTTCTGTCTTGTATCTCATATACCTTAAACTTCTGCCTTGTATCTCATATACCTTAAACTTCTGCCTTGTATCTCATATACCTTAAACTTCTGCCTTGTATCTCATATACCTTAAACTTCTGCCTTGTATCTCATATACCTTAAACTTCTGCCTTGTATCTCATATACCTTAAACTTCTGCCTTGTATCTCATATACCTTAAACTTCTGTCTTGTATCTCATATACCTTAAACTTCTGCCTTGTATCTCATATACCTTAAACTTCTGCCTTGTATCTCATATACCTTAAACTTCTGCCTTGTATCTCATATACCTTAAACTTCTGTCTTGTATCTCATATACCCTAAACTTCTGCCTTGTATCTCATATACCTTAAACTTCTGCAGTCGTTGAAGACCATAAAAAAAGTTTCTCTTTACAAAATTCAATGTTGGCTGTCTTTAGTGAACCTATTTTCAAAGCTGTACATTTCTTAATATTTAATTTGAGACCCGAGACATTTCCAAATGTTTCTATTAATGTTTCAAAAGACTTTTTTTTGTGCCGTCAGTGATATACATAGCATCATCTGCAAACAATGTTTGTTTTATTTCTGTATTGTATAATGTGATCCCTCTAATGTTATCGGTTTTTGTTTATTTCCCTAGATAGAATTTCCAAGCATATTAAAAATAAGTAGGGAGAAAGAGGACAACCTTGTCTAACGCCTTTTTTTATTTTGAAATATTGTGATGAATGTCCATTGATACTAATACAGGCGTTTGCATCTTTGTAAAACAACCGTACCCATTTTATTATATCATCTCCAAAGTTAAAGTGTTTTAGACATTTAAACATGAATGAATGGTCCAGACTATCAAACGCTTTTTGAAAATCCGCAAAGAATAATATCGCTTTGTTATCGTTTTGATTTGTATATTCAATAACTTCTTGCAAAGTTCTTATGTTCTCCCCAATGTATCTGTTTTAAAAAAATCCTGTTTGGTCACTACTAATGATTGTTGGTAACACATTTTTCAAACAATTTGCAATAACTTTAGTACATAATTTATAATCGACGTTTAGTAACGAAATAGGTCTCCAGTTACTAACAAGATGTAAATCATTATCCTTTTTAGGTAGTAATGTGATATTACTTTGCTTTTGTAATTCCGTTAATTTATTTATATCGAATGAATAGTTAAGGGAATTTATTAGATACGTTTTGATATCATTCCAGAATATCTTATACAGTTCTACTGACATTCCATCGGTTCCGGGGCTTTTATTGTTTTTCATATCTTTTAGTGTTATAGAACATTCATAATCATTTATTTTACCCTCACAACTATTTTTATCTTCATTGTTTAGTAAATTACTTTTATCACGAAAGTATGCATCATTTAATTGTATAGTACTATCATTTGTGTAGAGTTTTTCGTAATATGATTTCACATAGCTTAAAATGTTAGTTTGGTTCGAGTCGAGGTTTCCATTGATTTCCATTAATTTGATAGATTTCTCTTCGGCTATTTTCTTTTCAAGATTTGAGAAATATTTTGTGTTTTTCTCTGCACATTCGACCCATTCAGCTTTAGTTCTCAGTAAAATTCCTTTTATTTTATCTTCTTGGAGTCTATTGTATTTTGCCTTCTCATTTTTAAGATTTACAAATGTGTCATTATTTGTTGGATTTAACTCTAGTTCTGTTTCTATACGTTTAATATTTTCTAATATTTCCTTTTCAGTTATGTCTTTCTGTTTCTTTATTCTACTTGAAAATATATTGTTGCATCTCTGATTCTTCCTTTTATTAGTTCCCAGAGAGTATTATGATTGGCTTCTTTATTAATATTAGTTACTTCCGATTTTGCATTTCGAATAATTGATTGATATTCAGTATTTAAAATAATACTATTATTAACTTAGAACATTCCAGGACCTCTTTTTAGTTCTATTATATCAAGATTAAAAGTAACTATTGAATGATCAGATCGAAATCCAGGTTTTATATCACAATTTGTAATTGTGTTTAAAATGTTAGAAGATATAGTCAAGAAGTAAGAAATAGTCAAGTCTGCACATTATTGGATGACTATTGTTAGAATACCATGTATATGTCTGCACATTATTGGAGGACTATTGTTAGAATACCATGTATATGTCTTCTTATTTGGATGCGACTTTCGCCATATATCATACCAGTCTTTGTTTTCGATAATATGAAGAAGTTTTTCTGTAGATTTTTTATTTCTGTTGATACTGCCATTATTCTTGTCTAATGTTAAGTTTAATATCCTATTAAAATCTCCACCAATAATAAGTGTTTCATCACTATTTTCTATAATTAATTTATCCAATGTATCAAAGAAGGTAACGTCATCATTGTTTGGTCCATAAATATTAATTAACACCAATTCTGTATCCAGTATTTCAAGCTTCAATATATTTAATCTTCCAGTAATAACTTCCTTATGTTCAAGAATGTTATATTTATGTTTCGTATTTATGAAGAATCCCACACCCTTACTGTTTGATCCATCAATTTTGCAAATTATATTTATTTGTACTTTGAAATATAAATGTATTAGTGTTTACATGTACTTTAAAAAACTGAATAAATGACACTATAATGCAAAATACACAACAGTCGTCATGTATGACCATCTGCATGTTGCATAAGTAAATGCTAATTGGGTATAAACATTTGAGCCCACCTTCTTGATGACTTTGGGTGCTCCTTCTGCCTTTTTATCCATCTGTACCCAGCCCGCCTGCATTGCCTTATTGAAACCAATTTTTGCATTGGGTATGGATTTCTGGAAAAGCAAGAAACATTTCAGTACCAAAAACAGTAGAGATTCAGGACAAACTAGTGCTGACAGACACCACACGGTACATTTCAATTCCTGAAAGTACACGCTGGCATCTTTGTTTGTATGTCTCGAGATACACAAACAAATACGATCATACAGCGATTTCCCAACATTATATGGGAAGGAATCACCAAGTACAGGATCAATTTGACCATTTTAGAAACAGACCAGCAACTGTGTAGAAATTTCTGAACCACCGACAATGGCAAGCCAGATTGGATAGATTTCTTCTTTGATGGAATCGGACCCTTGCAGGGCTCGCACCTACAGCAGTCGGAAGCATGGTATTAAAGCCTGGGTGCAACCACTAATTAAGTTATGGAACTCCCTACATTTTTATGCAGAATAAGGTTAATCCACACATTAATTACAGTATAATCAAATTTATCATTTTGCTTCAGTTTCATACTATTTTACCATAGATACTTGGTGAATGGTCCATTAGCATCTTTACCATTTAGCTTTCGGGAATGCTTAAATTTTGTAAAATCCACATTTAGTTTAATCATATTGTATTGTACATAAACATAATCACACAAGTATTACATAAATACACAAAATCGGTTGGACCACAAGTTATAACAACATTAGATTCGGTCCTCCTCAGATTCAAGCTGTAAACACAGCACAGCACTTGATATGCAAATATTAAAAAAATCCCCCTACTACCGTATATAGGCCATAATACATGGTCTGGATGGTAAACTTATAAAATTTGATTTGTCTGTCGAACCGGTTTCAAAATTTAAGCATTCCAAAAAGCTAATGGACCATTCACCAAGTTTCTGTGTATTATACTGCAGCACACCTGGTGACCAGCCTGAGAATAATTTCAGTTTGATCTCAAATAGATACCTATATTACATACAGCCTTTTCATAAATAACCTATTGCACTAGGTGTGTTGTACCAACTTACCATGATATCAGCTAGGGGAATTCCTCCATCTGGAATGGCATGGTATACAAGCGCCTCATGGCTGCCACTCTCTGCCACGGATTTACCTTCATCAGTCAACTCATACATTATTTTCTGGCATTGTTCAGCATTGATTACCTGAAAGTTCAACATCAATTACTTTAATGCACAACACAAAATCGGAAATGATAGTATGGGCAAAAGCCTTCGGGCCTTTGGTCTGCTCAGGCTTGTACCGCCTATAGAGTATAGATAACATGTACGAGACATGTGTAGACAATAAATACGCGAATAAGAACATAAAGCTTAAACATCAATTGTCCAAACTTACCATGGACCGGTCAATTATCCCAGTTGATAAATTACACGATGTACATGTAACTGCATACTTGTTCACAACTTACAGACAATCTAAGAAATAATACAATTTTTCAAGCGCTTTAATTCTCGATGATACATAAAATTATTTCAGTTTCATGTATCTGTGATTTCTGCAAATAATGTTGATGTCTACAAGAAAAGTACAATCGTTGTCATCATTCTATCTATATACATGAATCTTCCTCGCGGAGAATCTTCCTCGCGGATATGTAGTCATATTCCTAGGCTCCTATAATGTCTAATTCAGTAATTGATATTGGCTTTCCCCGTTGACATTGATAGGTAGTACTTATTTTGTATTAGCTGTATATTATATCAATTAAATCAGCCTGCGGAAAACGTTTACTTACCGTATGTGTACATGGTGGATAATGTCTTACTTACCGTATATGTACATGGTGGATAATGTCTTACTTACCGTATATGTACATGGTGGATAATGTCTTACTTACCGTATGTGTACATGGTGGATAATGTCTTACTTACCGTATATGTACATGGTGGATAATGTCTTACTTACCGTATATGTACATGGTGGATAATGTCTTACTTACCGTATATGTACATGGTGGATAATGTCTTACTTACCGTATATGGTGGATAATGTCTTACTTACCGTATATGTACATGGTGGATAATGTCTTACTTACCGTATATGTACATGGTGGATAATGTCTTACTTACCGTATATGGTGGATAATGTCTTACTTACCGTATATGTACATGGTGGATAATGTCTTACTTACCGTACATGGTGGATAATGTCTTACTTACCGTATATGTACATGGTGGATAATGTCTTACTTACCGTATATGTACATGGTGGATAATGTCTTACTTACCGTATATGTACATGGTGGATAATGTCTTACTTACCGTATATGGTGGATAATGTCTTACTTACCGTATATGTACATGGTGGATAATGTCTTACTTACCGTATATGTACATGGTGGATAATGTCTTACTTACCGTATATGTACATGGTGGATAATGTCTTACTTACCGTATATGTACATGGTGGATAATGTCTTACTTACCGTATATGTACATGGTGGATAATGTCTTACTTACCGTATATGTACATGGTGGATAATGTCTTACTTACCGTATGTGTACATGGTGGATAATGTCTTACTTACCGTATATGTACATGGTGGATAATGTCTTACTTACCGTATTTGTACATGGTGGATAATGTCTTACTTACCGTATATGTACATGGTGGATAATGTCTTACTTACCGTATATGTACATGGTGGATAATGTCTTACTTACCGTATGTGTACATGGTGGATAATGTCTTACTTACCGTATATGTACATGGTGGATAATGTCTTACTTACCGTATATGTACATGGTGGATAATGTCTTACTTACCGTATATGTACATGGTGGATAATGTCTTACTTACCGTATGTGTACATGGTGGATAATGTCTTACTTACCGTATATGTACATGGTGGATAATGTCTTACTTACCGTATATGGTGGATAATGTCTTACTTACCGTATATGTACATGGTGGATAATGGTGGATAATGTCTTTACTCTGAGTAAGGTGTAATTAACGAAATAACGAATATAAGCAAAGCATTGATAGATTTTTTGACATTTTGCAGACAAATAGTGCAATCAGAGAATCGCCCGGATGTTTATAATGCTGAAGTCAATATTTAATAGGACTAATTTGATTAGTGGAAATGAAACAAATGAAGCTTTGATTGGACAATCGTTTCTCGTGATGCCTGTCATAAATAATATGTAGAGGGCGGGGTTTACGATCGATAATTGGCATGCTACGTGCACACATGCTGGAATACACTTCAGTAATTCTTTTGTATGCACAAAACAAGAATGTTGATGAATGCGTGTATGTATGTTCCATTTATGTCAAACCTCTTGAGGGGACCTAGATGTGTTTTCAACTTTTCCTGGGCAGGCTTAGCAGACCAAAATGGTTAATCAGTACTAAGCAATGTGTGTGGGGTATCTTACTTAAGGACACTACATACCTGCCGTGATCGAGTATGAAAAACCCAGGACTAAAGTGACCAAGCAAAGAAAGAGCAGAACAGTTAGTGATATGACGTGGGACTCGAAGCCACGACCTCCTGAACACTAGTAGGACAGCTGTACAAACTGAGCTAGTCTGGCCGATGTTCTATCCATGATGAAATACACTACATTCTTCACTATTTTATTCTTTAGGAGCCACACTCAGATCCCTGGATCCGCACCCCTACTCCTTTGCCCATACCCAACCAGACATCTGCATTGCAAAGAATAGGCAATGCGGAATTTAAATGCCTTGCCTAAGGGCACAATTGAAACAGCTACAGCTGGGCGCGAACTCGGAGGCTTTCGCATTTGAAACGAACGCGCTACAACTGTGCTATCACAACTTCTATTGCAATTCAGGTAACCAGGTAAAGAAAGTGCAGAAAAGTTAGTGAACCAACATGGGAGTAGAACACACGACCTCCCGAATACTAGTCGGATAGCTCTACCAAATTCAGCTTGCCGTGCCGATGTTCTACACTCTCCGAAATACACTACAAGACTCTTCGAGTCCAAATCCCACACACCAATGGACCATTCGTATACGTTTTTTAATATACTTATGTTATACAAGATTTATTTGTCAATAATTCCAAAACTGATTGCTTAAGCTACTAGAAAGGAAAGTCTGCAACAAACAGACACTCACTAATTAAAATAATTTATAAATAATGATGCAACTTGCAGAAATCCGGATAAACTTGAAAACAAAATAAATAAAGAGTATTTCTCTTACATCACCCGATGATTGGAGACTTTTTACAGCACCAACAATCTTTTGGTGATCAACATATAATAATTTAGCAAGATCTTCAGTGTCAATCGGCTCATTTTCACTTAAATATTTCAGCACGCTGACAGCGAGTTCGTCCGCCATCTTGTCCAAAATGTGTCACGTTGTAAATTAACCGGAAATACACACCTCCAAATAGGTCAAGGTCGTAGAATACTTTTGGTTTGTCAAGTTTCAATTTCACACAAAACAAGTGGAATTTAACATTTTATACACAATGACTCTTCGACAGCTGATGAGAATCTTGGTAGTAAATAAACAAACGCCGGTTTTATCGACGTGCCAACGCCTGTCTTCAGGTTCTTCCGGTAATTACACGAAATATATCTGACTGCATGTTCAAAACAATAGATTAGATATACAAATGTTATTGACAACATAACAACATATTGGCATAGTCTATGTATACATTTTAGCATGTGACTAACTTGAAGTTACTAGCATATTAGCTTCAGGTGTGAGAAACTCGGAGATCGCGGCCAGCTGCAGCCGTTACGATTGTACTCTGTCAAGCCTTCAAGTTCAACTGTTCAAAATTCTACATTGCCCCCCTCTTTCTATGTAGGTTGCATTGGGATTGAGTGTGTCCCAGTTGAGTTAGGAAGTTGGGTGACCTTCAATTTCACTCAGTCACATGACTCGTGAGTACCTGGTCTTTGCTTCAAACTAAGCAGCTGCAGAACTTTAGAAGGTTTATGATTCGACTTCAACGAAATACTCCTCAACGCCATTAATAACATCTACTGAGGAGTGACATACATTATCAAATGTCACCGATTCAATTCCATATCGCCCGCTTAATATAAAATATCAATATAGCCGCATTTTGATGTATGTACAAAGGTTAGGCCGTTTTGAAATCTCGGCAGCATTTCATGTTAATTCATACTGTTAAATACAATCTGTGACTCATCTACCATGCTGTTTCAATGTCTGGTGGTTGTATGGGGCATTGTGGAGATATTGAATCAGAAATCAAATTCCTCAAATGCAGCTTTTATAAATTGCTGAAATAAACAATTTATAATATTAATTAGGCGTAATAAAAAAAAATGTTTGTTTCCGGTTTCCCGACCTACCCTAATTTTTGGCCCCGACCATACAACTTTTTAAGCGATATCGGGCTGGGAAAAAAATCAGCGAAACAATTTGAAGAGTGTTAAATGTTCCAACATTTGTATCTTCAAAGAGCTTGACTTAGACTTGTTAGTGCATGCTCGATGTGCCCCGGGGCACAGCTGGACGAATGCAGCAGAACGTATCATGTCAATTTTAAACTTAGGTTTGCAGAATTGATCATTAGAAAGAAAATCATTGGATGAAGAAGGTGAAAAGGTCGTCAAGAAGTGTGGCAGCATGGCTGAACTCAGAGAATTAGCCAGAAAACAACCAGAAGTTAAAGACACATGGAAACAGTCCATTGAACCTGTACAGTCAACAGTGAGAAACCGTTTTTTGAGACTCAAGTTGAAAGAGGAACCGTTCCAAGTCATTGATCCTGTTAGTGAAGGTGATATTGACATCATGCAGCGCCATTTGCGTGAACTATTTCCTACACTTGATACTGGCAAACCTCAGAAGGTGCACACAAGCAAAAATCAGGAATATGTTCAATGGGTGTCTGATCACTGCCGTGAAAGACATTACATATTTCAGATCAGGAAATGTCAAAACCCAGCTTGCTGTAGTCCAAGCAAATCTGATCAAATAGCATGGTTGCCTGACCCTATGCTTGATGATAGTGGTGAACACTATCTGAAGTATGAAACTGTAAAAAACATGGACACAACAGAGTTGGCTAGACCATCTATCAAAGCAAAGAACCCTCAAAATCAGAAAGGAAAGAAACGGCAAACAACACCGAATGTTTGTGAAGGCAATGAATCTGAATATTATTCACACCTGTATACAACACAGAATGCTAGAGCTTACGTTGAGTGTATAGAGTGTCGAAAACCTAGAATTGTGTACAGTAAACACAGACTGACAGGACGCCAAAAAACGTCTTTGGCAGCTGACCTGAACGAGAGTGACTTTACGTGTGGTACCGTTGATGTGAAGGAGCCCACCTTTGCGTTGGATGTGAACTGTCGGCCACTGGAATGTGCAACCACAGTGTCCAGAGATCTGCTATTATGGAGCTTCTTTGGGGCCAGTGGACATTTGTTGCCTCTGGTGCCGAAGTAGACCAGGAGTTGAAAAAATCGTATAAAACTGTATTGCCAATATGCGATCTGTGCTTGGGCAATGGCAAACAAACCATTGTTCATAGACCATATGGAAAGAATACCACAAAGTGAAGTATCACTTGAACTGATGCAGTTTTACACATCTAACAGTGCAGATCGCTTTTGATCTGGATCTACATGGTTTGCAGTATAGCTAAGAGTAGTATGAAACTGAGAAAATCTTTATTTTCCCCCTGCTATGAGATTTCCAGGACATAAAAACATACAAATGGTGTACGCCAAGATCAGCTGCCACATTGTAAATGTGTCATCCGATCTGGGTCTACACTTTTTGCAATTGTATTGTGGTTGGAAATTTCACAGCAGGGCTCATATAAACACTATCATATAATTCTGAAAATACAACTACGTACATGTACTACTAGGTAATTCCCATTACACAATTATTTAACTCCATTGCTTTAATTAGATGCAATTATGGTGGGCAATTGTTTTTAAAAAGATACTTTGTATATAAAATGATATCAAAACACAATTTCGACGGATATGTAGTCCAGTGGTAACACGCTGGACTGGTAATCCAGGGATCGCAGGTTCGATCCCCCGTCTGACCCTAATAAAATTAACAGTCTTTCAAATGGGACGTTAAACCGAGGTCTCGTGTCGGTGCTTTACACCGTGCACGTAAAAGAACCAGAGGAGATTCTGGAATTGGTCTCTGTCTGTATCATGCACTATCCTCCAAAATCTAAAATAACTAATTTCTTCAGGAGGCGTCGCTCATATGGGCAACCGGTAGCGACGATAAATAAACGTAAAACACACACACACACAATTTCACATGTGTACTAAACAAGAACATTTCCTGTAGATCTATAGTGCTAAATGCAGGTATTTGAAATGCATTTAATATCTGCATCATGATTTCATTTCATTTCTTTTATATCAAGCTGGCTGAAAATTGATTTCTGATTTTTATTCAATTAGATTTTATGAAGTTTGCCCATCAAAATAGCTGACAAGTCAAAGCAATGAATGTAAATAGTGTAGGTTGTGCAAACTATCGGTTATAGATGCAAGTTGTAATCCTTTACTGTGACTTTCTGGTAAGCTAGGCTTATAAAAAAATTTAAAATATCCCTACCTACCTACCCTATTTTTTCTGACAGTGAAATCGGAAACAAACATTTTATTTTTTTTGGCCTTATGTATCTGGTAAGTAATGAGTTGATCTTTATTTTTACATTAGACACAGTGAATTTAACCTGTTTATCTGCAAGTAAATTTGTGATCAGTCATTGATATCTGCATTGATATCTGTAAGTAAATTTGTGATCAGTTATTGATATCTGCATTGATATCTGCAAGTACATTTGTGATCAGTCATTGATATCTGCAAGTACATTTGTGATCAGTCATTGATATCTGTAAGTAAATTTGTGATCAGTCATTGATATCTGCAAGTACATTTGTGATCAGACATTGATATCTGCAAGTACATTTGTGATCAGTCATTGATATCTGTAAGTAAATTTGTGATCAGACATTGATATCTGCAAGTACATTTGTGATCAGTCATTGATATCTGCATTGATATCTGTAAGTAAATTTGTGATCAGTCATTGATATCTGTAAGTACATTTGTGATCAGTCATTGATATCTGCATTGATATCTGTAAGTAAATTTGTGATCAGTCATTGATATCTGCATTGATATCTGCAAGTACATTTGTGATCAGTCATTGATATTTGCAAGTACATTTGTGATCAGACATTGATATCTACATTGATAGCTGTAAGTAAATTTGTGATCAGACATTGATATCTGCAAGTACATTTGTGATCAGACATTGATTTGTGATATTTTTGAGACAATACAGAAAAATCATCAGCCTTGTGTCTTGATGATTTGTCCCATCTTAATTTTAAGATGAGTAACATGAGAAAATCTGTACCGGTAGTTACATTTATGTCTAGTTGCTAGGTAGTTATGTAGTTGCTAGGTAATGCAAGTAGATAGTAGAGAGATTGTACTTAGCTTCTTGTTATAGCTTCGAAAGTGGACTCTGTACAACAGGCAGAAGGAACCCAATTCAACTGGAAGGATGCCTTTAACCTTGACAGCCAGCTTACAGATGAAGAGAAGATGGTTCGCGATCAGTTCAGACAATACTGTGATGAAAAACTAATGCCTAGGATTCTTATGGCCAACAGACATGAAGGTACATAGAATCCATGACGTTTGCCCCCTCTCCAAGACAATTGCCCTACAGTGCAAAACTGCAAAACTGCAAGGGTGGAGTTGGGACAGTTGCACCCCAGATTGAGTAGGACACTAAAAATGTTTAGCTAAAACTCCTACAGTCCTGCGCCTTAACCCGTGTTAAAGGAAATGTAGCAAATTAGGAGATATATCTGAAGGCACTTAAATCCACATTGTCTATTTGCTCTCCTCATGGAGATTGATTTCATGAGCCCTTTAGGAACGAGGTCTCGAGAGCTCTTAAACTAATGTTGTAAGAACTTGTTTCGCATATCAAACTAAATAGAAATTTGTATAGTCAAACCTGTCTTAATCATCCAGCTTATTGACTCACAGAAAGTGTCTGCTTAGCACAGGTGGCTGCTTAATAGCGGTAATATGTGTAATAAAACAACATACATGTATTGAGAATCTGGAAATTGGCTGCTTAGTTGAGGTGACCACTAACACAGGTTTGACTGTATAATTGAGGTGACCACTAACACAGGTTTGACTGTATAATTGAGGTGACCACTAACACAGGTGTGACTGTATAATTGAGGTTACCACTAACACAGGTTTGACTGTATAATTGAGGTGACCACTGACACAGGTTTGACTGTAAAATAGATAATGTAGTCAGACAGCACAGATTTTAGTGTTGTTTTTTTTTCCGGCATTTTGTCTGTATACGCAAAGAAAGAATTTACCGTGTTTAAATTTGCAATATAACATGGCTTGGTGCATAATGTCAAACGTCATGTTTGACAAGATATCATTTTACTTCAATTACGCTTTCTAAAAAATAACATCCAACTATTTTTTGCGCTTTTTAGATATTATGGTCATGTTAGATTCGAAAATATATTTGTATTTGTGTTATTTATAGTCGAATAAAACATCATTTGTCGTTCTGAGTGCCGGAATTAACCACTTAGACCTACAGCTTGTGTTGTTAATTCCTTAGACCAATGCATCAGAACTCCAAACCATGTTTTATTCACCAATAAATAACTGAAAGACAAAATGTTATTTCTGAAGTAAATTGTTAGTCAGCACCGGGAAGTATGTGAGATGGTACTGTGGTCGCCAGATCAGACAGGTGGTTTTCTCCAGGCATTCCGGTTTCCTCCCACACAAATGACCACATATACGCTTTCATCCGCGCCAACTAGAGTGATTAATATATGTTGTTAGAACTTGCTCTGCAATCGTTGTAAAATAAATAAAGTTTAAACTTAGTCAGCACAATGTAAATTTTCCAATTTGTTGTCTGTTTGTTTCTTAGTAACTCTATCTGGCTCTAAGTGTGTATAATGTACACTTCAGTTTTCCAACCAGAGATTATGCAAGAGATGGGAGACCTTGGTGTGTTGGGTTCCACGATAGAGGGCTATGGTTGTGCAGGCGTTTCATCCGTGGCGTATGGTCTCCTTGCAAGGGAATGTGAAAGGTAAGCAAATATTGGGCGTTATGTGACTGGTATGTTAGTGCTGGATCTTTACACTTGCAGGAACAAGACCACAAAAATGTTCACAATTTAATAGTTAAGAAACACCTACGGGGAAATCATTGAGGATATAACAAGTAATCTCTATGGGGATGATGTTGATATGCTTATCCATGTTTAGCGCTAACCACTGTGTTAATTGTACAGCGTAACACCTTGAACTAAAGAGAAACTATTTTTTTATATTTACCAATTAAGAAATGAGTTTCCATTGGGGTATGAATTACACATTTGGTGTATGGAGACACTTTGCATTCAAAATGTATTTAGGCCATATTTGTGATACCTTGTAATTGGATCATCCTTGGAAGAGCATAAACTGTAACTTTGAGTGCGCATGTCAGCTACATACCATTAGTGAGGAAATTTATGCGAAAATAGATACAAACAGGGCATATACGTTCATTGTAGGAAATGCAATTGCGATGTAAATATTGTCCACTCACATTCATAAGTATGTATTCAGTGGTGCAAGAATTCTATATATTGTTAGTCACCACTCGGTTTCAATCAGGTGTACATTGTTTTGTTTGTTTTGTGTTTTTTTTTGTTTATACAAATTTATTTTAGCTCGATTGCAAAACAAGTTCTTACAACTTATATTAATCACTCTCTAGACCTCATTCCTGATGGAATCCATCGCCACGAGGGAGAGAGAAGAGGCAACGTGGAATTTAAATGCCTTGCCTAAGGGCACAATCGTAATGGCTTCTACCATTCTTTCATGTGTAAACTAAGCTTAAACTAAGCTGAAAATGACAACATTTTTTGTTTTGTGGTTGGGTGTAGTCTGTATGTCGATATGTGATCCCTCTATGTAGGGTGGATCTTGAGAGGTGAAGACCCATCGTATACATGGTCCATCTATCGGGAGGGAAGTGGAGGACTGATCTAGGGTAGATCTTGAGAGGTGAAGACCCATCGTATACATGGTCCATCTATCGGGAGAGAAGTGGAGGACTGATCTAGGGTAGATCTTGAGAGGTGAAGACCCATCGTATACATGGTTCATCTATCGGGTGGATCGGGAGAGAAGTGGAAGACTGATCTAGGGTAGATCTGGAGACGAGTTGAAGACCCATCGTACACATGATCCATCTATCGGGAGATCAGTGGAGGACTTGATCTAGGGTAGATCTGGAGACGAGTTGAACACCCATCGTATACATGGTTCATCTATCGGGAGATCAGTGGAGGACTGATCTAGGGTAGATCTGGAGACGAGTTGAACACCCATCGTATACATGGTTCATCTATCGGGAGATCAGTGGAGGACTGATCTAGGGTAGATCGGAGACGAGTTGAAACCCATCGTATACATGGTTACTATCGGGAGATCAGTGGAGGACATCTAGGGTAGATCTGAGACGAGTTGAAGACCCATCGTACACATGATCCATCTATCGGGAGATCAGTGGAGGACTGATCTAGGGTAGATCTGGAGAGAGTTGAAGACCCATCGTACACATGATCCATCTATCGGGAGATCAGTGGAGGACTGATCTAGGGTAGATCTGGAGACGAGTTGAAGATCCATCGTATACATGGTTCATCTATCGGGAGATCAGTGGAGGACTGATCTAGGGTAGATCTGGAGACGAGTTGAAGACCCATCGTATACATGATCCATCTATCGGGAGATCAGTGGAGGACTGATCTAGGGTAGATCTGGAGACGAGTTGAACACCCATCGTATACATGGTCCATCTATTGGGTGGATCGGGAGAGAAGTGGTAGACCCTTCATGATCTTATACCGTGTCCAGCTTATGTGAGCAATTAAAGAAATTCATTATGCAAATTATGATTGTTTGTTTACAGGGTGGACAGTAGTTACAGGTCAAGTTTGAGTGTGCAGTCATCTCTAGTCATGCATCCAATCAACGAATACGGTACCGAAGATCAGAAACAAAAGTACCTTCCAAAACTTGGTACAGTACTCTTGCTATTCATCCAATTAATATATATTACACTAGGCTTATCCTGGGTGTGAGAAACCCACGCGATCGCGTCCTTAAATCATATTATTTGATATATTTCAACACAATAGGGTTCAAATACATATTTACCCTACAATAGTTTGATCCCCGTCTTGACTCTAATAAAATTAGCGGTCTTTCAGATGAGACGTTAAACCAAGGTCTCATGTCAGTGCTTTACACTGTGCATGTAAAAGAACCAGAGGAGACTGGGTCTCTGTCTGTATCATTGCACTATCCTCCAAAAATCTAAATTGACTAATCTCTTCAGGAGGCGTCGTCGCTCATATGGGCAACTGGTAGCGACGATAAATAAACGTAAAACAAATACACATTAAATGCAACATTTAAATATATGGAGTCCTTACAATGGCCAGTGTATCTTACTGGACAACATTTTGTATGAAAATTGTAGAAAATAAATTCTTTGTTTTTATTTTTAATGCGACTATTTCGTACCTGTCACCCTCTAGAATGAGCCCTGTTACATGTATGCCAATTAGCTGAAACTTGATACCCGTTATATATGCTAGGTCAAATTAAAGAAAACAATGTAGTGACTCATGTTTGATTCAATGGTTTTAAGACTTGATCACAAATTATGTGATAAAAACTGAATGACCATGGTTGAAAATCTGGCAAGCACTAGAGATGATGGGTTCAGGTATGTACATGTGCATGTGCATGTAGTTGTTTGTTTGTTTTGGGAGTTTTAAAGTCCCACCAACAGCTTTGGTCATATAGCGACTCCCTAGCAGTACCCCTCCAAGCAGTATTTCAGGCACAGACGGGCACCAGGGTAGAACCACCGACCTTCTGCAAGCCACCGACTCCAGCAGTACCCCTCCAAGCAGTATTTCAGGCACGGACGGGCACCTATGTAGAACCACCGACCTTCTGCAAGCCAGCGACTCCAGCAGTACCCCTCCAAGCAGTATTTCAGGCACGGACGGGCACCTGTGTAAAACCACCGGACCTTCTGCAAGCCAGCGACTCCAGCAGTACCCCTCCAAACAGTATTTCAGGCACGGTAGGGCACCTGTGTAAAACCACCGACCTTCTGCAAGCCAGCGACTCCGGGCAGTACCCCTCCAAGCAGTATTTCAGGCACGGACGGGCACCTGTGTAAAACCACCGACCTTTGCAAGCCAGCGACTCCGGAGTACCCCCCCAAGCAGTATTTCAGGCAATGACGGGCACCTGTGTAAAACCACCGACCTTCTGCAAGCCAGCGACTCCAGCAGTACCCCTCCAAGCAGTATTTCAGGCACCGACGGGCACCCGGGTAGAACCACCGACCTTCTGCAAGCCACCGACTCCAGCAGTACCCCTCCAAGCAGTATTTCAGGCACGGACGGGCACCAGGGTAGAACCACCGACCTTCTGCAAGCCACCGACTCCAGCTGTACCCCTCCAAGCAGTATTTCAGGCACCGACGGGCACCCGGGTAGAACCACCGACCTTCTGCAAGCCAGCTGGACAGCTTTCTCAGTGGAAAGAATTTGACACTCGCAGTGGGATGCAAACCTGCAGCGATGAGTGGTAAATGATTTGAAGTCAATGACCGTAACCACATCGACCACTCGGGTGAGCGATTCACATCACATTCTACTTCGGACTACTTGCTAGTATTTGCTGACGGATATAAATACAGTCAAACCTGTGTTAGTGGTCACCTCCATTAAGCAGCCAACCTGTATTAAGCAGCCAGTTTCCAGATTCCCATTTGGTTGTTTTATTATATATTTGACCTCTATTAAGCAGCCACCTGTGCTAAGCAGCCACTTTCTCTTACTCCCTTTGCTGGCTGCTTAAGACAGGTTTGACTGTATATTCATTTAGACTTTTTATTTATTTGCAGCTAAGGGAGAGCTGATAGGCTGTTTTGGTCTCACAGAACCCAATCATGGAAGTGACCCGGGATCGATGGAGACACATGCTGTTTACAACTCCTCGGCGAAAACATATACACTTAATGGATCTAAGTCGTGGTAAGTGCTGTATAATAAACATGTACAATATATGTTTAAGTGGCCGTGTTGCTGTCGTCGTTGACTTCAAATACCTGCCAGTCACTGTGGTGGGTTCGAATCCAACTGAGGGGGTTGTCTAATTCCTTCATGTGACGATACTATCCAGCTGGCTTGTGGAAGGTTAATGGTTCTACCTGGTTATCTCCTCAGACGGAAGTCTGGGCTCTTCCTCCACCAATAACAGCTGGTGACTCGCTGTATATCCTAAGCTGTCGGTGCGACTTTACCCCCCCCAAAACAAGCAAACAATTTACTGGTATGCTACTCCAAATACAGTTTGCTACATGGTTGCCGCCACCACTGGAGAAACTGTATTGGGTTGGGAATAGTTCAGAGTACAGGCAAGTCTGCAATTTAGTAACGACCATAGGGCAAAAAAAATATATTTGTGTCTTGTGCCTGTGCATTTAGGGGGGTACCTAGTTCTTTTGTTTGCACCGTGTAAAGCAAAGTAAATGAGCCAGTTTTAGTTTAATCATATTTTATTGCAAATCAATAGTAAATATGTGATGCACAATACATATGAAAATACATCAATAGTAACTGAATTTATTAGATTTTTTTTTTAAAAATTGTTTCTCTTTTTATGATATGCTGTGTTTCAATACCATATATATCTTTGTTGTCATACGTTACTACGGTTACAAACATACAAATTATTGTCTGTGGCCGAGTGGCTAAGGTAGTATACATCAAATCAATTGCACGGCAATGATATAGGTTCGAATCCCACTGGGTGTGTCAGAATTATTTCACGTGATGAAGCTATGTAGCTGGCTTATGGAAGGTTGGTGGTTCAACCTGGGCGAAATATTGCTTAGAGAGGGCCCCGGAGTCTTCCTCCACCAATAGCAGCTAGAGAGTCATCATGTGACCTTGTGTTACCAAGCTCCCAAAACAAACAAACAAAATTATTGTCTGAAATCTCATTGCATTTTTCAGGTGTGGAATAATTGTTTTTCAAAGGGGCGTTGACATATTCAGTATTTTCAACCATAGTACATGTATGGTTGTAGTGTAGAGTTTGTTTACTATTAATTGTCCATTTGTGTGGAAGTCGTGATAGCGCAGTGATTGCGTTCGCTTCAGGTGTGAAAGGTCCGGAGTTCGAGCCCCGCTGGAGCCGTTACGATTGTGCCCTTAGGCAAGGCATTTAATTCCACGTTGTCTCTTCTGTCTCCCTTGTGGCGATGGATTCGATTCCACCAGGAATGAGGTCTCGAGAGTAATTAATATAAATTGTAAGAACTTGTTTCGCACTCAAGCTAAAAAATAAATTTGTATAAACTAATTGTCAATTTTGTTTGCAGGATAACAAATTCTCCCGTAGCCGATGTATTTATTGTGTGGGCGAGGAATAAAAGTGAGAACAATAAATTAAGAGGATTTATTCTCGAGAAGGGAATGAAAGGTTTATCAGGTTAGTGATGATTTATGCGTATCTTGTCTCTGTACTCGAGTGCATTATATGTATATTGTCCGATTCACTGCACTCGAGTGCATTATATGTATATTGTCCGATTCACTGCACTCAAGTGCATTATATGTATATTGTCTGATTCATTACACTCGAGTGCATTATATGTATATTGTCCTATTCACTACACTCAAGTGCATTATATGTATATTGTCCGATTCACTGCACTCGAGTGCATTATATGTATATTGTCATATCACTGCACTCGAGTGCATTATATATACATTGTCATATTCACTGCACTTGAGTACATTATATGTATATTGTCCAATTCACTACACTCGAGTACATTATATGTATATTGTCTGATTCACCGCACTCGAGTACATTATATGTGTCTTGTCTGATTCACCACACTCGAGTACATTATATGTGTCTTGTCTGATTCACTGCACTCGAGTGCATTACATGTATCATGTATAATGCACACGAGTGTAAAATCTTACTCACTCAATTGCAGAGGATTATTTATCTACATTTTACAGCCCCCAAGATAGAGGGAAAGTTTTCACTACGTGCCAGTATTACAGGACAAATTGTTATGGAGGACGTTGAGGTTCCAGAGGGAAACATGTTGCCGAATGCCAGTGGTCTGGCGGTAAGTTATATTACCAGATTAAGATATCCTTTCATAGGTGTTACCAACAGAGACTTCATCGATCTGTCATCAGTTGGTGGGGGACTGACAGGTTGTGGGGGACTGACAGGTTGTGGAGGACTGACAGTTGGTGAGGGACTGACAGTTGGTGGGGGACTGACAGTGGGGGGACTGACAGTTGTGGGGGGGACTGACAGTTGGTGAGGGGACTGACAGTTGGTGAGGGACTGACAGTTGGTTGGGGGACTGACAGTTGTGGAGGACTGACAGTTGGTGGGGGACTGACAGTTGATGGGGGACGACAGGTTGTGGGGGACTGACAGTTGGTGGGGGCTGACAGTTGATGGGGGACTGACAGTGGTGTGGGGGGACTGACAGTTGGTGGAGGACTGACAGTTCTATCCTTACTGGGATTGGCTGCATTCTAGTATGAAACCCTCCAACTATAATACAGAAGGTCAATGGTTCTACCTGTCCACCTGAATTACTGCCGAGAAGGACCCCCCCCCCACAGTAAAGATTGGAAGTAGCTTAAATATTAACAGGATATTTGTTTGTTTCAGTGAATTATCAAATTATATTTCACCAAATGAGCATTATTACCACGAATGGCACTAGCACGAGTGATAATAATAGCTTTCTATGGTCATAATAAAACCCGAAATATAAATATAAATTTATTCTGTAAAGTATAGAAACATAGAGCCTCAAATTGTCCAACACTAAGCAGGTAGTGAAAATAGTTTTTATGTTCTTTCTGTTTGGAGAAACTGTGAAGATAAAGATACTTCATTATTAACTTGACAAAGAGATTTTAAAATTAAATAATGATAATAATAAATATACCCACATTTGGAATAATGAAATCAATAATACATACAGTCGACATTGTATTAAGAGACCGTACATCGACATTTATTAACCCTTTCCCTCATGGAAGCACCTCTTCATGCCATTACCAATACGACAAACATTGACAATGTAGTAGCCAAATCAATGTTCATAATAAAGGCCAGAATCTCATGAAGTCTCAGTAATATCTATGGAGGTGGGATAGATATGGCCACTACTTATCCACTGCATGATAGCTAAATGGGTGTTGTTTGTATGAAGATATAACAGTATATTAACCTAAATCTCTATGAAGTCCCAGTAATATCTATGGAGGTGGGATATATATGGCGGCTGCTTATCCACTGCATGATAGCTAAATGGCTGTCGTTTGTATGGAGATATAATTGTATATTAACCTAAATCTCATGTAGTCCCAGTAATATATATGGAGGTGGGATAGATATGGTGACTACTTATCCACTGCATGATAGCTAAATGGGTGTCATTTGTATGGAGATATAATTGTATATTAACCTAAATCTCTATGAAGTCCCAGTAATATCTATGGAGGTGGGATAGATATGGCCACTACTTATCCACTGCATGATAGCTAAATGGCTGTCGTTTGTATGGAGATATAACAGTATATTAACCTAAATCTCTATGAAGTCCCAGTAATATCTATGGAGGTGGGATAGATATGGCGGCTGCTTATCCACTGCATGATATCTAAATGGCTGTCATTTGTATGGAGATATAACAGTATATTAACATAAATCTCTATGAAGTCCCAGTAATATCTATGGAGGTGGGATAGATATGGTGACTACTTATCCACTGCATGATAGCTAAATGGCTGTCATTTGTATGGAGATATAATTGTATATTAACCTAAATCTCTATGAAGTCCCAGTAATATCTATGGAGGTGGGATAGATATGGTGGCTACTTATCCACTGCATGATAGCTAAATGGGTGTCATTTGTATGGAGGTATAACAGTATATTAACCTAAATCTCTATGAAGTCCCAGTAATATCTATGGAGGTGGGATAGATATGGCGACTACTTATCCACTGCATGATAGCTAAATGGGTGTTGTTTGTATGGAGATATAACAGTATATTAACCTAAATCTCTATGAAGTCCCAGTAATATCTATAGAGGTGGGATAGATATGGCGGCTACTTATCCACTGCATGATAGCTAAATGACTGTCGTTTGTATGGAGGTATAATAGTATATTAACCTAAATCTCTATGTAGGAAAGGGTTAGGAGACCACACCAGGGACTGCCTAAATATCTACCGTAGTAGATGTATTGCTGATATGCATAAATTTAATCACGCAAAGGATTTGTTGAATTCACATAATGCAAGGACCGCACTGAATACATAGCTTGGAGTTCATAAAACTGTTCCAATCTCAATCTTGGTCTCACCGTTCTGATTGGTACAGCCTAGTTTAAGTCTCAGAATCAACCAATCAAATAACTGGTTTTATGATCTTGTTATGCTGTATTCCTATTTACAGGGACCATTTGGTTGTTTGAACAACGCTCGCTATGGTATTGCCTGGGGAGTTCTTGGAGCTGCTGAGTTCTGTCTGGAAACAGCCAGGCAATATACACTAGACAGGTTTGCCAGGAGTTTACCTTTTTACCACTTTGATGGTTATTTTTTAGTTCATACAAATTTAGTTTAAATTTAGTTTAGTTCATACAAATTAGTTCATACAAATTTAGTTTAGTTCATTCAAATTTAGTTTAGTTCATACAAATTTAGTTTAGTTCATACAAATTAGTTCATACAAATTTAGTTTAGTTCATTCAAATTTAGTTTAGTTCATACAAATTTAGTTTAGTTCATTCAAATTTATTTAGCTTGATTGCGATATAAGTTCTTACAACGTTTGATTAATGGATTTTGAGATCTCATACCTCATTCCTGATGCATCGCCACAAGGGCGAGAGAAGAGGCAATGTGGAATTTAAATGCCTTGCCTAAAGGCACAATCGTAACTGCTACAGCTGGGCTCGAACTCTGGCCGTTTCGCACCTGAAGCGATTGTTATAGTCATGATCATACAAGCACTGTCCCTCACGTGTGAGTGTTCCCAGCCAACTTGGCTCAGATTTTATTTTTCAACTGAAGCTATGCTAACTGTCTTGAGAAAGGTCGGTGGTTCTATCTGTGTAGTTGCTTGTTTCTGATGCTTATTAATATATATGGTGTCTTCCTCCATCATATACAGCTTGATAACCGCTCTATGACCATCAAGTTAGCAGCACAAAATGGCTTGAGAAAGGTCGGTGGTTCTATCTGTGTAGTTGCTGTGCAAAATGGCTTGAGGAAGAGTGATGGTTCTCTCTGTGTACCTGTGTGAACTTAAAGCTTGCTGGGGTTCTCTCTGTGTATCTGTGTGAACATACAGCTTGCTGGGGTTCTCTCTGTGTACCTGTGTGAACTTACAGCTTGCTGGGGGTACTCTCTGTGTATCTGTGTGAACATACAGCTTGCTGGTGTACCTGGTCCTGAGGTTATGAAACTTGTCTCCAATCTCGAACTCGGTCTCAAGCTACAGATTGGTTCAGTTAAGATTAAATCTCGAACTAAACCAATCAAATCGCGTGAGCTCGAGTTTGAGAAATGTTCTATGACCTCTGACCCTTGTGTCTTCTTCCACCATTTAAGACTTGAAAGCCGCTCTATGACCTTCAAATGAGCACTCTATTATCTGCTGCGGAGGATTCCACATTGAAACTGGAGTCTATTCCAGAAATACACTTAGTCTATTAGTGCACAAGTATGTCCAATCTTGTACAACTTCAAGTTGACATTTATTTAACAAGTTTAGCAAGAAATTAACAATTTTAGACACCACAACCATCTATGCTCTTCTGAAAATGTATCCATGCCTTTCCATTGTACTTTGTTTATGTATTGTTTGCTATAAATATATTGAATTGAATTGAATTAGCTTAGACAATCCATGTTCTGTTTTCATGTAATGTAAACCCCTTGAATACACATTTTGCAGTTTCCTTTCAAATTTCATATTACTGTTTAGTGGAGGCTAACCGTACACAAATCTTGTATTAAGTTGGAACATCTTAATTGCAGGAAGCAGTTTGGTCGACCGCTAGCAAAGAACCAGCTTGTACAGAAGAAAATGGCCGACATGTTGACAGAGATCTCTATTGCTCTACAATCATGCCTGCAGGTTGGAAGACTGAAAGATCAAGGAATGTAAGTGTGGAATGTATGTGTGGAATGCATGTGTGGAATGTATGTGTGGAATGTATGTGTGGAATGTAAGTGTGGAATGCAAGTGTGGAATGTATGTGTGGAATGTAAGTGTGGAATGTATGTGTGGAATGTATGTGTGGAATGTATGTGTGGAATGTATGTGTGGAATGTATGTGTGGAATGCATGTGTGGAATGTATGTGTGGAATGTATGTGTGGAATGTATGTGTGAAATGTATGTGTGTAATGTATGTGTGGAATGTATGTGTGGAATGTATGTGTGGAATGTATGTGTGGTGTGGAATGTATGTGTGGAATGTATGTGTGGAATGTATGTGTGGTATGCAAGTGTCGAATGTATGTGTAGAATGTATGTGTGGAATGTATGTGTGGAATGTATGTGTGGAATGTAAGTGTGGAATGCAAGTGTGGAATGTATGTGTGGAATGTAAGTGTAGAATGTATGTGTGGAATGAAAGTGTGGAATGTATGTGTAGAATGTATGTGTGGAATGTAAGTGTGTAATGTATGTGTGGAATGTAAGTGTGGAATGCAAGTGTGGAATGTATGTGTGGAATGTAAGTGTAGAATGTATGTGTGGAATGTAAGTGTAGAATGTATGTGTGGAATGTATGTGTGGAATGTATGTGTGGAATGCATGTGTAGAATGTTAGTGTGGAATGTGTGGAACAATTTAAAATTACTTGCAAATCAAGTATATTTTAATGCGTTCCAAAATTAACAATGCTTTCATTTTTGTTACATGTAAGCTTTTGATAATATTTACCAGTTTAATATAGGACAATAATGAAAGGAAACAACATTCCGTTGAAGATTAATTTGAAACTTTAAATATGTCATGAAGCTAGCCGAAAGTGTGTTTATTTCCTCATTGGTTGGATATGTTAAATTGTGCACTAACTAGAAATAAGTGCAGAAAACAGAAACAAGTACACTATAGTCACCGAGATGCATTATGGGAATTGTGTTATCCAGGGTTGCACCAGAGATGATTTCGATGATAAAGAGAAACTCGTGCGGCAAATCGTTAGAGATTGCTCGAGTTGCACGTGATATGCTGGGAGGAAATGGAATCTGTGATGAGTACCACGTGATACGTCACGTCATGAATCTAGAGTCTGTCAATACATATGAAGGTAATGAGCTATGGTCACCCAGTCCAGGGTAGGAGCTGGTGTGGGGCGTTGGCAAATTGGGAGAAATAATTTCCGTGATTTGCCGCTCCATTTCCTATTACGAGGCCTCGGACAAGTTTGTTATCACCTGCCTCATAGCGGGAGGGGAATATGGGAATGGTCTCCATCAGTCCGTCCATCTGTCTGCACCCATAAAATTGTATTTGTGTGGTTAGGAGAACAATCGATTTACTGTCTAGTGGTCTACGGTTAGGTCTAAGTGGCTAGTCGTGATAGCGTAGTGGTAGCACGGTCATTTCAGGTGCAAAACGCCCAGAGTTTGAGTCCTAGTGGAGCCGTTACGATTGTGCCCTTGGGCAAGGCATTTAAATTCCACGTTGCCTCTTCTCTCTCCCTCTTGACGATGGATTCCATCAGGAATGAGATCGCCAATAGGGATTAAAATAAGTTGTAAGAACTTGTTTCGCAATCGAGCTCAAATAAATTTGTATAAATAAGTGGCTATACTTTTATGATGCTGTAAGTCTGTTTACGTATTTATGAGAACAAAGGGATAGCCACATAGGTGTACATGTGTGTGTACATCCATCTGTCGCACATTTGTTTCCACTCCATATCTCTTCATCTTCAGGAGGAATTATTAAATTACTGGACACAAATATTGCTTCGACTATCTGCACTATGTACAGGGCGCATGTTTTAGCCATGTCTGTTCATGGTCATGCTATGTAATATATAAACATATACCATGTTCTGGATCTCAAACTATATGTAGAAACTGGGAAGGGCCATGTCCGCTACGTTTTGTTCCTCTTGATAAACGGAACCTAAGAAGGGAAGGGCCGTAACTAATGTTGCTCGAACTTGTGGCCCGACCCGTTTGCCTTTCTTTATTTTGTCGTGTTTTGTATTCATATTATGTAAAACGAATTGAGCAATAAAATATGATTAAACTGTAGAAACCAGATTGGGACCTGAATGCTACACGTGTATATAACTATGCCTCGTGTGGCGTAGCAGTAGTGTTTGGTGTACTATATCCAACCATAACATATTCTCTAATGTTTCAGGCACACACGATATTCACGCTCTGATTCTTGGTCGAGCCATTACAGGACTACAGGCGTTCACGGCGGACAACTGAGATTAACTACATTGTTACATAGCGTTATCGTCGCTTGAGAATTTCATATCGTTTTATGTGACTGTTTCATATTAGAGTAACTTGCAAGGCAAATGTTTACACATGACAGTATAAGAGTGTGTAGTTAATGCTGCTAATTATCCTACCTTCTTATACATACTTGTCAGAAACAGTCTGACCTTAGGGATCATACAGAAGGGCGACATGGGCGAAACAGTCGCCCTGGTGGCCCTGATTTCGCCCCATAGAGGCCCCACTTCTTCCTAAAAAGAATTTGATTTCAATTTTCATACAAGATTTTGTCCAGTAAGATACACTGTTGTACACTGGCCCATTATAAAGCAGCATTCCTATTCAATGGTTGTATTTAATGGCTATATTTTAACCCTATTTTGCAGACATTTATTAAAGAACACCATTATTTACAAGTTTCATAGAAAATGTTGTCCAGTAAGATAGACATACTAAAGCACACATTCTATTCTAGTTGTGTATTTAATGGCCATAAAGTCTATGTTAACGCTATTTCATAGACATTTATTAATACTAATTAATATCAGTCACTGTCACCTATGTTACACCATTGATAGAGTTTGAACGTCAGTCATGGTCAACTATGTTACACCATTGATAGAGTTTGAACATCAGTCATGGTCAACTATGTTACACCATTGATAGAGTTTGAACATCAGTCATGGTCAACTATGTTACACCATTGATAGAGTTTGAACATCAGTCATGGTCAACTATGTTATACCATTGATAGAGTTTGAACGTCAGTCATTGTCGACTATGTTATACCATTGATAGAGTTTGAACGTCAGTCATTGTCACCTATGAATGTGTAATACACCATTGATAGAGTTTGAACATCAGTCATGGTCACCTATGAATGTGTAATACATAATTGATAGAGTTTGAACATCAGTCACTGTCAATTAAAAATCTCAATTTTCACAAAATCTTGGAACAGTATTAGTTTGCTATACCGGTACATGTATGTAGAATTTATGTATAACTGTGATAAAACTTCGAATCTTTACTTGTCTTCTCGTGATCTATGAGTTTGAACAGATTCTTTGTCCGAATCCTCGTGATCTGTGAGTTTGAGCTTTCTGCCTGTATCTGCATAGTCTGTGAGGCAGAACTTTGTCCATCTCCTTGTGAGCTATGAGTTTGAACTTTCATCTGTCTCCTCGTGACCTGTCAGTTTGTAGGCCACTATAGCTTAATTGCTAAATTCTCATAAGCGCCCGTCACCAATAAATATGCACTTCTCCGGCTATACGGGCTCCCGTTATAGCACTCCTCCTGCTATACGGACTCACGTTATAGCACTCCTCCTGCTATACGGACTCACGGTATAGCACTCCTCCTGCTATATGGACTCACGTTATAGCACTCCTCCTGCTATACGGACTCACGTTATAGCACTCCTCCTGCTATACGGACTCCCGTTATAGCACTCCTCCTGCTATACGGACTCCCGTTATAGCACTCCTCCTGCTATACCGACTCACGGTATAGCACTCCTCCAGCTATACGGACTCGCGTTATAGCACTCCTCCAGCTATACGGACTCACGTTATAGCACTCCTCCGGCTATACAGACTCCTGTTATAGCACTCCTCCAGCTATACGGACTCACGTTATAGCACTCCTCCAGCTATACGGACTCCCGTTATAGCACTCCTCCAGCTATACGGACTCCCGTTATAGCACTCCTCCTGCTATACGGACTCCCGTTATAGCACTCCTCCTGCTATACAGACTCTCGTTATAGCACTCCTCCTGCTATACGGACTCACGTTATGGCACTCCTCCTGCTATACGAACTCACGTTATAGCACTGTTCCTGCTATACGGACTCCCGTTATAGCACTCCTCCAGCTATACAGACTCCCGTTATAGCACTCCTCCTGCTATACGGACTCACGTTATGGCACTCCTCCTGCTATACGAACTCACGTTATAGCACTGTTCCTGCTATACGGACTCCCGTTATAGCACTCCTCCAGCTATACAGACTCCCGTTATAGCACTCCTCCTGCTATACAGACTCCCGTTATAGCACTCCTCCTGCTATACGGACTCACGTTATGGCACTCCTCCTGCTATACGGACTCCCGTTATAGCACTCCTCCTGCTATACAGACTCCCGTTATAGCACTCCTCCTGCTATACGGACTAACGTTATGGCACTCCTCCTGCTATACGGACTCCCGTTATAGCACTCCTCCTGCTATACGGACTCCCGTTATAGCACTCCTCCGGCAATACGGGCTCACGTTATAGCACTCCTCCTGCTATACGGACTCACGTTATGGCACTCCTCCGGCTATACGGACTCACTTTATAGCACTCCTCCTGCTATACGGACTCCCGTTATAGCACTCCTCCTGCTATATGGGCTCACGTTATAACACTCCTCCTGCTATATGGGCTCACGTTATAGCACTCCTGCTATACGGACTCACGTTATAGCACTCCTCCTGCTATACGGACTCACGTTATAGCACTCCTCCGGCTATACGGACTCACGTTATAGCACTCCTCCTGCTATACGGACTCCCGTTATAGCACTCCTCCAGCTATACGGACTCCCGTTATAGCACTCCTCCAGCTATACGGACTCACGTTATGGCACTCCTCCTGCTATACGGACTCACGTTATAGCACTCCTCCGGCTATACAGACTCCTGTTATAGCACTCCTCCAGCTATACGGACTCCCGTTATAGCACTCCTCCAGCTATACGGACTCCCGTTATAGCACTCCTCCAGCTATACGGACTCCCGTTATAGCACTCCTCCAGCTATACGGACTCCCGTTATAGCACTCCTCCTGCTATAAGGACTCCCGTTATAGCACTCCTCCTGCTATACAGACTCTCGTTATAGCACTCCTCCTGCTATACGGACTCCCGTTATAACACTCCTCCAGCTATACGAACTCACGTTATAGCACTGTTCCTGCTATACGGACTCCCGTTATAGCACTCCTCCAGCTATACAGACTCCCGTTATAGCACTCCTCCTGCTATACGGACTCACGTTATGGCACTCCTCCTGCTATACGAACTCACGTTATAGCACTGTTCCTGCTATACGGACTCCCGTTATAGCACTCCTCCAGCTATACAGACTCCCGTTATAGCACTCCTCCTGCTATACAGACTCCCGTTATAGCACTCCTCCTGCTATACGGACTCACGTTATGGCACTCCTCCTGCTATACAGACTCCCGTTATAGCACTCCTCCTGCTATACGGACTAACGTTATGGCACTCCTCCTGCTATACGGACTCCCGTTATAGCACTCCTCCTGCTATACGGACTCCCGTTATAGTACTCCTCCAGCTATACAGACTCCCGTTATAGCACTCCTCCTGCTATACGGACTCACGTTATAGCACTCCTCCTGCTATACGGACTCCCGTTATAGCACTCCTCCGGCTATACGGGCTCACGTTATAGCATTCCTCCGGCTATACGGGCTCACGTTATAGCACTCCTCCTGCTATATGGGCTCACGTTATAGCACTCCTCCTGCTATACGGACTCCCGTTATAGCACTCCTCCGGCTATACGGGCTCACGTTATGGCACTCCTCCTGCTATACGGACTCACGTTATAGCACTCCTCCTGCTATACGGACTCCCGTTATAGCACTCCTCCTGCTATACGGACTAACGTTATGGCACTCCTCCTGCTATACGGACTCCCGTTATAGCACTCCTCCTGCTATACGGACTCCCGTTATAGCACTCCTCCTGCTATACGGACTAACGTTATGGCACTCCTCCTGCTATACGGACTCCCGTTATAGCACTCCTCCTGCTATACGGACTCCCGTTATAGCACTCCTCCGGCTATACGGACTCACGTTATAGCACTCTTCCTGCTATACGGACTCCCGTTATAGCACTCCTCCGGCTATACGGGCTCACGTTATAGCATTCCTCCGGCTATACGGGCTCACGTTATAGCACTCCTCCTGCTATACGGGCTCACGTTATAGCACTCCTCCTGCTATACGGACTCCCGTTATAGCACTCCTCCGGCAATACGGGCTCACGTTATAGCACTCCTCCTGCTATACGGACTCACGTTATAGCACTCCTCCGGCTATACGGACTCACTTTATAGCACTCCTCCTGCTATACGGACTCCCGTTATCGCACTCCTCCTGCTATATGGGCTCACGTTATAACACTCCTCCTGCTATATGGGCTCACGTTATAGCACTCCTGCTATACGGACTCACGTTATAGCACTCCTCCTGCTATACGGACTCACGTTATAGCACTCCTCCGGTTATACGGACTCACGTTATAGCACTCCTCCAGCTATACGGACTCCCGTTATAGCACTCCTCCTGCTATACGGACTCCCGTTATAGCACTCCTCCAGCTATACGGACTCCCGTTATAGCACTCCTCCAGCTATACGGACTCACGTTATGGCACTCCTCCTGCTATACGGACTCACGTTATAGCACTCCTCCAGCTATACGGACTCCCGTTATAGCACTCCTCCAGCTATACGGACTCCCGTTATAGCACTCCTCCAGCTATACGGACTCCCGTTATAGCACTCCTCCAGCTATACGGACTCCCGTTATAGCACTCCTCCTGCTATACAGACTCTCGTTATAGCACTCCTCCTGCTATACGGACTCCCGTTATAACACTCCTCCAGCTATACAGACTCCCGTTATAGCACTCCTCCTGCTATACGGACTCACGTTATGGCACTCCTCCTACTATACGAACTCACGTTATAGCACTGTTCCTGCTATACGGACTCCCGTTATAGCACTCCTCCAGCTATACAGACTCCCGTTATAGCACTCCTCCTGCTATACGGACTCACGTTATGGCACTCCTCCTGCTATACGAACTCACGTTATAGCACTGTTCCTGCTATACGGACTCCCGTTATAGCACTCCTCCAGCTATACAGACTCCCGTTATAGCACTCCTCCTGCTATACAGACTCCCGTTATAGCACTCCTCCTGCTATACGGACTCCCGTTATAGTACTCCTCCAGCTATACAGACTCCCGTTATAGCACTCCTCCTGCTATACGGACTCACGTTATAGCACTCCTCCTGCTATACGGACTCCCGTTATAGCACTCCTCCGGCTATACGGGCTCACGTTATAGCATTCCTCCGGCTATACGGGCTCACGTTATAGCACTCCTCCTGCTATACGGACTCCCGTTATAGCACTCCTCCGGCTATACGGGCTCACGTTATAGCACTCCTCCTGCTATACGGACTCACGTTATAGCACTCCTCCTGCTATACGGACTCCCGTTATAGCACTCCTCCTGCTATATGGACTCCCGTTATAACACTCCTCCTGCTATACGGGCTCACGTTATAGCACTCCTGCTATACGGACTCCCGTTATAGCACTCCTCCGGCTATACGGGCTCACGTTATAGCACTCCTCCTGCTATACGGACTCATGTTATAGCACTCCTCCGGCTATACGGACTCACTTTATAGCACTCCTCCTACTATACGGACTCCCGTTATAGCACTCCTCCTGCTATATGGGCTCACGTTATAACACTCCTCCTGCTATATGGGTTCACGTTATAGCACTCCTCCTGCTATACGGACTCACGTTATAGCACTCCTGCTATACGGACTCACGTTATAGCACTCCTCCTGCTATACGGACTCACGTTATAGCACTCCTCCGGCTATACGGACTCCTGTTATAACACTCCTCCTGCTATACAGACTCCCGTTATAGCACTCCTCCTGCTATATGGACTCCCGTTATAACACTCCTCCTGCTATACGGACTCACGTTATAGCACTCCTCCTGCTATACGGACTCCCGTTATAGCACTCCTGCTATACGGACTCACGTTATAGCACTCCTTCTGCTATACGGACTCCCGTTATAGCACTCCTCCTGCTATACGGACTCCCGTTATAGCACTCCTGCTATACGGACTCACGTTATAGCACTCCTCCTGCTATACGGACTCCCGTTATAGCACTCATCCGGCTATACGGACTCACGTTATAGCACTCCTCCGGCTATACGGACTCCTGTTATAACACTCCTCCTGCTATACAGACTCCTGTTATAGCACTCCTCCTGCTATACGGACTCACGTTATAGCACTCCTCCTGCTATACGGACTCACTTTATAGCACTCCTCCTGCTATACGGACTCCTGTTATAACACTCCTCCTGCTATACGGACTCCCGTTATCGCACTCCTCCTGCTATATGGGCTCACGTTATAACACTCCTCCTGCTATATGGGCTCACGTTATAGCACTCCTGCTATACGGACTCACGTTATAGCACTCCTCCTGCTATACGGACTCACGTTATAGCACTCCTCCGGTTATACGGACTCACGTTATAGCACTCCTCCAGCTATACGGACTCCCGTTATAGCACTCCTCCAGCTATACGGACTCCCGTTATAGCACTCCTCCAGCTATACGGACTCACGTTATGGCACTCCTCCTGCTATACGGACTCACGTTATAGCACTCCTCCAGCTATACGGACTCCCGTTATAGCACTCCTCCTGCTATACGGACTCCCGTTATAGCACTCCTCCAGCTATACGGACTCCCGTTATAGCACTCCTCCTGCTATACAGACTCTCGTTATAGCACTCCTCCTGCTATACGGACTCCCGTTATAACACTCCTCCAGCTATACAGACTCCCGTTATAGCACTCCTCCTGCTATACGGACTCACGTTATGGCACTCCTCCTGCTATACGAACTCACGTTATAGCACTGTTCCTGCTATACGGACTCCCGTTATAGCACTCCTCCAGCTATACAGACTCCCGTTATAGCACTCCTCCTGCTATACGGACTCACGTTATGGCACTCCTCCTGCTATACGACCTCACGTTATAGCACTGTTCCTGCTATACGGACTCCCGTTATAGCACTCCTCCAGCTATACAGACTCCCGTTATAGCACTCCTCCTGCTATACAGACTCCCGTTATAGCACTCCTCCTGCTATACGGACTCACGTTATGGCACTCCTCCTGCTATACGGACTCCCGTTATAGCACTCCTCCTGCTATACAGACTCCCGTTATAGCACTCCTCCTGCTATACGGACTAACGTTATGGCACTCCTCCTGCTATACGGACTCCCGTTATAGCACTCCTCCTGCTATACGGACTCCCGTTATAGTACTCCTCCAGCTATACAGACTCCCGTTATAGCACTCCTCCTGCTATACGGACTCACGTTATAGCACTCCTCCTGCTATACGGACTCCCGTTATAGCACTCCTCCGGCTATACGGGCTCACGTTATAGCATTCCTCCGGCTATACGGGCTCACGTTATAGCACTCCTCCTGCTATACGGGCTCACGTTATAGCACTCCTCCTGCTATACGGACTCCCGTTATAGCACTCCTCCGGCTATACGGGCTCACGTTATAGCACTCCTCCTGCTATACGGACTCACGTTATAGCACTCCTCCTGCTATACGGACTCCCGTTATAGCACTACTCCTGCTATATGGGCTCACGTTATAACACTCCTCCTGCTATATGGGTTCACGTTATAGCACTCCTCCTGCTATACGGACTCACGTTATAGCACTCCTGCTATACGGACTCACGTTATAGCACTCCTCCTGCTATACGGACTCACGTTATAGCACTCCTCCGGCTATACGGACTCCTGTTATAACACTCCTCCTGCTATACAGACTCCCGTTATAGCACTCCTCCTGCTATATGGACTCCCGTTATAACACTCCTCCTGCTATACGGGCTCACGTTATAGCACTCCTCCTGCTATACGGACTCCCGTTATAGCACTCCTCCGGCTATACGGGCTCACGTTATAGCACTCCTCCTGCTATACGGACTCATGTTATAGCACTCCTCCGGCTATACGGACTCACTTTATAGCACTCCTCCTGCTATACGGACTCCCGTTATAGCACTCCTCCTGCTATATGGGCTCACGTTATAACACTCCTCCTGCTATATGGGTTCACGTTATAGCACTCCTCCTGCTATACGGACTCACGTTATAGCACTCCTGCTATACGGACTCACGTTATAGCACTCCTCCTGCTATACGGACTCACGTTATAGCACTCCTCCGGCTATACGGACTCCTGTTATAACACTCCTCCTGCTATACAGACTCCCGTTATAGCACTCCTGCTATACGGACTCACGTTATAGCACTCCTCCTGCTATACGGACTCCCGTTATAGCACTCCTCCTGCTATACGGACTCCCGTTATAGCACTCATCCGGCTATACGGACTCACGTTATAGCACTCCTCCGGCTATACGGACTCCTGTTATAACACTCCTCCTGCTATACAGACTCCTGTTATAGCACTCCTCCTGCTATACGGACTCACGTTATAGCACTCCTCCTGCTATACGGACTCACTTTATAGCACTCCTCCTGCTATACGGACTCCTGTTATAACACTCCTCCTGCTATACAGACTCCTGTTATAGCACTCCTCCTGCTATACGGACTCACGTTATAGCACTCCTCCTGCTATACGGACTCCCGTTATAGCACTCCTCCTGCTATACGGACCTACGTTATAGCACTCCTCCTGCTATACGGACTCCCGTTATAGCACTCCTCCGGCTATACGGACTCCCGTTATAGCACTCCTCCTGCTATACGGACTCCCGTTATAGCACTCCTCCGGCTATACGGACTCACGTTATAGCACTCCTCCGGCTATACGGACTCCTGTTATAGCACTCCTCCTGCTATACGGACTCCCGTTATAGCACTCCTCCTGCTATACGAACTCACGTTTTAGCACTCCTCCTGCTATACGGACTCACGTTATGGCACTCCTCCTGCTATACGAACTCACGTTATAGCACTGTTCCTGCTATACGGACTCCCGTTATAGCACTCCTCCGGCTATACAGACTCCCGTTATAGCACTCCTCCTGCTATACGGACTCCCGTTATAACACTCCTCCTGCTATACGGACTCACGTTATAGCACTCCTCCTGCTATACGGACTCCCGTTATAGCACTCCTCCTGCTATACGGACTCCCGTTATAGCACTCCTGCTATACGGACTCACGTTATAGCACTCCTCCTGCTATACGGACTCCCGTTATAGCACTCCTCCTGCTATACGGACTCCCGTTATAGCACTCCTGCTATACGGACTCACGTTATAGCACTCCTCCTGCTATACGGACTCCCGTTATAGCACTCATCCGGCTATACGGACTCACGTTATAGCACTCCTCCGGCTATACGGACTCCTGTTATAACACTCCTCCTGCTATACAGACTCCTGTTATAGCACTCCTCCTGCTATACGGACTCACGTTATAGCACTCCTCCTGCTATACGGACTCACTTTATAGCACTCCTCCTGCTATACGGACTCCTGTTATAACACTCCTCCTGCTATACAGACTCCTGTTATAGCACTCCTCCTGCTATACGGACTCACGTTATAGCACTCCTCCTGCTATACGGACTCCCGTTATAGCACTCCTCCTGCTATACGGACCTACGTTATAGCACTCCTCCTGCTATACGGACTCCCGTTATAGCACTCCTCCTGCTATACTGACTCCCGTTATAGCACTCCTCCTGCTATACGGACTCCCGTTATAGCACTCCTCCTGCTATACGGACTAACGTTATAACACTCCTGCTATATGGACTCACGTTATGGCACTCCTCCTGCTATACGGACTCACGTTATAGCACTCCTCCTGCTATACGTACTCCCGTTATAGCACTCCTCCTGCTATACGGACTCACGTTATAGCACTCCTCCTGCTATACGGACTCCCGTTATAGCACTCCTCCTGCTATACGGACTCCCGTTATAGCACTCCTCCGGCTATACGGACTCCCGTTATAGCACTCCTGCTATACGGACTCCCGTTATAGCACTCCTCCGGCTATACGGACTCCCGGTATAGCACTCCTCCGGCTATACGGACTCCCGTTATAGCACTCCTCCGGCTATACGGACTCACGTTATAGCACTCCTCCGGCTATACGGACTCACGTCATAGCACTCCTCCGGCTATACGGACTCCTGTTATAACACTCCTCCTGCTATACAGACTCCTGTTATAGCACTCCTCCTGCTATACGGACTCCCGTTATAGCACTCCTCCTGCTATACGAACTCACGTTTTAGCACTCCTCCTGCTATACGGACTCCCGTTATAGCACTCCTCCTGCTATACGGACTCCCGTTATAGCACTCCTCCGGCTATACGGACTCACGTTATAGCACTCCTCCTGCTATACGGACTCACGTTATGGCACTCCTCCGGCTATACGGACTCACGTTATAGCACTCCTCCGGCTATACGGACTCACGTTATGGCACTCCTCCGGCTATACGGACTCACGTTATAGCACTCCTCCGGCTATACGGACTCACGTTATAGCACTCCTCCGGCTATACGGACTCCCGTTATAGCACTCCTCCTGCTATACGAACTCACGTTATAGCACTCCTGCTATACGGACTCCCGTTATAGCACTCCTCCGGCTATACGAACTCACGTTATAGCACTCCTGCTATACGGACTCCCGTTATAGCACTCCTCCTGCCTAGTCACGGACATAGTAGTATCAGCGCCTATCATCAACAACTTCAAGAACCAATTTGATAAATTCCTAAAGAGAACACGGGGATGAATACCAAACTTCTCATCCCGAACCCACGGCGATGAAACCAGTGGGCAGCATAGCTATGGGATACAAGTAAATAGTAAATACCCCAGGCAGCCGATTGCATTGATACGCCCCATGTAAATCTGGCACATAAATATATGTATGCGCAGCTGCTTTTAAACTTTTACCACAACTTATTTTCATTACTTTCTTAAATTATACTTTTAATTACTCATACTTTTAACTTCTTTGCGGTTTTTGACGCGCAACATGTCTACGTCCCCGTGAGGGGTTCGACATTAACGGAAGATAGATAGATACATATGTACGCTGTCAACCCGTACTCTAGTCAACTCGATCCGCGGCCTCGTCTTAATCCGCAATACACATTGCCTTCGTACAGCGATTTTCGACAGACATACACAGGCAGGTAGGTAGAGAACATGAAGCGAACACACTAACACTGTTATCACGAATTCCACGAAACAAATGTTACCATTAAATGATGTATTTACAAATAAGCTTAGCTGTCCCTGTAAATAAGACTTTAAAACATAATTTATTTTGTCTTTATTTAGCCATGCAATAGAAGTTGTCTGCCAGGAGACTAGCATACGTCATTTACATATAGAGTGATGCTTAATATAATATATTATGTAATGTATTTTAGCTCGATTGCGAAACAAGTTCGTACAACTTATATATATTGATCACTCTCGATTCCTGGTGGAATCCATCGTCACAAGGGAGAGATAATTGTGTTTTACGTTTATTTATTCGCTACCGGTTGCCATGCATATGTGCGACGCTTCCTGAAGAGATTAGTCATTTTAGATTATTGGAGGATAGTGCAATGATACAGACAGAGACCCATTCCAGAGTCTACTCTGGTTCTTTTACGTGCACGTTGTACAGCACGGACACGAGACCTCGGTTTAAATTCCCATCTGAAAGACTGTTAATTTTATTAGGGTCAGGCGCGGGATCGAACCTGCGAACCCTGGATTACCAGTTCAGTGTGTTACCACTGAACTACAGATCCGTCTGTTTAAGGTATATATTATTATATCAAGAATATATTAGATTTGTGAAATAAATAAAAACGTGTACGATTCTAGGAGCTTTTCATTTACTAATATGTATGTATGTTCCATTAATGTCAAAACCCTTGCGGGAGAGAGAAGAGGCAACGTGAAATTTAAATGCCTTGCCTAAGGGCACAATCGTAACGGCTCCAGAGGGGCTCGAACTCCGGGCATTTCGCACCTGGAACGAACGCGCTACGACTGCGCTATCACGGCTTCCACGTGTTATGTCACGCATTATTTTAGAAATTGTTTTAATTTAAATTTGTAATGTCAACACACGTTGATTGTGTAGTAGTTGAAATACATGTACTCGAATGTGCGGCGAATGTTTTGAACAAATTATACAATATAATAGGAAACGAAAATTCTGTATAAATTGTCTTTTTCCACCGTTTGTGTCTATTTAAAGTATAGGAGTATAAATTATCGGGCGCAAACTAGTTTGCAGTACCTAATAAACTGATAAATTATAATTATACATGTATGTAAAGTATTAGTTCTTGCAGCTAATATCTTATTTCCTATGGAAGTTTTACTGGTTTCATTATTATTATTTTATTATTATTATAATAATAATTATTATTATTTTTATTATTACTACATAATCTTGCCAAATATATTAAAGAAGCAATTGCAATACGTGACCATACTCTTACTATGCTAACTTCCGTAAATTATAATATTTTGTGTAATTGTTTTGTCTGTATAAATTCGAAGTTAAATGCAGGTTTATACGCTTATATTTATTTCCTTGTCATATTACAACTAGTATTTGTTAACCCTTTCAACACGACAGACCTCTATATAGGCTTACAAAAAGTGTAGATCCAGATGAGCCGGCTCGTGACGAGCCGTCTCATCAGGATCTGCACTTTTTGCAAGTAGTATTACTAATTTTAGACAAAATTACCCATCTTGATAAATGAACTGGTCCGAATGTAATTTTCTTATTCATTTATTGGTCTAAGAATATCATGGACCAGTCCATGTCAGTTACTTGGTGTTGAAAGAGTTAGTGGCCAAAAGCATGTCTGTATATTGCTGATTTACCGAATAAACTTTGAAACTTTCAATTAATTAACTATGTGAATGTTTCTACTTTAAAAAAAACTAGTAGGCCCTCCCTACATGTAAAATAATGATTTTCGAGAAAACTGACTACCAATTATATTGTTAAAAAACAATCTATTTCGTAAATGTTATTTCTATGCTTACTCATACCTTATATATATCATGCTTTTCCGTAAACTTTGTATGTAACCGCCAATCATGTTTCTTGGCGATGGACATGTACATGTCTATGCCAATACAAAAAATTACTTGACTTTGACTATATACTTTTCTCTGAAACAGTTCGTATCTAAAGCATGATATACAATTGTGGACGTCGTGATAGCGCAGTGGTAGCACGTTCGCTTCATGTGTGAGAGGCCCGGAGTTCGTGCCCAGCTGTAGCTGTTATGAGTGTGCCCTTAGACAATGCATTTAAATAGATTCCACAAGACATGAGGTCTCTATGGAGATTAATCTAGGGTTGTAATAACTTGTTTCGCAATCGAGCTAAAAATTTATTTGTATAAACCAATAATGTGAAAACAATTTACTAACTCCAAATAATTCACAACAATATTAAACCAGTAGCATTGTTATCAATGCAGTAATATTTCGACACTAGCTTCAACAAATATGTTTCATTTTCCAGCGTCGATAATATCAACTAATTCCAACATAGTATCGCCTGTATCTCTCACAACGGAAACCTCAGCCCCACGTTTCAAGACGATATCAAAATGGGCAATAATAAAACAGTAGAGTCCGCTTCTGTCGGCACACATTTCTCGGGGCTCAATAATGAGATCCGAACGATCCGACGAGCACTCGGAGCATGAATCATTCCTCCCTAAGTTTGGATCACCTTCAAAGTACATCTGTGTGACTAGAATATCGAAACCTGGCTTCTGTATCCGGAAGTGGATATGCGCAGGTCTGAACAGTTCTCTTGTTGGATCTGTAGAATAGATACCCGGATGTAGGGTCAGAAAAGCGTAATGCCCGCCATCCTCTGTTAACAAATAACCCCTACAATTGTCGCTGAATAAATAATGTCCTTCGTGATCTGCCTGCCAGACTTCCATTCTGGCCCCGCTAATGGGTTGGCATGATTCGTCCATTACTTGACCTTCTACCAATAGATGGCGCTCATTGTGGAACGCTGGATCTCTTTCGCATATTTGTCGTCTGCGCGGCGGGTCAGGAAAATAATATGGACCAAGAACATCAGGCGTTGTTGGCTTGCAAGACTGTGTCGTCTGCTGTGTGCAATCTGAGCTCATCCACAAAGTCAACATTACAAGAAAAATGTATACACATCTAAATTCCATGGTTGGTGTCGTAATAACCATATTAATATTGTCACAAAGAAGGTTCTGTTGCAGTAAATGTTTTTAATATAATACGTCGATTTAATTTCTGTCAGCTGTTTTAAACATTCAAAATTTGTTTCTGACGTTTAAAAACACTTTACTACTGTTCCGAATGACATTTGACGTTTATTCAATATGTAAACACATCAAGAATTGCCTTCCACTATGGTAATCCCCTTTGGAATAAGTCTGTCGGATAAAGAAAATGCCAAGGCAACGTCGATCTGATTGGCTTTCCTTCTTCGAGTCGCTGCGCAATTATTCCTCAGACGACGCGCTCAAGCTTTTCAAAATTAGCAAATCATTTGCTTCGATTATTTCTCAATTTTTTTCCAAGAAATTAAGATTTCTCGGTGTATTTATTTTCTTGCGTTGTTCGTCTTTCCTCTGACATAAGCGAGGAAATAAGTCAAATGAAGAATATCTACATAGTCTAGAAGTATTATATATTGTTTTTCTATGGTGGTCGGTTTGACAGTGTTTTCTTTGTGGTGAGTATTGGTTTAAGCATAGTTTTTGACTCTTCAATATACTTAATACAGGCACAAGGTTTGGGCCACACGTGCAAATCACCTTAGAAATCGGCCCTCACCAATAACAAGTCTAACAATTTAATATAATAAAAGGTAGCGAAAACACACTTTATACCAATGTATATGTAAATGGGATTGTGAATGCCGAGCCCCTTACCAATAAGCACATTCAACTACTATAACATTTATGGAAATCTACGAGTATCACTTATGTAACGTTGAACAATTTCGAAATTGAAACGCGTGTCTACAACAGGAATGTCATTACTACCATGAAATAATAATCCTATGTAAGGTGGTACTTATTGTGCATAATTATCATTTTGCCGCAAAAGAGACGAACACAATTCCAATGTAAGCATATTTCTCGCTTAATAAGTATTAATATTATTATTATCGATTTATAAACCTAAACTATGGATCCCGCACAACACCAACAAGCCAGAGAGCGGTGTATGTTAGAGTTTATGAAGGTCTACCCGTCTGCCCTATGGGACTGTACGATCGCTCATTATTCAAATCGACGTGTACCCCTCAGATTGAAATCGTGGTTTTGAATTCCAACGCCATACGGGATTATTTTTGATAAGGATGAGTATTTAATGCCTAAATTTAGTATCAGTTTAACCTCAAAAGGTAACAGTTTCATTGTTAACAAAATAACAGTTTCATTGTGCATGCTTCAATGCATTGATCCAGACGCAAGCACCGATTTATACTGGGCACAGCAGGCACTACCTTGGCAGGAATAGAACCAGCACAAACACGATCTAACAATTTCAAAATTGCGCAACCGTCACCTCTCCGACGCAAATAACACATATATAGTCATCTATCTACAAGCCTTCAGCACGATATGGCCGTACTTACACCACATTTCCTAGGAACACACATGTTTAGTATCGTTTGCCTATTATTACGGATTAACTTATCACTCGTTCATCTTAAATTGGCGCTTACGATGGCCTCAAGATAAGTTAGAAATCTACTAGTTGAACTATCCTCATTTTGGGGGACATACGTTTATTTATCGTCACTCCCTTTACAGTGCCTTCTCGTATTTGTATATCGCCTACACACGTGTTAGTATCATATCGCGTGTGAGCCACCATGGTCTGAGTACATATACATTTTGTTTTCTAAGCTTATGATCAGTGCATGCATTCTGATTTTGTCTAGAAGGGGTAATTTCCGATATCATTTTATGGCTAATTAATATGTGACGATGTTCGCGGCGTTGCTAATGAGACATTCTGAAGAATATTCTAAATAATTGGCTTGCTACTTTCGTTAAAGGCATATGTAGCATTACTGGACAATTGATCTTCATAGCATTGCGGGGATGGGTCCTTATGTAAATACGCTCTAGTGTACGGAGTATGCATATCCAAGTATACGCTAGTGTATGGAGTCTGCATATACAAGTAGCCTATACGGGAGTGTATGGAGTCTGCATATCCAAGCATACGGGAGTGTATGGAGTCTGCATATCCAAGCATACGGGAGTGTATGTAGCTCGTATATCCGTGTATACTGGAATGTATGGAGCACGTATATTCAAGTATACGGGAGCGTACATAGTTCGTATATCCGAGAGTGTGTGGAGCCCGAATATCCGAGTATACTGAAGTGTATCATCCGCGAGCCCGTATATCTATACAAGTATCCAAGAAGCACATTCACGTACGGGCTCACCACACTCACGTAAACACTGTCATAGAACATTACATGTGTTGTACAAGACGTTCTTGCGTTAAGCTAAAAAAACAAGCAAAACAAAATCAGAGAGTATGAAATCGCCGAAAACCTCGCCCACATAATCCGTCTGCAGCGGCATGGTGGTCACCCTCATAATCCGTCTGCAGCGGTATGATGGTCTCCCTGATAAGCCGTCTGCAGCGGTATGGTGGTCTGCCTCACAATCCGTCTGCAGCGGTATGGTGGTCTCCCTCACAATCCGTCTGCAGCGGTATGGTGGTCTCCCTCACAATCCGTCTGCAGCGGTATGGTGGTCTCCCTCACAATCCGTCTGCAGCGGTATGGTGGTCTCCCTCGTAAGCCGTCTGCAGCTGTATTGTGGTCTCCCTCATAATACGTCTGCAGCTGTATGGTGGTCTCCCTCATAATATGTCTGCAGCGGTATGGTGGTCTCCCTCACAATCCGTCTGCAGCGGTATGGTGGACTCCCTGATAATCTGTCTGCAGCGGTATGGTTGTCTCCCTCACAATCCGTCTGCAGCGGTATGGTGGTCTCCCTCGTAAGCCGTCTGCAGCTGTATTGTGGTCTCCCTCATAATCCATCTGCAGCTGTATGGTGGTCTCCCTCATAATCTGTCTGCAGCGGTATGGTGGTCTCCCTCACAATCCGTCTGCAGCGGTATGGTGGACTCCCTCATAATCTGTCTGCAGCGGTATGGTGGTCTCCCTCACAATCCGTCTGCAGCGGTATGGTGGTCTCCCTCGTAAGCCGTCTGCAGCTGTATTGTGGTCTCCCTCATAATCCGTCTGCAGCTGTATGGTGGTCTCCCTCATAATCTGTCTGCAGCGGTATGGTGGTCTCCCTCATAATCCGTCTGCAGCGGTATGGTGGTCTCCCTCACAATCCGTCTGCAGCGGTATGGTGGTCTCCCTCACAATTCGCCTGCAGCGGTATGGTGGTCTCCCTCGTAATCCGTCTGCAGCGGTATAGTGGAACTGTGGTTAGATGAACTGAGTAACCAGAAGGCATAGTGTGGCACGCCACCTTGGAGGATCGAAGTATGAAATATTGTATGCATAATCCGCCTGCAGCGGTATGGTGGTCTCCCTCACAATCCGCCTGCAGCGGTATGGTGGTTAGATGAACTGAGTAACCAGAAGGTATGTTGTGGCACGCCGCCTCGGAGGATCGAAGAATGAAATATGGTATGCATAATCCGCCTGCAGAGGTATGGTGGTGAGATGAACTGAGTAACCAGAAGATATGTGGTGGTACGTTTGTCCCCCATTTTCGTCACAGTACACACACTAGGACTACGCATACGCCGCGGAGAATGCAATATTGTATGCATAATCCCTCTGATATTATAGAGATTGCCTGGAAATTAATGTGTGCTTCTGTCGAGACACACTTAATCAAAACCAATTTCATGTTATCACATCGCAGGAGACCAATCTGTCGTGTACTTCAGTTAAATTCAGTGGACGTGATGAACAATTAACTAGCACGTTCAATTTATATGAGCGCATAGTCTGTGCATATCTTGTTTGTTAGGGTTGGAGTTGATATGGTTATTTAGATCTTTGGAGATAATTAGATAGTGCTGCATCTTTTTTCAGTATGCACACGATACTACGCTCCTCTCGAAATATCTCGTGCGATTAAGTAGGTTGTAAAAGTACAATATGGAATGGAATAGAACAGAAGTGTATTGTCTTATAACAAACATATATATATATAGTGTACTATATATACCCCAACGATAACGTGATTCCCGCGAAAAAGATAGCACCGGCTAATATTATTTTCACGGGTAAAAAGAGGTTTATTATCAAGTATGTATGCATTACTTGGCACACAGGATTATTTATTACACCCTACGTATTGATTTGGCTTATTCGAAACCTATTTATAGTAATGTTTGTAAATAACACGTTATCGTTGGGCCACTGTATATATACTTACCACAATATACCTTTTGTATATTGACCTAATATATATATTGTTTAATCATAGGTTATTGCAAATCAATAGTAAATATGTCATACACAATGCTAGCAGTCATACACAATACTAGCAGTCATACACAATACTAGCAGTCATACACAATACTAGCAGCCATACACACTACTAGCAGCCATACACAATACTAGCAGTCATACACAATACTAGCAGTCATACACAATACTAGCAGTCATACACAATACTAGCAGCCATACACAATACTAGCAGCCATACACAATACTAGCAGCCATACACAATACTAGCAGTCATACACAATACTAGCAGCCATACACAATACTAGCAGTCATACACAATATTAGCAGTACAATACTAGCAGTACAATACTAGCAGTCATACACAATACTAGCAATCATGCACAATACTAGCAGGCATACACAATACTAGCAGTACAATACTAGCAGTCATACACAATACTAGCAGTCATACACAATACTAGCAGTCATGCACAATACTAGCAGCCATACACAATACTAGCAGCCATACACAATACTAGCAGCCATACACAATACTAGCAGTCATACACAATACTAGCAGCCATACACAATACTAGCAGTCATACACAATATTAGCAGTACAATACTAGCAGTACAATACTAGCAGTCATACACAATACTAGCAATCATGCACAATACTAGCAGGCATACACAATACTAGCAGTACAATACTAGCAGTCATACACAATACTAGCAGTCATACACAATACTAGCAGTCATGCACAATACTAGCAGCCATACACAATACTAGCAGCCATACACAATACTAGCAGCCATACACAATACTAGCAGTCATACACAATACTAGCAGCCATACACAATACTAGCAGTCATACACAATACTAGCAGTCATACACAATACTAGCAGTCATACACAATACTAGCAGCCATACACAATACTAGCAGTCATACACAATACTAGCAGTCATACACAATACTAGCAGTCATACACAATACTAGCAGTCATACACAATACTAGCAGTCATACACAATACTAGCAGTCATACACAATACTAGCAGTCATACACAATACTAGCAGTCATACACAATACTAGCAGTCATACACAATACTAGCAGTCATACACAATACTAGCAGTCATACACAATACTAGCAGTCATACACAATACTAGCAGTCATACACAATACTAGCAGTCATACACAATACTAGCAGTCATACACAATACTAGCAGTCATACACAATACTAGCAGTCATACACAATACTAGCAGTACAATACTAGCAGTCATACACAATACTAGCAGTCATACACAATACTAGCAGTCATACACAATACTAGCAGTACAATACTAGCAGTCATACACAATACTAGCAGTCATACACAATACTAGCAGTCATACACAATACTAGCAGTCATACACAATACTAGCAGTCATACACAATACTAGCAGTCATACACAATACTAGCAGTCATACACAATACTAGCAGTCATACACAATACTAGCAGTCATACACAATACTAGCAGTCATACACAATACTAGCAGTCATACACAATACTAGCAGTCATACACAATACTAGCAGTCAAATACTAGCAGTCATACACAATACTAGCAGTCATACACAATACTAGCAGTCATACACAATACTAGCAGTCATACACAATACTAGCAGTCATACACAATACTAGCAGTCATACACAATACTAGCAGTACAATACTAGCAGTCATACACAATACTAGCAGTCATACACAATACTAGCAGCCATACACAATACTAGCAGTCATACACAATACTAGCAGTCATACACAATACTAGCAGTCATACACAATACTAGCAGTCATACACAATACTAGCAGCCATACACAATACTAGCAGTCATACACAATACTAGCAGTCATACACAATACTAGCAGTCATACACAATACTAGCAGTCATACACAATACTAGCAGTCATACACAATACTAGCAGTCATACACAATACTAGCAGTCATACACAATACTAGCAGTCATACACAATACTAGCAGTCATACACAATACTAGCAGTCATACACAATACTAGCAGTCATACACAATACTAGCAGTACAATACTAGCAGTCATACACAATACTAGCAGTCATACACAATACTAGCAGTCATACACAATACTAGCAGTCATACACAATACTAGCAGTCATACACAATACTAGCAGTCATACACAATACTAGCAGTCATACACAATACTAGCAGTCATACACAATACTAGCAGCCATACACAATACTAGCAGTCATACACAATACTAGCAGTCATACACAATACTAGCAGATACACAATACTATACAATACTAGCAGTCATACACAATACTAGCAGTCATACACAATACTAGCAGTCATACACAATACTAGCAGTCATACACAATACTAGCAGTCATACACAATACTAGCAGTCATACACAATACTAGCAGTCATACACAATACTAGCAGTCATACACAATACTAGCAGTCATACACAATACTAGCAGTCATACACAATACTAGCAGTCATACACAATACTAGCAGTCATACACAATACTAGCAGTCATACACAATACTAGCAGTCATACACAATACTAGCAGTCATACACAATACTAGCAGTCATACACAATACTAGCAGTCATACACAATACTAGCAGTCATACACAATACTAGCAGTCATACACAATACTAGCAGCCATACACAATACTAGCAGTCATGCACAATACTAGCAGTCATACACAATACTAGCAGACATACACAATACTAGCTGTACAATACTAGCAGTCATACACAATACTAGCAGCCATACACAATACTAGCAGTCATACACAATACTAGCAGTCATACACAATACTAGCAGTCATACACAATACTAGCAGTCATACACAATACTAGCAGTCATACATAATACTAGCAGTCATACACAATACTAGCAGTCATACACAATACTAGCAGTCATACACAATACTAGCAGTCATACACAATACTAGCAGTACAATACTAGCAGTCATACACAATACTAGCAGTCATACACAATACTAGCAGCCATACACAATACTAGCAGTCATACACAATACTAGCAGTACAATACTAGCAGTCATACACAATACTAGCAGTCATACACAATACTAGCAGTACAATACTAGCAGTCATACACAATACTAGCAGTCATACACAATACTAGCAGCCATGCACAATACTAGCAGTCATACACAATACTAGCAGTACAATACTAGCAGTCATACACAATACTAGCAGTCATACACAATACTAGCAGTACAATACTAGCAGTCATACACAATACTAGCAGTCATACACAATACTAGCAGTCATACACAATACTAGCAGTCATACACAATACTAGCAGTCATACACAATACTAGCAGTACAATACTAGCAGTCATACACAATACTAGCAACAATACTAGCAGTCATACACAATACTAGCAGTATACACAATACTAGCAGTCATACACAATACTAGCAGTCATACACAATACTAGCAGTCATACACAATACTAGCAGTCATACACAATACTAGCAGTACAATACTAGCAGCCATACACAATACTAGCAGTCATACACAATACTAGCAGTCATACACAATACTAGCAGTCATACACAATACTAGCAGTCATACACAATACTAGCAGTCATACACAATACTAGCAGTCATACACAATACTAGCAGTCATACACAATACTAGCAGTCATACACAATACTAGCAGTACAATACTAGCAGTCATACACAATACTAGCAGTCATACACAATACTAGCAGTCATACACAATACTAGCAGTCATACACAATACTAGCAGTCATACACAATACTAGCAGTCATACACAATACTAGCACATACACAATACTAGCAGCATACACAATACTAGCAGTCATACACAATACTAGCAGTCATACACAATACTAGCAGTCATACACAATACTAGCAGTCATACACAATACTAGCAGTCATACACAATACTAGCAGTCATACACAATACTAGCAGTACAATACTAGCAGCCATACACAATACTAGCAGTCATACACAATACTAGCAGTCATACACAATACTAGCAGTCATACACAATACTAGCAGTCATACACAATAGCAGTCATACACAATACTAGCAGTCATACACAATACTAGCATACAATACTAGCAGTCATACACAATACTAGCAGTCATACACAATACTAGCAGTACAATACTAGCAGTCATACACAATACTAGCAGTCATACACAATACTAGCAGTCATACACAATACTAGCAGTCATACACAATACTAGCAGTCATACACAATACTAGCAGTCATACACAATACTAGCAGTACAATACTAGCAGTCATACACAATACTAGCAGTCATACACAATACTAGCAGTCATACACAATACTAGCAGTCATACACAATACTAGCAGTCATACACAATACTAGCGTACAATACTAGCAGTCATACACAATACTAGCAGTCATACACAATACTAGCAGTCATACACAATACTAGCAGTCATACACAATACTAGCAGTCATACACAATACTAGCAGTCATACACAATACTAGCAGTCATACACAATACTAGCAGTCATACACAATACTAGCAGTCATACACAATACTAGCAGTCATACACAATACTAGCAGTCATACACAATACTAGCAGTCATACACAATACTAGCAGTCATACACAATACTAGCAGTCATACACAATACTAGCAGTCATACACAATACTAGCAGTCATACACAATACTAGCAGTCATACACAATACTAGCAGTCATACACAATACTAGCAGTCATACACAATACTAGCAGTCATACACAATACTAGCAGTCATACACAATACTAGCAGTCATACACAATACTAGCAGTCATACACAATACTAGCAGTCATACACAATACTAGCAGTCATACACAATACTAGCAGCATACACAATACTAGCAGTCATACACAATACTAGCAGTCATACACAATACTAGCAGTCATACACAATACTAGCAGTCATACACAATACTAGCAGTACAATACTAGCAGCATACACAATACTAGCAGTCATACACAATACTAGCAGTCATACACAATACTAGCAGTCATACACAATACTAGCAGTCATACACAATACTAGCAGTCATACACAATACTAGCAGTCATACACAATACTAGCAGTCATACACAATACTAGCAGTCATACACAATACTAGCAGTCATACACAATACTAGCAGTCATACACAATACTAGCAGTCATACACAATACTAGCAGTCATACACAATACTAGCAGCCATACACAATACTAGCAGTCATACACAATACTAGCAGTCATACACAATACTAGCAGTCATACACAATACTAGCAGTCATACACAATACTAG
>CM026397.1:52742739-52766125 GCA_014843695.1 Archivesica marissinica
GACAGTTATTTATTTATTTATTTAATGGATATCTTGACGATATCTTATTTACCGACGCCTCAACCTAATAAGGTCATGTGGCGTCGAAAACATTTATAAAAATAAAAATTGTTTAAAAACGTGATCTATGTTAAAAGGTTACATTTTAAATAATATATATACTCGATAATCACAATAAGTTGCATTATAATCTATTTATAAGGTGAGTTTCTTTTAAAAAACCTAATATTGTACTTGGCAGTACTGAATCGAATAATTCTTGTATACTATTTGTATTAAAGTATGCATTCCTTGTAAAGATGAGGTCGGCACAGTGGAGCAAAAAGTGCTTCACTGTGAATATCTCATCACAAGGAATACATATGGGTTGTTCTTCTGCATTTAAAATATAAGAATGTGTAATCCAAGTGTGTCCAATACGACACCGAGTCAAACGAACTTGTTCTTTTCGGTTTAGTTTTGTACGATATGTACTTGAAAATATGGGTTTAATTTCATGTAATTTATTTCCAACTTGTTTGTCCCAATTTATTTGACATTTACTATCGACATATTTCCTAATATTGGATTTTAAATCCGTATGCGGTATTTTAGAGTTTGTTATTGGCAAGTCTAAAGCAGACTTTGCTAGAAAATCAGCTTCATCATTTCCTCGTATGTTTATATGACTGGGAATCCAACAAAAAACAACAGTTTTTGAGGAGCTAATAGATATGTATCTTCTAAAAATTTGTTGAATTAGGGGGTTGGAATGGTTTGGTTGTTTGAGAGATGTTAAAACCGACAAAGAGTCGGAAAATATAATAAATTTGTCGTTTTCGTTAACAGTTATAAGGGAAAGAGCTAGGTCGATAGCTTGTGTTTCTGCAGAGAAAATTGAACTGTCATCAGGTAATCTTACAGTACTTGATTTAGTATGGGTAACTGCTGCACATGCAACCTTTTCAAGTCTTTTTGAGCCATCTGTGTAGATGGATATATAATCTTTATATTTAGATTTTATTTCTAAAAATTTTGTTTTAAAAATATCTGGACTAGTTTCACTTTTCTTATTCTCATACAAATGAAGATCTAAAATAATGTTTGGGGTAGTCAAAGTCCACGGTTCTTTATTTAACAACTTGTTTTCTTGTATAATTGTTGTATCTATTTTTGCTTCTACTAATAATGGTTTAATACGGAGACCTAGTGGTTTTATGGCGGATGGAGAGTTTCCGTAAACTATTTTGTTTTTAGGCTCGAAAACGCAATTGAATGCAGGATTTTTGGGATTTGCAGCTAGTTTGGTTGTATATTGTAACGAGAGTTTCTCTCTCCGTATGTATAAAGAGGGTTCATTTGTTTCAGCATATAAGCTTTCTACGGGAGATGTGCGAAAAGCTCCTAGAGCCAGTCGTAGACCTTGATGATGTATTGTATCTAACTTTTTCAAGTAGGATTTTCTCGCCGATCCATACACAATGGATCCGTAATCCAGTTTGGAACGGATAAGTGATCTGTATAGATTTATAAATTTATTTATTTAATGGATATCTTGACGATATCTTATTTACCGACGCCTCAACCTAATAAGGTCATGTGGCGTCGAAAACATTTGTAAAAATAAAAATTGTTTAAAAACGTGATCTATGTTAAAAGGTTACATTTTAAATAATATATATACTCGATAATCACAATAAGTTGCATTATAATCTATTTATAAGGTGAGTTTCTTTTAAAAAACCTAATATTGTACTTGGCAGTACTGAATCGAATAATTCTTGTATACTATTTGTATTAAAGTATGCATTCCTTGTAAAGATGAGGTCGGCACAGTGGAGCAAAAAGTGCTTCACTGTGAATATCTCATCACAAGGAATACATATGGGTTGTTCTTCTGCATTTAAAATATAAGAATGTGTAATCCAAGTGTGTCCAATACGACACCGAGTCAAACGAACTTGTTCTTTTCGGTTTAGTTTTGTACGATATGTACTTGAAAATATGGGTTTAATTTCATGTAATTTATTTCCAACTTGTTTGTCCCAATTTATTTGACATTTACTATCGACATATTTCCTAATATTGGATTTTAAATCCGTATGCGGTATTTTAGAGTTTGTTATTGGCAAGTCTAAAGCAGACTTTGCTAGAAAATCAGCTTCATCATTTCCTCGTATGTTTATATGACTGGGAATCCAACAAAAAACAACAGTTTTTGAGGAGCTAATAGATATGTATCTTCTAAAAATTTGTTGAATTAGGGGGTTGGAATGGTTTGGTTGTTTGAGAGATGTTAAAACCGACAAAGAGTCGGAAAATATAATAAATTTGTCGTTTTCGTTAACAGTTATAAGGGAAAGAGCTAGGTCGATAGCTTGTGTTTCTGCAGAGAAAATTGAACTGTCATCAGGTAATCTTACAGTACTTGATTTAGTATGGGTAACTGCTGCACATGCAACCTTTTCAAGTCTTTTTGAGCCATCTGTGTAGATGGATATATAATCTTTATATTTAGATTTTATTTCTAAAAATTTTGTTTTAAAAATATCTGGACTAGTTTCACTTTTCTTATTCTCATACAAATGAAGATCTAAAATAATGTTTGGGGTAGTCAAAGTCCACGGTTCTTTATTTAACAACTTGTTTTCTTGTATAATTGTTGTATCTATTTTTGCTTCTACTAATAATGGTTTAATACGGAGACCTAGTGGTTTTATGGCGGATGGAGAGTTTCCGTAAACTATTTTGTTTTTAGGCTCGAAAACGCAATTGAATGCAGGATTTTTGGGATTTGCAGCTAGTTTGGTTGTATATTGTAACGAGAGTTTCTCTCTCCGTATGTATAAAGAGGGTTCATTTGTTTCAGCATATAAGCTTTCTACGGGAGATGTGCGAAAAGCTCCTAGAGCCAGTCGTAGACCTTGATGATGTATTGTATCTAACTTTTTCAAGTAGGATTTTCTCGCCGATCCATACACAATGGATCCGTAATCCAGTTTGGAACGGATAAGTGATCTGTATAGATTTATAAGAACTGGACAATCGCTTCCCCAATTTGTATTGGAGAGCACCTTCAAAATATTTAGAGCTTTTAGACATTTCGTCCGTAGAAAATTTATATGAGGTATGAATGTTAATTTTTTGTCAAATATAAGTCCTAGGAATTTTACTTCTTCTACTACAGGAATTTGTGAACCGTAAATTGTTAAATTTGGATCTGGATGTAATCCTCTCAATTGACAGAAATGTACGCATTGAGTTTTAATTTTAGAGAATTTGAAACCATTTTCGTTTGCCCAATCTTCAAGTTTATTTAGACATTGTTGGAGTTTTTGTTCAATGGTTTCCATATTTTTAGATTTGTAGAACATTACAAAATCATCTACATATAAGGAGCAATCTGTTTCGTTTATACATTTCACAATGCTATTAATTTTAATATTAAAAAGTGTTGGGGATAAAATACTACCTTGAGGCACCCCTTGCTCTTGTTTGTATGTATCGGAGAGCGTTGAGCCAATTCTTACTTTAAAATTTCTATTTGATAAAAAATTGGCAATAAAATTTGGCAAGTGGCCTTTCAGACCAAAATCGTGTAAATCTTTGAGAATACCATATTTCCATGTGGTATCATATGCCTTTTCTAAATCGAAAAAAACTGCTACCAAATGTTCTTTTTTGATGAAGGCATTACGAATATAAGTTTCTAGTCTTACTAGATGATCAGTTGTACATTTATTTTTCCGAAAACCCGTTTGGTAACTCGTAATCAAACTGTTTGATTCCAAGAACCAAACAAGTCTATCGTTAATCATTCTCTCCATGGTTTTACATAGACAACTAGTTAGTGCGATGGGACGATAATTTGTGGGATTTGTATGATCTTTTCCTGGTTTGGGAATAGGAATGATTATGGCTTCACTCCATTCTTTGGGAAAGTTCTCACTTTCCCACGCACGTCATATTAAAAATATCTAAAAGAGTTTTCATTGCATTATTTGGTAAATGTTTTATAATTTGATAATGGATTTGATCTGGACCTGTGGCCGTTTCTTTTGTTCTTTGTAGAGCAGTTTCGAGTTCTGACATATTGAATGGTAGATTATATTTTTCTTCATTTCTAGAATGAAAATCAATTTTTTCTTTCTCTTTCTCAGTTTTAAATTTCTGAAACTTCTCATTATAGTTTAATGTTGAAAAGTTGTTTTGAAAGTTTTCACCTAAAACATTGGATATGTCTTTTTTTTTTAAATGGGTTCTATTATTAGATGTATTTAGATGAACAATTTTTGAGCTTTTCCTCTTGCCATTTATTTTTGCTACCATATTCCAAACCCTTTTCATTGATGTATTAGAGTTTATAGTAGATACATATTTTTGCCATGAAGTGCGTTTTGCATTTTTTATAGTTCTTCGAGCTTTTGCTCGTGTAATTTTTGTGTTTAAGAGATTTGCTTTTGTGGGAGTTTTATTAAATTTACGCAATGCATTCTTTCGTTTATTTATAACATTTTTACAATCGTCATTAAACCATGGTCTAATTCTTTTAGAAGATGTAGAGGATTTCGGAATGCATTCCGTTGAAATTTTTAAAAGTGAATTCGAAAACGAGGTGATTGGATCCTCGTTCCCAATCTTTTCCAATATCAAATGTTCTCTGCATAAAATTTGGAATTTTTCCCAATTAGCTTTTGGTAGATTCCATTGTGGGTAAAATTCATCTTTTGATTTGTTTATTTCTGTGATTACAATTGGGAAGTGGTCACTTCCATGTAGGTCATCATGTACGGACCATTCAAAATCTAAGAAAATGTTTGGATGACATATACATAAATCTAAAGCAGAAAAATGTCCTGTGGCAGGATGAAGGTATGTCGATTTGTTATCATTTAATAGACAAAGATCATTTTCAGTTATTAAGTCTTCTATTATTTTTCCTTTATTATTGATATTTGTACATCCCCATAGTTTACTATGTCCATTGAAATCTCCAACTAACATAAAAGGGTGAGGTAATTGTTCAACAAGATTCTCTAAATCATTTTGTTTTAATGGCGAGTTTGGAGGTATATAAATGGAACAAATTGTAAATGTTTTTGAAAGTGTAACCTTGGCAGCAATGGCCTGTAAATTTGTAGTCAAGTCTATTTTACTATGTGGAACAGTCTTGTTTATGAGAATGGATGATCCACCAGATGCCTTTTGACAATCATTATTTATAAAATTAAACATGATAAAATCTTTAAAATATATATTGTCAGTCGGTTTTAGGAAAGTTTCTTGCAAACAAAGGATATTTGGTGAAAGCAGAGATATAAGTATTAAAATCTCATTATAGTTTGCTTTTAGTCCCCGACAGTTCCATTGTATTATTGTATTATTCTTATCCATTATTTACGGAGAGAAGATTAAAAAATGGTACATAAAAAGATTACATTTTAGTGTTTGGAGGTGGATCTGGTACCAGCTCCATGTCTTCATGTTCTAATGAAGAGAATTTATTCGATTGTTTTATGGGATCCACTGATCCCTTCGGTGGTCTATCTGAGTTTTGTTTCAGGTTGCTAGGTCCATTTGGTTTATTTGGTTTTTTTTTGTTGGTTCGTTTTACTCTGTGACGAGTTTGATTTAATAACAGATGTTGATCGGGATTTACGAGATGTTGATTGGGATGAGGATTGAGAAGATAAGTGAGTTTTTGTTTTGTCATTGGAACTGTTTTTGGCTTCGGATTTTTCGGTAATAATTTCAGTAATAATTTCAGTTTGAGTGTATGCATTTTTTATTATTGGCTTATTTATTGCTGATTGAACTATTTTAGAGTATGATATATCTGGTTTATTTTCCTGAATTTTCCTTGCTTCGAAGTAAGAGATATTTTGTGAGCACTTTATTTTCATGATTTCTTTTTCTTTTATCCAAGTTTCGCATTTGTTCGATTTTGAGATGTGATCTTTTTTACAGTTTACGCATTTTGATTGATTGGGGCAATCTGCGGTAAGGTGATCGTTTTCACCCATACCACAATTTTCACAAATGGAGTATTTTGTAATTTTACAGTTGTCTTCATGGTGGCCAAATTTTTGGCAGTTGAAACATCGAAGTGGATTTGGTATATATAATTCGACATTTATATTTCTATAAAAGATTTTCAGATTTGGTGGAATAACTGTGTTGTTGAAGGTTAATAAAATTGTATTAGTTTCAAAAAATTGGCCGTCTTTTTTGTACATGAATCTTTTAGCTTGAGTGACTGACGCCTTGTGGAGTTAAATTTTTTAACAATATCTTCGTTCGAGACTCCTTTTAAAATGTGATCTTTGATTATACCTTTGGAACTGTTTAGAGATCTGTGTTCCGTTATAGTAACATCAATGTCGTATATTTGTTTTATTTTTAAAATATTTTCAGTTTGTGATCTGGATTTAGTTTCAATAAGTAACGTTTGGTTTCTTAGTTTTTTTACAGATTTTGGTGATCCAATTAAACTTTCCAATGATTTTTCGATAACAAATGGAGATAGTGAGCCAATTTTTTTTCATGCATTTCTGATTCAATAATGAAGAATTTTGGATACGCTTTAAGTGGTATTTCTGATTCGTCTGATGGTCGTGGTCGTTTTAGGGAATTTTGGGAAGCCATGGTTATTGTTTTGATGTTCAACAGAAGAGGGCACCACCCGCCTCGGAGTCCTACCAGGGAACGCAGTTTAGAGGTGGTATTCCTACCTCTAGTGTTAATGCTACTCTTCTGTCATACTCTACTGATAGTAGAGGAAACTGTGATCCTGCCAGTAACTGGACAGTCACACAGATCCCCTATCTATCCATCGATTAACCCGTTAAGCCGCCGCTCATAAGAATCTACTTTAAGAAAGGAAAAAAGGTAGTCAACACACGGTTTGTATCTGACGATACATATATAGTAAGAAAGATAGGCAGATAAGTTTTTCGATTCCAGAGCAAGGCACGACTAGCCGATTGTCTAGGCCCGGGCCCAACCCAGACGCCACGTCTATCCGAAGCCAGGGTCGAAGTAGTGTGTTAGGAGCTGGAGATCCCTGAGCCCCCTCAACTACCAGAATCCCTATTTCCGGTTTACGGGTCGCCACCTACGGCAAACTGGTGGCGTCTGTTTTATATACAGTAACAAGGATACAGTAACAAGGATACAGTAACAAGGATACAGTAACAAGGATACAGTAACAAGTATACAGTAACAAGGATACAGTAACAAGGATACAGTAACAAGTATACAGTAACAAGGATACAGTAACAAGTATACAGTAACAAGGATACAGTAATAAGTATACAGTAACAAGTATACCGTAACAAGTATACAGTAACAAGTATACAGTAACAAGTATACAGTAACAAGTATACAGTAACAAGTATACAGTAACAAGGATACAGTAACAAGGATACAGTAACAAGGATACAGTAACAAGTATACAGTAACAAGGATACAGTAATAAGTATACAGTAACAAGGATACAGTAACAAGTATACAGTAACAAGGATACAGTAATAAGTATACAGTAACAAGTATACCGTAACAAGTATACAGTAACAAGTATACAGTAACAAGTATACAGTAACAAGTATACAGTAACAAGTATACAGTAACAAGGGTACAGTAACAAGGATACAGTAACAAGGATACAGTAACAAGTATACAGTAACAAGGATACAGTAATAAGTATACAGTAACAAGGATACAGTAACAAGTATACAGTAACAAGGATACAGTAATAAGTATACAGTAACAAGTATACAGTAACAAGTATACAGTAACAAGCATACAGTAACAAGTATACAGTAACAAGGATACAGTAACAAGTATACAGTAACAAGTATACAGTAACAAGGATACAGTAACAAGGATACAGTAACAAGTATACCGTAACAAGTATACCGTAACAAGTATACCGTAACGAGTATACCGTAACAAGTATACCGTAACAAGTATACCGTAACAAGTATACCGTAACAAGTATACAGTAACAAGTATACCGTAACAAGTATACCGTAACAAGTATACAATAACAAGGATACAGTAACAAGGATACAATAACAAGTATACCGTAACAAGGATAGAGTAACAAGTATACAGTAACACGGATACCATAACAAGTATACCGTAACAAGGATACAGTAACAAGGATACAGTAACAAGTATACCGTAACAAGGATACAGTAACAAGTATACAGTAACACGGATACCGTAACACGTATACCGTAACAAGGATACAGTAACAATGATACAGTAACAAGGATACAGTAACAAGTATACCGTAACAAGGATACAGTAACAAGGATACAGTAACAAGTATACAGTAACACGTATACAGTAACAAGTATACCGTAACAAGGATACAGTAACAAGGATACAGTAACAAGTATACAGTAACACGGATACAGTAACAAGTATACAGTAACAAGTATACAGTAACAAGGATACAGTAACAAGTATACAGTAACAAGGATACAGTAACAAGGATACAGTAACAGGTATACAGTAACAAGTATACCGTAACAAGTATACAGTAACAAGGATACAGTAACAAGTATACAGTAACAAGGATACAGTAACAAGTATACAGTAACAAGGATACAGTAACAATTATACAGTAACAAGGATACAGTAACAAGGATACAGTAACACGGATATAGTAACAAGTATACAGTAACAAGGATACAGTAACAAGTATACAATAACAAGGATACAGTAGCAAGTATACAATAACAAGGATACAGTAACAAGTATACAATAACAAGTATACAGTAACACGGATACAGTAACAAGTATACAATAACAAGGATAGAGTAACAAGTATACAGTAACAAGTATACCGTAACAAGTATACCGTAACAAGTATACCGTAACAAGGATACAGTAACACGGATACAGTAACAAGGATACAGTAACAAGTATAGAGTAACAAGGATACAGTAACAATGATACAATAACAAGTATACAGTAACAAGTATACAGTAACAAGGATACAGTAACAAGTATACAGTAACAAGTATACAGTAACAAGGATACAGTAACAATGATACAATAACAAGTATACAGTAACAAGTATACAGTAACAAGGATACAGTAACAAGTATACAGTAACAAGGATACAGTAACAAGGATACAGTAACAATGATACAATAACAAGTATACAGTAACAAGTATACAATAACAAGGATACAGTAACAGGTATACAGTAACACGGATACAGTAACACGGATACAGTAACAAGTATACAATAACAAGGATACAGTAACAAGTATACAATAACAAGTATACAGTAACAAGTATACAGTAACACGGATACAGTAACAAGTATACAATAACAAGGATACAGTAACAGGTATACAGTAACAAGTATACAGTAACAAGTATACAGTAACAAGTATACAGTAACAAGGATACAGTAACAAGTATACCGTAACAAGGATACAGTAACAAGTATACAGTAACTAGTATACAGTAACAAGTATACAGTAACAAGTATGCAATAACAAGGATACAGTAACAAGTATACAATAACAAGTATACAGTAACACGGATACAGTAACAAGTATACAATAACAAGGATACAGTAACAAGTATACAGTAACAAGTATACAGTAACAAGTATACAGTAACAAGTATACAGTAACAAGGATACAGTAACAAGTATACAATAACAAGTATACAGTAACACGGATACAGTAACAAGTATACAATAACAAGGATACAGTAACAAGTATACAGTAACAAGGATACAGTATCACGGATACAGTAACACGGATACAGTAACAAGTATACAGTAACAAGGATACAGTAATAAGGATACAGTAACAAGTATACAGTAACAAGGATACAGTAACAAGTATACAGTAACAAGGTTACAGTAACAAGGATACAGTAACAAGTATACAGTAACAAGGATACAGTAACAAGTGTACAGTAACAAGTATACCGTAACAAGTATACAGTAACAATTATACCGTAACAAGTATACCGTAACAAGTATACAGTAACAAGGATACAGTAACACGGATACAGTAACAAGTATACAGTAACAAGGATACAGTAACAAGTATACAGTAACAAGGATACAGTAACAAGTATACAGTAACAAGTATACCGTAACAAGTATACAGTAACAAATATACCGTAACAAGGATACAGTAACAAGTATACCGTAGAGTATAGGGGGTTACCGTAGACGCGTTCCCGCCAAAAATAAGTCCTAGGAAAGAATCTAAAAAAAAACCGGTGATACCTCGTCAAATAAGTCCTACGTGTATATAAAACCCAACATTGGGGGGGGTTTTCTATAGGGCGAAAAAACACAATGAATAAAGACGTTTGTATAATTTACATAATGATTTTACTTTCGATATATCTTATAGTCTAACGCAGATTAAGAGTAATATTAAAAAAGCATATTAATCATCAACAAACCAATCATCTTTACCATATATGTTAGCATAATCTATACAATTTTGACAATTAGGATTAAAATATATACCACAATAGATTTGATGTTTATACATATGATATAAACGTTTAATCTTAATACAGATTTTACACAATTGAGGATTTATACAGCTACTACCGTATAATTCCTTATACAATTTATGTAATCGAAATTCATTAATTATAGGATTACAGTGAAAAATAATTGAAAAATGGTCTTTACTAAATCTATGTAAAGTTAATGTTGTATCATCATCATCATTATGTAATTGTCTATAAAAATCATATTCAAGAGGTGGAAAAAAATGCATAATTTTTTAGGTTTATAAGATGTAAACGTTTTTACCATTACATCATCATACGCTTTAGGTGGTATAAATATTTTATTCATACTTATAATACTAAATCATAGACTAAATTATATAAACATGTAATAGCTATTCTAATATATAAATGAAAATAACTATTAGTAGTATCATAAACATTATTAACAATAATTGTATCAGTTTTAGAAGTATACATATCTATAATAGAATTACTAAATGGTTGCCTACAATAAGGGTATTTAATAATTTTGGATATACAATTTTCACATATTAAATGCGTACATAAACATTGATTATTAAAATAATAATCTTGTTTATTATTTAAACAAATGGAACATTCATTATTCCATACCTCATAATATGTAGCCATTTTTATATATCTGTAATAAGATAAAGAGGACTAAATCCAGCTACATATAGATTATAATTACTATTTGATAAGTAACATAATTCCTCGGCATTAATTAAAATGGATTGAAATGGGAATAATAAATCGGTAATTCTATATACATACGCATTACCAACAATAGATTTCATTATTACATTACTATATACAAATCTACAATAAGGACATTTAGATAATTGAAGCATACATTTTTGACAAATAAGATGTTTACAAAGACATGGATTTTTAAAATAAAAATTGTCCTTATCAGTTAAACAAATAGAACATTCCTCATCTAATAATTTGAAAAAAGGATCCATTATTCCCACCCTAATGTTGTAGCTAATTCAAAGAGTTGTAATTGTATATATAATGTGCATGGTACATTTTTTGAGAAATTTGTATATTGTTTAGAATGAACAAAAAACGCTTCATTTTTATTTCTATATTTATCGGTAAATGCCAAAGTATCAGAACTAAAAGGTTTACGACAAAATGGACATGCTTCTAATTGCGAAATACACGTAATACATATAAAATGTATGCATTTACATTCATTAATATAAAAAATGTCTGTTTTTTGAAAACAGATAGTACATTCTTCACCCCACATCTCAAAGTATTGAAGCATTTTATAGTCTTATATATCAATCCACCCAATATGTATTGTAAATTTTATGAAACCATTAAGTTTCATAAACAATTTTGTCTCACCACATATACGTCACCATCCAGTAAATTTTTATGAAACCATTAAGTTTCATAAACAATTTTGTCTATGGAATCATATAAATCACTCATATCATTAACGATAGCATCAACTAGATCTTCATTCTCATCCCTTTCATTATTAAGTACTAATAAATGCTTATATTTAAACCAATTATTAAGTAATAGTTGTGGTACTAGTTTATTATTTAAGATTTCAGCACAGAATCATCACGTATTAGATTCATCTTCTTCACTATGATATTGTTCACTGTCAATCCCAAAACCATGTACTTGTTATAGTAGATATCTTTAGTCCATATTGTTGTTGTTGTATGGTATACATCTAGTTGTTCCTTCTTTGGCCGTTATGTTGAAATCGAATTCATATCGTTCTGTAAATTGAATATCTGTATCAGTTAATAGTTTACCATGAACTAATACGCCTTTATAGTTTTTGGAAGAATATCCAAGAAAGAACGGATTTACAGTATAAGCATCAATATTTAATTTGTAGTCGTTTTCTTTACACTCTTGTATTTTTAACGAAATACTTATTTTACATTTGTCACATGTAATATTATGTTCATTATCACGTAATTCAATCAAGTCCTCTTGATACTGTACATAATTTTTAAAATCCTGAACAATATCCTCATTTTTTTCAGACGGATATGGAAATTGTCTATACATTTTTACACAAAAACCCAATATTCGCAATAAAACATTATTGAGATAATTGTTTAGACAATGAAATAGAGAAAAAAATACATATATATATATTATTAATAGAATTCTCTAATAACAGTAGATATCCATATTTCTAATTCTTCATTAGTTAAATTCCAAAAATCAGTAGTATTTGCAAAATTACTAACAACTTCAAGTATTAGATTATCTAAAAAGTCTATAAATTTAAATGTATTTGAAGTGAAATCATTCCTACAATAAGGGCATTTAGTAAGTTTAGAGATACAATATAAACATATCAGAGATGTACATAGACATTCATTTTTGAAATAATAATCAGTATTAGTACGTAAACATATTGAACATTGTTCGCCCCATAATTCATAATAAACCATTTTTAAAAAATATTTTTTAATCTAACGGCTAACGTTTCAATTTGAGTATCAGTCATATCCCAAATATTGTTGAGAAGTTCTATTAACATAAGAATCTGTATTCACAATAGCCCATTGATGATTCTAGCGGCTAACCTTTCAATTTGAGTATCAGTCATATTCCAATATTGTTGAGAAGTTCTATTAACATAAGAATCTGTATTCACAATATCCCATTGATGATCATTTATATTAATATTAGAGTTTGTAGTAGTTGATGTTGAACAAGCATTAATATCAGAAAATGGGTTACGGCAAAAAGGACATTTATTATTAATTTTAAAACTACAATATGAGCATATAAGATGCTTGCATTTGCATTCATTAATAATATAAAAATCGTTGTTATCTAGAAGGCATATAGTACATTCCTCTCCCCAATATTCGCAAAAAAGCATTTTTAGACAATGAAATAGATAAAACAAATTCTTACATAAATCCGTTTAAAAAAAACAAAATTTCAATAAAAATTTAACAATGTCTTTGCATTATTCCTAAAAAATGCAATAACAATTTAATAGTCATTAATATAGCTTATGAAAAAACTATATGAAGAATGATAGAATAAAACGAAAATATATATATACAGTCAAAGGCCACTCATACTTGAAAAGCACTTAATTATTTTAACCAATGATGCTATATGGTATGTTGTAAATAAAACTCTTTAAAAACACTTAAATATAATAACCAATGAGAGGTTTGTAATGTTGTAAATAAAACACTTGAATGTACTATCCAATGAAATTGGTGTAAACAAGATACTTGAAGTCCTATAGAGAAAATATTTTTATAAAATAGTTATTAGAGATTGTGAAAGCCAATATCTAATATTAGTTAAAAGTAAACCCATTTGATTTTCCCCATACCAATTTGAAGATAAAATAGCTTTGGAATCATACAGATTTAAACCAATACCCCAAAATAGATCATGAGAACTAGCTTCGCCTAGTTTACAATGATTTGTATTTAAAAGAATAGTTAACAAATATTTATTTTGTTGATACTTATACATATTGCCTATAAACATAATTTCAAAACGCTTATTATTCCAAGAGTTTGAATTAAAGCCGTTAAAATATGTACCACCCAATTTTTTTTGTTTATATGGAGATGATTCATTAAGTATTTGTTTAGCTAATATATCTTTACCATAAGTAATACATTTAGTATATTGATAATATTGTTCAACACAATTAAATGTAATATTAGATTTATCTTTAAATGAACATATATACATATTACTAAATGGTGCATCACTACCATAGAATAAGATAACGTTATCTTTATGTATGATAGGCATTATTATAATGAATTAATATAAAAGTTATCAAATGCATTTATAGCCAAAAGGTATGGTATCAAAACGATTAATTATAATACGTTTTGTATAAACAGAACGAAATAGTTTTGTACGATTTTCACTAGTAACGGTTCTATCACGATTTTTTTTAATTTTTGAATTATAATATATGGTAGTTGCATAATTTTCACGATCATTAGCACAATCAACCATAGAATCAAAATTAATTAATTCAGATGTATTATAATCTAATGTTATACCTTTAACTTTACACTTTGTAATAGTTAAACCTTCAGAATCTATATATTTATAACCATAATTTTTAGGTCCTAAACCTACATATTCAATAATTTTTCCTGATGGTACCTCATCGGCCCAATAACCTAAACGACCATTAATAATAGGTATATCATAACAACCTGGGCGTTTAATATAAATACAACTATCTGTATCAAAATATAAAAGCCTATCATCTAATTTATTAAGTTCTCCATAAAGAACTAAACGTGCATATGCTGTAACATGTGCAGCAACAGGTACATTAGCTGATTCATGAGGCAAATATTCCTTATTTTTATCAGTATATGAGGCTAATAGAAAATGGCAATGATCAAAAAGTTCTAAAGAATGTACAGTAATATCTGGATTTTGCATTAGTTCTAAAAAATATTTAATATCACTAATATATTCCGTTTCAGTCATAGTATTATTTTGAGCATGTTTACCCCAAAGACAATTTAGCATAGCTTTAGCAAAAGCACGTAAACCTGGATTTTTAATTACTAAATCTAATAAAATACCTTCAGCCTTAAAATAATCATCTTTAAATTTAATTTCATCTTCTACAGTTTTAACCCATGATGGATAGCCACTAGCTTCTTGTTTAATTTTTAAGAATGTATTTATATATTCCGAATATACTTTATCTGACCAAACTTTCCAAGACCATAATTGATAAATGGTAATTATTTTATAGCCTAATTTAATAGCAGCTGTTATTTCTACCATAGTCCAAGTACCTATTAAACATCTATCATTTATATTATGATTACAAATAGCTATATTGTCCATTGCACATTTCATACATAGAGGAAATACCATTTTTTTATTACAATGAACTGGCAAAAGAGGTAGCCATAATGTTTGTGGTGGTAATATTTTACATTTTATTAAACCTCTATATTTAGTAATATTATCTATATCTATTTCTTCGGAAGTTAATATATCCGGATGTCCAATAGGATATTCCCTATATTTATTAACATAAGGATATAAACTACATACATCAACATATTTGATTTCCTCATCTGGTTTTACTTTATAATATATTTTAACAGAATTAGTACGGCCACCAAATAAAGAATCTCTAGGTCTAATAGGATCTAAATGTTGCCAAAATTTCGATATAAAAGTTCTATATTCTATATCAGCTTTACATAAACGATCAAATACACATTCCCACATATTAATTACCTTATAGCCTAATTTACGTAAGTTATCTGTTCTAGTAACAGTTGTTTTATATAAAACATCCATAGTTTTAGCTGAATAAGGATTAACTACATTACGCATTTTATAACAATTAATACAACCATGAAAAAAACAACCATTAAATTCATATATCGTATTTGTTTGCTCACAAAAACCATCAACATACATGTTACCAATTTTATATTCCCCACCATTTAAAGCATGTTTTATTTTAAGTTTCTGTTTAAAACTTTCGCCTTGAAGCCATCTAACTGCTTTAATTGAATAACGACATTTATTTGGGTAACCAGCATCAGATATAATAGCTAAAGAATGTTCAGGTAAATAGTTTTTTCTCCATGTTTTATTACATGCTCCAGGTAATGTTAGAGCTTCTGTAAATGGATTGATGCCTTCATTTTCAATAAATAGTTTAATAAACAAACCACAGCCACGTCTTAATATATCAACATCTGATATACAATATAAACGCATTTCGAGATCAAAATCAAAAACACATTTTTCAGATACTTTAAGATTATACCAATTTAAAAATGTTTTTCTAGCATCCGGATTCATCATACCCGGTTTATATAATTTTAATGGTAGATAAGGCCCAATATAACCATCATATTCTCCAGTATTAGCCCAAAAAGGAAACTAACCTTTAGATAATTCCAGAATACCAAATGTATTAGGAAATGCTGATAATTGCATTTGTAAGTAACTCAAAGAATCAATAAGTGTAACTCCAAAACATTTTAAAGATATTATATTATTACCTCTCATTATAATAGATGGTTTACATGTACCTTCTTGTATTAAATGCCTTAGTATAAACTGTGCATCATAACCTTTAGAATTATGAGCAACTGCGCAAATATTCCTATGTGCTGGTTGAAATAACCAAGTACAAAAATCTGTTAATGTTGTAGAACCTGAGAAGATTTTTTGTCTAGATTCTTTAGTACAACTACAAGGATCTTCTACAGGTTTCAATATACAAATATCACATACTTTATGAGCAACACAAACATTAGGTGAATGTTCCCCTGTAGAAAGAAACATACATTCAAAATCATAAAAAATGTATATTTGTTTTATAGTAGATATCTTGTTATATTTAGGAATAAAACAATCATGATTAGCCCCAACAATTTGTTTACAATATTTACATTTTCTAGAATCTGTACAAATATGAATTTTATTTGTAGCTATAATAGTTTGGTCACATTTTTTACATTTATAAACCTGAGAACAAATATTAGATTTTTTCTAATAAGTTTATGATTATCGTAGCAATTATCGCTACGAAATTTGCGTTTACAATCTACGCATATTTTGGTAGCAACATAAGTACATAAACCTTTAGCATAACAAACACATATTTCTGAACATCTATGTTTACCAATAGTACTATAAAATACATTACAACAATCACAGTAATAAGTGCGACCTTTAAAACCACATATACTAATAATACAATCAAAATGATGGTGATGATTATATAAATGTATAGATATGCCATTATTATGTGGAGAACTAAAAACTAAAAATCCATGTTGATCCCATATTTTGAGTTTATAATAAGGTTTTAAATGTTCACTCATTATGTTAAATTGTGTAAGATTACATTCTATATCACTAGGTATATCACAAGCAGCTAATAACTCTTTAGCCTGTTTAGATTGTGTTGGTTTATTAGAATATCTAATGTTTTTCCATTGAAGTTTCCATTCATGGGTATTAGTTTTATTAGCATTTGTTATACCCACACATATAGCTCTGGCAAAACACATACTATCTGTGGAATTCATAATTCTAATGATTGATTTCTTGATTTTCGTCATATTATCTATACTAATATGACTACCATAATGCATATTACATTTTCCACGGCCTCCTGGTATAATAGTATGTGTCATTTCCAAACGTAGACCTTTATCTTCCATTTGAAACGTTTTATTACTTTGTGCAACTTTTTGAATTTCACTTAATATGTTATTGCCATTAACTGTTGAAGCTGTTGCAAATGGTATGTGTATACCAAAGCCTAAAGTAGGATGCGTAACCGATATTCTAATTTTATCATTATCATCAACATTGCCATGTTTCTTTAAATCATTTACTATATCATCAAATATAGCTGGGGTATATCTTTTACCACCATCGATAACTAAATCATAAACTCTACTAGTTGTTTTAAATTTGCGAGAATGCCTAGCAGCGCGTTCCAATATTTCATATGTAGATTCTTCATTATTGGATGTTTCATTTTCAGATGATTCATCTTCAGATGATTGCGAATATGGTACTAGAGGCATAATTAATAGTTAATAAGAGTAATATAATTTTATCGCATCTTATATAGGCCTAGGTAGGTCTATAAATCTATAAAAGAAACAACTGAATAGTATTTAGGCACATTGTTAAAATCAATACCAGCAAACATGGACACTCGAGATTTCTCTAATTATAGGTGTTATAAATGTAACACCTTAGGACATTGTTCAGCAAATTGTAAAGCTTCAAAAGCTAAAATATTAACTGTTCAAGCACAATATTTGAAAGCAGCTAAATGTACAAAATGCAAGGAGTTAGGACATTATGCAACAGAATGCAGAGCTTCAAAATGTATGTTATGTTATCAAATAGGTCATAACAAAGATTCATGTATTGAAGAGAAATGCCTATGTTATAAATGCCATAACATAGGTCATTATCCTAATTCATGTCCTAATGATGAAAAATTAAAAAATATTACATGTTTTAAATGTAATCAGAAAGGACATTATGCTAATTATTGTAAAATAATGTTATGTTCTAATTGTGGAGGCAATGATCATTTAAGTAGTGTGTGCCCAGAAGTTAGATTATGCTATAAATGTCATATGCCAGGACATTTTTCATCTAACTGCGAAATAACAACAGAAATTAAAGAGGATATTCAAGAACCAACGCCTAATCAACAGGCAATGATAAATTTAGAAGAACAAACCTATACAGATACAGATAATACAACAATCATTAGTGAGGATGATGATAATGAATGGTTAGGAAAATCCTTATTGAAAATTGAAGGCTCAACGAATAAAACGAATGAGGTTAAGAAATTGAAGAAGAATAATAATAAAGATTTACGAAAACGCCGATATTTTGATGTACTGGATACATTTGCCAATGATAATAAAAAAAAATATACATTTTAGAAGGTTATCTAAGCCTATATTGTATATAAATAACTAATAATGAATCATTATAATAAACGTTTACAGCCTGTAAGATGTATAATATGTAATTATAAATTATATATTAGAACAGACATTTATTGTAATAAGTGTAAATATTATAATATGTATACAAAAATACATGATTATAAATATCCGACAAAAAAATATGATACTTGCAATTGAAGGCAATATTGGTGCTGGTAAAAGTACACTATTAAAACGTATATACGTTTAATGATACATATATATATCCAGAGAGAATAGAAGAATGGACATGTGTACATGGACTTAAAAGCGATTACAATTTATTGTATTTAGGAAAAAAGGATCCAATAAAATATGCATTTCCTTTTCAAATAACTACTTTAGAAAGTCATAGAAAAAATTTATATGAAATAAATGGTAAATCTGGTAACCATTTCTGTGAAAGATCCCAATATAGTTGTAGAAATGTGTTTACTAGATATTGTGTGGATAATAATACAATAGATGATTGCCAATTAGCCGTATACGATAATATGGTATCTAATATGCAAAAACCTGAACATATATTATATATTAATACGCCAGCCATTATTTGCTTACAAAGAATAAGAAGAAGAAAAAGACCTGAAGAAGATCAATTAGACTTAGAGTATTTAAATACGCTACATATATACCATCAAGAATGGTTATCTAAAGAACAAATACCTATAACTGTGTTAAATTATGAAGATAATATAGAACAAATAATGAATACAATACGTACTGTTTTAAGCATCCATGCTTAATGTTTTGTAGGAGCGTCATTACATGAAATCTTCTTTTTACCAATACTAGGATATTTCATAGAACTTTTATGTTTTTTAGCATGTTCATATTCAGCTGTTTCATATTTTTGCTTTTTCATAGACTTTTCCTTCGTGCTCTTATTATATTTAGTAATCTTAGGCATATTAATCTTAGGCACTTTTACTGAATCATACGGTAATTCATTATTAATTGAAAATGCCGAAAATGTAACAGGAACTTTCATTTCCTCTGGTACAAATATTATGCGCTTATTTTCCATTAATTTAGAAATTTCTTTATTACATTCTACTAGAACCTCTAAAGATGCTCTTATATGCGTAGAATTATAATTTAATAATTTTAATTCAACTAATATATCACTATTAACATTACCAGTTGTAGGCTGATACGGTTTATCTTGATCTTGAATATAAGGTATATCATCAAATACTTTATTATCTAATACAGGTAAACCACAATCAGCCATACAAGTTTCTAATATGTCTTCCATATTTATAAAATTCATAATAATACCCAAAAGATACAATAAAGCTTGTTTGTATATTTTAATTAAACATAAGTTTTTTATAAGGGATGTTTTAAAATCACTTAAGAATATTTAGCCAATAAGAGCAATATTATTGGTCTTCATATAAATTGTTTATCTATATTTTATACAATAACATGTATTTCTGCACATATTTTTGTTACATAACAACATGTTTATTATATTAAGTGTTTTGTTTACATTTACAATAACATGTATTTCTGCACGTATTTTTGTTACATAACAACATGTGTATGTACGTATACATTATATTAAGTGTTTTGTTTATACTTACATAACTTAAAAATATTTTATAAACAACATGTTTATGCACGTATACAATAATCCTATATATGTAAATTATAAAAATAAAATATCATACACTGTATATAATTTGTTTGTTATTGTTGTTTTTTAAAAATGGATACAAATATTATATTTCAACACCCTAGTAATATATTTGTAGCCGGGCCTAGTGGTAGCGGTAAAACAGTCACAGTTGCTAAGATAGTAAAATATAGAAATGTTTTATTTGACAAATCTATAGGCCATGTATATTGGTGTTATAAAGAATGGCAATTACAATATGAAAATGTTTCCTATAAACCCAGATGAACCATATATGATAATATTTGATGATATGATGGGTACTGAATATGAAGATAAAATAGTATTATGGTTTACAAGAAAAGGCCATCATAGAGGTGCTACATGTATATATATAACACAAAATTTATATCAACAGAGTAAGAATTCTAGAACTATAAATTTAAATTCAAAATATATGATATTATTTAAGAATAGTAGAGATAAAGGCCAAATTATAGTTTTAGCTAGGCAATCACAAATAAAACATTTATTAGATGCATATAAAAATGCTACCGAAACACCATATGGTTATTTATTAGTAGACTTTCATCCTATAACTAACGAAAAATATAGACTAAAAACCGATATTTTTCCTCATAGTGACGGTACAGGTGCCCGAATATATATTTAAAAATATGACTATATACGATATAATAAAACGTTTAATGCAGGAACAAAATCCTGATAAACGTGAACAATTATTATCTAGAGGTGATAATCGTTTAATGAAATGGTTTATATCAATAGCTAACGCTATATTAGATAATAAAATATCTATGCCTAAACAAACTATAAAGTTTATGAATAAACATAAAAATATTATAAAAACTATAGGAGATAGTAGTACATCTACAGTGGATAGAAAAAAATTATTACTTACTAAAGGTGGTTCAGGTTTTTTAGGCGGTGTAATGATACGTACATTTATGAATTGGAAGAGTGGTAAAAAAGTTATTAAACCTAAAAAATCTAGAACGTTAAGAAAAAAGTTATTAAGACTAAAAAATCTAGAATAATTAAGAAAAAAAACCAAAAAACAAAAAAAAAAAAAAAAAAAAATGAACATATAGAAACGACACCTACCAGTACTATATTACAAACAATGACGCCTATTAGTAGTCATACAACATCTTTAGGTATAGATACACCTGAAGGATTTAGTCCCGATATTTCATCATTATCTAATGATTATGGATTAGGTAGACCTTTAGCATGGTCACCATTAAATAAAAAATCTAATAGAGTTGAATTACCGTCTATAACATCATTTTTAAATCGTATAACACCTACTAAAAATTATACATCACCATTAATAACTAATTGGAATAATATAGCCGATAAACCGTTAAATACACGAATAAATATTGATATTGATGATTTATCTCAATACTTATAATTAGTCATAATATCTTTTTTATTATAAATACTATATGTAATTAATAAATATAGTCATTTAAGGTAAGAGTATCATGGCAGGAAAACGTCATATAAAAAGGTATAGAACTCATAAAAGGCATATAAAAATACGTAAATTAGGTAGAAGAAATCAAAGAGGTGGTATACCATTATCATTAGTAGCTCTAGGTGCTGGTCTATTAACACCTATTATAGCCGATGGTGTTAAAGATCTTATAAAACGTTTAAACGTATAATTATAATGCCATTAATGTATTATAAGTTATCATGAAAACGTTTAAAAAAAAACAACCTTTAATAAAACGCTACGGTAAATATTTATTAGGTTTACGTAATACACCCGATATATTTAAACGTAATGTAATAAAAAGATGCGATAATTGTTTAATAAAATGTATATGCGAATGTTGCCATAATGTTTTAAAGGGTAGTGTTAACATGAATAATAATCATAAGACATCATTAAAGCATTGGAGTAAGGATATACGTTTATTAGCCGATAAAACTATAGCTACTAAACGTAAACGTAAATTAATAACGCCTCAGTTAATAAATATATTAATTGATAGTATAAAAACTAAAGTAGAAAACACAATATGAATAAAATGGTATTAGTGCCTGAGGCACATGTAGAGGAATTAAAACGTTTACGTTTATATCAAAGAGCTAAATTACCACCTAAACCAGAAATAATACAGACTGTAGATATACAAAACAAAATTGATGAATTAATGACTAATCCTAATATATCTAATACAGATAAAATGCATAAGTATGGTGAATTTATGCTAAAATATAATAGTTTTAAAGATCAAGCTACAGATATAGATGATACAACATCAAAAGCACCTACATATGTATCTGATTTAATAACGCCTATATCTAATGATAATATAATTACGAATATACCTAAAAGTATGCAAATACCTATACATAAATTATTAGATCAAATAAAAAATAATACTAATATTACATGGGATGATAAAGGTATTGTAAGTATTAACGGTAAGGTTATAGTAGGCAGTAATATAAATGATATTATGAATGATGCTGCTAGAGAAAGAAAATCTAGAATGAATGCTATAGGTTGGATAGATGTTGCTGAAGAGTTAATAAATAAAAAACAATATATAAATGCAGGTAATAAAAGATGGAATACATATGTAAATAAAAAGGTTACACCAATAAAACCATTAACACCATCTAGAATAACACATTCGCCGATAAGGCCATCTAAAAAAAACGATCATCACAACGTGAACAAGATACATCATGGGAAAAATGGTAGATAAAA
>CM026397.1:52767125-52786897 GCA_014843695.1 Archivesica marissinica
GCCGCTACGAATTAAATAAATGGATGCGTTCTGATTTACAAATAAGACCACATGTAAAATTTAAATTTATAATATTTAACATTTAGCAATGAATATGGTTACGAAGGGTTTACTACTCGGCCATGTTATACAACTTTGCAACAACTTCAATTTTGTATGTTTGGTTTTGTGTTTTGTTGCGTCTTTTGACCTTCTCCTTGTTAGAAATAAAGAACTATTTTGCTTTAATTATAAGACACATATCAGATAAATATTACATGTATTTACACATAGATATAAATATAAATGGCTGTGGGAGCTCATTTGTATAAAATGTATGCTTTATGTTTGCACTGTTCGCTAACTGTATATAATATGTATATATGTCCTCATGGGCTTGACAGCCTATTGGAATTTAATAAAATAAATTGTCAAACTGTAACATTGTGACAAGAACCTTGGTGTGAACAACTCAAACTTTAGCTTCAGAACGCACACCGTAAATATAGCATATTGTAAATGATATGATATGTTTACCGATGTTAATTCCCGTCACAATGGCATACAAACTATGCTGTTACACGCAAGATGGTAGTAGGTATAGGATATAAGCCGAAAACGATCCAATACCTAACATATTGGACTAAGGGAGGCCCCTAGCGCCCAACACAGCAGTGACAATACCTAACATATTGGACTAAGGGAGGCCTCTAGCGCCCAACACAGCAGTGACAATACCTAACATATTGGACTAAGGGAGGCCTCTAGCGCCCAACACAGCAGTGACAATACCTAACATATTGGACTAAGGGAGGCCCCTAGCGCCCAACACAGCAGTGACAATACCTAACATATTGGACTAAGGGAGGCCCCTAGCGCCCAACACAGCAGTGACAATACCTAACATATTGGACTAAGGGAGGCCCCTAGCGCCCAACACAGCAGTGACAATACCTAACATATTGGACTAAGGGAGGCCTCTAGTGCCCAACACAGCAGTGACAATACCTAACATATTGGACTAAGGGAGGCCCCTAGCGCCCAACACAGCAGTGACAATACCTAACATATTGGACTAAGGGAGGCCCCTAGCGCCCAACACAGAAGTGACAATACCTAACATATTGGACTAAGGGAGGCCCCTAGCGCCCAACACAGCAGTGACAATACCTAACATATTGGACTAAGGGAGGCCCCTAGCGCCCAACACAATGACAATATTTTACATATTGGATCCTTATGCGGATTATATCTTACTTAAAACACAGATTTATAAATGTGCTTTACACCGTGCACGTAAAAGAACCAGAGGAAACTTTGGAATTGGTCTCTATCTGTATCGTTGGAGGATAGTGCAATGATGAAACATAACATTGGTATTTAAGAACATGTAATCAACACGAACAAGACCGGAGCAGTGGTTATCACACTATGCTTGACATATATGGGCTGCAGGTTCAAATCTAAAATCTCTTCAGGATGCGTCGCTCATATGGGTAACCGATAGCGACGATAAATAAGCGTAAAAAACACAAAAGTATCGGATGAATTTTACAAGGTGAATAGATTTTCAAAGTAAAGTAATTCAAAGTTGTATATGTCCTTGCAATACTGACAAGTTACTCTCTATATATCGTCGAAGTGTTTTTCTATAAAGTTGTTTTTATACATTATGATTGTACACAAACATTGTATGCAATATGTTCACAGCAACAATTTCGGTACTATGATGTGTTCCTTTTTTCCATTCTGCATTGTCGAATATAGCATCCCACTTTAGTTCATCTGTCTTCTATCCGAATACCAGTCCTTGTCCGAAATACTGCTCGGAGGGGAACCATACTGCTCGGAGGGGAACCATACTGCTCGGAGGGGAACCATGTGTCGTCCTTCACATATAATAGATGGAGAGTCCCCACATGGCACGCGCTGTTGCAGCCACTTTAAGCACAAACCAAACAAACTGTCTGGGGTTATCGTACTTGTCAGGAGAGTTGTTGAACAAAGTATGTGTTTGTCAGTTAATTTCTCACTATTGTCTCTAAATCGATTGTTAAATTATTTTTTAAGTTGATGTTACTGGTTCATATTTACGTTCACCATTCATAAGAGATTCGTGATAGTGAAAAGCATGATCGTGTGCTTACGTTTATTTATCGTCGCTACCGGTTGCCCATATGAGCGACGACATGATGGAGATGGAGGGAGCGTTATGCACTATTGTTATAGAAATACCAAGCATTTCATTGTCGGTCAACATTACAGTTCCTATACAAAGCAGTAACACTTGTTGTTGTTTTTTTTAACACTATATGAAGTGTCACATTATATAGGCCCATTGGGCCGGGTGAGGAATGTTAAAATGCTTTTGTTAATATACACATGTCACAATAATAAATCATTTACTTACTTACGTACTTATATATTTGAAAGTAGATCGGGTATGTATTCAAGAAGGTTTGCAAATGTATAAAATGTTTATGTCACGAAATGAGACAATTAAATCTTAAACATGCCTAGTACATTTCTCAAACAATGATCCTGTGAAATTCGTAATAGCGCAGTGGTAGTGCATTCGTTTCAGGCGCAAAAGGCCCGGAGTTCGAGCCCCGCTGGAGCCGTTACGAGTGTACCCTAAGGCATGGAATTTACATTCCATAGTGCCACTTAGGAATGAGGTCTCGAGAGTGATTAATATAAGGTGTTAGAACTTTCTTGGAAATATTAACTATTTATTGTGGTTGGTATAAAGTTACGATTAATTATATTAAATTTACGCCAAAATAATCATGAGACGTGTACCTTAAATATGTTAAATTGCTTATTTTGACAGATAATTCATCTCCAGCCTTAAGTTGTACAAGAGATGATATATAACTGCTATATAAATTGAAGTGTTTGTTGCTGGATATGGTGTGTGGCTGAACGCTGGAGATCACTTCCATTTCTGCCTCGTCCACAATATTAAACTTATAGATTCCGTGCTTGATTGGTTTGCTGGTATCCTTCACATTGGGTACACCGGTTTCATGGATGCATGGTTCAAACAAATCGACAGACGAATAAATGAAATATGCACCGGAAACGGGGACTACTAATCGGCCGTTTATGTAGCGGATACCGTATCGCGCAAAGCCGCTTGTGTCATAGAGTTCCCTCCCGTGGCGCCACAGTCTTATCGGTGTCATGTCTGATCCTAGATCACCTGGTGAAACATAACATTGGTATTTAAGGGCATGCAATCCACCCGAACAAGAGCGGATCAGTGGTTATCACACTAGACTTGAAATATATTCAAATTTAAAATGACGAATATCTTCAGGAGGCGTCGCTCATGTTGGCAACCGGTAGCGACGATAAATAAACGCAAACCACGCCTAATTTGCACTTCGTAGGTTAAGGCACTGTGATATGATTAGTCACCTTTAACAATAACGATACCGGACATTTAATAGTTTATATTAATAATACAACTACTATGTGTACATTTTACTACTATTTTACTGTCAATAGTAGTAGTATATATCCAGTTGGCTTGCGGAAGGTCGGTGGTTCTACCAGGGTGTCGGTATGTGACTTAAATACTGCTTTGAGGGCCACCATGGGTCTTCCTCCACCAATCACAGCTGGAGAGTCGCCATATGCCATAAGCTGTATGTGCGACTTCTAAAACTCCAAATCAACACATCAATATTATTAATGTTATGGTTATAGCATGCATGTGTTATATTATAACGGGAGGTTGTTCATTTGGTAATTGACCGTAACATGTTTAAAATTTGACTAACTTGAAATCACATGTATATGACAGCAATCACAATCTCTAATCACCCTCTAACTTGAATATCTCAGTGTACAGCAGATTCTAGAAAACAGTATGTCCGATTAGCGCAGTAGTTAGCGCGCTCCATCTCACCAATGTAACCCGTGTTCGATCCTCGGATCGGGAAGTATGTGAGATGGTACGGTGGTCGCCAGATCGGACATGTGGGCTTTCTCCGGTTACACCGGTTTCCTGTCACACGAATGACCACATAATACGCTTTCATCCGCGCAAACGAGAGTGATTAATATAAGCTTCGCAGTCGTTGTAAAATAAATAAAGTTTAAACTTTAGTTTATACAAATTTATTTTAGCTCAATTGCGAAACAAGTTCTTATAACTTATGTTAATCACTCTCGAGACCTTATTCCTGGTGGAATCCATCGCCACGATGGAGAGAGAAGAGGCAACGTCGACTTTAAATGCCTTGCCTAAGGGCACAATCGTAACGGCTCCAGCGAGGCTCGAACTCCGGACCTTTCGCACCTGAAGCGAAGTTTAAACTTTAGGAGCCCGTATCAAGAGATTTTAACGTATAATTAAGTTATAAATTAGCGCCATACTTGCTCTAGGTTCAGGCTGTCGTTTTCCTGTAAGCTTGGCAGCAGGTTTCATTTCCCAGAACGATTTATCGTAGATGGCCATTAATTGTACTTTGTTCGTTTCCAGGTAATCCTGTTGTAGTTTTATGTCCTCTGTCTGCATGCGTTCATATGTATGTGTAATGGTCTGTGTAGATTGTAAAACATATCAATAAACCAATCTGTCCGCTTCTCATCAATGCGACCCGGGTTTGATCCTCGGACCGGGAAGTATGTGAAATGGTACGATGGACGCCAGATCGGACATGTGGGGTTTCTCCAGGTACTCGGTTTCCTCCCACGTGAATGATGAATATAAGTTGTTAAAACTTGCTTAGCAATCGTTGTAAATTAAATCAAGCTTAAGCCCCAACCCCCCAACCCCAATAAACTTAATTTGAATTTGAAATCACGAAACTAGTGGAACACGAGACGCTTTGTAAGACGCTAGATAAACTTGAGCGGGAAATGTTATCATGATGCGTTCAAGGTTAGTTTATATTTAAATGTGACCTGTAATACTGTTAGGGCGATACACATTTTAATTGTTATGTCATGTTTATCACTAAGAGGCGCATTGTAACATAGCATTACAGACACGACCTAATGAACGACATTGCTGGTTTCTCACATTACCCCCCTTGGCAGAAAAAGTCCGATTTATCCCGAAATGTATATTGGTCATTTTAGTCGGAATCCTTTGTTTTTATTGTTGTTCTCTCTAACCATAGCTTGAGGATAGAACGGTCCTTACATATATATGTGGATAGAACGGTCCTTACAGATATATGTGGATAGAACGGTCCTTACATATATATATATGGATAGAACGGTCCTTACATATATATATGTGTGGATAGAACTGTCCTTACATATATATATATATATATATATATATATATATATATATATATATATATATATATGTGTGTGGATAGAACGGTCCTTACAGATATATGTGGATAGAACGGTCCTTACAGATATATGTGGATAGAACGGTCCTTACATATATATATATATATATATGTGTGTGGATAGAACGGTCCTTACAGATATATGTGGATAGAACGGTCCTTTCATATATATGTGGATAGAACGGTCCTTACATATATATGTGGATAGAACGGTCCTTACAGATATATGTGGATAGAACGGTTCTTACATATATATGTGGATAGAACGGTCCTTACATATATATATGTAGATAGAACGGTCCGTACATATATATGTGGATAGAACGGTTCTTACATATATATGTGGATAGAACGGTCCGTACATATATGTGTGGATAGAACGGTTCTTACATATATATGTGGATAGAACGGTCCTTACATATATATGTGGATAGAACGGTCCTTACAGATATATGTGGATAGAACGGTCCTTACATATATATATATGGATAGAACGGTCCTTACATATATATATGTGTGGATAGAACTGTCCTTACATATATATGTGGATAGAACGGTCCTTACAGATATATGTGGATAGAACGGTCCGTACATATATATGTGGATAGAACGGTCCGTACAGATATATGTGGATAGAACGGTCCGTACATATATATGTGGATAGAACGGTCCGTACATATATATGTGGATAGAACGGTCCGTACATATATATGTGGATAGAACGGTCCGTACAGATATATGTGGATAGAAAACCAGAATAAATCTTAACATAATAATAATAATAACAATAATAATAATAGAACATTCGAATATAATTTACGTACATTTATAATACTATCAGTTGACAGTTAGAATGAAAATATATACAAAATAAAACCAGCTTACTCTCTCTAGATATGCATGCAGTAGATCCGTGCTTTTACCGCATCCTAGTGTTCCAAATTCGTTGGGAAGGCATATTTGATTAGTTATTACTGTTGTAGGTAGATCCGGCATGGACCACACCAGGCCCAACACCACCGATAAACCTACCGTCACACACAACAAGACAGCGAGAACAATATGTTTAACCACATAATCCATTTCGGACATAAGTTGGCGACAGTTGTTAACTGATATTTAATAATAAATGTTGTGACGGTAGACACGTATTGGTTTGGCTTGTATAGTGTGTGCAAGTTTCTACCGCTGGATTGTATAGAGACCTGGATCAATACACACGCCACTATATTTTAACTATCTTGTTCCCTTATGTATGTCTAAATATAGCCATCTTGTTATTTTCCAAAATATTCCTTAACGTTTAAAGCATGTTTTAAAATAAATAGATCTGATAGACGTATATATAAACGACACGTTGTTAAGCAGTGTACAAGTAGTATGTACTATACTTTAATGTGACACACTTGGTGTAAGTACGCTCGTTGTAAAACACTATGATGTAAGCACGCTCATTGTAACACACTATGGTGTAAGCATGCTCGTTGTAACACACTATGGTGTAAGCCTATAACACACTATGGTGTAAGCACGCTCGTTGTAACACACTATGGTGTAAGTCCGCTCGTTGTAACACACTATGGTGTAAGCACGCTCGTTGTAGCACACTATGGTGTAAGCACGCTCGTTGTAACACACTATGGTGTAAGCCTATAACACACTATGGTGTAAGCACGCTCGTTGTAACACACTATGGTGTAAGCCTATAACACACTATGGTGTAAGCACGCTCGTTATAACACACTATGGTGTAAGCACGCTCGTTGTAGCACACTATGGTGTAAGCACGCTCGTTGTAACACATTATGGTGTAAGCCTATAACACACTATGGTGTAAGCACGCTCGTTATAACACACTATGGTGTAAGCACCCTCGTTGTAACACAATATGGTGTAAGCACGCTCGTTGTAACACACTATGGTGTAAGCATACTCGTTGTAACACACTATGGAGTAAGCACGCTCGTTGTAACACACTATGGTGTAAGCACGCTCGTTGTAACACACTATGGTGTAAGCCTATAACACACTATGGTGTAAGCACGCTCATTGTAACACACTATGGTGTAAGTAAGCTCGTTGTAACACACTATGGTGTAAGCACGCTCGTTGTAACACACTATGGTGTACGCACGCTCGTTGTAACACACTATGGTGTAAGTACGCTCGTTGTAACACACTATGGTGTAAGCACGCTCGTTGTAACACATATGGTGTAAGCATGTTGTAACACACTTGGTGTGTGTTGTAACACACTATGGTGTAAGCACGCTCGTTGTAACACACTATGGTGTAAGCACGCTCGTTGTAACACACTATGGTGTAAGCACGCTCGTTGTAACACACTATGGTGTAAGCACGCTCGTTGTAACACACTATGGTGTAAGCACGCTCGTTGTAACACACTTTGGTGTAAGCACGCTCGTTGTAACACACTATGGTGTAAGCACGCTCGTTGTAACACACTATGGTGTAAGCACCCTCGTTGTAACACACTATGGTGTAAGCACGCTCGTTGTAACACACTGTGGTGTAAGCACGCTCGTTGTAACACACTATGGTGTAAGCACCCTCGTTGTAACACACTATGGTGTAAGCACGCTCGTTGTAACACACCATGGTGTAAGCACGCTCGTTGTAACACAATGTGGTGTAAGCCTGTAACACACTATGGTGTAAGCACACTCGTTGTAACACACTATGGTGTAAGCACGCTCGTTGTAACACACTATGGTGTAAGCACGCTCGTTGTAACACACTATGGTGTAAGCACGCTCGTTGTAACACACTATGGTGTAAGCACGCTCGTTGTAACACACTATGGTGTAAGCACGCTCGTTGTAACACACTATGGTGTAAGCACGCTCGTTGTAACACACTATGGTGTAAGCCTGTAACACACTATGGTGTAAGCACGCTCGTTGTAACACACTATGGTGTAAGCACGCTCGTTGTAACACACTATGGTGTAAGCACGCTCGTTGTAACACACTATGGTGTAAGCACGCTCGTTGTAACACACTATGGTGTAAGCACGCTCGTTGTAACACACTATGGTGTAAGCCTATAACACACTATGGTGTAAGCACGCTCGTTGTAACACACTATGGTGTAAGCACGCTCGTTGTAACACACTATGGTGTAAGCACGCTCGTTGTAACACACTATGGTGTAAGCACGCTCGTTGTAACACTATGGTGTAAGCACGCTCGTTGTAACACACTTGGTGTAAGCCTATAACACACTATGGTGTAAGAACGCTCGTTGTAACACACTATGGTGTAAGCCTTAACACAATATGGTGTAAGCACGCTCGTTGTAACACACTATGGTGTAAGCACCCTCGTTGTAACACACTATGGTGTAAGCACGCTCGTTGTAACACACTATGGTGTAAGCACGCTCGTTGTAACACACTATGGTGTAAGCACGCTCGTTGTAACACAATATGGTGTAAGCCGTGTTGTAACACACTATGGTGTAAGCACGCTCGTTGTAACACACTATGGTGTAAGCACGCTCGTTGTAGCACACTATGGTGTCAGTACGCTCGTTGTAACACACTATGGTGTAAGCTCGCTCGTTGTAACACACTATGGTGTAAGCATACTCGTTGTAACACACTATGGTGTAAGCACGCTCGTTGTAACACACTATGGTGTAAGCACGCTCGTTGTAACACACTATGGTGTAAGCACGCTCGTTGTAACACACTATGGTGTAAGCACGCTCGTTGTAACACACTATGGTGTAAGCCTATAACACACTATGGTGTAAGCACGCTCGTTGTGACACACTATGGTGTAAGTACGCTCGTTGTAACACACTATGGTGTAAGCACGCTCGTTGTAACACACTATGGTGTAAGCACGCTCGTTGTAACACTATGGTGTAAGCACGAGTGTTGTAACACACTTTGGTGTAAGCCTATAACACACTATGGTGTAAGAACGCTCGTTGTAACACACTATGGTGTAAGCCTATAACACACTATGGTGTAAGCACGCTCGTTATAACACACTATGGTGTAAGCACCCTCGTTGTAACACAATATGGTGTAAGCACGCTCGTTGTAACACACTATGGTGTAAGCATACTCGTTGTAACACACTATGGTGTAAGCACGCTCGTTCTAACACACTATGGTGTAAGCACGCTCGTTGTAACACACCATGGTGTAAGCACGCTCGTTGTAACACACTATGGTGTAAGCACGCTCGTTGTAACACACTATGGTGTAAGCACGCTCGTTGTAACACACTATGGTGTAAGCACGCTCGTTGTAACACACTATGGTGTAAGCACGCTCGTTGTAACACACTATGGTGTAAGCACGCTCGTTGTAACACACTATGGTGTAAGCACGCTCGTTGTAACACACTATGGTGTAAGCACGCTCGTTGTAGCACACTATGGTGTAAGCACGCTCGTTGTAACACACTATGGTGTAAGCACGCTCGTTGTAACACACTATGGTGTAAGCACGCTCGTTGTAACACACTATGGTGTAAGCCTATAACACACTATGGTGTAAGCACGCTCGTTGTAACACACTATGGTGTAAGCACGCTCGTTGTAACACACTATGGTGTAAGCACGCTCGTTGTAGCACACTATGGTGTAAGCACCCTCGTTGTAACACAATATGGTGTAAGCACGCTCGTTGTAACACACTATGGTGTAAGCACGCTCGTTGTAACACACTATGATGTAAGCACGCTCGTTGTAACACACTATGGTGTAAGCACGCTCGTTGTAACACACTATGATGTAAGCACGCTCGTTGTAACACACTATGGTGTAAGCACGCTCGTTGTAACACACTATGGTGTAAGCCTATAACACACTATGGTGTAAGCACGCTCGTTGTAACACACTATGGTGTAAGCACGCTCGTTGTAACACACTATGGTGTAAGTACGCTCGTTGTAACACACTATGGTGTAAGCACGCTCGTTGTAACACACTATGGTGTAAGCACGCTCGTTGTAACACACTATGGTGTAAGCCTATAACACACTATGGTGTAAGCACGCTCGTTGTAGCACACTATGGTGTAAGTACGCTCGTTTTAACACACTATGGTGTAAGCACGCTCGTTGTAACACACTATGGTGTAAGCACGCTTGTTGTAACACACTTTGGTGTAAGCCTATAACACACTATGGTGTAAGAACGCTCGTTGTAACACACTATGGTGTAAGCCTATAACACACTATGGTGTAAGCACGCTCGTTATAACACACTATGGTGTAAGCACCCTCGTTGTAGCACAATATAGTGTAAGCACGCTCGTTGTAACACACTATGGTGTAAGCATACTCGTTGTAACACACTATGGTGTAAGCACGCTCGTTGTAACACACTATGGTGTAAGCACGCTCGTTGTAACACACTATGGTGTAAGCACGCTCGTTGTAACACACTATGGTGTAAGCACACTCGTTGTAACACACTATGGTGTAAGCACGCTCGTTGTAACACACTATGGTGTAAGCACGCTCGTTGTAACACACTATGGTGTAAGCACGCTCGTTGTAACACACTATGGTGTAAGCACGCTCGTTGTAACACACTATGGTGTAAGCACGCTCGTTGTAACACACTATGGTGTAAGCACGCTCGTTGTAACACACTATGGTGTAAGCACGCTCGTTGTAACACACTATGGTGTAAGCACGCTCGTTGTAACACACTATGGTGTAAGCACGCTCGTTGTAACACACTATGGTGTAAGCCTATAACACACTATGGTGTAAGCACGCTCGTTGTAACACACTATGGTGTAAGTACGCTCGTTGTAACACACTATGGTGTAAGCACGCTCGTTGTAACACACTATGGTGTAAGCACGCTCGTTGTAACACACTATGGTGTAAGCACGCTCGTTGTAACACACTATGGTGTAAGCCTATAACACACTATGGTGTAAGAACGCTCGTTGTAACACACTATGGTGTAAGCACGCTCGTTGTAACACACTATGGTGTAAGCACCCTCGTTGTAACACAATATGGTGTAAGCACGCTCGTTGTAACACACTATGGTGTAAGCATACTCGTTGTAACACACTATGGTGTAAGCACGCTCGTTGTAACACACTATGGTGTAAGCACGCTCGTTGTAACACACTATGGTGTAAGCACGCTCGTTGTAACACACCATGGTGTAAGCACGCTCGTTGTAACACACTATGGTGTAAGCACGCTCGTTGTAACACACTATGGTGTAAGTACGCTCGTTGTAACACACTATGGTGTAAGCACGCTCGTTGTAACACACTATGGTGTAAGCACGCACGTTGTTACACACTATGGTGTAAGCACGCTCGTTGTAACACACTATGGTGTAAGCACGCTCGTTGTAGCACACTATGGTGTAAGCACGCTCGTTTTACACACTATGGTGTAAGCACGCTCGTTGTAACACACTATGGTGTAAGCCTATAACACACTATGATGTAAGCACGCTCGTTGTAACACAATATGGTGTAAGCCTATAACACACTATGGTGTAAGCACACTCGTTGTAACACACTATGGTGTAAGCACGCTCGTTGTAACACACTATGATGTAAGCACGCTCGTTGTAACACAATATGGTGTAAGCCTATAACACACTATGGTGTAAGCACGCTCGTTGTAACACACTATGGTGTAAGTACGCTCGTTGTAACATAATATGGTGTAAGCACGCTCGTTGTAACACACTATGGTGTAAGCACCCTCGTTGTAACACACTATGGTGTAAGCACGCTCGTTGTAACACACTATGGTGTAAGCACGCTCGTTGTAACACACTATGATGTAAGCACGCTCGTTGTAACACAATATGGTGTAAGCCTATAACACACTATGGTGTAAGCACGCTCGTTGTAACACACTATGATGTAAGCACGCTAGTAGTATAGGGTGTCACTCTAGACGCGTTCCCGCCAAAAATAAGTCCTAGGAAAGAATCTTAAAAAAAACCGGTGATACCGTCAAATAAGTCCTACGTGTATATAAAACCCCACATTGGGGGGTTTTCTATAGGGCGAAAAAACACAATGAATAAAGACGTTTGTATTAATTTACATAATGATTTTACTTTCGATATATCTTATAGTCTAACGCAGATTAAGAGTAATATTAAAGCATATTAATCATCAACAAACCAATCATTTTTACCATATATGTTAGCATAATCTATACAATTTTGACAATTAGGATTAAAATATATACCACAATATATTTGATGTTTATACATATGATATAAACGTTTAATGTTAATACAGATTTTACACAATTGAGGATTTATACAGCTACTGCCGTATAATTCCTTATACAATTTATGTAATCGAATTTCATTAATTATAGGATCACAGGGAAAAATAATTGAAAAATGGTCTTTACTAAATCTATGTAAAGTTGATGTTGTATTATTATCTTCATCATTAAGTAATTGTCTATAAAAATCATATTCAAGAGGTGGAAAAAAATACATAATATTCTTAGGTTTATAAGATGTAAACGTTTTTATCGTTACAGCATCGTATACAGGTGGTATAACTATTTTATTCATACTTATAATATTTTATGTATCGGTAATAAGATAAAGAGGACTAAATCCAGCTACATATAGATGATATTCATTATCTGCTAAGTAACATAATTCCTCGGCATTAAGTAAAATGGATTTAAAAGGGAATAATAAATCGGTAATTCTATATACATATGCATTAGCAACAATAGATTTCATTATTACATTACTATATACAAATCTACAATAAGGACATTTAGATAATTGAACCATACATTTTTGGCATATAAAGTGTTTGCAAAAACATGGATTTTTAAAATAAAAAGTTTCCTTATCAGTTAAACAAATAGAACATTCCTCACCCAATAATTCGAAAAAAGGATCCATTATATATGTAGAAAATTACTTAATTCTATTACAGGATTTGTAATTAAATCAAAGAGTCTTAATTCTGTATATAAAAAGTATGGTACATTTTTTGAGAAATTTGTATATTGTTCAGAATGAACAAAAAGTAATTGATCACTATTTGTAGATGACTGTGCAGGTATTCTATATTTATCTGTAAATACCAAAGTATCAGAACTAAAACATTTACGGCAAAATGGGCATTTATCTAATTGTGCAATACATGTTATACATATAAAATGTTTGCATATACATTCATTAATATAAAAAAATTCCGTATGATGAAAACAGATAGTACATTCTTCGCCCCACATCTCAAAGAATTGAAACATTTTATAACACTGTTTAGTCTTGCATATCAGTCCAATGTACGTGTTTCGTAACTTTTGAAACCGTTAAACCTCGTAGATCTTTAACGATACCATCAAACAATTTGTCTTCGGAATCATTATTATCACGTACCAATAATTGATTATATTTAAGATAACACTTAAATAATAGTTGAGGTACTTCACTGTTGTCTAACATAATATCTTTGAAATCCTTGTAATACCAGCGTATGACTTCTTCACGTAACAAACAACTTATATATTCAACACTGTACAGAAATTCTGTATAGAAATAATTAGAGTTTAGTATTTTACTAATAATATCGATACTCATATCATCATACTCTTCATAGTGTGTGAGAAATGCATGTATCAAAGACGTTCTGTATATGATGTTATCAAGAGTACATTCTGAATTATGTTCTTCAAGCATCCAGTCTATTGATGTAGTAGTAGTAGACATCCTAGTCCATATTGGTATTTTCGTTGTTGTTATATGGTATACATATAGTTGTTCCTTCTTTGGCCGTTATGTTGAAATCGAATTCATATCGTTCTGTAAATTGAATATCTGTATCAGTTAATAGTTTACCATGAACTAATACACCTTTATAGTTTTTGGAAGAATATCCAAGAAAGAACGGATTTACAGTATAAGCATCAATATTTAATTTGTAGTCGTTTTCTTTACACTCTTGTATTTTTAACGAAATACTTATTTTACATTTGTCACATGTAATATTATGTTCATTATCACGTAATTCAATCAAGTCCTCTTTATACTGTACATAATTTTTAAAATCCTGAACAATATCCTCATTTTTTTCAGACGGATATGGAAATTGTCTATCCATTTTTTTTACACAAAAATATACAATCTGAACATATAAGATGTTTGAATACGGATATAGAGTATACCTATCACCAATATTCACAATAAAACATTATTGAGATAATTTTTAGACAATGAAATAGAGAAAAAATACATATATATATTATTAATAGAATTCTCTAATAACAGTAGATATCCATATTTCTAATTCTTCATTAGTTAAATTCCAAAAATCATTAGTATTTGCAAATTTACTAACAACTTCAAGTATTAGATTATCTAAAAAGTCTATAAATTCAAATGTATTTGAAGTGAAATCATACCTACAATAAGGGCATTTAATAAGTTTAGAGATACAATATAAACATATCAGAGATGTACATAGGCATTCATTTTTGAAATAATAATCAGTATTAGTACGTAAACATATTGAACATTGTTCGCCCCATAATTCATAATAAAACATTTTTAAAAAATATTTGTTAATCTAACGGCTAACCTTTCAATTTGAGTATCAGTCATATCCCAATATTGTTGAGAAGTTCTATTAACATAAGAATCTGTATTCACAATATACCATTGATGATCACTTATATTAATATTAGAGTTTGTAGTAGTTGTAATCTAACGGCTAACCTTTCACTTTGAGTATCAGTCATATCCCAATATTGTTGAGAAGTTCTATTAACATAAGAATCTGTATTCACAATATGCCATTGATGATCATTTATGTTAATATTGGAGTTTGTAGTAGTTGATGTTGAACAAGCATTAATATCAGAAAATGGGTTACGACAAAAAGGACATTTATTATTAATTTTAAAACTACAATCTGAACATATAAGAGGTTTGCATTTGCATTCATTAATAATATAAAAATCGTTGTTATCTAGAAGACATATAGTACATTCCTCCCCCCAATATTCGCAAAAAAACATTTTTTAGACAATGAAATAGATACAATATTCGCAAAAATATTTGTTAGACAATGAAATAGATAAAATAAATTCTTACATAAATCCGTTAAAACAAAATTTCAATAAAAATTTCACAATGTCTTTGCATTATTCCTAAAAATGCAATAACAATTTATTAGTCTTTAATATAGCTTATGAAAAAATTATATGAAGAATGATAGAATAAAACGAAATATGTATACAGTCAAAGGTCACTCATACTTGAAAAGCACTTAATTATTTTAACCAATGATGTTATATGGTATGTTGTAAATAAAACTCTTTAAAAACACTTAAATATAATAACCAATGAGAGGTTTGTAATGTTGTAAATAAAACACTTGAATGTACTATCCAATGAAATTGGTGTAAACAAGATACTTGAAGTCCCATAGAGAAAATATTTTTATAAAATAGTTATTAGAGAATGTGAAAGCCAATATCTAATATTAGTTAAAAGTAAACCCATTTGATTTTCCCCATACCAATTTGAAGATAAAATAGCTTTGGAATCATACTGATTTAAACCAATACCCCAAAATAAATCATGAGAACTAGCTTCGCCTAGTTTACAATGATGTGTATTTAAAAGAATATTTAGCAAATATTTATTTTGTTGATACTTATACATATTGCCTATAAACATAACTTCAAAACGTTTATTATTCCAAGAATTTGAATTAAAACCATTAAAATATGTGCCACCTAATTTCTTTTGTTTATATGGTGATGATTCATTAAGTATTTGTTTAGCTAATATATCTTTACCATACGTAATACATTTATTATATTGATAATATTGTTCAACACAATTAAATGTAATATTAGATTTATCTTTAAATGAACATATATACATATTACTAAATGGTGCGTCACTACCATAGAATAAGATAACGTTATCTTTATGTACGATAGGCATGATTACTAAATTAATATAAAGTTATCAATTGTATTTATATCCAAAAGGTATGGTATCAAAACGATTAATGATAACACGCTTTGTATAAACAGAACGAAATAGTTTTGTACGATTTTCACTAGTAACGGTTCTATCACGATTCTTTTTAATTTTTGAATCATAATGTATGGTAGTTGCATAATTTTCACGATCATTAGCACAATCTACCATAGATTCAAAATTAACCAATTCAGATGTGTTATAATCTAACGTTAAACCTTTAACTTTACACTTAGTAATAGTTAAACCTTCAGAATCTATATATTTATAACCATAATTTTTAGGCCCTAAACCTACATATTCAATAATTTTACCTGATGGTACTTCATCTGCCCAATAACCTAAACGCCCATTAATAATAGGTATATCATAAGTACCTGGGCGTTTAATATAAAGGCAACTATCTGTATCGAAATATAAAACTCGATCACCTATTTTTTTAAGTTCTTCATAAAGAACTAAACGAGCATATGCTGTAACATGTGCAGCAACAGGTACATTAGCTGATTCATGCGGTAAATATTCTTTATTTTTATCCGTAAATGAAGCTAATAGAAAATGGCAATGATCAAATAGTTCTAGAGAATGCACTGTAATATCCGGATTTTGCATAAGTTCTAAAAAATATTTAACGTCACTAATATATTCCGTTTCGGCCATAGTATTATTTTGAGCATTTTTACCCCAAAGACAATTTAACACTGCTTTAGCAAATGCACGTAAACCAGGATTTTTAATTACTAAATCTAATAAAATACCTTCAGCCTTAAAATAATCCTCTTTAAATTTAATTTCATCTTCTATAGTTTTAACCCATGAAGGATATCCACTAGCCTCTTGTTTAATTTTTAAGAATGTATTTATATATTCTGAATATACACTATCTGACCACACAGTCCAAGACCATAATTGATAGATCGTAATAATTTTATAACCTAAATTAATAGCAGCAGTTATTTCTACCATAGTCCAAGTACCTATTAAACATCTATCATTTATATCATGATTACAAACAGCTATATCATCTGTTGCACATTTCATACATAGAGGAAATACCATTTTTTTATTACAATGAACAGGTAAAATAGGTAACCATAGTGTTTGTGGTGGTAATATTTTACATTTTATTATACCTCTATAATTAGTAATGTTTTTAACATCTATTTCTTCGGAAGTTAATATATCCGGATGACCAATAGGATATTCCCTATATTTATTAACATAAGGATATAAACTACAAACATCAACATATTTTATTTCTTCATCTTGTTTAGCTTTATAATATATTTTAACGGAATTAGTTCTACCACCGAATAAAGCATCTCTAGGCCTAATAGGTTCTAAATGTTCCCAAAATTTAGATATAAAACTTCTATATTCTATATCAGCTTTACATAAACGATCAAATACACATTCCCACATATTAACTACAGTGTAACCTAATTTACGTAAGTTATCTGTTCTGGTAACAGTTGTATTATATAAAACGTCCATAGTTTTAGCTGAATATGGATTAACTATATTACGTGTTTTATAACACGTAATACAACCATGAAAAAAACAACCATTAAATTCATATACCGTATTGGTTTGCTCACAAAAACCATCAACATACATATCACCAATTTTATGTTCACCACCATTTAAAGCATGTTTTATTTTAAGTTTCTGTTTAAAACTTTCACCTTGAAGCCATCTAACAGCTTTAATTGAATAACAACATTTATTTGGGTAGCCAGCATCAGATATAATAGCTAAAGAATGTTCGGGTAAATAGTTTTTTCTCCATGTTTTATTACATGCTCCAGGTAATGTTAGAGCTTCTGTAAAAGGATTGAGGCCTTCTTTTTCAATGAATAGTTTAATAAACAATCCACATCCACGTCTTAAGATATCAACATCAGATATGCAATATAAACGCATTTCAAGATCAAAATCGAAAACTCATTTTTCAGATACTTTAAGATTATACCATTTTAAAAATGTTGTTCTAGCATCTGGATTCATCATACCCGGTTTATATAATTTTAATGGTAGATAAGGTCCTATATAACCATCATATTCTCCGGTATTAGCCCAAAATGGAAAATAACCTTTAGATAATTCCAGAATACCAAACGTTTTAGGAAATGCTGATAAAGGCATTTGTAAGTAACTCAAAGAATCAATAAGTGTAACCCCAAAACATTTTAAAGAAATTATATTATTACCTCTCATTATAATAGATGGCTTACAAGTACCTTCTTGTATTAAATGCCTAAGTATAAACTGTGCATCGTAACCTTTAGAATTATGAGCAACTGCACAAATACGTTTATGAGCCGGTTGAAATAACCAAGTACAAAAATCTGTTAATGTTGTAGAACCTGAGAAGATCCTTTGTCTAGATTCTTTAGAACAAATACAAGGATCCTCTATAGGTTTCGATATACAAATATCACATACCTTATGGGCAACACAAAAATTAGGAGAATGTTCACCTGTGGAAAGAAACATACATTCAAAATCATAAAAAATGTATGTTTGTTTAATAATAGTCTCCTTGTTATATTTAGGAATAAAACAATCATGATTAGCACCAACAATTTGTTTACAGTATTTACATTTTCTAGAATCTGCACAAATATGGTTTTTATTTGTAGCTATTAATGTTTGGTCACATTTTTTACATTAATAAACTTGAGAACAAATATTAGATGTTTTTCTAATAAGTTTATGATTATCGTAACAATTATCGCTACGAAATTTACGTTTACAATCTACACATATTTTGGTTGCAACATAAGGACATAAACCTTTTGCATAACAAACACATATTTCAGCACATCTATGTTTGCTAATATTATTATAGAATACATTACAAGGATCGCAGTAATAAACATGACCTTTAAAACCACATATACTGGTAATACAATCAAAATGATGGTGATGATTATATAAATGTATAGATATACCGTTATTATATGGAGATCTAAAAACTAAAGTACCATGTTGATCCCATATTTTGAGTTTATAATAAGGTTTTAAATGTTCACTCATTATGTTAAATTGTGTAAGACCACATTCTATATCATTTGGTATATCGCAAGCAGCTAATAATTCTTTAGCCTGTTTAGATTGAGTTGGTTTATTGGAATATCTAATGTTTTTCCATTGAAGTTTCCATTCATGAGTATTAGTTTTATTAGCATGTGTTATACCAACACATATAGCTCTGGCAAAACACATACTATCTGTATAATTCATAATTCTAACAATTGATGTCTTGTTTTTTGCCATATTATCTATACTAATATGACTACCATGATGCATATTACGTCTTCCACGGCCTCCTGGTATAATAGTATGTGTCATTTCCAAACGTAAACCTTTATCTTCCATTTGAAAAGTTTTATTACTTTGTGCAACTTTTTGAATTTCACTTAATATGTTATTGCCATTAACTGTTGAAGCTGTTGCAAATGGTATATG
>CM026397.1:52787897-52811796 GCA_014843695.1 Archivesica marissinica
TTATTGTATTGGTATATGATGCACAACATGAATATAGGGCCCTTATTGGTATATGATGCACAACATGAATATAGGGCCCTTATTGGTATATGATGCACAACATGAATATAGGGCCCTTATTGGTATATGATGCACAACATGAATATAGGGCCCTTATTGGTATATGATGCACAACATGAATATAGGGCCCTTATTGGTATATGATGCACAACATGAATATAGGGCCCTTATTGGTATATGATGCACAACATGAATATAGGGCCCTTATTGGTATATGATGCACAGCATGAATATAGGGCCCTTATTGGTATATGATGCACAACATGAATATAGGGCCCTTATTGGTATATGATGCACAACATGAATATAGGGCCCTTATTGGTATATGATGCAAAGCATGAATATAGGGCCCTTATTGGTATATGATGCACAACATGAATATAGGGCCCTTATTGGTATATGATGCACAGCATGAATATAGGGCCCTTATTGGTATATGATGCACAACATGAATATAGGGCCCTTATTGGTATATGATGCACAACATGAATATAGGGCCCTTATTGGTATATGATGCACAACATGAATATAGGGCCCTTATTGGTATATGATGCACAACATGAATATAGGGCCCTTATTGGTATATGATGCACAACATGAATATAGGGCCCTTATTGGTATATGATGCACAACATGAATATAGGGCCCTTATTGGTATATGATGCACAACATGAATATAGGGCCCTTATTGGTATATGATGCACAACATGAATATAGGGCCCTTATTGGTATATGATGCACAACATGAATATAGGGCCCTTATTGGTATATGATGCACAACATGAATATAGGGCCCTTATTGGTATATGATGCACAACATGAATATAGGGCCCTTATTGGTATATGATGCACAACATGAATATAGGGCCCTTATTGGTATATGATGCACAACATGAATATAGGGCCCTTATTGGTATATGATGCACAACATGAATATAGGGCCCTTATTGGTATATGATGCACAACATGAATATAGGGCCCTTATTGGTATATGATGCACAACATGAATATAGGGCCCTTATTGGTATATGATGCACAACATGAATATAGGGCCCTTATTGGTATATGATGCACAACATGAATATAGGGCCCTTATTGGTATATGATGCACAACATGAATATAGGGCCCTTATTGGTATATGATGCACAACATGAATATAGGGCCCTTATTGGTATATGATGCACAACATGAATATAGGGCCCTTATTGGTATATGATGCACAACATGAATATAGGGCCCTTATTGGTATATGATGCACAGCATGAATATAGGGCCCTTATTGGTATATGATGCACAACATGAATATAGGGCCCTTATTGGTATATGATGCACAACATGAATATAGGGCCCTTATTGGTATATGATGCAAAGCATGAATATAGGGCCCTTATTGGTATATGATGCACAGCATGAATATAGGGCCCTTATTGGTATATGATGCAAAGCATGAATATAGGGCCCTTATTGGTATATGATGCACAACATGAATATAGGGCCCTTATTGGTATATGATGCACAACATGAATAGGGCCCTTATTGGTATATGATGCAAAGCATGAATATAGGGCCCTTATTGGTATATGATGCACAACATGAATATAGGGCGCTTATTGCTATAAGATGCACAAGACGAATATAGGGCCCTTATTGATATACGATGTACAAGACGAATATAGGGCCCTTATTGGTATATGATGCACAACATGAATATATGGCCCTTATTGGTATATGATGCACAACATGAATATTGGGCCCTTATTGGTATATGATGCACACCATGAATATAGGGCCCTTATTGGTATATGATGAACAACATGAATATATGGCCCTTATTGGTATATGATGCACAAGACGAATATAGGGCCCTTATTGGTATATGATGCACAACATGAATATAGGGCCCTTATTGGTATATGATGCACAACATGAATATATAACCCCTATTGGTATATGATGCAAAAAATGAATATAGGGCCCTTATTGGTATATGATGCACACCATGAATATAGGGCCCTTATTGATTTATGATGCACAGCATGAATATAGGGCCCTTATTGGTATATGATGCACAACATGAATATAGGGCCCTTATTGGTATATGATGCACAACATGAATATAGTGCCCTTATTGGTATATGATGCACAACATGAATATAGGGCTCTTATTGGTATATGATGCACAAGACGAATATAGGGCCCTTATTGGTATATGATGCACAACATGAATATAGGGCCCTTATTGGTATATGATGCACAGCATGAATCTAGGGCCCTTATTGGTATATGATGCACAGCATGCATATAGGGCCCTTATTGGTATATGATGCACAATATGAATATAGGGCCATTATTGGTATATGATGCACAACATGAATATAGAGCCCTTATTGGTATATGATGCACAGCATGAATATAGGACCCTTATTTGAATATGATGCACAAGACGAATATAGGGCCCTTATTGGTATATGATGCACAACATGAATATAGGGCCCTTATTGGTATATGATGCACAACACGAATATAGGGCCCTTATTGGTATATGATGCACAACATGAATATAGGGCCTTTATTGGTATATGATGCCCAACATGAATATAGGGCCCTTATTGGTATATGATGCACAACATGAATATAGGGCCCTTATTGGTATATGCACATACAGCCCTATCGAATATTGCCCTGATATATAGCACAATGATTAATATATGGTGCGTATTGAACAAGCGAATATAGGGCCCTTATTGGTATACATGACCCTCACCATGAATATACCCTTATTGGTATGGGCCCTTATTGGTATACCCTTTATTGATGCACAGCATGAATATAGGGCCCTTATTGGTATATGATGCAAGCATGAATATAGGCCCTTATTGGTATATGATGAACACATGAATATAGGGCCCTTATTGGTATATGATTCACAACATGAATATAGGGCCCTTATTGGTATATGATGCACAACATGAATATAGGGCCTTATTGGTATATGATGCACAACATGAATATAGGGCCCTTATTGGTATATGATGCACAACATGAATATAGGGCCCTTATTGCTATATGATGCAAAACATGATATAGGGCCCTTATTGGTATATGATGCACAACATGAATATAGGGCCCTTATTGGTATATGATGCACAACATCAATATAGGGCCCTTATTGGTATATGATGCACAACATGAATATAGGGCCCTTATTGGTATATGATGCACGTATATGATGCACAGCATGAATATAGGGCCCTTATTGTTATATGATGCACAGCCTGTATATAGGGCCCTTATTGGTATATGATGCACAACATGAATATAGGGCCCTTATTGGTATATGATGCACAGCATGAATATAGGGCCCTTATTTGAATATGATGCACAAGACGAATATAGGGCCCTTATTGGTATATGATGAACAACATGAATATAGGGCCCTTATTGGTATATGATGCATAGCATGAATATAGGGCCCTTATTGGTATATGATGCACAAGACGAATATAGGGCCCTTATTGGTATATGATGCACAACATGAATATAGTGCCCTTATTGGTATATGATGCACAACATGAATATAGGGCCCTTATTGGTATATGATGCACAGCATGAATATAGGGCCCTTATTGGTATATGTTGCAAAGCATGAATATAGGGCCCTTATTGGTATATGATGCACAACATGAATATAGGGCCCTTATTGGTATATGATGCACAAGACGAATAGAGGGCCCTTATTGGTATATGATGCACAAGACGAATATAGGGCCCTTATTGTTATATGATGCACAACATGAATATAGGGCCCTTATTGCTATATGATGCACAACATGAATATAGGGCCCTTATTGCTATATGATGCACAGCATGAATATAGGGCCCTTATTGGTATATGATTCACAACATGAATATAGGGCCCTTATTGGTATATGCTGCACAAAATGAATATAGGACCCTTATTGGTATATGATGCACAACATGAATATAGGACCCTTATTGGTATATGATGCACAACATGAATATAGGGCCCTTATTGGTATATGATGCACAACATGAATATAGGGCCCTTATTGGTATATGATGCACAACATGAATATAGGGCCCTTATTGGTATATGCTGCACACAATGAATATAGGGCCCTTATTGGTATATGATGCACAACATGAATATAGGGCCCTTATTGGTATATGCTGCACAAAATGAATATAGGGCCCTTATTGGTATATGATGCACAACATGAATATAGGGCCCTTATTGGTATATGATGCACAAAATGAATATAGAGCCCTTATTGGTATATGATGCACAACATGAATATAGGGCCCTTATTGGTATATGATGCACAAGACGAATATAGGGCCCTTATTGGTATATGATGCACACCATGAATATAGGGCCCTTATTGGTATATGATGCACAACATGAATATAGGGCCCTTATTGGTATATGATGCACAACATGAATATAGGGCCCTTATTGGTATATGATGCACAACATGAATATAGGGCCCTTATTGGTATATGATGCACAACATGAATATAGGGCCCTTATTGGTATATGATGCACAACATGAATATAGGGCCCTTATTGGTATATGATGCACAACATGAATATAGGGCCCTTATTGGTATATGATGCACAACATGAATATAGGGCCCTTATTGGTATATGATGCACATCATGAATATAGGACCCTTATTTGAATATGATGCACAAGACGAATATAGGGCCCTTATTGGTATATGATGCACAACATGAATATAGGGCCCTTATTGGTATATGATGCACAAGACGAATATAGGGCCCTTATTGGTATATGATGCACAACATGAATATAGGGCCCTTATTGGTATATGATGCACAACATGAATATAGGGCCCTTATTGGTATATGATGCACAACATGAATATAGGGCCCTTATTGGTATATGATGCACAGCATGAATATAGGGCCCTTATTGGTATATGATGCACAACATGAATATAGGGCCCTTATTGGTATATGATGCACAGCATGAATATAGGGCCCTTATTGGTATATGATGCACAGCATGTATATAGGGCCCTTATTGGTATATGATGAACAACATGAATATAGGGCCCTTATTGGTATATGATGCAATGCATGAATATAGGGCCCTTATTGGTATATGATGCACAACATGAATATAGGGCCCTTATTGGTATATGATGCACAACATGAATATAGGGCCCTTATTGGTATATGATGCACAACATGAATATAGGGCCCTTATTGGTATATGATGCACAACATGAATATAGGGCCCTTATTGGTATATGATGCACAACATGAATATAGGGCCCTTATTGGTATATGATGCACAACATGAATATAGGGCCCTTATTGGTATATGATGCAAAGCATGAATATAGGGCCCTTATTGGTATATGATGCACAACATGAATATAGGGCCCTTATTGGTATATGATGCACAACATGAATATAGGGCCCTTATTGCTATATGATGCACAACATGAATATAGGGCCCTTATTGGTATATGATGCACAGCATGAATATAGGGCCCTTATTGGTATATGATGCACAACATGAATATAGGGCCCTTATTGGAATATGATGCACAACATGAATATAGGGCCCTTATTCGTATATGATGCACAAAATGAATATAGGGCCCTTATTGGTATATGATGCACAACATGAATATAGGGCCCTTATTGGTATATGATGCACAACATGAATATAGGGCCCTTATTGGTATATGCTGCACACAATGAATATAGGGCCCTTATTGGTATATGATGTACAACATGAATATAGGGCCCTTATTGGTATATGCTGCACAAAATGAATATAGGGCCCTTATTGGTATATGATGCACTACATGAATATAGGGCCCTTATTGGTATATGATGCACAAAATGAATATAGAGCCATTATTGGAATATGATGCACAACAGGAATATAGGGCCCTTATTTGTATATGATGCACAAGACGAATATAGGGCCCATATTGGTATATGATGCACACCATAGTAGTATAGGGGGTTACCGCGGTAACCCCCTATATTCATGGTGTGCATCATATACCAATAAGGGCCCTATATTCGTCTTGTGCATCATATACCAATAAGGGCCCTATATTCCTGTTGTGCATCATATTCCAATAATGGCTCTATATTCATTTTGTGCATCATATACCAATAAGGGCCCTATATTCATGTAGTGCATCATATACCAATAAGGGCCCTATATTCATTTTGTGCAGCATATACCAATAAGGGCCCTATATTCATGTTGTACATCATATACCAATAAGGGCCCTATATTCATTGTGTGCAGCATATACCAATAAGGGCCCTATATTCATGTTGTGCATCATATACCAATAAGGGCCCTATATTCATGTTGTGCATCATATACCAATAAGGGCCCTATATTCATTTTGTGCATCATATACGAATAAGGGCCCTATATTCATGTTGTGCATCATATTCCAATAAGGGCCCTATATTCATGTTGTGCATCATATACCAATAAGGGCCCTATATTCATGCTGTGCATCATATACCAATAAGGGCCCTATATTCATGTTGTGCATCATATAGCAATAAGGGCCCTATATTCATGTTGTGCATCATATACCAATAAGGGCCCTATATTCATGCTGTGCATCATATACCAATAAGGGCCCTATAATCATGCTTTGCATCATATACTAATATGGGCCCTATATTCGTCTTGTGCATCATATACCAATAAGGGCCCTATATTCCTGTTGTGCATCATATACCAATAAGGGCCCTATATTCATGTTGTGCATCATATACCAATAAGGGCCCTATATTCATGTTGTGCATCATATACCAATAAGGGCCCTATATTCATGCTTTGCTTCATATACCAATAAGGGCCCTATATTCATGCTGTGCATCATATACCAATAAGGGCCCTATATTCATGCATTGCATCATATACCAATAAGGGCCCTATATTCATGTTGTTCATCATATACCAATAAGGGCCTTATATACATGCTGTGCATCATATACCAATAAGGGCCCTATATTCATGCTGTGCCTCATATACCAATAAGGGCCCTGTATTCATGTTGTGTATCAAATACCAATAAGGGCCCTATATTCATGCTGTGCATCATATACCAATAAGGGCCCTATATTCATGCTGTGCATCATATACCAATAAGGGCCCTATATTCATGTTGAGCATCATATTCCAATAAGGGCACTATATTCATGTTGTGCATCATATACCAATAAGGGCCCTATATTCGTCTTGTGCATCATATACCAATAAAGGCCCTATATTCATGTTGTGCATCATATACCAATAAGGGCCCTATATTCGTCTTGTGCATCATATTCAAATAAGGGTCCTATATTCATGATGTGCATCATATACCAATAAGGGCCCTATATTCATGTTGTGCATCATATACCAATAATGGCCCTATATTCATGGTGTGCATCATATACCAATAAGGGCCCTATATTCATGTTGTGCATCATATACCAATAAGGGCCCTATATTCATGTTGTGCATCATATACCAATAAGGGCCCTATATTCATGTTGTGCATCATATACCAATAAGGGCCCTATATTCATGTTGTGCATCATATACCAATAAGGGCCCTATATTCATGTTGTGCATCATATACCAATAAGGGCACTATATTCATGTTGTGCATCATATACCAATAAGGGCCCTATATTCATTTTGTGCATCATATACCAATAAGGGCCCTATATTCATGTTGTGCATCATATACCAATAAGGGCCCTATATTCATGTTGTGCATCATATACCAATAAGGGCCCTATATTCATTGTGTGCATCATATACCAATAAGGGCCCTATATTCATGTTGTGCATCATATACCAATAAGGGCCCTATATTCATGTTGTGCATCATATACCAATAAGGGCCCTATATTCATGTTGTGCATCATATACCAATAAGGGCCCTATATTCATGTTGTGCATCATATACCAATAAGGGCCCTATATTCATGTTGTGCATCATATACCAATAAGGGCCCTATATTCATGCTGTGCATCATATACCAATAAGGGCCCTATATTCATGTTGTGCATCATATACCAATAAGGGCCCTATATTCATGTTGTGCATCATATACCAATAAGGGCCCTATATTCATGTTGTGCATCATATACCAATAAGGGCCCTATATTCATGTTGTGCATCATATACCAATAAGGGCCCTATATTCATGCTGTGCATCATATACCAATAAGGGCCCTATATTCATGTTGTGCATCATATACCAATAAGGGCCCTATATTCATTGTGTGCATCATATACCAATAAGGGCCCTATATTCATGTTGTGCATCATATACTAATAAGGGCCCTATATTCATGTTGTGCATCATATACCAATAAGGGCCCTATATTCATGTTGTGCATCATATACATAAGGGCCTATTTCTTTGTGCATCATATACCAATAAGGGCCCTATATTCATGTTGTGCATCATATACCAATAAGGGCCCTATATTCATGTTGTGCATCATATACCAATAAGGGCCCTATATTCATGTTGTGCATCATATACCAATAAGGGCCCTATATTCATGTTGTGCATCATATACCAATAAGGGCCCTATATTCATGTTGTGCATCATATACCAATAAGGGCCCTATATTCATGTTGTGCATCATATACCAATAAGGGCCCTATATTCATGTTGTGCATCATATGCCAATAAGGGCCCTATATTCATGTTGTGCATCATATACAAATAAGGCCCCTATATTCATGGTGATAGGGGGTTACCGTAGACGCGTTCCCGCCAAAAATCAGGAAAGAATCTAAAAAAACCGGTGATACCTCGTCAAATAAGTCCTACGTGTATATAAAACCCAACATTGGGGGGGGGGGGTTTCTATAGGGCGAAAAAACACAATGAATAAAGACGTTTGTATAATTTACATAATGATTTTACTTTCGATATATCTTATAGTCTAACGCAGATTAAGAGTAATATTAAAAAAGCATATTAATCATCAACAAACCAATCATCTTTACCATATATGTTAGCATAATCTATACAATTTTGACAATTAGGATTAAAATATATACCACAATAGATTTGATGTTTATACATATGATATAAACGTTTAATCTTAATACAGATTTTACACAATTGAGGATTTATACAGCTACTACCGTATAATTCCTTATACAATTTATGTAATCGAAATTCATTAATTATAGGATCACAGTGAAAAATAATTGAAAAATGGTCTTTACTAAATCTATGTAAAGTTAATGTTGTATCATCATCATCATTATGTAATTGTCTATAAAAATCATATTCAAGAGGTGGAAAAAAAATGCATAATTTTTTAGGTTTATAAGATGTAAACGTTTTTATCATTACATCATCATACGCTTTAGGTGGTATAAATATTTTATTCATACTTATAATACTAAATCATAGACTAAATTATATAAACATGTAATAGCTATTCTAATATATAAATGAAAATAACTATTAGTAGTATCATAAACATTATTAACAATAATTGTATCAGTTTTAGAAGTATACATATCTATAATAGAATTACTAAATGGTTGCCTACAATAAGGGTATTTAATAATTTTGGATATACAATTTTCACATATTAAATGCGTACATAAACATTGATTATTAAAATAATAATCTTGTTTATTATTTAAACAAATGGAACATTCATTATTCCATACCTCATAATATGTAGCCATTTTTATATATCTGTAATAAGATAAAGAGGACTAAATCCAGCTACATATAGATTATAATTACTATTTGATAAGTAACATAATTCCTCGGCATTAATTAAAATGGATTGAAATGGGAATAATAAATCGGTAATTCTATATACATACGCATTACCAACAATAGATTTCATTATTACATTACTATATACAAATCTACAATAAGGACATTTAGATAATTGAAGCATACATTTTTGACAAATAAGATGTTTACAAAGACATGGATTTTTAAAATAAAAATTGTCCTTATCAGTTAAACAAATAGAACATTCCTCATCTAATAATTTGAAAAAAGGATCCATTATTCCCACCCTAATGTTGTAGCTAACTCAAAGAGTTGTAATTGTATATATAATGTGTATGGTACATTTTTTGAGAAATTTGTATATTGTTTAGAATGAACAAGAAACGCTTCATTTTTATTTCTATATTTATCGGTAAATGCCAAAGTATCAGAACTAAAAGGTTTACGACAAAATGGACATGCTTCTAATTGCGAAATACACGTAATACATATAAAATGTATGCATTTACATTCATTAATATAAAAAATGTCTGTTTTTTGAAAACAGATAGTACATTCTTCACCCCACATCTCAAAGTATTGAAGCATTTTATAGTCTTATATATCAATCCACCCAATATGTATTGTAAATTTTATGAAACCATTAAGTTTCATAAACAATTTTGTCTCACCACATATACGTCACCATCCAGTAAATTTTTATGAAACCATTAAGTTTCATAAACAATTTTGTCTATGGAATCATATAAATCACTCATATCATTAACGATAGCATCAACTAGATCTTCATTCTCATCCCTTTCATTATTAAGTACAAATAAATGCTTATATTTAAACCAATTATTAAGTAATAGTTGTGGTACTAGTTTATTATTTAAGATTTCAGCACAGAATTCATTATATGTCCAGCGTACTACTTCTTCGTCTAGTAGATAACTTACGAATTCAACACTATAAAGAAATTGCGTATAGAAAGAAATCGAATTTAATTCTTTCTGTATAATAGAATCACTTACATTAATATGTTTGTCTATAGATGCTAAAAAAGTATGTATCAATGCTGTTTTGTAGATAAATTTATCTAAAGTACAATCATCACGTATTAGATTCATCTTCTTCACTATCATATTGTTCACTGTCAATCCCAAAGCCATGTACTTGTTATAGTAGATATCTTTAGTCCATATTGTTGTTGTTGTATGGTATACATCTAGTTGTTCCTTCTTTGGCCGTTATGTTGAAATCGAATTCATATCGTTCTGTAAATTGAATATCTGTATCAGTTAATAGTTTACCATGAACTAATACGCCTTTATAGTTTTTGGAAGAATATCCAAGAAAGAACGGATTTACAGTATAAGCATCAATATTTAATTTGTAGTCGTTTTCTTTACACTCTTGTATTTTTAACGAAATACTTATTTTACATTTGTCACATGTAATATTATGTTCATTATCACGTAATTCAATCAAGTCCTCTTGATACTGTACATAATTTTTAAAATCCTGAACAATATCCTCATTTTTTTCAGACGGATATGGAAATTGTCTATCCATTTTTACACAAAAACCCAATATTCGCAATAAAACATTATTGAGATAATTGTTTAGACAATGAAATAGAGAAAAAAATACATATATATATATTATTAATAGAATTCTCTAATAACAGTAGATATCCATATTTCTAATTCTTCATTAGTTAAATTCCAAAAATCAGTAGTATTTGCAAAATTACTAACAACTTCAAGTATTAGATTATCTAAAAAGTCTATAAATTTAAATGTATTTGAAGTGAAATCATTCCTACAATAAGGGCATTTAGTAAGTTTAGAGATACAATATAAACATATCAGAGATGTACATAGACATTCATTTTTGAAATAATAATCAGTATTAGTACGTAAACATATTGAACATTGTTCGCCCCATAATTCATAATAAACCATTTTTAAAAAATATTTTTTAATCTAACGGCTAACCTTTCAATTTGAGTATCAGTCATATCCCAAATATTGTTGAGAAGTTCTATTAACATAAGAATCTGTATTCACAATAGCCCATTGATGATTCTAGCGGCTAACCTTTCAATTTGAGTATCAGTCATATTCCAATATTGTTGAGAAGTTCTATTAACATAAGAATATGTATTCACAATATCCCATTGATGATCATTTATATTAATATTAGAGTTTGTAGTAGTTGATGTTGAACAAGCATTAATATCAGAAAATGGGTTACGGCAAAAAGGACATTTATTATTAATTTTAAAACTACAATATGAGCATATAAGATGCTTGCATTTGCATTCATTAATAATATAAAAATCGTTGTTATCTAGAAGGCATATAGTACATTCCTCTCCCCAATATTCGCAAAAAAGCATTTTTAGACAATGAAATAGATAAAACAAATTCTTACATAAATCCGTTTAAAAAAACAAAATTTCAATAAAAATTTAACAATGTCTTTGCATTATTCCTAAAAAATGCAATAACAATTTAATAGTCATTAATATAGCTTATGAAAAAACTATATGAAGAATGATAGAATAAAACGAAAATATATATATACAGTCAAAGGCCACTCATACTTGAAAAGCACTTAATTATTTTAACCAATGATGCTATATGGTATGTTGTAAATAAAACTCTTTAAAAACACTTAAATATAATAACCAATGAGAGGTTTGTAATGTTGTAAATAAAACACTTGAATGTACTATCCAATGAAATTGGTGTAAACAAGATACTTGAAGTCCTATAGAGAAAATATTTTTATAAAATAGTTATTAGAGATTGTGAAAGCCAATATCTAATATTAGTTAAAAGTAAACCCATTTGATTTTCCCCATACCAATTTGAAGATAAAATAGCTTTGGAATCATACAGATTTAAACCAATACCCCAAAATAGATCATGAGAACTAGCTTCGCCTAGTTTACAATGATTTGTATTTAAAAGAATAGTTAACAAATATTTATTTTGTTGATACTTATACATATTGCCTATAAACATAATTTCAAAACGCTTATTATTCCAAGAGTTTGAATTAAAGCCGTTAAAATATGTACCACCCAATTTTTTTTGTTTATATGGAGATGATTCATTAAGTATTTGTTTAGCTAATATATCTTTACCATAAGTAATACATTTAGTATATTGATAATATTGTTCAACACAATTAAATGTAATATTAGATTTATCTTTAAATGAACATATATACATATTACTAAATGGTGCATCACTACCATATAATAAGATAACGTTATCTTTATGTATGATAGGCATTATTATAATGAATTAATATAAAAGTTATCAAATGCATTTATAGCCAAAAGGTATGGTATCAAAACGATTAATTATAATACGTTTTGTATAAACAGAACGAAATAGTTTTGTACGATTTTCACTAGAACCTATCACGATTTTTTTTAATTTTTGAATTATAATATATGGTAGTTGCATAATTTTCACGATCATTAGCACAATCAACCATAGAATCAAAATTAATTAATTCAGATGTATTATAATCTAATGTTATACCTTTAACTTTACACTTTGTAATAGTTAAACCTTCAGAATCTATATATTTATAACCATAATTTTTAGGTCCTAAACCTACATATTCAATAATTTTTCCTGATGGTACCTCATCGGCCCAATAACCTAAACGACCATTAATAATAGGTATATCATAACAACCTGGGCGTTTAATATAAATACAACTATCTGTATCAAAATATAAAAGCCTATCATCTAATTTATTAAGTTCTCCATAAAGAACTAAACGTGCATATGCTGTAACATGTGCAGCAACAGGTACATTAGCTGATTCATGAGGCAAATATTCCTTATTTTTATCAGTATATGAGGCTAATAGAAAATGGCAATGATCAAAAAGTTCTAAAGAATGTACAGTAATATCTGGATTTTGCATTAGTTCTAAAAAATATTTAATATCACTAATATATTCCGTTTCAGTCATAGTATTATTTTGAGCATTTTTACCCCAAAGACAATTTAGCATAGCTTTAGCAAAAGCACGTAAACCTGGATTTTTAATTACTAATTCTAATAAAATACCTTCAGCCTTAAAATAATCATCTTTAAATTTAATTTCATCTTCTACAGTTTTAACCCATGATGGATAGCCACTAGCTTCTTGTTTAATTTTTAAGAATGTATTTATATATTCCGAATATACTTTATCTGACCAAACTTTCCAAGACCATAATTGATAAATGGTAATTATTTTATAGCCTAATTTAATAGCAGCTGTTATTTCTACCATAGTCCAAGTACCTATTAAACATCTATCATTTATATTATGATTACAAATAGCTATATTGTCCATTGCACATTTCATACATAGAGGAAATACCATTTTTTTATTACAATGAACTGGCAAAAGAGGTAGCCATAATGTTTGTGGTGGTAATATTTTACATTTTATTAAACCTCTATATTTAGTAATATTATCTATATCTATTTCTTCGGAAGTTAATATATCCGGATGTCCAATAGGATATTCCCTATATTTATTAACATAAGGATATAAACTACATACATCAACATATTTGATTTCCTCATCTGGTTTTACTTTATAATATATTTTAACAGAATTAGTACGGCCACCAAATAAAGAATCTCTAGGTCTAATAGGATCTAAATGTTGCCAAAATTTCGATATAAAAGTTCTATATTCTATATCAGCTTTACATAAACGATCAAATACACATCCCCACATATTAATTACCTTATAGCCTAATTTACGTAAGTTATCTGTTCTAGTAACAGTTGTTTTATATAAAACATCCATAGTTTTAGCTGAATAAGGATTAACTACATTACGCATTTTATAACAATTAATACAACCATGAAAAAAACAACCATTAAATTCATATATCGTATTTGTTTGCTCACAAAAACCATCAACATACATGTTACCAATTTTATATTCCCCACCATTTAAAGCATGTTTTATTTTAAGTTTCTGTTTAAAACTTTCGCCTTGAAGCCATCTAACTGCTTTAATTGAATAACGACATTTATTTGGGTAACCAGCATCAGATATAATAGCTAAAGAATGTTCAGGTAAATAGTTTTTTCTCCATGTTTTATTACATGCTCCAGGTAATGTTAGAGCTTCTGTAAATGGATTGATGCCTTCATTTTCAATAAATAGTTTAATAAACAAACCACAGCCACGTCTTAATATATCAACATCTGATATACAATATAAACGCATTTCGAGATCAAAATCAAAAACACATTTTTCAGATACTTTAAGATTATACCAATTTAAAAATGTTTTTCTAGCATCCGGATTCATCATACCCGGTTTATATAATTTTAATGGTAGATAAGGCCCAATATAACCATCATATTCTCCAGTATTAGCCCAAAAAGGAAAATAACCTTTAGATAATTCCAGAATACCAAATGTATTAGGAAATGCTGATAATGGCATTTGTAAGTAACTCAAAGAATCAATAAGTGTAACTCCAAAACATTTTAAAGATATTATATTATTACCTCTCATTATAATAGATGGTTTACATGTACCTTCTTGTATTAAATGCCTTAGTATAAACTGTGCATCATAACCTTTAGAATTATGAGCAACTGCGCAAATATTCTTATGTGCTGGTTGAAATAACCAAGTACAAAAATCTGTTAATGTTGTAGAACCTGAGAAGATTTTTTGTCTAGATTCTTTAGTACAACTACAAGGATCTTCTACAGGTTTCAATATACAAATATCACATACTTTATGAGCAACACAAACATTAGGTGAATGTTCCCCTGTAGAAAGAAATATACATTCAAAATCATAAAAAATGTATATTTGTTTTATAGTAGATATCTTGTTATATTTAGGAATAAAACAATCATGATTAGCCCCAACAATTTGTTTACAATATTTACATTTTCTAGAATCTGTACAAATATGAATTTTATTTGTAGCTATAATAGTTTGGTCACATTTTTTACATTTATAAACCTGAGAACAAATATTAGATTTTTTTCTAATAAGTTTATGATTATCGTAGCAATTATCGCTACGAAATTTGCGTTTACAATCTACGCATATTTTGGTAGCAACATAAGTACATAAACCTTTAGCATAACAAACACATATTTCTGAACATCTATGTTTACCAATAGTACTATAAAATACATTACAACAATCACAGTAATAAGTGCGACCTTTAAAACCACATATACTAATAATACAATCAAAATGATGGTGATGATTATATAAATGTATAGATATGCCATTATTATGTGGAGAACTAAAAACTAAAAATCCATGTTGATCCCATATTTTGAGTTTATAATAAGGTTTTAAATGTTCACTCATTATGTTAAATTGTGTAAGATTACATTCTATATCACTAGGTATATCACAAGCAGCTAATAACTCTTTAGCCTGTTTAGATTGTGTTGGTTTATTAGAATATCTAATGTTTTTCCATTGAAGTTTCCATTCATGGGTATTAGTTTTATTAGCATTTGTTATACCCACACATATAGCTCTGGCAAAACTAAATAAACATCCATATCTGTTGAAGTCATAAGGCTAAATGTTGCTTTCTTATTTCGTCAGAGTATCTAACAATATAGCTAGCCATACGGCCTATACCTTTCCACTTCTCCTGTAATAGTAGGTGTCTTTCCAAACGAGACCTTTATTTCTTTGAACCGTTTTTATTACCTTTGTGGGCCAACTTTGTGAATGTCCCTTAGAGGTTACTTGCCATGTACCGGTTGAAGCTGTTTCAAATGTAAAATGTATCCAAGCGCAAAGTAGGAGCGTGAACCTAGTTTCCTCATTTTTGATCATTCTCGATGGCACAAGGGGTTGCCATGTTTCTTTAAATCATTTACTATATCATCAAATATAGCTGGGGTATATCTTTTACCACCATCGATAACTAAATCATAAACTCTACTAGTTGTTTTAAATTTGCGAGAATGCCTAACAGCGCGTTCCAATATTTCATATGTAGATTCTTCATTATTGGATGTTTCATTTTCAGATGATTCATCTTCAGATGATTGCGAATATGGTACTAGAGGCATAATTAATAGTTAATAAGAGTAATATAATTTTATCGCATCTTATATAGGCCTAGGTAGGTCTATAAATCTATAAAAGAAACAACTGAATAGTATTTAGGCACATTGTTAAAATCAATACCAGCAAACATGGACACTCGAGATTTCTCTAATTATAGGTGTTATAAATGTAACACCTTAGGACATTGTTCAGCAAATTGTAAAGCTTCAAAAGCTAAAATATTAACTGTTCAAGCACAATATTTGAAAGCAGCTAAATGTACAAAATGCAAGGAGTTAGGACATTATGCAACAGAATGCAGAGCTTCAAAATGTATGTTATGTTATCAAATAGGTCATATCAAAGATTCATGTATTGAAGAGAAATGCTTATGTTATAAATGCCATAACATAGGTCATTATCCTAATTCATGTCCTAATGATGAAAATTCAAAAATGTACATGGTTTAATGTATCAAAAAGGACATATCATATTTGTAAAATAATTTTATGGCTAATTGTGCTGCATGATCATTTAAGTGGGATGCCCAGTGGATAGTGAGATTACTAAATAAAAGATCATACTGCGCCCAGGACATTTTTTGCATCTAACTAAGGGGCGCGCAATACCAACCGAATGAAGGATCAAACCAACGCCTAATAACAGGCTTGATAAATTTAGAAGAACAAACCTATACAGATACAGATAATGCAACACTCATTAGTGAGGATGATGATGATGAATGGTTAGGAAAATCCTTATTGAAAATTGAAGGCTCAACGAATAAAACGAATGAGGTTAAGAAATTGAAGAAGAATAATAATAAAGATTTACGAAAACGCCGATATTTTGATGTACTGGATACATTTGCCAATGATAATAAGAAAAAATATACATTTTAGAAGGTTATCTAAACCTATATTGTATATAAATAACTAATAATGAATCATTATAATAAACGTTTACAGCCTGTAAGATGTATAATATGTAATTATAAATTATATATTAGAACAGACATTTATTGTAATAAGTGTAAATATTATAATATGTATACAAAAATACATGATTATAAATATCCGACAAAAAAATATGATACTTGCAATTGAAGGTAATATTGGTGCTGGTAAAAGTACACTATTAAAACGTATATCTAAAACGTTTAATGATACATATATATATCCAGAGATAATAGAAGAATGGACATGTGTACATGGACTTAAAAGCGATTACAATTTATTGTATTTAGGAAAAAAGGATCCAATAAAATATGCATTTCCTTTTCAAATAACTACTTTAGAAAGTCATAGAAAAAATTTATATGAAATAAATGGTAAATCTGGTAACCATTTCTGTGAAAGATCCCAATATAGTTGTAGAAATGTGTTTACTAGATATTGTGTGGATAATAATACAATAGATGATTGCCAATTAGCCGTATACGATAATATGGTATCTAATATGCAAAAACCTGAACATATATTATATATTAATACGCCAGCCATTATTTGCTTACAAAGAATAAGAAGAAGAAAAAGACCTGAAGAAGATCAATTAGACTTAGAGTATTTAAATACACTACATAGATACCATCAAGAATGGTTATCTAAAGAACAAATACCTATAACTGTGTTAAATTATGAAGATAATATAGAACAAATAATGAATACAATACGTACTGTTTTAAGCATCCATGTTTAATGTTTTGTAGGAGCGTCATTACATGAAATCTTCTTTTTACCAATACTAGGATATTTCATAGAACTTTTATGTTTTTTTAGCATGTTCATATTCAGCTGTTTCATATTTTTGCTTTTTCATAGACTTTTCCTTCGTGCTCTTATTATATTTAGTAATCTTAGACATATTTATTATTCATTATTAATTGAAAATGCCGAAAATGTAACAGGAACTTTCATTTCCTCTGGTACAAATATTATGCGCTTATTTTCCATTAATTTAGAAATTTCTTTATTACATTCTACTAGAACCTCTAAAGATGCTCTTATATGCGTAGAATTATAATTAAATAATTTTAATTCAACTAATATATCACTATTAACATTACCAGTTGTAGGCTGATACGGTTTATCTTGATCTTGAATATAAGGTATATCATCAAATACTTTATTATCTAATACAGGTAAACCACAATCAGCCATACAAGTTTCTAATATGTCTTCCATATTTATAAAATTCATAATAATACCCAAAAGATACAATAAAGCTTGTTTGTATATTTTAATTAAACATAAGTTTTTATAAGGGATGTTTTAAAAACACTTAAGAATATTTAGCCAATAAGAGCAATATTATTGGTCTTCATATAAATTGTTTATCTATATTTTATACAATAACATGTATTTCTGTACATATTTTTGTTACATAACAACATGTATATTATATTAAGTGCTTTGTTTACATTTACAATAACATGTATTTCTGCACGTATTTTTGTTACATAACAACATGTTTATGTACGTATACATTATATTAAGTGTTTTGTTTATACTTACATAACTTAAAAATATTTTATAAACAACATGTTTATGCACGTATACAATAATCCTATATATCTTTTTTTATATATATGTAAATTATAAAAATAAAATATCATACACTGTATATAATTTGTTCGTTATTGTTGTTTTTTTAAAAATGGATACAAATATTATATTTCAACACCCTAGTAATATATTTGTAGCCGGGCCTAGTGGTAGCGGTAAAACAGTCACAGTTGCTAAGATAGTAAAATATAGAAATGTTTTATTTGACAAATCTATAGGTCATGTATATTGGTGTTATAAAGAATGGCAATTACAATATGAAAATGTTAAAAAAGATGATACAGAAGGTTTAGTAGAATTTATTGAAGGTATACCCTCAGATGATGATAGTTATTTTCCTATAAACCCAGATGAACCATATATGATAATATTTGATGATATGATGGGTACTGAATATGAAGATAAAATAGTATTATGGTTTACAAGAAAAGGCCATCATAGAGGTGCTACATGTATATATATAACACAAAATTTATATCAACAGAGTAAGAATTCTAGAACTATAAATTTAAATTCAAAATATATGATATTATTTAAGAATAGTAGAGATAAAGGCCAAATTATAGTTTTAGCTAGGCAATCACAAATAAAACATTTATTAGATGCATATAAAAATGCTACCGAAACACCATATGGTTATTTAGTAGTAGACTTTCATCCTATAACTAACGAAAAATATAGACTAAAAACCGATATTTTTCCTCATAGTGACGGTACAGGTGCCCGAATATATATTTAAAAATATGACTATATACGATATAATAAAACGTTTAATGCAGGAACAAAATCCTGATAAACGTGAACAATTATTATCTAGAGGTGATAATCGTTTAATGAAATGGTTTATATCAATAGCTAACGCTATATTAGATAATAAAATATCTATGCCTAAACAAACTATAAAGTTTATGAATAAACATAAAAATATTATAAAAACTATAGGAGATAGTAGTACATCTACAGCGGATAGAAACAAATTATTACTTACTAAAGGTGGTTCAGGTTTTTTAGGCGGTGTAATGATACGCACATTTATGAATTGGAAGAGTGGTAAAAAAGTTATTAAACCTAAAAAATCTAGAATCGTTAAGAAAAAAGTTATTAAGCCTAAAAAATCTAGAATAGTTAAGAAAAAAGTTATTAAGCCTAAAAAATCTAGAATAGTTAAGAAAAAAAATAAAATAAATGAACATATAGAAACGACACCTACCAGTACTATATTACAAGCTATGATGCCTATTAGTAGTCCTACAACATCTTTAGGTATAGATACACCTGAAGGATTTAGTCCCGATATTTCATCATTATCTAATGATTATGGATTAGGTAGACCTTTAGCATGGTCACCATTAAATAAAAAATCTAATAGAGTTGAATTACCGTATATAACATCATTTTTAAATCGTATAACACCTATTAAAAATTATACATCACCATTAATAACTAATTGGAATAATATAGCCGATAAACCGTTAAATACACGAATAAATATTGATATTGATGATTTATCTCAATACTTATAATTAGTCATAATATCTTTTTTATTATAAATACTATATGTAATTAATAAATATAGTCATTTAAGGTAAGAGTATCATGGCAGGAAAACGTCATATAAAAAGGTATAGAACTCATAAAAGGCATATAAAAAGACGTAAATTAGGTAGAAGAAATCAAAGAGGTGGTATACCATTATCATTAGTAGCTCTAGGTGCTGGTCTATTAACACCTATTATAGCCGATGGTGTTAAAGATCTTATAAAAGGTTTAGACTTATAATTATAATGTCATTAATGTATTATAAGTTATCATGAAAACGTTTAAAAAAAAACAACCTTTAATAAAACGCTACGGTAAATATTTATTAGGTTTACGTAATACACCCGATATATTTAAACGTAATGTAATAAAAAGATGCGATAATTGTTTAATAAAATGTATATGCGAATGTTGCCATAATGTTTTAAAGGGTAGTGTTAACATGAATAATAATCATAAGACATCATTAAAGCATTGGAGTAAGGATATACGTTTATTAGCCGATAAAACTATATCTACTAAACGTAAACGTAAATTAATAACGCCTCAGTTAATAAATATATTAATTGATAGTATAAAAACTAAAGTAGAAAACACAATATGAATAAAATGGTATTAGTGCCTGAGGCACATGTAGAGGAATTAAAACGTTTACGTTTATATCAAAGAGCTAAATTACCACCTAAACCAGAAATAATACAGACTGTAGATATACAAAACAAAATTGATGAATTAATGACTAATCCTAATATATCTAATACAGATAAAATGCATAAGTATGGTGAATTTATGCTAAAATATAATAGTTTTAAAGATCAAGCTACAGATATAGATGATACAACATCAAAAGCACCTATATATGTATCTGATTTAATAACGCCTATATCTAATGATAATATAATTACGAATATACCTAAAAGTATGCAAATACCTATACATAAATTATTAGATCAAATAAAAAATAATACTAATATTACATGGGATGATAAAGGTATTGTAAGTATTAACGGTAAGGTTATAGTAGGCAGTAATATAAATGATATTATGAATGATGCTGCTAGAGAAAGAAAATCTAGAATGAATGCTATAGGTTGGATAGATGTTGCTGAAGAGTTAATAAATAAAAAACAATATATAAATGTAGGTAATAAAAGATGGAATATATATGTAAATAAAAAGGTTACACCAATAAAACCATTAACACCATCTAGAATAACACATTCGCCGATAAGACCATCTAACAAAAAACGATCATCACAACGTGAACAAGATACATCATGGGAAAAATGGTAGATAAAATATTAAAAGATATTTATTATGATATTAAAAATCCTGCATCCTTTTCAGGTATAGGCAAATTATATAAAGCTGGAAAATTATTATTTAAAAAATTAACATTAAAAGATGTTAAAACGTGGTTATCTGAACAAAAAACCTATACATTACATAAGCCTATTGTAAGAAATTTTAGACGTAGAAAAACTATAGTAGCCGGTATAGATATACAATGGCAAGCTGATTTAGCTGATATGCAGAAATTTAGTAAATATAATAATGGTTATCGTTATTTATTATGTGTTATTGATGTATTCTCTAAAATGGCTTGGGTAAAACCTATAAAAAATAAATTATCTACTACATTAATTAAAACTTTTAATAATATATTAAACGAATCTTATAGAATACCTAAAAGTTTACAAACGGATAAAGGTAGCGAATTTATTAATAGACCGTTTCAAAAGTTTTTAAAAAATAAACATATTCATTTTTTTACTACAGAAAATCCAGAAAGCTAAAGCTAGTATTATTGAACGTTTTCAGCGTACACTTAAAGGTAAAATGTGGAAATATTTTACATCTAATAATACTAAAAAATATATTAATATATTACAAGATCTTATAGATAATTATAATCGATCAAAACATAGTTCTACGGGCTATAAACCTACAGATGCTAATATCGGTAATGAACATATAATATCTAATAATATTAATAATAATAATGAAATATCTAAAGATAATAAAACTATTAAAATAGGTGATCATGTTAGAATTAATAAAACTAAAAAACATTTCACTAAAGGTTATTTACCAAATTGGACATTAGAATTATTTATTGTATATAAAGTTATTAATGGATCTCCGATAACATTTAAGGTTCATGATTTGAACGGCGAGGAAATCAAAGGTTCCTTTTATAGAAATGAATTACAATTAATTAAAAATAAAGGCGATTACGATATAGAGAAAATATTAAAACGTAGAGTTATTATAAAAAAAGGTCATAAAATTAAAGAAATATTTGTTAAGTGGAAAGGTTACGATAAGTCATTTAATAAATGGATATTAGCATAAAAGATATGGATGATATTGAATCCATGCCATCTTTAGATAATAATAATAATCTTAAAACATTAGATAATAATAATAATCTTAAAACATTAGTATCATCATCATCATCATCATCTATAAAATCTAATAAATTTAGTGATTTATCGGGACTATATAGATATACAGCACAGATGTTACTCATCTATTGCGTATTTGCGGCTTCGGTATGGGGTCTTGCGTACGGCGATACAAATAATAAAGACGTTTGGCTTGTTTTGTTACAATACAGTACAATAACAGGTATTGGTTTACCAACACCTAAAATATCTAGAAAAAGATAATGGAAGATTTTTATGTAACACTTATGAGTGATAATTCATTAAATATATATCCTAATAATACAGTTTCAGAATTTAAATGTAAATTAGCTAAACCTATAAATTTAAATAAAGATGAATGGCGTGTAGCTTTAACTGAAATCACCTATCCTGGAGCTATATTAATTATTGCTGAAGGTGAACAACATT
>CM026397.1:52812796-52832176 GCA_014843695.1 Archivesica marissinica
TAGACACATTTGTCTTGCATCAATTACCCACACCCAATGGCATAGACACATGTTCGTATTGCACCAATTACCCACACCCAATGGCATAGACACATGTTCGTATTGCACCAATTACCCACACCCAATGGCATAGACACATGTTTGTATTGTACCAATTACCCACACCCAATGGCATAGATACATATTTGTATTGCATCAATTACCCACACCCAAAGGCATAGACACATGTTTGTATTGCATCAATTACCCACACCCAATGGCATAGACACATGTTTGTCTTGCATCAATTACCCACACCCAATGGCATAGACACATGTTTGTCTTGCATCAATTACCCACACCAAATGGCATAGACACATGCTTGTATTGTACCAATTACCCACACCCAATGGCATAGACACATGTTTGTCTTGCATCAATTACCCACACCCAATGGCATAGACACATGTTCGTATTGCACCAATTACCCACACCAAATGGCATATATACATGTTTGTATTGCATCAATTACCCACACCCAATGGCATATACCCATATTTGTATTGTATCAATAACCCACACCCAATGACATAGATACATGTTTGTCTTGCATCAATTACCCACACCCAATGGCATAGACACATGTTTATCTTACATCAATAATCACACCCAATGGCATAGACACATTTGTAGTGCATCAATTATCCACACCCAATGACATAGACACATTTTTATCTTACATCAATAATCACACCCAATGGCATAGACACATATTTGTCTTGCATCAATTACACACACCCAATGACATAGACACATGTTTGTATTGCATCAATTACCCACACCCAATGGCATAGACACATAGTTGTCTAGCATCAATTACCAACACCCAATGGCATAGACACATGTTTATCTTACATCAATAATCACACCAATGGCATATACACATTTGTCTTGCATCAATTACCCAAACCCAATGTCATAGACACATATTTGTCTTGCATCAATTACCCACACCCAATGACATAGACACATGTTTGTGTTGCCTCAATTACCCACACCCAATGGCATAGACGCATGTTTGTCTTGCATGAATTACCCACACCCAATGGCATAGACAAAATTTGTCTTGCATCAATTACCAACACCCAATGGCATAGACACATGTTTATCTTACATCAATAATCACACCCAATGGCATAGACACATTTGTCTTGCATCAATTACCCAAACCCAATGTCATAGACACATATTTGTCTTGCATCAATTACCCACACCTAATGGCATAGACACATGCTTGTATTGTACCAATTACCCACACCCAATGGCATAGACACATGATTGTCTTGCATCAATTACCCACACCCAATGGCATAGACACATGTTCGTATTGCACCAATTACCCACACCCAATGGCATAGACACATGTTTGTATTGTACCAATTACCCACACCCAATGGCATAGCACATGTTTGAATTGCATCAATTACCCACACCCAATGGCATAGACACATATTTGTATTGCATCAATTACCCACACCCAATGGCATAGACACATGTTTGTATTGCATCAATTACTCACACCCAATGGCATAGACACATGTTTGTCTTGCATCATTACCCACACCCAATGGCATAGACACATGCTTGTATGTACCAATTACACACACCCAATGGCATAGACACATGTTTGTCTTGCATCAATTACCCACACCCAATGACTCATGTTTGTCTTGCATCAATTACCCACACCCAATGGCATAGACACATGTTTATCTTGCATCAATTATCCACACCCAATGGCATAGACGCATGTTTATCTTGCATGAATTACCCACACCCAATGGCATAGACAAATGTTTGTCTTGCATCAATTACCCACACCCAAAGGCATAGACACATATATGTATTGCATCAATTACCCACACCCAATGGCATAGACACATGTTTGTCTTGCATCAATTACCCACACCCAATGGCATAGACGCATGTTTGTCTTGCATCAATTACCAACACCCAATGGCATAGACACATGTTTATCTCACATCAATAATCACACGCAATGGCATAGACACATTTGTCTTGCATCAATTACCCAGACCCAATGGCATAAACACATGTTCGTATTGCACCAATTACACACACCCAATGTCATAGACACATGTTTGTATTGTACCAATTACCCACACCCAATGGCATAGACACATGTTTGTCTTGCATCAATTACCCAGACCCAATGGCATAAACACATGTTCGTATTGCACCAATTACCCACACCCAATGTCATAGACACATGTTTGTATTGTACCAATTACCCACACCCAATGGCATAGACACATATATGTATTGCATCAATTACCCACACCCAATGGCATAGACACATGTTTGTCTTGCATCAATTACCCACACCTAATGCCATAGACGCATGTTTGTCTTACATCAATTACCAACACCCAATGGCATAGACACATGTTTATCTTACATCAATAATCACACCCAATTGCATAGACACATTTGTCTTGCATCAATTACCCACACCCAATGTCATAGACACATATTTGTCTTGCATCAATTACCCACACCTAATTGCATAGACACATGCTTGTGTTGTACCAATTACCCACACCCAATGGCATAGACACATGTTTGTCTTGCATCAATTACCCAGACCCAATGGCATAGACACATGTTTGTATTGCATCAATTACCCACACCCAATGGCATAGACACATATTTGTATTGCATCAATTACCCACACCCAATGGCATAGACACATGTTTGTATTGCATCAATTACCCACACCCAATGGCATAGACACATGTTTGTCTTGCATCAATTACCCACACCCAATGGCATAGACACATGCTTGTATTGTACCAATTACACACACCCAATGGCATAGACACATGTTTGTCTTGCATCAATTACCCACACCCAATGACACATGTTTGTCTTGCATCAATTACCCACACCCAATTGCATAGACACATATTTGTATTGCATCAATTACCCACACCCAATGGCATAGACACATGTTTGTCTTGCATCAATTACCCACACCCAATGGCATAGACACATGTTTGTCTTGCATCAATTACCAACACCCAATGGCATAGACACATGTTTATCTTACATCAATAATCACACCCAATGGCATAGACACATTTGTCTTGCATCAATTACCCACACCTAATGGCATAGACACATGCTTGTATTGTACCAATTACCCACACCCAATGGCATAGACACATGTTTGTCTTGCATCAATTACCCACACCCAATGGCATAGACACATGTTCGTATTGCACCAATTACCCACACCCAATGTCATAGACACATGTTTGTATTGTACCAATTACCCACACCCAATGGCATAGACACATGTTTGTATTGCATCAATTACCCACACCCAACGGCATAGACACATATTTGTATTGCATCAATTACCCACACCCAATGGCATAGACACATGTTTGTCTTGCATCAATTACCCACACCCAATGGCATAGACACATGCTTGTATTGTACCAATTACACACACCCAATGGCAGAGACACATGTTTGTCTTGCATCAATTACCCACACCCAAAGACATAGACACATGTTTGTCTTGCATCAATTACCCACACCCAATGGCATAGACACATGTTTATCTTGCATCAATTATCCACACCAGAGTATAGGGGGTTACCGTAGACGCGTTCCCGCCAAAAATAAGTCCTAGGAAAGAATCTAAAAAAAACCGATGATACCTCGTCAAATAAGTCCTACGTGTATATAAAACCCAACATTGGGGGGGGGGTTTCTATAGGGCGAAAAAACACAATGAATAAAGACGTTTGTATAATTTACATAATGATTTTACTTTCGATATATCTTATAGTCTAACGCAGATTAAGAGTAATATTAAAAAAGCATATTAATCATCAACAAACCAATCATCTTTACCATATATGTTAGCATAATCTATACAATTTTGACAATTAGGATTAAAATATATACCACAATAGATTTGATGTTTATACATATGATATAAACGTTTAATCTTAATACAGATTTTACACAATTGAGGATTTATACAGCTACTACCGTATAATTCCTTATACAATTTATGTAATCGAAATTCATTAATTATAGGATCACAGTGAAAAATAATTGAAAAATGGTCTTTACTAAATCTATGTAAAGTTAATGTTGTATCATCATCATCATTATGTAATTGTCTATAAAAATCATATTCAAGAGGTGGGGAAAAAATGCATAATTTTTTAGGTTTATAAGATGTAAACGTTTTTATCATTACATCATCATACGCTTTAGGTGGTATAAATATTTTATTCATACTTATAATACTAAATCATAGACTAAATTATATAAACATGTAATAGCTATTCTAATATATAAATGAAAATAACTATTAGTAGTATCATAAACATTATTAACAATAATTGTATCAGTTTTAGAAGTATACATATCTATAATAGAATTACTAAATGGTTGCCTACAATAAGGGTATTTAATAATTTTGGATATACAATTTTCACATATTAAATGCGTACATAAACATTGATTATTAAAATAATAATCTTGTTTATTATTTAAACAAATGGAACATTCATTATTCCATACCTCATAATATGTAGCCATTTTTATATATCTGTAATAAGATAAAGAGGACTAAATCCAGCTACATATAGATTATAATTACTATTTGATAAGTAACATAATTCCTCGGCATTAATTAAAATGGATTGAAATGGGAATAATAAATCGGTAATTCTATATACATACGCATTACCAACAATAGATTTCATTATTACATTACTATATACAAATCTACAATAAGGACATTTAGATAATTGAAGCATACATTTTTGACAAATAAGATGTTTACAAAGACATGGATTTTTAAAATAAAAATTGTCCTTATCAGTTAAACAAATAGAACATTCCTCATCTAATAATTTCAAAAAAAAGGATCCATTATTCCCACCCTAATGTTGTAGCTAACTCAAAGAGTTGTAATTGTATATATAATGTGTATGGTACATTTTTTGAGAAATTTGTATATTGTTTAGAATGAACAAAAAACGCTTCATTTTTATTTCTATATTTATCGGTAAATGCCAAAGTATCAGAACTAAAAGGTTTACGACAAAATGGGCATGCTTCTAATTGCGAAATACACGTAATACATATAAAATGTATGCATTTACATTCATTAATATAAAAAATGTCTGTTTTTTGAAAACAGATAGTACATTCTTCACCCCACATCTCAAAGTATTGAAGCATTTTATAGTCTTATATATCAATACACCCAATATGTATTGTAAATTTTATGAAACCATTAAGTTTCATAAACAATTTTGTCTCACCACATATACGTCACCATCCAGTACATTTTTATGAAACCATTAAGTTTCATAAACAATTTTGTCTATGGAATCATATAAATCACTCATATCATTAACGATAGCATCAACTAGATCTTCATTCTCATCCCTTTCATTATTAAGTACTAATAAATGCTTATATTTAAACCAATTATTAAGTAATAGTTGTGGTACTAGTTTATTATTTAAGATTTCAGCACAGAATTCATTATATGTCCAGCGTACTACTTCTTCGTCTAGTAGATAACTTACGAATTCAACACTATAAAGAAATTGCGTATAGAAAGAAATCGAATTTAATTCTTTCTGTATAATAGAATCACTTACATTAATATGTTTGTCTATAGATGCTAAAAAAGTATGTATCAATGCTGTTTTGTAGATAAATTTATCTAAAGTACAATCATCACGTATTAGATTCATCTTCTTCACTATCATATTGTTCACTGTCAATCCCAAAGCCATGTACTTGTTATAGTAGATATCTTTAGTCCATATTGTTGTTGTTGTATGGTATACATCTAGTTGTTCCTTCTTTGGCCGTTATGTTGAAATCGAATTCATATCGTTCTGTAAATTGAATATCTGTATCAGTTAATAGTTTACCATGAACTAATACGCCTTTATAGTTTTTGGAAGAATATCCAAGAAAGAACGGATTTACAGTATAAGCATCAATATTTAATTTGTAGTCGTTTTCTTTACACTCTTGTATTTTTAACGAAATACTTATTTTACATTTGTCACATGTAATATTATGTTCATTATCACGTAATTCAATCAAGTCCTCTTGATACTGTACATAATTTTTAAAATCCTGAACAATATCCTCATTTTTTTCAGACGGATATGGAAATTGTCTATCCATTTTTACACAAAAACCCAATATTCGCAATAAAACATTATTGAGATAATTGTTTAGACAATGAAATAGAGAAAAAAATACATATATATATATTATTAATAGAATTCTCTAATAACAGTAGATATCCATATTTCTAATTCTTCATTAGTTAAATTCCAAAAATCAGTAGTATTTGCAAAATTACTAACAACTTCAAGTATTAGATTATCTAAAAAGTCTATAAATTTAAATGTATTTGAAGTGAAATCATTCCTACAATAAGGACATTTAGTAAGTTTAGAGATACAATATAAACATATCAGAGATGTACATAGACATTCATTTTTGAAATAATAATCAGTATTAGTACGTAAACATATTGAACATTGTTCGCCCCATAATTCATAATAAACCATTTTTAAAAAATATTTTTTAATCTAACGGCTAACCTTTCAATTTGAGTATCAGTCATATCCCAAATATTGTTGAGAAGTTCTATTAACATAAGAATCTGTATTCACAATAGCCCATTGATGATTCTAGCGGCTAACCTTTCAATTTGAGTATCAGTCATATTCCAATATTGTTGAGAAGTTCTATTAACATAAGAATCTGTATTCACAATATCCCATTGATGATCATTTATATTAATATTAGAGTTTGTAGTAGTTGATGTTGAACAAGCATTAATATCAGAAAATGGGTTACGGCAAAAAGGACATTTATTATTAATTTTAAAACTACAATATGAGCATATAAGATGCTTGCATTTGCATTCATTAATAATATAAAAATCGTTGTTATCTAGAAGGCATATAGTACATTCCTCTCCCCAATATTCGCAAAAAAGCATTTTTAGACAATGAAATAGATAAAACAAATTCTTACATAAATCCGTTTAAAAAAAACAAAATTTCAATAAAAATTTAACAATGTCTTTGCATTATTCCTAAAAAATGCAATAACAATTTAATAGTCATTAATATAGCTTATGAAAAAACTATATGAAGAATGATAGAATAAAACGAAAATATATATATACAGTCAAAGGCCACTCATACTTGAAAAGCACTTAATTATTTTAACCAATGATGCTATATGGTATGTTGTAAATAAAACTCTTTAAAAACACTTAAATATAATAACCAATGAGAGGTTTGTAATGTTGTAAATAAAACACTTGAATGTACTATCCAATGAAATTGGTGTAAACAAGATACTTGAAGTCCTATAGAGAAAATATTTTTATAAAATAGTTATTAGAGATTGTGAAAGCCAATATCTAATATTAGTTAAAAGTAAACCCATTTGATTTTCCCCATACCAATTTGAAGATAAAATAGCTTTGGAATCATACAGATTTAAACCAATACCCCAAAATAGATCATGAGAACTAGCTTCGCCTAGTTTACAATGATTTGTATTTAAACGAATAGTTAACAAATATTTATTTTGTTGATACTTATACATATTGCCTATAAACATAATTTCAAAACGCTTATTATTCCAAGAGTTTGAATTAAAGCCGTTAAAATATGTACCACCCAATTTTTTTTGTTTATATGGAGATGATTCATTAAGTATTTGTTTAGCTAATATATCTTTACCATAAGTAATACATTTAGTATATTGATAATATTGTTCAACACAATTAAATGTAATATTAGATTTATCTTTAAATGAACATATATACATATTACTAAATGGTGCATCACTACCATAGAATAAGATAACGTTATCTTTATGTATGATAGGCATTATTATAATGAATTAATATAAAAGTTATCAAATGCATTTATAGCCAAAAGGTATGGTATCAAAACGATTAATTATAATACGTTTTGTATAAACAGAACGAAATAGTTTTGTACGATTTTCACTAGAACCTATCACGATTTTTTTTAATTTTTGAATTATAATATATGGTAGTTGCATAATTTTCACGATCATTAGCACAATCAACCATAGAATCAAAATTAATTAATTCAGATGTATTATAATCTAATGTTATACCTTTAACTTTACACTTTGTAATAGTTAAACCTTCAGAATCTATATATTTATAACCATAATTTTTAGGTCCTAAACCTACATATTCAATAATTTTTCCTGATGGTACCTCATCGGCCCAATAACCTAAACGACCATTAATAATAGGTATATCATAACAACCTGGGCGTTTAATATAAATACAACTATCTGTATCAAAATATAAAAGCCTATCATCTAATTTATTAAGTTCTCCATAAAGAACTAAACGTGCATATGCTGTAACATGTGCAGCAACAGGTACATTAGCTGATTCATGAGGCAAATATTCCTTATTTTTATCAGTATATGAGGCTAATAGAAAATGGCAATGATCAAAAAGTTCTAAAGAATGTACAGTAATATCTGGATTTTGCATTAGTTCTAAAAAATATTTAATATCACTAATATATTCCGTTTCAGTCATAGTATTATTTTGAGCATTTTTACCCCAAAGACAATTTAGCATAGCTTTAGCAAAAGCACGTAAACCTGGATTTTTAATTACTAATTCTAATAAAATACCTTCAGCCTTAAAATAATCATCTTTAAATTTAATTTCATCTTCTACAGTTTTAACCCATGATGGATAGCCACTAGCTTCTTGTTTAATTTTTAAGAATGTATTTATATATTCCGAATATACTTTATCTGACCAAACTTTCCAAGACCATAATTGATAAATGGTAATTATTTTATAGCCTAATTTAATAGCAGCTGTTATTTCTACCATAGTCCAAGTACCTATTAAACATCTATCATTTATATTATGATTACAAATAGCTATATTGTCCATTGCACATTTCATACATAGAGGAAATACCATTTTTTTATTACAATGAACTGGCAAAAGAGGTAGCCATAATGTTTGTGGTGGTAATATTTTACATTTTATTAAACCTCTATATTTAGTAATATTATCTATATCTATTTCTTCGGAAGTTAATATATCCGGATGTCCAATAGGATATTCCCTATATTTATTAACATAAGGATATAAACTACATACATCAACATATTTGATTTCCTCATTTGGTTTTACTTTATAATATATTTTAACAGAATTAGTACGGCCACCAAATAAAGAATCTCTAGGTCTAATAGGATCTAAATGTTGCCAAAATTTCGATATAAAAGTTCTATATTCTATATCAGCTTTACATAAACGATCAAATACACATCCCCACATATTAATTACCTTATAGCCTAATTTACGTAAGTTATCTGTTCTAGTAACAGTTGTTTTATATAAAACATCCATAGTTTTAGCTGAATAAGGATTAACTACATTACGCATTTTATAACAATTAATACAACCATGAAAAAAACAACCATTAAATTCATATATCGTATTTGTTTGCTCACAAAAACCATCAACATACATGTTACCAATTTTATATTCCCCACCATTTAAAGCATGTTTTATTTTAAGTTTCTGTTTAAAACTTTCGCCTTGAAGCCATCTAACTGCTTTAATTGAATAACGACATTTATTTGGGTAACCAGCATCAGATATAATAGCTAAAGAATGTTCAGGTAAATAGTTTTTTCTCCATGTTTTATTACATGCTCCAGGTAATGTTAGAGCTTCTGTAAATGGATTGATGCCTTCATTTTCAATAAATAGTTTAATAAACAAACCACAGCCACGTCTTAATATATCAACATCTGATATACAATATAAACGCATTTCGAGATCAAAATCAAAAACACATTTTTCAGATACTTTAAGATTATACCAATTTAAAAATGTTTTTCTAGCATCCGGATTCATCATACCCGGTTTATATAATTTTAATGGTAGATAAGGCCCAATATAACCATCATATTCTCCAGTATTAGCCCAAAAAGGAAAATAACCTTTAGATAATTCCAGAATACCAAATGTATTAGGAAATGCTGATAATGGCATTTGTAAGTAACTCAAAGAATCAATAAGTGTAACTCCAAAACATTTTAAAGATATTATATTATTACCTCTCATTATAATAGATGGTTTACATGTACCTTCTTGTATTAAATGCCTTAGTATAAACTGTGCATCATAACCTTTAGAATTATGAGCAACTGCGCAAATATTCTTATGTGCTGGTTGAAATAACCAAGTACAAAAATCTGTTAATGTTGTAGAACCTGAGAAGATTTTTTGTCTAGATTCTTTAGTACAACTACAAGGATCTTATACAGGTTTCAATATACAAATATCACATACTTTATGAGCAACACAAACATTAGGTGAATGTTCCCCTGTAGAAAGAAACATACATTCAAAATCATAAAAAATGTATATTTGTTTTATAGTAGATATCTTGTTATATTTAGGAATAAAACAATCATGATTAGCCCCAACAATTTGTTTACAATATTTACATTTTCTAGAATCTGTACAAATATGAATTTTATTTGTAGCTATAATAGTTTGGTCACATTTTTTACATTTATAAACCTGAGAACAAATATTAGATTTTTTTCTAATAAGTTTATGATTATCGTAGCAATTATCGCTACGAAATTTGCGTTTACAATCTACGCATATTTTGGTAGCAACATAAGTACATAAACCTTTAGCATAACAAACACATATTTCTGAACATCTATGTTTACCAATAGTACTATAAAATACATTACAACAATCACAGTAATAAGTGCGACCTTTAAAACCACATATACTAATAATACAATCAAAATGATGGTGATGATTATATAAATGTATAGATATGCCATTATTATGTGGAGAACTAAAAACTAAAAATCCATGTTGATCCCATATTTTGAGTTTATAATAAGGTTTTAAATGTTCACTCATTATGTTAAATTGTGTAAGATTACATTCTATATCACTAGGTATATCACAAGCAGCTAATAACTCTTTAGCCTGTTTAGATTTTGTTGGTTTATTAGAATATCTAATGTTTTTCCATTGAAGTTTCCATTCATGGGTATTAGTTTTATTAGCATTTGTTATACCCACACATATAGCTCTGGCAAAACACATACTATATGTGGAATTCATAATTCTAATGATTGATTTCTTGATTTTCGTCATATTATCTATACTAATATGACTACCATAATGCATATTACATTTTCCACGGCCTCCTGGTATAATAGTATGTGTCATTTCCAAACGTAGGCCTTTATCTTCCATTTGAAACGTTTTATTACTTTGTGCAACTTTTTGAATTTCACTTAATATGTTATTGCCATTAACTGTTGAAGCTGTTGCAAATGGTATATGTATACCAAAGCCTAAAGTAGGATGCGTAACCGATATTCTAATTTTATCATTATCATCAACATTGCCATGTTTCTTTAAATCATTTACTATATCATCAAATATAGCTGGGGTATATCTTTTACCACCATCGATAACTAAATCATAAACTCTACTAGATGTTTTAAATTTGCGAGAATGCCTAACAGCGCGTTCCAATATTTCATATGTAGATTCTTCATTATTGGATGTTTCATTTTCAGATGATTCATCTTCAGATGATTGCGAATATGGTACTAGAGGCATAATTAATAGTTAATAAGAGTAATATAATTTTATCGCATCTTATATAGGCCTAGGTAGGTCTATAAATCTATAAAAGAAACAACTGAATAGTATTAGGCACATTGTTAAAATCAATACCAGCAAACATGGACACTCGAGATTTCTCTAATTATAGGTGTTATAAATGTAACACCTTAGGACATTGTTCAGCAAATTGTAAAGCTTCAAAAGCTAAAATATTAACTGTTCAAGCACAATATTTGAAAGCAGCTAAATGTACAAAATGCAAGGAGTTAGGACATTATGCAACAGAATGCAGAGCTTCAAAATGTATGTTATGTTATCAAATAGGTCATAACAAAGATTCATGTATTGAAGAGAAATGCCTATGTTATAAATGCCATAACATAGGTCATTATCCTAATTCATGTCCTAATGATGAAAAATTAAAAAATATTACATGTTTTAAATGTAATCAGAAAGGACATTATGCTAATTATTGTAAAATAATGTTATGTTCTAATTGTGGAGGCAATGATCATTTAAGTAGTGTGTGCCCAGAAGTTAGATTATGCTATAAATGTCATATGCCAGGACATTTTTCATCTAACTGCGAAATAACAACAGAAATTAAAGAGGATATTCAAGAACCAACGCCTAATCAACAGGCAATGATAAATTTAGAAGAACAAACCTATACAGATACAGATAATACAACAATCATTAGTGAGGATGATGATGATGAATGGTTAGGAAAATCCTTATTGAAAATTGAAGGCTCAACGAATAAAACGAATGAGGTTAAGAAATTGAAGAAGAATAATAATAAAGATTTACGAAAACGCCGATATTTTGATGTACTGGATACATTTGCCAATGATAATAAGAAAAAATATACATTTTAGAAGGTTATCTAAGTCTATATTGTATATAAATAACTAATAATGAATCATTATAATAAACGTTTACAGCCTGTAAGATGTATAATATGTAATTATAAATTATATATTAGAACAGACATTTATTGTAATAAGTGTAAATATTATAATATGTATACAAAAATACATGATTATAAATATCCGACAAAAAAATATGATACTTGCAATTGAAGGCAATATTGGTGCTGGTAAAAGTACACTATTAAAACGTATATCTAAAACGTTTAATGATACATATATATATCCAGAGAGAATAGAAGAATGGACATGTGTACATGGACTTAAAAGCGATTACAATTTATTGTATTTAGGAAAAAAGGATCCAATAAAATATGCATTTCCTTTTCAAATAACTACTTTAGAAAGTCATAGAAAAAATTTATATGAAATAAATGGTAAATCTGGTAACCATTTCTGTGAAAGATCCCAATATAGTTGTAGAAATGTGTTTACTAGATATTGTGTGGATAATAATACAATAGATGATTGTCAATTAGCCGTATACGATAATATGGTATCTAATATGCAAAAACCTGAACATATATTATATATTAATACGCCAGCCATTATTTGCTTACAAAGAATAAGAAGAAGAAAAAGACCTGAAGAAGATCAATTAGACTTAGAGTATTTAAATACGCTACATATATACCATCAAGAATGGTTATCTAAAGAACAAATACCTATAACTGTGTTAAATTATGAAGATAATATAGAACAAATAATGAATACAATACGTACTGTTTTAAGCATCCATGCTTAATGTTTTGTAGGAGCGTCATTACATGAAATCTTCTTTTTACCAATACTAGGATATTTCATAGAACTTTTATGTTTTTTAGCATGTTCATATTCAGCTGTTTCATATTTTTGCTTTTTCATAGACTTTTCCTTCGTGCTCTTATTATATTTAGGCATATTAATCTTAGGCACTTTTACTGAATCATACGGTAATTCATTATTAATTGAAAATGCCGAAAATGTAACAGGAACTTTCATTTCCTCTGGTATTATGCGTTTATTTTCCATTAATTTAGAAATTTCTTTATTACATTCTACTAGAACCTCTAAAGATGCTCTTATATGCGTAGAATTATAATTTAATAATTTTAATTCAACTAATATATCACTATTAACATTACCAGTTGTAGGCTGATACGGTTTATCTTGATCTTGAATATAAGGTATATCATCAAATACTTTATTATCTAATACAGGTAAACCACAATCAGCCATACAAGTTTCTAATATGTCTTCCATATTTATAAAATTCATAATAATACCCAAAAGATACAATAAAGCGTGTTTGTATATTTTAATTAAACATAAGTTTTTTATAAGGGATGTTTTAAAAACACTTAAGAATATTTAGCCAATAAGAGCAATATTATTGGTCTTCATATAAATTGTTTATCTATATTTTATACAATAACATGTATTTCTGCACATATTTTTGTTACATAACAACATGTTTATTATATTAAGTGTTTTGTTTACATTTACAATAACATGTATTTCTGCACGTATTTTTGTTACATAACAACATGTTTATGTACGTATACATTATATTAAGTGTTTTGTTTATACTTACATAACTTAAAAATATTTTATAAACAACATGTTTATGCACGTATACAATAATCCTATATATGTAAATTATAAAAATAAAATATCATACACTGTATATAATTTGTTTGTTATTGTTGTTTTTTAAAAATGGATGCAAATATTATATTTCAACACCCTAGTAATATATTTGTAGCCGGGCCTAGTGGTAGCGGTAAAACAGTCACAGTTGCTAAGATAGTAAAATATAGAAATGTTTTATTTGACAAATCTATAGGTCATGTATATTGGTGTTATAAAGAATGGCAATTACAATATGAAAATGTTAAAAAAGATGATACAGAAGGTTTAGTAGAATTTATTGAAGGTATACCCTCAGATGATGATAGTTATTTTCCTATAAACCCAGATGAACCATATATGATAATATTTGATGATATGATGGGTACTGAATATGAAGATAAAATAGTATTATGGTTTACAAGAAAAGGCCATCATAGAGGTGCTACATGTATATATATAACACAACATTTATATCAACAGAGTAAGAATTCTAGAACTATAAATTTAAATTCAAAATATATGATATTATTTAAGAATAGTAGAGATAAAGGCCAAATTATAGTTTTAGCTAGGCAATCACAAATAAAACATTTATTAGATGCATATAAAAATGCTACCGAAACACCATATGGTTATTTATTAGTAGACTTTCATCCTATAACTAACGAAAAATATAGACTAAAAACCGATATTTTTCCTCATAGTGACGGTACAGGTGCCCGAATATATATTTAAAAATATGACTATATACGATATAATAAAACGTTTAATGCAGGAACAAAATCCTGATAAACGTGAACAATTATTATCTAGAGGTGATAATCGTTTAATGAAATGGTTTATATCAATAGCTAACGCTATATTAGATAATAAAATATCTATGCCTAAACAAACTATAAAGTTTATGAACAAACATAAAAATATTATAAAAACTATAGGAGATAGTAGTACATCTACAGTGGATAGAAAAGAATTATTACTTACTAAAGGTGGTTCAGGTTTTTTAGGCGGTGTAATGATACGTACATTTATGAATTGGAAGAGTGGTAAAAAAGTTATTAAACCTAAAAAATCTAGAATCGTTAAGAAAAAAGTTATTAAGCCTAAAAAATCTAGAATAGTTAAGAAAAAAGTTATTAAGCCTAAAAAATCTAGAATAGTTAAGAAAAAAAATAAAATAAATGAACATATAGAAACGACACCTACCAGTACTATATTACAAGCTATGACGCCTATTAGTAGTCCTACAACATCTTTAGGTATAGATACACCTGAAGGATTTAGTCCCGATATTTCATCATTATCTAATGATTATGGATTAGGTAGACCTTTAGCATGGTCACCATTAAATAAAAAATCTAATAGAGTTGAATTACCGTCTATAACATCATTTTTAAATCGTATAACACCTACTAAAAATTATACATCACCATTAATAACTAATTGGAATAATATAGCCGATAAACCGTTAAATACACGAATAAATATTGATATTGATGATTTATCTCAATACTTATAATTAGTCATAATATCTTTTTTATTATAAATACTATATGTAATTAATAAATATAGTCATTTAAGGTAAGAGTATCATGGCAGGAAAACGTCATATAAAAAGGTATAGAACTCATAAAAGGCATATAAAAAGACGTAAATTAGGTAGAAGAAATCAAAGAGGTAATAATAATAATAATAATATATATAAAACGTTTAAACGTATAATTATAATGTCATTAATGTATTATAAGTTATCATGAAAACGTTTAAAAAAAAACAACCTTTAATAAAACGCTACGGTAAATATTTATTAGGTTTACGTAATACACCCGATATATTTAAACGTAATGTAATAAAAAGATGCGATAATTGTTTAATAAAATGTATATGCGAATGTTGCCATAATGTTTTAAAGGGTAGTGTTAACATGAATAATAATCATAAGACATCATTAAAGCATTGGAGTAAGGATATACGTTTATTAGCCGATAAAACTATATCTACTAAACGTAAACGTAAATTAATAACGCCTCAGTTAATAAATATATTAATTGATAGTATAAAAACTAAAGTAGAAAACACAATATGAATAAAATGGTATTAGTGCCTGAGGCACATGTAGAGGAATTAAAACGTTTACGTTTATATCAAAGAGCTAAATTACCACCTAAACCAGAAATAATACAGACTGTAGATATACAAAACAAAATTGATGAATTAATGACTAATCCTAATATATCTAATACAGATAAAATGCATAAGTATGGTGAATTTATGCTAAAATATAATAGTTTTAAAGATCAAGCTACAGATATAGATGATACAACACCAAAAGCACCTATATATGTATCTGATTTAATAACGCCTATATCTAATGATAATATAATTACGAATATACCTAAAAGTATGCAAATACCTATACATAAATTATTAGATCAAATAAAAAATAATACTAATATTACATGGGATGATAAAGGTATTGTAAGTATTAACGGTAAGGTTATAGTAGGCAGTAATATAAATGATATTATGAATGATGCTGCTAGAGAAAGAAAATCTAGAATGAATGCTATAGGTTGGATAGATGTTGCTGAAGAGTTAATAAATAAAAAACAATATATAAATGTAGGTAATAAAAGATGGAATATATATGTAAATAAAAAGGTTACACCAATAAAACCATTAACACCATCTAGAATAACACATTCGCCGATAAGACCATCTAAAAAAAAAACGATCATCACAACGTGAACAAGATACATCATGGGAAAAATGGTAGATAAAATATTAAAAGATATTTATTATGATATTAAAAATCCTGCATCCTTTTCAGGTATAGGCAAATTATATAAAGCTGGAAAATTATTATTTAAAAAATTAACATTAAAAGATGTTAAAACGTGGTTATCTGAACAAAAAACCTATACATTACATAAGCCTATTGTAAGAAATTTTAGACGTAGAAAAACTATAGTAGCCGGTATAGATATACAATGGCAAGCTGATTTAGCTGATATGCAAAAATTTAGTAAATATAATAATGGTTATCGTTATTTATTATGTGTTATTGATGTATTCTCTAAAATGGCTTGGGTAAAACCTATAAAAAATAAATTATCTACTACATTAATTAAAACTTTTAATAATATATTAAACGAATCTCATAGAATACCTAAAAGTTTACAAACGGATAAAGGTAGCGAATTTATTAATGGACCGTTTCAAAAGTTTTTAAAAAATAAACATATTCATTTTTTTACTACAGAAAATCCAGAAACTAAAGCTAGTATTATTGAACGTTTTCAGCGTACACTTAAAGGTAAAATGTGGAAATATTTTACATCTAATAATACTAAAAAATATATTAATATATTACAAGATCTTATAGATAATTATAATCGATCAAAACATAGTTCTACAGGTTATAAACCTACAGAGGCTAATATAGGTAATGAACACATAATATATAATAATATTAATAATAATAATGAAATATCTAAAGATAATAAAACTATTAAAATAGGTGATCATGTTAGAATTAATAAAACTAAAAAACATTTTGCTAAAGGTTATTTACCAAATTGGACATTAGAATTATTTATTGTATATAAAGTTATTAATGGATCTCCGATAACATTTAAGGTTCATGATTTGAACGGCGAGGAAATCAAAGGTTCCTTTTATAGAAATGAATTACAATTAATTAAAAATAAAGGCGATTACGATATAGAGAAAATATTAAAACGTAGAGTTATTATAAAAAAAGGTCATAAAATTAAAGAAATATTTGTTAAGTGGAAAGGTTACGATAAGTCATTTAATAAATGGATATTAGCATAAAAGATATGGATGATATTGAATCCATACCATCTTTAGATAATAATAATAATCTTAAAACATTAGATAATAATAATAATCTTAAAACATTAGTATCATCATCATCATCATCTATAAAATCTAATAAATTTAGTGATTTATCGGGACTATATAGATATACAGCACAGATGTTACTCATCTATTGCGTATTTGTGGCTTCGGTATGGGGTCTTGCGTACGGCGATACAAATAATAAAGACGTTTGGCTTGTTTTGTTAAGTACAATAACAGGTATTGGTTTACCAACACCTAAAATATCTAGAAAAAGATAATGGACGATTTTTATGTAACACTTATGAGTGATAATTCATTAAATATATATCCTAATAATACAGTTTCAGAATTTAAATGTAAATTAGCTAAACCTATAAATTTAAATAAAGATGAATGGCGTGTAGCTTTAACTGAAATCACCTATCCTGGAGCTATATTAATTATTGCTGAAGGTGAACAACATTTTGAACTTACTTTACCTAATGATATACCAGTATTAGAACCAGGCCCTTATAGAGATACTTTAGTTCTAGGTTTCTATGAATCACCTATACAATTTATACAAATGATAAATGCTTGTATAAAAAATGTATTAAGTCGTGTAATTAAGGCTAACGTAGATAATGTTCCAGGTAGAATATTTAGTGCAGATATAATACTTCAAATATTATTTAAATTTGGTATTAACAATAATGTATGTGAATTACATACATTACCTATAAAAGTTAATATAGGCTTAATTTTTCATCCTAATATATGTAGAAAATTGGGTTTTTTAAAGGCTACTACAAAATCTATTTTACGACCTATATATAGAGAAACATCTCCTTTTATAGAACCTGTTAATCTATTAATTAATGATAGTTCTATATATGTTTACATAGATATTATAGAACCTGTAATGATATCTGATGGTGAAGAACAATTATTACGTGTTTTACCTTTTAAAGCTAAAACTAATGTTAATCATTATAGTACTAATGAATTTCAACATGACCAATATATAAAAATAAATACTAAGCATATAGATGAAATTTCAGTTCATATAAAAAACGTTTTAAATAATAATATTCATTTCCATGATGGTAAGTGTATATTAACGTTACATTTTATAAAAGAAGATATATTTATTAATTACGCATAATGGAACGTAACGAAAATTTCTATATTACATTAGATAGTCAACGTATTAAATTTAACTCT
>CM026397.1:52833176-52878176 GCA_014843695.1 Archivesica marissinica
ACAACCCCTGAGTATGTCGATATAGCGTCTTGGCAATACAAGGTACAACCCCTGAGTATGTCGATATAGCGTCTTAGCAATACAAAGTAATGTCCTTGAGTATGTCGATATAGCGTCTTGGCAGTACAAGGTACAACCTTTGAGTATGTCGATATAGCGTCTTGGCAATACAATGTACTGTCCTTGAGTATGTCGATATAGCGTCTTGGCAATGCAAGGTACAACCCCTGGGTATGTCGATATAGCGTCTTGACAATACAAGGTACAACCCTTGAGTATGTCGATATAGCGTCTTGGCAATACAAGGTACAACCCTTGAGTATGTCGATATAGCGTCTTGGCAATACAAAGTAATGTCCTTGAGTATGTCGATATAGCGTCTTGGCAATACAAGGTACAACACTTGAGTATGTCGATATAGCGCCTTGGCAACACAACGTACTGCCCCTGAGTGTGTCGATATAGTGTATGGGCAATACAATGTACTGTCCCTGAGTATGTCGATATAGCGTCTTGGCAATACAAAGTACAGCCTCTGAGTATGTCGATATAGCGTCTTGGCAATACAAGGTACTGTCCCTGATTATGTCGATATAGCGTCTTGGCAATACAATGTACTGTCCCTGAGTATGTCGATATAGCGTCTTGGCAATACAAAGTACTGTCCCTGAGTATGTCGATATAGCGTCTTGGCAATACAAAGTACAGCCCCTGGGTATGTTGATATAGCGTCTTGGCAAGCAATGTACTGTCCCTGAGTATGTCGATATAGCGTCTTGGCAATAAAAAGTACAGCCCCTGAGTATGTCGATATAGCATCTTGGCAATACAAAGTAATGTCCTTGAGTATGTCGATATAGCTTCTTGGCAATACAAAGTACTGTCCCTGAGTATGTCGATATAGCGTCTTGGCAATACAAAGTAATGTCCTTGAGTATGTCGATATAGCGTCTTGGCAATACAATGTACTGTCCCTGAGTATGTCGATATAGCGTCTTGGCAATACAAGGTACTGTCCCTGAGTATGTCGATATAGCGTCTTGGCAATACAAAGTACAGCCCCTGAGTATGTCGATATAGTGTCTTGGCAATACAATGTACTGCCCCTGAGTATGTCGATATAGCGTTTTGGCAATACAGGTAACCCCTGAGTATGTCGATATAGCGTCTTGGCAATACAAAGTACTGTCCCTGAGTATGTCGATATAGCGCCTTGGCAATACAAAGTACTGTCCCTGAGTATGTCGATATAGCGTCTTGGTAATACAAAGTACTGTCCCTGAGTATGTCGATATAGCGTCTTGGCAATACAAAGAAACTGTCCCTGAGTATGTCGATATAGCGTCTTGGCAATACAAAGTACTGCCCCTGAGTATGTCGATATAGCGCCTTGGCAATACAAAGTACAGTCCCTGAGTATGTCGATATAGCGTCTTGGCAATACAAGGTACAACACTTGAGTATGTCGATATAGCGCCTTGGCAACACAACGTACTGCCCCTGAGTGTGTCGATATAGTGTATGGGCAATACAATGTACTGTCCCTGAGTATGTCGATATAGCGTCTTGGCAATACAAAGTACAGCCTCTGAGTATGTCGATATAGCGTCTTGGCAATACAAGGTACTGTCCCTGAGTATGTCGATATAGCGTCTTGGCAATACAAAGTACTGTCCCTGAGTATGTCGATATAGCGTCTTGGCAATACGAAGTACAGCCCCGGAGTATGTCGATATAGCGTCTTGGCAATACAAGTACAGCCTGGTATGTCGATATAGCGTCTTGGCAATCAAGTACTGCCTGAGTATGTCGATATAGCGTCTTGGCAATACAAAGTACTGCCCTGAGTATGTCGATATAGCGTCTTGGCAATACAAAGTACTGTCCTGAGTATGTCGATATAGCGTCTTGGCAATACAAAGTACTGTCCCTGAGTATGTCGATATAGCGTCTTGGCAATACAAGGTACTGTCCCTGAGTATGTCGATATAGCGTCTTGGCAATACAATGTACTGTCCCTGAGTATGTCGATATAGCGTCTTGGCAATACAAAGTACTGTCCCTGAGTATGTCGATATAGCGTCTTGGCAATACAAAGTACAGCCCCTGAGTATGTCGATATAGCGTCTTGGCAATACAAGGTACTGTCCCTGAGTATGTCGATATAGCGTCTTGGCAATACAAAGTACTGTCCCTGAGTATGTCGATATAGCGTCTTGGCAATGCAAGGTACAACCCCTGGGTATGTCGATATAGCGTCTTGGCAATACAAGGTACTGTCCCTGAGTATGTCGATATAGCGTCTTGGCAATACAAAGTACTGTCCCTGAGTATGTCGATATAGCGTCTTGGCAATACAAGGTACAGCCCCTGAGTATGTCGATATAGCGTCTTGGCAATACAAAGTACTGTCCTTGAGTATGTCGATATAGCGTCTTGGCAATACAAGGTACAACCCTTGAGTATGTCGATATAGCGCCTTGGCAACACAACGTACTGCCCCTGAGTATGTCGATATAGTGTATGGGCAATACAAGGTACTGTCCCTGAGTATGTCGATATAGCGTCTTGGCAATACAAAGTACAGCCTCTGAGTATGTCGATATAGCGTCTTGGCAATACAAGGTACTGTCCCTGATTATGTCGATATAGCGTCTTGGCAATACAATGTACTGTCCCTGAGTATGTCGATATAGCGTCTTGGCAATACAAAGTACTGTCCCTGAGTATGTCGATATAGCGTCTTGGCAATACAAAGTACAGCCCCTGAGTATGTCGATATAGCGTCTTGGCAATACAAAGTACAGCCCCTGGGTATGTCGATATAGCGTCTTGGCAATACAATGTACTGTCCCTTAGTATGTTGATATAGCGCCTTGGCAACACAACGTACTGCCCCTGAGTATGTCGATATAGTGTATGGGCAATACAAGGTACTGTCCCTGAGTATGTCGATATAGCGTCTTGGCAATACAAAGTACAGCCTCTGAGTATGTCGATATAGCGTCTTGGCAATACAAGGTACTGTCCCTGATTATGTCGATATAGCGTCTTGGCAATACAATGTACTGTCCCTGAGTATGTCGATATAGCGTCTTGGCAATACAATGTACTGCCCCTGAGTATGTCGATATAGCGTCTTGGCAATACAAGGTACTGCCCCTGAGTATGTCGATATAGCGTCTTGGCAATACAAGGTACTGTCCCTGATTATGTCGATATAGCGTCTTGGCAATACAATGTACTGTCCCTGAGTATGTCGATATAGCGTCTTGGCAATACAAGGTACTGTCCCTGAGTATGTCGATATAGCGTCTTGGCAATACAATGTACTGTCCCTGAGTATGTCGATATAGCGTCTTGGCAATACAAGGTACTGTCCCTGAGTATGTCGATATAGCGTCTTGGCAATACAAAGTACTGCCCCTGAGTATGTCGATATAGCGTCTTGGCAATACAAAGTACTGTCCCTGAGTATGTCGATATAGCGTCTTGGCAATACAAAGTACAGCCCCTGAGTATGTCGATATAGCGTCTTGGCAATACAAGGTACAGTCCCTGAGTATGTCGATATAGCGTCTTGGCAATACAAAGTACTGTCCCTGAGTATGTCGATATAGCGTCTTGGCAATACAATGTACTGTCCCTGAGTATGTCGATATAGCGTCTTGGCAATACAAGTACAGCCCCTGAGTATGTCGATATAGCGTCTTGGCAATACAAAGTACTGCCCTGAGTATGTCGATATAGCGTCTTGGCAATACAAGGTACTGCCCTGAGTATGTCGATATAGCGTCTTGGCAATACAAAGTACTGTCCCTGAGTATGTCGATATAGCGTCTTGGCAATACAAAGTACAGCCCCTGAGTATGTCGATATAGCGTCTTGGCAATACAATGTACTGTCCCTGAGTATGTTGATATAGCGTCTTGGCAATACAAGTACTGTCCCTGAGTATGTTGATATAGCGCTTGGCAAACAAGTACTGCCCCTGAGTATGTCGATATAGTGTATGGGCAATACAAGGTACTGTCCCTGAGTATGTCGATATAGCGTCTTGGCAATACAAAGTACAGCACCTGAGTATGTCGATATAGCTTCTTGGCAATACAAGGTACTGTCCCTGATTATGTCGATATAGCGTCTTGGCAATACAAAGTACTGTCCCTGAGTATGTCGATATAGCGTCTTGGCAATGCAAGGTAAAACCCCTGGGTATGTCGATACAGCGTCTTGTCAATACAAGGTACAACCCCTGAGTATGTCGATATAGCGTCTTGGTAATACAAGGTACAACCCTTGAGAATGTCGATATAGCGTCTTGGCAATACAAAGTAATGTCCTTGAGTATGTCGATATAGCGTCTTGGCAATACAAGGTACAACCATTGGGTATGTCGATATAGCGTCTTGGCAATACAAGGTACAGTCCCTGATTATGTCGATATAGCGTCTTGGCTATACAAAGTACTGTCCCTGAGTATGTCGATATAGCGTCTTGGCAATACAATGTACTGTCCCTGAATATGTCGATATAGCGTCTTGGCAATACAAGTTACTGTCCCTGAGTATGTCGATATAGCGTCTTGGCAATACAAGGTACAGCCCCAGAGTATGTCGATATAGCGTCTTGGCAATACAAGGTACTGCCCCTTAGTATGTCGATATAGCGTCTTGGCAATACAATGTACTGCCCCTGAGTATGTCGATATAGCGCCTTGGCAATACAAAGTACAGTCCCTGAGTATGTCTATATAGCGTCTTGGCAATACAAGGTACTGTCCCTGAGTATGTCGATATAGCGTCTTGGCAATACAAATTACTGTCCCTGAGTATGTCGATATATCGTCTTGGCAATACAAAGTACAGTCCCTGAGTATGTCGATATTCCGTCTTGGCAATACAAAGTACAGCCCCTGGGTATGTTGATATAGTATCTTGGCAATACAACGTACAACCCCTGGGTATGTCGATATAGCGTCTTGGCAATACAGGTTACAACCCCTGAGTATGTCGATATAGCGTCTTGGCAATACAAAGTACAGACCCTGGGTATGTTGATATAGCGTCTTGGCAATACAATGTACTGTCCCTGAGTATGTCGATATAGCGTCTTGGCAATAAAAAGGACAGCCCCTGAGTATGTCGATATAACGTCTTGGCAATACAAAGTACAGCCCCTGAGTATGTCGATATAACGTCTTGGCAATGCAAGGTACAGCCCCTGGGTATGTCGATATAGCGTCTTGGCAATACAAGCTAATGTCCTTGAGTATGTCGATATAGCGTCTTGGCAATACAAAGTACTGTCTCTGAGTATGTCGATATAGCATCTTGGCAATACAACGTAAACCCCTGGGTATGTCGATATAGCGTCTTGGCAATACAAGGTACAACCCCTGAGTATGTCGATATAGCGTCTTGGCAATACAATGTACTGTCCCTGTGTATGTTGATATAGCGCCTTGGCAACACAACGTACTGCCCCTGAGTATGTAGATATAGTGTATGGGCAATACAAGGTACTGTCCCTGAGTATGTCGATATAGCGTCTTGGCAATACAAAGTACAGCCCCTGAGTATGTCGATATAGCGTCTTGGCAATACAAGGTACTGTCCCTGAGTATGTCGATATAGCGTCTTGGCAATACAAGGTACGTCCCTGAGTATGTCGATATAGCGTCTTGGCAATACAAGGTACTGTCCCTGAGTATGTCGATATAGCGTCTTGGCAATACAATGTACTGTCCCTGAGTATGTCGATATAGCGTCTTGGCAATACAAGGTACTGTCCCTGAGTATGTCGATATAGCGTCTTGGCAATACAAGGTACTGTCCCTGAGTATGTCGATATAGCGTCTTGGCAATACAAGGTACTGTCCCTGAGTATGTCGATATAGCGTCTTGGCAATACAAAGTACTGTCCCTGAGTATGTCGATATAGCGTCTTGGCAATACAAGGTACAACCCCTGAGTATGTCGATATAGCGTCTTGGCAATACAAAGTACAACCCCTGAGTATGTCGATATAGCGTCTTGGCAATACAAGGTACAACCCCTGAGTATGTCGATATAGCGTCTTGGCAATACAAGGTACAGTCCCTGAGTATGTCGATATAGCGTCTTGGCAATACAAGGTACTGTCCCTGAGTATGTCGATATAGCGTCTTGGCAATACAAAGTACAGCCCCTGAGTATGTCGATATAGCGTCTTGGCAATACAAAGTACAGCCCCTGAGTATGTCGATATAGCGTCTTGGCAATACAAAGTACAGCCCCTGAGTATGTCGATATAGCGTCTTGGCAATACAATGTACTGTCCCTGAGTATGTCGATATAGCGTCTTGGCAATACAATGTACTGTCCCTGAGTATGTCGATATAGCGTCTTGGCAATACAAGGTACTGTCCCTGAGTATGTCGATATAGCGTCTTGGCAATACAAAGTACTGTCCCTGAGTATGTCGATATAGCGTCTTGGCAATACAAAGTACTGCCCCTGAGTATGTCGATATAGCGTCTTGGCAATACAAGGTACAGCCCCTGAGTATGTCGATATAGCGTCTTGGCAATACAAGGTACAGCCCCTGAGTATGTCGATATAGCGTCTTGGCAATACAATGTACAGCCCCTGAGTATGTCGATATAGCGTCTTGGCAATACAAGGTACTGTCCCTGAGTATGTCGATATAGCGTCTTGGCAATACAAAGTACTGTCCCTGAGTATGTCGATATAGCGTCTTGGCAATACAAAGTACTGTCCCTGAGTATGTCGATATAGCGTCTTGGCAATACAAAGTACAGCCCCTGAGTATGTCGATATAGCGTCTTGGCAATACAAAGTACAACCCCTGGGTATGTCGATATAGCGTCTTGGCAATACAAGGTACAACCCCTGAGTATGTCGATATAGCGTCTTGGCAATACAAAGTACAGCCCCTGAGTATGTCGATATAGCGTCTTGGCAATACAAAGTACAGCCCCTGGGTATGTCGATATAGCGTCTTGGCAATACAATGTACTGTCCCTGAGTATGTCGATATAGCGTCTTGGCAATAAAAAGTACAGCCCCTGAGTATGTCGATATAGCGTCTTGGCAATACAAAGTACAGCCCCTGAGTATGTCGATATAGCGTCTTGGCAATACAAAGTACAGCCCCTGGGTATGTTGATATAGCGTCTTGGCAATACAATGTACACTCCCTGAGTATGTTGATATAGCGCCTTGGCAACACAACGTACTGCCCCTGAGTATGTCGATATAGTGTATGGGCAATACAAGGTACTGTCCCTGAGTATGTCGATATAGCGTCTTGGCAATACAAAGTACAGCCCCTGAGTATGTCGATATAGCTTATTGGCAATACAAGGTACTGTCCCTGATTATGTCGATATAGCGTCTTGGCAATACAAAGTACTGTCCCTGAGTATGTCGATATAGCGTCTTGGCAATGCAAGGTACAACCCCTGGGTATGTAGATATAGCGTCTTGTCAATACAAGGTACAACCCCTGATTATGTCGATATAGCGTCTTGGTAATACAAGGTACAACCCTTGAGTATGTCGATATAGCGTCTTGGCAATACAAAGTAATGTCCTTGAGTATGTCGATATAGCGTCTTGGCAATACAAGGTACAACCCTTGGGTATGTCGATATAGCGTCTTGGCAATACAAGGTACAGTCCCTGATTATGTCGATATAGCGTCTTGGCAATACAAAGTACTGTCCCTGAGTATGTCGATATAGCGTCTTGGCAATACAAAGTACAGCCCCTGAGTATGTCGATATAGCGTCTTGGCAATACAAAGTAATGTCCTTGAGTATGTCGATATAGCGTCTTGGCAATACAAGGTACTGTCCCTGAGTATTTCGATATAGCGTCTTGGCAATACAAAGTACTGTCCCTGAGTATGTCGATATAGCGTCTTGGCAATACAAAGTACTGTCCCTGAGTATGTCGATATAGCGTCTTGGCAATACAAAGTACTGTCCCTGAGTATGTCGATATAGCGTCTTGGCAATACAAAGTACTGTCCCTGAGTATGTCGATATAGCGTCTTGGCAATACAAAGTAATGTCCTTGAGTATGTCGATATAGCGTCTTGGCAATACAATGTACTGTCCCTGAGTATGTCGATATAGCGTCTTGGCAATACAAGGTACTGTCCCTGAGTATGTCGATATAGCGCCTTGGCAATACAAAGTACAGCCCCTGAGTATGTCGATATAGCGTCTTGGCAATACAATGTACTGCCCCTGAGTATGTCGATATAGCGTCTTGGCAATACATGTTACAACCCCTGAGTATGTCGATATAGCGTCTTGGCAATACAAAGTACAGCCACTGAGTATGTCGATATAGCGTCTTGGCAATACAAAGTACAGCCCCTGGGTATGTTGATATAGCGTCTTGGCAATACAATGTACTGTCCCTGAGTATGTTGATATAGCGCCTTGGCAACACAACATACTGCCACTGAGTATGTCGATATAGTGTATGGGCAATACAAGGTACTGTCCCTGATTAAGTCGATAGAGCGTCTTGGCAATACAAAGTACTGTCCTTGAGTATGTCGATATAGCGTATTGGCAATACAAGGTACTGTCCCTGAGTATGTCGATATAGCGTCTTGGCAATACAAAGTAATGTCCCTGAGTATGTCGATATAGCGTCTTGGCAATACAAATTACTGTCCCTGAGTATGTCGATATAGCGTCTTGGCAATACAAAGTACAGCCCCTGAGTATGTCGATATAGCGTATTGGCAATACAATGTACTGCCCTGAGTATGTCGATATAGCGTCTTGGCAATACAGGTTACAACCCCTGAGTATGTCGATATAGCGTCTTGGCAATGCAAAGTACTGTCCCTGAGTATGTCGATATAGCGCCTTGGCAATACAAAGTACTGTCCCTGAGTATGTCGATATAGCGTCTTGGCAATACAAAGTACTGTCCCTGAGTATGTCGATATAGCGTCTTGGCAATACAAAGTACTGTCCCTGAGTATGTCGATATAGCGTCATGGCAATACAAAGTACAGCCCCTGAGTATGTCGATATAGCTTCTTGGCAATACAAGGTACTGTCCCTGATTAAGTCGATATAGCGTCTTGGCAATACAAAGTACTGTCCTTGAGTATGTCGATATAGCGTCTTGGCAATACAAGGTACTGTCCCTGAGTATGTCGATATAGCGTCTTGGCAATACAAAGTACTGTCCCTGAGTATGTCGATATAGCGTCTTGGCAATACAAGGTACTGTCCCTGAGTATGTCGATATAGCGCCTTGGCAATACAAAGTACAGCCCCTGAGTATGTCGATATAGCGTCTTGGCAATACAATGTACTGCCCCTGAGTATGTCGATATAGCGTCTTGGCAATACATGTTACAACCCCTGAGTATGTCGATATAGCGTCTTGGCAATACAAAGTACAGCCACTGAGTATGTCGATATAGCGTCTTGGCAATACAAAGTACAGCCCCTGGGTATGTTGATATAGCGCCTTGGCAACACAACATACTGCCCCTGAGTATGTCGATATAGTGTATGGGCAATACAAGGTACTGTCCCTGATTATGTCGATATAGCGTCTTGGCAATACAAAGTACTGTCCTTGAGTATGTCGATATAGCGTCTTGGCAATACAAGGTACTGTCCCTGAGTATGTCGATATAGCGTCTTGGCAATACAAAGTACTGTCCCTGAGTATGTCGATATAGCGTCTTGGCAATACAAAGTACTGTCCCTGAGTATGTCGATATAGCGTCTTGGCAATACAAGGTACTGTCCCTGAGTATGTCGATATAGCGTCTTGGCAATACAAAGTACTGTCCCTGAGTATGTCGATATAGCGTCTTGGCAATACAAAGTAATGTCCTTGAGTATGTCGATATAGCGTCTTGGCAATACAATGTACTGTCCCTGAGTATGTCGATATAGCGTCTTGGCAATACAAAGTACAGCCCCTGAGTATGTTGATATAGCGTCTTGGCAATACAATGTACTGCCCCTGAGTATGTCGATATAGCGTCTTGGCAATACAGGTTACAACCCCTGAGTATGTCTATATAGCGTCTTGGCAATGCAAAGTACTGTCCCTGAGTATGTCGATATAGCGCCTTGGCAATACAAAGTACTGTCCCTGAGTATGTCGATATAGCATCTTGGCAATACAAAGTACTGTCCCTGAGTATGTCGATATAGCGTCTTGGCAATACAAAGTACTGTCCCTGAGTATGTCGATATAGCGTCTTGGCAATACAAAGTACAGCCCCTGAGTATGTCGATATAGTTTCTTGGCAATACAAGGTACTGTCCCTGATTAAGTCGATATAGCGTCTTGGCAATACAAAGTACTGTCCTTGAGTATGTCGATATAGCGTCTTGGCAATACAAGGTACTGTCCCTGAGTATGTCGATATAGCATCTTGGCAATACAAAGTACTGTCCCTGAGTATGTCGATATAGCGTCTTGGCAATACAAATTACTGTCCCTGAGTATGTCGATATAGCGTCTTGGCAATACAAAATACTGTCCCTGAGTATGTCGATATAGCGTCTTGGCAATGCAAAGTAATGTCCTTGAGTATGTCGATATAGCGTATTGGCAATACAATGTACTGTCCCTGAGTATGTCGATATAGCGTCTTGGCAATACAAAGTACAGCCCCTGAGTATGTCGATATAGCGTCTTGGCAATACAATGTACTGCCCCTGAGTATGTCGATATAGCGTCTTGGCAATACAGGTTACAACCCCTGAGTATGTCGATATAGCGTCTTGGCAATGCAAAGTACTGTCCCTGAGTATGTCGATATAGCGCCTTGGCAATACAAAGTACTGTCCCTGAGTATGTCGATGTAGCGTCTTGGCAATACAAAGTACTATCCCTGAGTATGTCGATATAGCGTCTTGGCAATACAAAGTACTGTCCCTGAGTATGACTATATAGCGTCTTGGCAATACAAAGTACTGTCCCTGGGTATGTCGATATAGCGTCTTGGCAATACAAAGTACTGTCCCTGAGTATGTCGATATAGCGTCTTGGCAATACAAAGTACTGTCCCTGAGTATGTCGATATAGCGTCTTGGCAATACAAAGTACAGTCCCTGAGTATGTCGATATAGCGTCTTGGCAATACAAGGTACTGTCCCTGAGTATGTCGATATAGCGCCTTGGCAATACAAATTTCAGCCCCTGAGTATGTCGATATAGCGTCTTGGCAATACAAGGTACAACCCCTGAGTATGTCGATATAGCGTCTTGGCAATACAATGTACTGTCCCTAAGTATGTTGATATTGCGCCTTGGCAACACAACGTACTGCCCCTGAGTATGTCGATATAGTGTATGGGCAATACAAGGTACTGTCCCTGAGTATGTCGATATAGCGTCTTGGCAATACAAAGTACAGCCCCTGAGTATGTCGATATAGCGTCTTGGCAATACAAGGTACTGTCCCTGATTATGTCGATATAGCGTCTTGGCAATGCAAAGTACTGTCCCTGAATATGTCGATATAGCGTCTTGGCAATGCAATGTACAACCCCTGGGTATGTCGATATAGCGTATTGGCAATACAAGGTACAACCCCTGAGTATGTCGATATAGCGTCTTGGCAATACAAGGTACAACCCCTGGGTATGTCGATATAGCGTCTTGGCAATACAAGGTACAACCCCTGGGTATGTCGATATAGCGTCTTGGCAATACAAGGTACAACCCTTGAGTATGTCGATATAGCGTCTTTGCAATACAAAGTAATGTCCTTGAGTATGTCGATATAGCGTCTTGGCAATACAATGTACTGTCCCTGAGTATGTCGATATAGCGTCTTGATAATAAATGCTACTAATCAATTGACTAAATATGCGACATCTACAAACAAAGACTGGACCTACCATCAGTTTCAGTTCTGTCATGGCAAGAAATGCTTCTCTGGGGACGAACAACTTGACGTTTTTATCCATGGATGAGTACACGGATATGCCCGGTCTATCTACTACGATAGTTTGACATCGTGGTCGGGTTACTACGATAGCCTTCATTTTCGTAAAGTTGTTTACCTCAACACCCACTAGTCTATTCACCATGTTCTGTAAGAAATCGTAAAACGGCATTGGTTTGTTTTGTTGGGGGGAGGTAAAGTGACAAAGTCCCACAGACAGCTGAGGTCACATGTCGACTCTCGATCTGTTATCGGTGGAGGGAGATTCCAGATGCCCCTCCGAGCAGGATTTCAGGCACAGATGAGCACCCACATAAAATCACAGATCATCCGCAAGCCCAGCTGGATGGATTCCTCAAGCCCAGCTGGATGGATTCCTCAAGTCCAGCTGGATGGATTCCTCAAGCCCAGCTGGATGGATTCCGCAAGCCCAGCTGAATGGAATCCTCAAGCCCAGCTGGATGGATTCCGCAAGCTCAGCTGGATGGATTCCTCAAGCCCAGCTGGATGGATTCCTCAAGTCCAGCTGGATGGATTCCTCAAGCCCAGCTGGATGGATTCCGCAAGCCCAGCTGGATGGAATCCTCAAGCCCAGCTGGATGGATTCCGCAAGCTCAGCTGGATGGATTCCTCAAGCCCAGCTGGATGGATTCCTCAAGTCCAGCTGGATGGATTCCGCAAGTCCAGCTGGATGGATTCCGCAAGTCCAGCTGGATGGAATCCTCATATGAAATCATTCGAACGAACAGTTGCGAGGGACAAGTGATTTGAAACCAACGACCGTAAATTACTCGGCTACCCCCCATAGCGGTACTGAAATGGTCTTGATTTGTTGATTTTCCATATATCTTTCTTCCTTTATTTGTATTTATGTTGTAAAAGACACGGATGTACGGCGGCTATCACTAAACATATGTCAGAAGTACATTTGCAATAAATGCACCGTAATTTCATAAAATTGATATTATAATTTGTCATCAACAATGGTGTACATTGCAATAGTTGTTATGCCCCGCACTGTATGTTCGTTTAATGTCAAACCCTTTGCAGGGACCTAGACATGTTTTCATGGACAGGCTTAGCCGACCTAAGCGGTTAACCAGTACTAAGCCATGTTGCGCAATGACACTACATACGTGGCCTGACGGAGTATCGAACTGGGACCATTCGATTCCAAACCCGACGCTCTACCAATGGACGACGGACGCCACACATAGTATCCCGCTTTTTTTCTGCCAGCAATTTTAATAAAACATGCAAAAATGATTTACGGGCATCCAGTTCTTTGCTATCGTCATTTATTAAGCAGATTGAACTGGATACAACATTGTCAACTTTCGACAATTTTCAAACCATTATCAAAGGGTGGAACCGATCCACAATGCTAATTTGCATACGGTGTGCTATTTTAAGAATCTATTTAAATAATGATCACATGACTAGAATCCGCTTGAAGCCGGACGATTTTCAGCCAATTTCGGAAAAAGTTTATCGTAAAAAAGACGAGAATAATTAAAAACAAGACGGATCTGTAGTCCAGTGGTAACACGCTGGACTGGTAATCCAGAGATCACAGGTTCGATTTCCCGTCTGACCATAATACAATTAACATTATTTCAGATGGGACGCTAAACCGAGGTCGATGCTTTACACCGTGCACGTAAAAGAACCAGAGGAGACTCTGGATTGGGTCTCTGTCTGTATCATGCACTATCCTCCAAAATCTAAAATGACTAATCTCTTCAGGAGGCGTCGCTCATATGGGTAACCAGTAGCGACATACGTAAAACACAAAGAACTTAAAGTTTAAAATTGTTTTTTCGAGTACATTTTACATATCTTTGACTGCTTTTCTGTTATGAGACAGACGCGTAATACATGTTTTATAATGGGCACACTTACACGATAACATCCTTTTTAGACCTTGTGATTTTGAACAGAAATATTAGCGTTATCAATATTATATTACCTCATGTTCTGCCATATTCGTTGATGGCTGTACAGATAACGCAGTTATCCAGTCACGCCCGTTAACAGACACCTTAATGACAGTTTCATCTCCTGGGCTTAGCAACGAATGATGTGGAATGTATATCCGAGACGGGACCTGAAATTAAGCAAGATATGAGTGATTGATTGATTGATTGATTGATTGATTGATTGATTGATTGATTGATTGAGTAAGTGGACTATTAATTGACAGCGAATCTGATTGATCGATCGCTCGATGTATTGATTGTTTTATTTATAGGCCATATAGTATATGTACTGAAGTTTTCAATGTCAACCAACTATCTCTTCATCAGTTCTGTTTTGCATTCATTTTGCCAAAAGGTGAAGGTGTTCAGTAATAATTGCATCTATACACTCAAACACACTTTGTCCGATTGTGCTAATGGACCTTGCTCGAGCAATCATTAAAACTTAATCAATCGATCGATCGATCGATCGATCAACCAACAATGCAGTCACTCAACGACAAAATAACCTGTCAATAACAATCATTTATATCTATGAAACGTTGATGCTACAATGATAGTTAAGAGCTATTTGTAAAATGAATGAATGGTGTTTTACGGCGCATCGACATCTAAGGTCATGTAGCGCGCATTAAAGTTATGTTTATTGTAGAGTGTATGAAATAAAATTCTATATAAGTATATGCATTACGTAAAAATTAATATTAAGAAGTTATAAAGACGTAAGATTAATTACAGGTAATATATGAATGAATGATTACTACAAAGGCATGATTAACAATTGATATCATAGCTTATTATAAATTCCTATTGCCTTGATAAATGATATGATGGACTCTACTCTGATAGAGTCGAAGAGTTTTTTAATGTTGTCCACATTGTAGTACTGCAACCGGATTGGTTGAAGGTCAACACAGTGTATTAAGATATGCCTGCCAAGAGGATTGAATTAAGGTAAAAATTGTAGATTTAAAATCGGTATAACACAGAGAGATTAATTATTAAAAATACTATACCGATATTTACATAATTACTATTCATAGATAAAATATAAAGTTAAAAATATATTAAGTGACATCCTGCAACGACTGGAGGTTCTTGCTCCAGCCACCCTCGCCATCTTGCCAGGTCATAGACTCGGACTTGTCCGAGTCTGATGCCTCGCCCTCCAGATTGTCATCGTCCGTGTCCAAATCCGAGTATCTATTGCTTGTAGACACTGGATTGGACACTGTGTGTTTATCTGATTGTTTATCTGATTGTATATGTTTATTTTTCTGCTGTCTGGAAGTGACAGCAGATAGCTTTTTTGTTGAAGTTGATGCTTGTTGAGCTGTAGATTCTCTTTTAGTAGGTATTGGTTTTGATGAAGTTGATGTTGTTTTTGGTTGAATGTGTTTTTCTTGTGTATTGTTGTTTCGAGTGTTTTTTGTTGTTGGATTCTTGTGTATGTTTGTTTTTGCTTGTTTTTGTTTGTCTGCTGTAGGTTTAGGTGTTTGTGGTGTATTTTGATTTGTAAGCGTAGGTTTAGGTGTGTGTGGTATATTTTGATTTGTAAGCTGGTCAAGATGAGAAGAACTATCAGAACCAGGGAATAACTGCATTATTTCTGTTGTTTTGTCTGGAAAGATTTTGCAAAGTTTGGTTAACAAGTTTTTGCAAGTTTGGCATTCAACAGAAGCTGTTTTAGCAACACTTGCATAGCTTGGCTGATTTTCGGATTTGTATCGAGATTCATAAATCTTTCTTGCATCCTGGAATGAAATGTTGTCCGAATATTTGATCTTAACAATTTCTTTTTCTTTTTTCCAGGAGACACAGTCTTTAGAATTGGATATATGATCAGCGCCACAATTGGCGCATTTATTTGTGTTGGGGCAGTTGTTCTCTTGATGTTGTGGAGCAGTCTCAGCACACTTGGAGCATACAGACTCGTTCCGACACCTATCCTCATGATGACCATACTTCTGGCATTTAAAGCATCTAAGAGGGTTAGGTACATATATGTCGACGGTGACAATCTGGTAGCCGACTTTGATACGTGACGGGATGACTGGTGTGTCACATGTAATTATATATGTGTTTGTTGTTTTCATTTCGTTGTTACGTTTTATTGATATTCTCTTCACGTCAATGATCCCTTGACTTGACAAACATTCTTTGATCTCATCCAAAGAGCAGGAAGATAATTCCCTGCACCTGATGACACCTTTGGATGAGTTCAAAGATTTGTGGGGACTGACCTTCACAGAATGTCCAAAGAAGGTGTTAGTTGATAATAAATTCTGAGATTGAGCTTTTGAAGTAATTTCAACCAAAAGACTTCCATTTCGAAGACTTTTAACAGATTTAGGTGTACCTAGGATAGATTTCATTTGCTTTTCAATGACAAAAGGGGAAATCTTTGTGATAGGTTTTGAACTGTCTACAGCCTCAATGAGAATGAAGCGAGGGAAGTTCACTCTCTGTTGTTCAACAGGATCATCATCGGATTCACTTAGTGCACGCTTGGCTTTTTTTTGAGTGGAACTCATAATAGTAATATATAGTTCATCGTCAATGCTCCCCACCCGTCTCAGAGCCCAACAAGGGGACATGATCTGGGGAAATCCATCACAGATCATGACAGGGATACATCAATGATATACTCAGAATGAAAGGACTAGACTGGACAAGTGTATTCCCACAGAAGGTCCTACCAAGTTTAGACTATCACTGGGAGGTTACAAAAGTCAATCAAACATCAAACTTTCACCCGATTAGCCCATGAGCCACCCCCTTCTAGGACATCAAAAAGAAGACAATGAAAGAGTATAAATATTTAGAGAATCAATATTTGTTTTCAAGATAAATTTTGAAAATATGTGTTTAAGATTAACGATGCCCTAGGGCTCGGCATGACCAGCCGATTGATCAAGGACGGGCTTTCCTGACCTCCCGTTTAACCCAACTTAAGGCCGAAGTGGTGTGTTGTGGAAACAGGGTATTATTTGCCAACACTGATTCTACTCAACCTCCAGGATCCTCTCATCAGGCGACACAGGTCTCCGCCCACGGCAAACAGGCAGGCCCATTTGGGGGGGTTGTACCCCTCTGTAGTGCGACAGCTGGGATATTCTAACCCCTGCCCAGCTGGGGGGAAGAGCTATTTGTACTATAAATGCTATAGAATCTGAATATCACTGTTTTGCTAAGTTGCCATAGATATGAAAATATTCCAATCCAAACCATTCACAATTTATGTAATTTGTAACATTTTTGTGTTATACATGTACATTTATTGGAATAAATACTGTTTAAACCAAAATATTCGTTTTATTAGTATTTTAGTCCCTCTGTTTAGTTTTCTTTATAGAACTTTACCAATATGATGTTCACAACAAATAAGAAAGTCCATGTACAAAACTGTCAAATATAAATGTATACATGAATATATGAAGATAAGTAATCAAACAATAGCTGCAGTATCTGCTTCTATTTGAATGAATGCTGAGTTCATGTTTATACATGTATACAGGGCGTATGTTATTGTGTATGGCCATAGGCAAACGAAAAGTCCATGTACAAAACTGCCATATTTAAATATATACACGAATCTATGAAGATAAGTAATCAAACAATAGCTGCAATATCTGCTTCTATTTGAATGAATGCTGATTTCATGTTTATACATGTATATAGGGCGTATGTTATTGTGTATGGCCAAAGGCAAACGAAAAGTCCATGTACAAAACTGCCAAATATAAATATATACACGAATCTATGAAGATAAGTAAACAAACCATAACTATAGTATCTCCTTTTTTATGAATCAATGCTGATATCATGTTTATAAATGTAGCTAGAGCGTATATTTAATGTTATTGTAAATGGCCAAAGGCAACAGAAATAAGTGGAAATAAAAATGTTCAATATACAATTACCTCTGACTGTAAATTGCCTTTTGTAGAAGTTATATTGATAATTGAACTGACAGGTTTCTCGTCGTTCTCAAGAACATCTATGATTGTGTCCACTTCATCACTGGCAAGGCATTCTAGATCATCTGCTTCTATACCACCCGGAGGAGACGCCATCACGCAACTTATTCCACCATGGTATTTCCTTCTGCCATCTACAGCATCACATGGTCTGTTGTAACTGCAATATCGTTTGTTTATACGTATCAGTTCATTTTGGAACACAGAGAGACACTGAACAGCTAGTAATCAATGTATGTCATATGTAGCCGAAGTTGTTAGCATGTAGTGCTGCTCCTCGATAATTTGAACCTAAGGCCCATCGATCTGAAATCAAACGATCTACCACTTGACCACAGACGCCACATGATGTGTACAGCGTATTCTACAAAATGGTTTCATTTTATCAAGAACGTTATTTCTTTTTAGATTATTTACTAAAGTAATGTTTTGTTTGTTCGTTTTATTGAAGCTTAAAGCATCGACAGTATTAATCATATAGCGACTTTCCATCATTGGTAGAGGAAAATCCAGGGTGCTCCTCCCAGCAGCACATCTGGCATTGATGTGCACCAGGGTAGATCCACCGACATTCCGCATACCATCTGGAGAACTTACTCACGTGGAATAATGCGACGTCTCCAGTAGGATTCTAACCTACAGCTTTGAAATGACATTTGACGTCAACGACCTTCCACGGCTTGTCTATTCTACCTCGCTATTCTATTTCTTTGCAAGTCCAATTGAAGCAAGAACATCGGTGGTTCCGGAAATGGTTGTGTGACAGACACCGGCAACATTATACCGTCTTGCCTCTCAGAGGGTGTAGTTTGAAGTATTTGTCTGACACGTTCGAAGGCCCGTTATTGAAAATAAGTGTAAATAAAACAACGAAGGCGAATCTCAGTTACTACTGTGAACCAATTGCAACAACATCTTTCAGCCGCCGTGTGCGAACCGCTCCATGTGTGTCAATAACTTAGAATACTGATTCATATTAAATATCAAAGGCAGATGTTGGACACATTACACAACCTATCTTAATACGAAAGTTTAGTGGTCTATTCTACCTCGCTATTCTACATTTCTTTCTCAGTCCAATTGAAGCAAGAACATCGGTGGTTCCAGTAATGGTTGTTTGACAAACACTGGCAACATTATATTGTGCCTCCTGTTCAGAGGGTGTGTTTTGAAGTCTGACACTTTCGAAAGCCCGTTATTGAAAATAATTGTAAATAAAACAACGAAGGCGAATCTCAGTTACTACTGTGAACCAATTGCAACAACATTTATCAACTGTGTGCGAACCGCTCCATGTGTTTCAATAAATTAGAACTCTGATTCACAACATATCTTAATACGAAAGTTTAGTGGAACAGTGAGACACATGAACTGTAATAAATCATTCCACAATTACAATATTTAGTATACCCCGTATCGACGGCCTTATACAGGTTTCTTTTAGCTGTTATTAACTATATACATCTGATATTGTCACTTCAGCCATTGTTGCTAACATAACTCCATGGTTCACACTATTATATCGCGGTCTATCACTAAAGAACTTACATGACAGGCTTCCAGTTGTTGGGATCTTGTCGCCAGCACCTTTCTGCAGCCTCTTTCTGTTGTCGTTCCTTCTCTTTTTGCTCGGCCTCAAGTCGTTTTCTCTCTTGTTCCTTTCGTCTAGCAGCCTCATCAGCAAGGCGTTTCTTTTCATCTTCTAAACGTTGTCTCTTTTCTTCCTCTTCTAGCTTTAATTCAAAGTCGTCAGTTTTGTTTGTGTGTTTCATTCTTGGATGTACACTTTCAACAGTTAGGTCATATGGCTCTTCTCCAGCTGTTATTGGTGAAGGAAGACCCCCCAGACTGACTAATAAGACTATTTAAAGTCGCCACCCCATAAATGCATTTGAGCGACTGAGGTTTCTAAGAAAATTAAAATCTCCATCATCTAAAAGTGATTGTTTTGCCTATCGCAATTATTATAACTAGATGCTTAGTGGGCTATGAGGGCTGTTGTAATATCAGTGTGTGTTCGGTTTTCATATCTCCAACTGTCGCTCACACAATAAGTTGTGCCAGCGACAGTCGGGGGTACCCCGGGTGAATACAATACCCGGTGCATGTAAACTTCTAAGATATCAAAGATTGCATATATATATATAAAATAAGCATTTCTAATACGGTTATGTGACGAGAATACCTTGTTACATGTGCAATGTCGCGTTATACTATAATACTGTGATCGACATGTCACAAGACAATACGGTATTGTACCCATATTCATCCAGCATCCGACATTATGCATTAAAATTACAGAGTTATGTACTAAAATAATTTTAGTTAAAACTACTAAGTTTAACATATGTGTACTAAGAAGATTAAGAGCAAGTGTACTTTCTTAATATGTATCTGTACTATGATAGTTCATAACTGATCCCCGAGTATATATAATTATAACCAGTCATACAGATATATAGCCGGTAATAACAGATATACATGGAAAATTATAATTTGTATTTATATATCACATTTGTGTTCAGCGCATTATGTCGTTTGGTCATCTTTTTTAACATGTTTAAGATAGACCAAACTAATATGGGTTACCCATAAAAACATAAATATATAATTAAACCCATAAATTATTTCGTTGCAATAAGTGAAGGTTCATTTTCACTTGAAACATAGTAGGTTACTGAGGATGTGATTTTGTGTTCCCTCCCTCATATTCCCGCCCCAATGTGTTATATTTCCCCGTGCAAGTATTTACATTAAAAAGACAATCATATCGGGAATAGCCAAACAAGTAATTACCGTAGATCCTTGTCGATTCGAAAAAACACGTATGGCATTAATCCGGTTCCCGTTGTTCATGCTTACTTTTTCGGAGATAGAGCGACAGCAGGCATTTTTCGCGACAAGACTAGTCCCATGGATAGGCGGTTTGCTGTCATAATGTTCCTACCTATGCTTCTTTTACTAAATTAAACTAAACTGGATTCTTGCATGGATTTGAACTATGAAGAATTGCATAAAAATGTGACCAGAAACGATAATTGAAATGTCCTCGAATACCCTAGCATAATTCCAGGTATAAAGGATACTTTTTGTAAGAATCTTGAGACATATGTTCATATTATCATTACCGGTCACTAGTATTTATTTAGTGGCTTATAATGAGAATGCATCAGGATGACAGTATCCTTGTTATTACATTATCTTTGATGGGAGAGTATCATGCGCGAGTCCAGATATATATTGTGTTGCGAATGAGAGCTGGGCAAGTTGGCCCATGTTCATCATCACCATATTTCATATTGTTGTAATTATACTAAAATTACTTTATTATGACAGCCCTACCCATGGGTATGTCCATTACAAAGAACTTCTGCATAAATTTCAGCCAGCTAAGTTACTTATGTCATTTAAAGTATTATATAGTAATTTTAATTTGTGTGTGACACCCAACGAAAACCTATATTGATTGATTCGTGTCTAGATAGGAAAATACCACTGGATTTCAGTTGGTTCGCTAGCCGTTCCACAATTTGTATCTGGATGTGGTCATATTGAGGTTGTATATGAGACACCCAATGGGTATTATAAGATTCCATGTCATGTTTTCAATCTGATAAAAGAAAGGTGCGTCTTTTGAATCTCTAGAGTAAAAGTATTCTGGATTTACTATGTTCATAGTGTAGTTTGTATGGTAGCGACCAATCAGAATTGAGAAGCTCCGAGTGTGTACGATTTACTGTAATTGGGTCTGATAACTCTCTTCCTCAGGAATGGTTACCGAGTTGACCGTTGTTAGCGTGGGAACCAAAATACAGACAACAACAATTTATTTGATAGTTTGACTGAACACACATAATCCAAAAAAGTTAGAATTGGACAACATTGCCCATATGTCACAGCCTAAGGGCCTGAACTGACTGTGATAATAATACAGTTAGGTAACCTTATTTGATCGTTTGAAGTCAATGTCATATTGATGTTTGTAGAAAGGCATACACATTCTGGGGATATTATATAAGTGATTATAAAAACTAGGTTATGTATACATGACACATGTGGTAAATTAGTTCAGGTTTCTCACTTTATATGGAGATAATGTTAAAGGGCATTGTGTTGGAAATGTTACCAAATTCACTATAGTTTGATCATTTGGGATTAAAATATTATAGTATGCATACAATGGAGGGGTATCCCTTTAAACCTCCAGTTTTTGTGTAAATTACCAAAAATTGACAAAAACACATTAGGTTTTGGCATTTCACATATGTCACAGCATAAGGGCCTCAACTGTGGTAATAATACAGTTATTATTTGATTATTTGAAGTCAATATCATATTGATGTTTATAGAAAAACATAACCATTCTGGGGATATTAGATAAATTATCATAAAATTAGGTTATGTATGCATATACATGTAATTCAACAAGTTAGAATTGGACAACATTACCCATATGTCACAGCATAAGGGCTTCAACTGTGGTAGTAAAGACCCCCATGAACCCATAGAGCAGTATTTCAGGAACTCGGGTAAAATCATCGACCTTCTACAAACCAGCTGGAAAGCTTTCTCATATGTAATAATTCTACAACCGTAGTGGGAGTCAAATCTATAGCTGATGGGGCAAGTGATTTGAGGTCAACGAGTTTAAACACTCACCAACCAACACTCGCCAGTAGAATAAACTAAGCTAGTCTATGCTATTATATTAATATAATAGTTTATTAAATTGAATTATATACTGGAAATAGTTACCTACCTCTCCGGAAATATGATTCGTATTGTTCCAGGAAAGTGTGATGATATTACCGCTATTACATACACTATTTCCAATATACTGAAACATCACCCGAAATTGGCTAGAACATACATAATTATTATTTGGAACTTGATTAAACACATACTGAAAGCATATTAAAAATGGAATAAATCAAAATAAAATAAGTCATAAATTATAATTTCAGACGCACCTTGTATACTGAAGACCAATTCAGCGAGCATAATGGAACAAATCGCATAACCTATACCATAGTTATGCACACGTTAACGGTACCTTTAACTTCTCTTCCTCCTCTCGCTGTCGGGAAACTTCCTCTTCATTTCGTAGTAGTTCCTCTTCTTTTCGTTTTCTTTCCTCATCAGCATTGCGTTCTTTTTCTTCTTCTCGTTCTCTATTTACAATGATTAAACACGTATTAAAAAACTAATGTAATATTAGTATATTTTCACGTTTACATTTTCAATAATCAGTTAATTACTCAAATTGACAGAGGGAATACACTGAAACAAATGTCATGTGTGATATAATGTGATACTTCGTGTACCTTCTCTTCCTGTCTTCCTCTTCACGTTTTTTTTTCTCCTCTTCCTCTTTCTTCCTTTTCGCAGCATCTTCTCTTTTCTGTTGTGCCTCTTCTTCCTTCTCTTTCTTTAGACGTAATTCATCCTGGTAACTGTCTGCCTTGGCATTGCTCCAGTTGTCCAAACACCCACTAAGCTCATCAATATCGTTCTGCCAAAGATCTGCACCATCTTTTAGTTTTGCACATACAACCTCTGTTTCACGTAACAACTCATTAAGTCTGTCATTAATCAGTTCCTGGGACGATTTCTCCAATTCATGCGCAAGCTGAAGTTGGTCAAGTGCCTTCTCCCGCATCTTAGGATCATTGTTGTGACTAGTCGTCGGCCGAAACTTTCCTATATAAAGGAATACTTTAATTTAATACTATTCAATGATATTGTTCATTGTACAAATTCATGTATGCAATCATTTGTTTGTTTCTGATGTTGTGGTTTAAAAACAAAACGACAGTTTGGTCATATGTCGACTATATGGAAGTTCATAGGTGCCCCCTCCGAGGAACATTGCAAGCATGGGCGGATGCCCTGGTAGAGCCACTGGTATTCCGACACCGCATGCTAGGTGCATACTAGTAGTTTCCTCATACGTATAACCGTTTCTCAATTTCAATGGCGAAGTATGGATATTGTGTTATATCAATAAACTTTGAACAGTACAGAACGTCACATAATTCAAATTTATCCATGCAAGACCTGAAGGTTACTCAATGCCATGTCCGGGTTACAAACAAGCCCATCGATACATAATGCCCTTGTTAGACTGAGATAGTCGAGGTGAGTTACATCCCCACCCATATGTTCCACTCTATGTACAGCATACTCATTTCCAGTATTGCAACAAATCATCGAATAAGTAATATGTTCTCTAGCAAGCAAGCAAGCATACATTTATTTCACCTCCATATACTGTTCAAAGGAAATACCGTAAGCGCCAACCATGGATACTCATCACAGAAAATTGCTGCCCGATTTACTCGCTAAGTAAAAGTGTGGATCCACAGTACAAGAACAATATTTCATTTATTGAACGTCATATCTACAATACGGAATGAACAGCTTATGTCAATATGTTACACAGCTATGCTATTGGTAACTAGATCTAGAGCTTCTTAGAGTGTTTTCAAGATTGAGTGTATCTATGATAACGTTTGTGCCCTAGAAACATGTGTCACCTCATTTCGCGACCAAAGAAACAAAGGCCAAACATGTCTTCATTAATTGTGATATTTCTGCATTATGATATGTACAACCCAAGAAACTCTGGTAGCGCGTTCATGGATGTCATGATAGTGCAGTGGTAGCGCGTTCGTGGAAGTCGTGGTAGCGCGTTCGTGGAAGGCGTGGTAGCGCGTTCGTGGAAGTCATAGAGCAGTTGTAACATGTTCGCGTCAGGTGTGTAAGACCCGAAGTTGACGATCGGCGGTTGCCGTTACAATAGTGTCCTCATGACAAGGCAAGGCATTCCACATTGCCCTTTCTATTTGTGACCTCCTTCATGGAGATGGATTCACAACGAAATTGGTATAAACCTAGACAAGCATTGCGCCGCATTACCGTTCCTAAATAAATAAACCAATCAATTCTAGAGATAACAACTTGTCGCATACATCGAAGTGAGTTTCATTGCAGCAGATTACATAACGTATTTGAAGACTTCGAACCTATGTATAACGATGATGTGATCTAAGCAGTCGGAGTGACTTTAACTCCCAAATCAACTTACCAAATATTTTTTTAATGGCATCCTGATTCTTTTTAACGAGAGCCTTTGGGGCATCTTTCAGCTCTTGCAGTTTGATCTCCACTTGTTCTATGTATGTCTTTACTTTTATAACAGCTGCCTGACCACCGTCTAAGACCTATTTAAAAATATATTATATGCATGTAAATCAATCCCAGCAGGCCATAGGCATATACCGTTAGTATGGATTGATTAGTATTTATAGAATACTAGTAGTATTATATTGCTATAGACAATAACTTCCGTATTTCATACTGTTGATAACAAGGCTAATTGATCAAACATTAAGAAAGGTGGGGTTTCCCCACCGAAACGTCGGTACACGTGTGTTTTACGTTTATTTATCGTCGCTACCGGTTGCCCATATGAGCGACGCCTCCTGGTGAGATTAGTCATTTTAGATTGTGGAGGATAGTGCAATGATACAGACAGATCCATTCCAGAGTATCCTCTGGTTCTTTTACGTGCACGGTGTAAAGCACCGACACGAGACCTCGGCTTAAAGTCCAATCAGAAATACTATTAATTTTATTATGGTCAGACGGGGGATCGAACCTGCGATCCCTGGATTAACAGTCCAGCGTGTTACCACTGGATTACAGATCCGTAAGCGATGTCTATTTTTAGATGTGAGTTCACTAAGCAACTAGTTGTAACGTTAGTGTTTTGCAAATGTTTTCATGGGGGACATATTGCCGGGAAACACGAAAAATGTCGCTGGGACATAAATAACACAAATTTATTTGAATTATATGTTATTGTATATGTATACATACACACAAACACACAAACACACCCATACAAGTACTACACACATGCACAATGGGTTGGGTCACAAGTCATAGTTTATACAGATTTATTTTAGCTCGTTTGCGAAACAAGTTCTTACAATTTATATTAATCACTCACGAGACATCATTCCTGATGGAATCCATCGCCTCGAGGGAGAGAGAAGAGGCAACGTGGATTTGTTTTTTAAAGTGCCTTACCTAAGGGCACACTCGCAATGGCTCCAGTGGGGCTCAAATGTCGAGCCTTTCGCATCTGAAGCACTCTACCACTGCGCTATCACGACTTCAACACAAGTTATAACAATGTTTGATTCTATCCTACAAAATGGATATCAACAGCAAATCCTGCTCCGGCACATTTCATTATGATACGAATTGAGAAAGTAGTGACTTGTTTAGTGACACACATAGACAGATGTTTTCGAAAGAACGTTTGAAACGTCGCGAAATATTGTTGCAGATAAGAACATGTCTTTATCTCGGTCACGATATCATACGTCAATAAAATTATGTTATTTGTTAACACGTGATGTCACGTCATAGTTTAAACACGATCGTAGTTTAATTTTTTTTATTTATTTGCAAGTTTAGTCCTATAAGTTATTATTTATTTATTTCTATATGTGTGTTTTACGTTTATTTATCGTCGCTACCGGTTACCCATATGAGCGACGCCTCCTGAAGAGATTAGTTATTTTAGATTTTTGGAGGATAGTGCAATGAAACAGACAGAGACCCATTCCAGAGTCTCCTTTGGTTCTTTTACGTGCACGGTGTAAAGCACCGACACGAGACCTCGGTTTAACGTCCCATCTGAAAGACTGTTAATTTTATTAGGGTCAGACGGGGGATCGAACCTGCGATCCCTGGATTACCAGTCCAGCGTGTTACCACTGGACTACAGATCCGTCTGTCTTTATTTCTATACAACTATAGATCTACCTTTAGTTGTTAGATGTGCGCAATTACAATCAAATCTAATATTAGAAATATGGAAGACGTTTGAATTTGTATAAAATGAATTGCCATGAGACAAAGCAATGTTTGTTCAACGACGTATCTATTGTTCTAGGTATTCAGTGCATAGTATCGATCCGATGTCGATTATGGTTATAACTAGTCTTATACTATAAACTTAGTCTTTGTTCCAAACTGTCGAAATGTCATCTATTCGCTACTGGTATTAAATATATTTATTATCGCTCTGTTATAAGAGGTATTATCTTATTTGGTAATATCGGGTATTGGTGGTTTATATATATACCGTGTGTAATAAGATAACGGTACTTCGGTTCATTTCTTTGGGCATTCAAACTAGCGAAGTTATGGATGGCAGCCATGTTGGATCAACGCCAACGCCTAGATGGAAGAGACGCTAGAAATTAACGTGTAGTAACTACTGTTCGCACGGGGTGTCAGTATATACGCTCAGCCGGACACCGGTTTTTAGCGAGGAGGTAATTTTGCATAACACGCACTACAGAAGCCTGATGTTAACCAATCACAGTCGTCCTTGTCACGTGTGTGGCTTCATCCGGGAACTTCGCCATCTTTTTCGTGGAGGCAGAATTTTTCTCTCCGCAATCTTCTGGAATTCTGAGTATACCTTGTATCATTAATTATTATTTCCAGTTTTATTTGCTTTGGTTTAACTTGTTGCCTAAACATCCATAACCGGAGCGTGTTGAAACAGGCCGTAGACGTTGCAAAACGCATGCGAAATATATTGCTTTGTTTATAACGCCGAGTTTGCCGCCATTTCACGAAGACAAAGGAAAAGAGGATCAGATTGCCCGGTCATTGACACCTGCATATTTCTCACACTGATAATAATATATTAACATGTCTGACGCAGCACACACTGTCCTTGTATTAGGCCACTCATTCATACGTCGGCTCCGTGACTGGATACAAGTTAACGACAAGCTCAATTTTAACTTTGACAAGCAAAGGTTACAGGTGTATCTCCACGGCATATATATTAAACAGTGTTCCCGCCCGACGTAAATCACTGTGGAATGAGATAGACATGGTCTCCAATTTGTCACCGAGTATCGTTATTTTGGATATTGGCAGTAATGATTTGTGCTTACCGTCCGTTGATGCCTACAGTTTGTATGCTGCTATTATGCAATATGCTAGTCATTGCCTTGTTCTTGGCGTTAGCCAATGTGTCATTACAGAAATTCTGCCACGCCGGATTACTAGTAACTACAACCAACTAGTAACAGAGACTAACCACTACTTACAGTCAAACTGCGATGAACATCCACAGCTTGTATTCTGGCGGCATTCATATAATAACTTCAACTCTCAATTTCTTTCACAGTATGTTGCAGCCGATGGCGTTCACATTGCCGACTGTGGTATGGCAAAGTATTTCCGATCCATACGTGGAGCTATCATGTCCGCCGAGAACCGCATTTAAATAGCTTCATTATATATTTCAGCTACTCTCATTTTACAGAACTATCCCATTCATATTGACATCTACATTACCGGATCCGTCCCTGCCTCCACATACTAATGTAATGTATTTTTACTTACGGTTACACAACCTAATCAATGAGCAAATCAAGTATAGCATGCGCTGTCAGCTCACATCAGTCTGAAGTCCGACATGTATTGTCGGCCTATTTAGTCCGGATCTTACTGCCGGCTAAGAGTCTGGGCTTTGTTACCAGCTCGCATATTCTTGAGTCTGGGCTTTATTTCCAGCTCGCATATTCTTGAGTCTGGGCTTTATTACCAGCTCGCATATTATTGAGTATGGGCTTTATTTCCAGCTCGCATATTCTTGAGTCTGGGCTTTATTACCAGCTCTCATATTCTTGAGCCTGGGCTTTATTTCCAGCTCGCATATTCTTGAGTCTGGGCTTTATTTCCAGCTCGCATATTCTTGAGTCTGGGCTTTGTTACCAGCTCGCATGTTTACTGAGTCTGGGTTTTAGTGTCAGCTCGCATACATTTTGAGTCTAGACTTTATTACCAGCTCGCATACATTTTGAGTCTGGGCTTTATTATTACCAGCTCGCATATCATTGAGTCTGGGCTTTATTACCAGCTCGCATACATTTTGAGTCTGGGCTTTATTATTACCAGCTCGCATATCATTGAGTCTGGGCTTTATTACCAGCTCGCATATTATTGAGTCTGACCTTTAATGTCGGCTCCTTTAGTCTGACCTTCACTGTCGGCTAACATAAATTTTGAATCTGACCTTTAGTGGTGGCTCATAAGTCTGGCCACTACTTGTCGCCTGATAAGTGTTGTATTGCGGTGGTATTAGCATGCGTGGTCTATCTGCATGCCTCACTACATGGTTGGTGTACATCTATATACTATGTTAGCAAGCAAGTTAACCATCCATAAGTACTAACACAATCATTTGCTACTATAGTGGAGTGACATGCACTACTAGATACCATGCATATAGGCTTCATGTTCTGAGTAGGCTCAGCAATTGTGCCACCATTTGCACAAGGACACCTATTTATGTAAAACCATTGAGACAAACAAATAGGCTCCCGTATTTATTTCAGCAGAATGCCAGCAAAAAAGAGGGCAACAAAGCGGAAGGCTAGCACACCTCAGCCCACAGACACCAGTCCAGACTCTCCCCCCTCTTCTCACTTAGCCGAAGTCCTTTCAGCTGCCATATCTGCAGACCCCATACTGCGGCAGCAACTCGCTTCGGCGCTACAGCCTACAACTCCAACTGAACCGACAGCATCTACAAGCCAGCAACATCAACCCACCTGTAATAATCTTTTATCTTGTTCACCTGTTTGTTCTCCTGCCGCATCTGTGATATGTCCCCCTTCTATTTCAGCTATGTCTGTACCCATGGGTGACGCGCCATGGGTGGAGGACTGTGGCTCGGTGGGCGTGGAGGACCTGTGCGATTCAGTATTTAATGTGGATCATCGCTCTCCGCTTCCGGTGCCTTCCGAGCCTGTGTCCTCCAGCTTGGGCGTGTTCACCTATGGTGCAGCTACTGTCCCAGAGGGGCTAAAGACCGCTATTTGGTCTAGACAGTTTGTTGATATGGCCAAACTTTACTTTGGCACTACAACCGACACACTGACCACCGTGCAGACCATGTCATCGGCCACCGTCACATCAGTTCAAAAGGCGGCTCAGCGCCAAATATCATCTATTCTCCTCTGGTCGAAGGCATTCCAACTCTATGCCTCTATCTTTACGGTCAAATACCCATCTGAAGCCTCCCAAATGTTTCAGTATATGTCACTGATCCAGTCCCTATCCCAACATTCCCCCAACTGGCAGTTGTACGACCAGAAATTCCGTACCCAACGTGCAACTATGGACATTCCGTGGATCCCTGTTAATACAGAAACATACTTGTACTGCTGCATAGAGGCACCCAAACAGATCCAGCCCTTTCGTCAGCAGTCCCGGCGGTTTCCACAACCACATTTTCCAAACAAACCCTATTCCGCCTCAACCAATATATACCGTAGAAAGGGCTTCTGCTGGGGGTATCAAGACACAGGGTCCTGCACCAAGCAGCAGTGCAAAAACTTGCACAGATGTGGCGGCTGCAACGGTAGTCATGGCGCATCACACTGCTCCACACAATGGTCAAGGCCCCAGTAGATGACCCCTACAGGCACACAGCCCCATGCTACTCGGCAAAATCCCCTACTACATCACATGTCCGTATGTCTCTTGGTTGGACGGTTGGTGGATTTTATGTCCAACTTTATGTATTTTGAACATTGTTACGGTGCATTCATTTCCACCTTTTGCTTATCAGTTTATCTTGTTTCAAAATAAACCTTATGTCTCCATATTGGAGACAGACATATTCATTCCTATTCAATTGTTTGTGTTTACAATGGTTGTGGATGTTTGGAATGACGGGTCATAGAAACAACTAATTGGAGGTAGACCTTAACTTTGAATTTTACATAAATGAATTTCGAGACATATGTGATGTTGGAGGAAGTATAAAAACGTATAGTGTTACACGAATTCAGACATTGCAATCTGAAGGCTGTGTATACTGTAATATTTGGCAGAGGAATACAGTGTGTAAACAGAGTGACGTTATTCACAGACGAGCACTGGCTATGTGGAACGTTATATTTTGAATATTCTTGCTGTGTTTTCACAGACGGATCTGTAGTCCAGTGGTAACACGCTGGACAGGTAATCCAGGGATCGCAGGTTCAATCCCCCGTCTGACCATAATATAATTAACAGTCTTTCAGATGGGACTTTAATCGAAGGTTTCGTGTCAGTGCTTTACACCGTACACGTAAAAGAACCAGAGGAGACTCTGGAATGGGTGTCTGTCTGTATCATTGCACTTATCCTCCAAAAATCTAAAATGACCAATCTCTTCAGGAGGCGTCTTAACTAACCTCTTAATCTTAATACGTCTTCACAGTGGATGTGGTATCAGAAGAAATGAAAGATTGGAAATATAAATGAACAGACTGTATGTTTTTACTTTTTACTCTGTATTTAATAGGCAATTTATTTGTTGTTAACAGTAAGTTATTAGAAAAGTACGAAATATATCCAATAGAATATCTAGCGTATTTCTAGTACCTTGGTTAATAAGCTTCTGCACGTGATCACTAACCAATCACACTGCACGTGTTCACCAACCAATCACACTGCACGTGATCACTAACCAATCACAATGCACGTGGTCACTAACCAATCGCACTGCACGTGATCACTAACCAATCAAACTGCACATGATCAATAACCAATCACATTGCACGTGTTCACCAACCAATCACACTGCACGTGATCACTAACCAATCACACTGCACGTGATCACTAACCAATCACAATGCACGTGGTTACTAACCAATCGCACTGCACGTGATCACTAACCAATCACACTGCACGTGATCACCAACCAATCACACTGCACGTGATAACTAACCGATCACACTGCAATCGATATACACCACCTTGTGAACAAATAAACATGAAACAATTGAATTGCTCTTAAAAATAAAACCATCCTTGTGGATATATATCTAGTTACCTAGGCTTAAATTATGAATGTACATAGTTTGAAATGTATCGAATATTTTATACTGTTTAAACAGCACAAACTAGTGTATACATGTACTCCAATAAACGAAACATAGGTTGATTGTATTCCTTAATTATCAATGGTGATTAAAAATGAATAAAATGTGACCAGACACGTAGTTACCATGAGGCCCTGAAGGCCCGGTAAAAATATATAAAACCCCAACAATGTTGTAAACCCGTAGGGTGGGGTGTATGACGAAGAGCTGGGTTATCAACTAGGAGGTCACATACATTATTCACGACATCAAAAGTTAAATTCATATCTCTGAAAATATCGAAATTTGAACAACAAAGACGTACATTTAAATGCACCAGAGCTCACCATTGACGTTCTAGTATTCACAATTTTCCTGGAGACCATTGGCGTTCTAGTATTCACAATTTTCCTGGAGACCATTGACGTTCTAGTATTCACAATTATCCTGGAGACCATTGACGTTCTAGTATTCAAAATTTTCCTGGAGACCCTAATCTAAACCCCTATAGCAACATCACATCCTTTGGTACTCGATGTATTAGTCGAGTCTACGGCATTCAAAATCGCTAGCTACGCCCCTGGTGACATCTCCATTTTGATTTTCTTCCGGTTGATAATACATTGGGTAGTGAATGTCTTAGTACTGGTGAGTGTAAGCCACACATTCAGTTATATGCATCAAACATGCATCTCATACATGTATGTCCTATGTGAGTACAGCACAGCTATCATCGTCAAATACTTTTCTTTTACGTGAAATAAACTTTTTTTTTCTTTTTTTTATTACGTTTATTTATCGTCGCTACCGGTTGCCCATATGAGCGACGCCTCCTGAAGAGATTAGTTATTTTAGATTTTTGGAGGATAGTGCAATGATACAGACAGAGACCCATTCCAGAATCTCCTCTGGTTCTTTTACGTGCACGGTGTAAAGCACCGACACGAGACCTCGGTTTAACGTCCCATCTGAAAGACTGTTAATTTTATTAGGGTCAGACGGGGGATCGAACCTGCGATCCCTGGATTACCAGCGTGTTACCACTGGACTACATATCCGTCTGTGAAATAAACTTGCAAACACAGTTACCTAATAAGCTATACACGTAACGAAACTTCTAACGCCCCTTTGTTTAATATTGAATATCTCTTTAATTACTCGTTATATGGTATCGAAAGTTTATACATGTACATTATATATAAACAAGAAAAGCTATGACAAGTGATACTTCCCGTTTTATTTCCGCTTCACGGACTACTCGGGTGAATGTACAAAACAAGGTAAGTTGCACGTGCGCCTCGTGGTCATTGCAAAAATGTCGCCATTTATTAAATATTGACAGTCGGTCATCATGCTTAGCAGAAATACACAGCATGGGGGGTCGGATGTATCTTCAAACAAGAGCTAGAGCAGTCGGTCTTTTGGAAGGTGGCACAGGACAACGAGTTGTAAGACATTTATAGAGCATTCATATTTACCATTACAGATGTAAATTGTCATTATTTGTATTATCTTTGTCCGTTATTTGTAATTTCTTTAAAGATGCTATTAGATCATGTTTTTCTGTATTCATTTGTGTTATGAACATGAACACTTGACGTCAATTTATCATGTTGTCCGTGCATCTGTCCGTACACCGTCAATTTATCATGTTGTCCGTACACCGTCAATTTATCATGTTGTCCGTGCATCTGTCCGTACACCATCAATTTATCGTGTTGTCCGTGCATCTGTCCGTACACCGTCAATTGATCGTGTTGTCCGTGCATCTGTCCGTACACCATCAATTTATCGTGTTGTCCGTGCATCTGTCCGTACACCATCAATTTATCGTGTTGTCCGTGCATCTGTCCGTACACCGTCAATTTATCGTGTTGTCCGTGCATCTGTCCGTACACCGTCAATTTATCATGTTGTCCGTGCATCTGTCCGTACACCGTCAATTTATCGTGTTGTCCGTGCATCTGTCCGTACACCGTCAATTTATCGTGTTGTCCGTGCATCTGTCCGTACACCGTCAATTTATCATGTTGTCCGTGCATCTGTCCGTACACCGTCAATTTATCGTGTTGTCCGTGCATCTGTCCGTACACCGTCAATTTATCATGTTGTCCGTGCATCTGTCCGTACACCGTCAATTTATCATGTTGTCCGTGCATTGGTCCGTACACCGTCAATGTATCATGCTGTCCGTGCATCTGTCCGTACACCGTCAATTTATCATGCTGTCCGTACACATGTTTTCCATCTATTATTAATTAGCCTTCGATATTTGGCTAAATTCTACGAAAATGCATCGGATTTATTTTTAATTTGTCAAACATAATGTACTACTTATCATAATAGAGCTTACCAACAATCAGATTGCTACGCAAACGGTCATGGTAAATGTATCAGTGTCCAACGCACGTCGGTAAAAACCAAATTTGTCACAAAAGCACATTCTGGTCAATTATCACAAAATCCAGCGGTTAGCCAGCAAATATCGCGCCACTGGACGTGTTGATGCTTTTCCTAGGCAGCATCGGGGACGATTTACCACACGTGCACAAGATCGACACATTATCGTGTCCCACCTTAGGAATAGGCGAACGATAGCAACGCATTCAGCACATGCCACCATAGGGTCGCATGGTCGTTCAATCAGTGACACTACTGTACGTTCACGTTTACGTTATTATGGTCTGCGGACAAGAATATCTGTAATAGGCATTAGGTTAACTCTTTCAACACCAAGTAACTGACATGGACTGGTCCATGATATTCTTAGACCAATAAATGAATAAGAAAATTACATTCGGACCAGTTCATTTATCAAGATGGGTAATACTACTTGCAAAAAGTGCAGATCCTGATGAGACGGCTCGTCACGAGCCGGCTCATCTGGATCTACACTTTTTATAAGCCTATGAATAGAGGTATGTGGTGTTGAAAGGGTTAACTCCTCGCCACCGTCTCAGCAAATCGTGTTATGTCTCAGCCAAGCATCTTATGTCAGTCAACCATCTTATGTATCAGCCAATCATCGTATGTCAGTCAATCATCTTATGTCTCATTCAATCATCATATGTCTCATTCAATCATCTTATGTCTCATTCAATCATCTTATGCCTCAGTCAATCATCTTATGCCTCAGTCAATCATCTTATGTCTCATTCAATCATCTTATGTCTCATTCAATCATCTTATGCCTCAGTCAATCATATTATGTCTCATTCAATCATCTTATGCCTCAGCCAATCATATTATGTCTCATTCATTCATCTTATGCCTCATTCAATCATCTTATGTCTCATTCAATCATCTTATGCCTCATTCAAGCATCTTATATTTCATTCAATCATCTTATGTATCATTCAATCATCTTATGCCTCATTCAATCATATTATGCCTCATTCAATCATCTTATGTCTCATTCAATCATCTTATGTATCATTCAATCATCTTATGCCTCATTCAATCATCTTATGCCTCAGTCAATCATCTTGTGTCTCATTCAATCATCTAATGTCTCATTCAATCGTCTTATGTCTCATTCAATCATCTTATGTCTCATGCAATCATCTTATGTCTCATTCAATCATCTTATGTCTCATTCAATCATCTTATGCCTCATTCAATCATCTTATATATCATTCAATCATCTTATGCATCATTCAATCATCCTATGCCTCATTCAATCATCTTATGCCTCATTCAATCATCTTATGCCTCATCCAATCATCTTATGTCTCATTCAATCATCTTATGCCTCATTCAATCATCTTATGTCTCATTCAATCATCTTATGTATCATTCAATCATATTATGCCTCATTCAATCATCTTATGCCTCAGTCAATCATCTTATCCATCATTCAATCATTGTATGCCTCATTCAATCATCTTATGCCTCATTCAATCATCTTATCCATCATTCAATCATCTTATGTCTCATTCAATCATCTTATGCCTCATTCAATCATCTTATGCCTCAGTCAATCATCTTATGCATCATTCAATCATCGTATGCCTCATTCAATAATCTTATGCCTCATTCAATCATCTTATGTCTCATTCAATCATCTTATGTCTCATTCAATCATCTTATGTCTCATTCAATCATCTTATGTATCAGCCAATCATCTTATAAGTCACTACTTCACTAACAGCATCTGATCTTAAACATGTATTTAAATATGTTACAGAATCTATCAGACGCTGCGTTGGTTGCCCTAGCAACGCGTGTAACGAAGGATGTACGCACGTTCGGCGAAGAGTTGGGCTTACAAAGCAGTGTAATTGAGCGCTGCATCAAAGAACACCCCAACAATACCAAGAACCAGTGTAATGCTATATTGACAGTGGTGCGAGTCCGATGACGTCATAAAGCATGGCGAGACAGCTAAAGCTTTTGAGAGTTCTATGTGTGTAGATGGAAAAATGTTTATGATGTAATACGCTCTCGAAATATGACATGGACCATAGACTTCACAAAGGTCTTCCCGTATATACTGGTTCCGATGGTCTTCGTCATTCAGTAGTAATGTGTCGTAATGCAGAGCTATTGTTAATACAGATTTTCAGAACAATTATTGCATTTGTATGTTTGTAATGTCTAATATATTTTGAATGTGTTTTGAATGTTTGAAATACTCTTTAGAAATGAAGGAAATAATGAATGAATGGTGTTTTACGGCGCATCGACATATAAGGTCATGTAGCGCACATTAAAGTTATGTTTATTGTCGAGTGTATGAAATAAAATTATATATATAAGTATATGCATTACGTAAAAATTAATACTAAGAAGTTATAAAGACGTAAGATTAATTACAGGTAATATATGAATGAATGATTACTACAAAGGCATGATTAACAATTGATATCACAGCTTATTATAAATTCCTATTGCCTTGATAAATGATATGATGGACTCTACTCTGATAGAGTCGAAGAGTTTTTTTAATGTTGTCCACATTGTAGTACTGCAACCGGGTTGGTTGAAGGTCAACACAGTGTATTAAGATATGCTCCACCGTGTATAGAGTATTGCATGGGATACATGCTGGTGCATCATCTCGTGACAACAGCCATGAATGTGATATTCGAGAATGACCAATCCTGAGACGGGCAAGAATGACTTCTTCTCGACGAATAGGCCTGTAAATTGGGCCCCATTCGCCAAGTGTTGGTTTGACCGAATGAAGTTTGTTAAAAATTTCACCATCCCATTGGGCCTGCCAAGAGGATTGAATTAAGGTAAGAATTGTAGATTTAAAATCGGTATAACACACTTTAATCCTAGAAGTTGATAATGACAAAGCCAGCTTTGCATTCTGGTCAGCCATTTCATTACCTTTTATTCCCACATGACTCGGAAGCCAGCAGAACACAAATGTATTTGTTTCTGAAAGGGAAGAAATCCTTTCAAGCAAAGTACAAACAATAGGATTTTCAAACAACAAAGGGCAAATGAAGGAAATAAAGGTGATATTATGTGTGCATACAATAACATAGATTCAGACATCCTACCTTTCTCACACTGGCATTATAAGCGTCTATTCCATCAATACTCTCTGGAGGATTGGGTATTTTCTTGAAGTGTTCTATTTGTTCTGTCAAAATCGAAATCGCCTTAACATCCGCCATGTTGCAAATAAGAATCTGTTTTATCTCCAAATAATTTTTCACACTATAATACGTCAATAGTTTCAATAAAATGTTTTCTTGGTATTTGCTAAAACATCATGCCACGTGCAACGCTATAGATTAAACACAATTGTTTGTTTATTTTAAAAAACAGTTATTTACTCCTACAGAACTATTGTTCTATATTTATAGTTGTTAGATACGATCACTTACAATACAATACCAGCCAAATACTACTATTACCAGAAGGAATACTTTTGTATTGCTATAAACTGATTGGCACTAGATGGGACAAAACAATCTGATAATCGTATGCTAATCTTCTGTTGATTCAACGAATTGCATGTGTATATCTTTCCAAGTATTCAGTGTACACGCATGGTATCGATCTGTAGTTCATTAATGTTTAAGCTTAGTCTTTGTTGCAATCTGTATAGGTTTCATATATGCATTACTGACATAAACAGTTTATGATATAAGTTTCGTTTGGGGGGAGGGGGCTTAAAGTCACCCATCCAACAGCTATGGCGATATAGCGACTCTCAGAGCTCTATTATTAGTTGACGAAGACTCGGCTAAATCTATTAGCTAAACCAAGTGAGGTATTAGTCACTGTTGCAGATTGAAGGTAGGTATGCGAGTTGTTATAAACATACACAGATCGTGCCTCTGGTTCTTTTACGTGCACGGTGTAAAGCACCGACACGTGACCTCGGTTTAACGTCCCATCTGAAAGACTGTTAATTTTATTAGGGTCAGACGGGGGATCGAACCTGCGATTCCTGTATTACCAGTCCAACGTGCTAACCACTGGACTACAGATCAGTCTGTCACTGTCACACTGATGGTGATGATGATGATGTTGACTGAGCTTATTTACGCTCGCCTCCGACGAATCATGTGGGCGAGCGTACACACTGTCACACACAACCAAGATGAACTATTTATATAATTGTTATATCTCACATGACTACCCTATGAAAAATTTGCCATACCTTTTTGGTTTTTGACGTTTATTTATCGTCGCTACCGGTTGCCCATATGAGCGACGCCTCCTGAAGAGATTAGTCATTTTAGATTTTGGAGGATTGTGCAATGATACAGAGAGAAATCCATTCCAGAGTCTCCTCTGGTTCTTTTACGTGCACTGTGTAAGGCACCGACACAAGACCTCGGTTTAACGTCCCATCTGAAAAACTGTTAATAGTATCATGGTCAGACGGGGGATCGAACCTGGGATCCCTGGATTACAAGTCCATCGTGTTACCACTGGACTACAGATCCGTCTGTAATTTTGCCATACCATACCAAAGAGGGCGATATTTATATATATATGATATCTCATGGAATCGAACATGCTACTCAGACATTCCCGTTTAATTTCTACGTGATTTTATTTGTTATTGACATGCCAATTTAGTTTATCATAGAAACGATATCATTATGTACATTTACGTCGTAGTATGAGAAGCAGAAACGATATCACTATGTACATTTACGTCGTAGTATGAGAAGCAGAAACGATATCACTATGTACATTTACGTCGTAGTATGAGAAGCAGAAACGATATCAATATGTACATTTACGTCGCAGTATGAGAAGCAGAAACGATATCACTATGTACATTTACGTCGTAGTATGAGAAGCAGAAACGATATCACTATGTACATTTACGTCGTAGTATGAGAAGCAGAAACGATATCAATATGTACATTTACGTCGCAGTATGAGAAGCAGAAACGATATCACTATGTACATTTACGTCGTAGTATGAGAGGCAGAAACGATATCACTATGTACATTTACGTCGTAGTATGAGAAGCAGAAACGATATCACTATGTACATTTACGTCGTAGTATGAGAAGCAGAAACGATATCACTATGTACATTTCGGTCGTAGTATGAGAAGCAGAAACGATATCACTATGTACATATACGTCGTAGTATGAGAGGAAGAAACGATATCACTATGTACATTTACGTCGTAGTATGAGAAGCAGAAACGATATCACTATGTCATTTACGTCGTAGTATGAGAAGCAGAAACGATATCACTATGTACATTTACGTCGTAGTATGAGAAGCAGAAACGATATCACTATGTACATTTACGTCGTAGTATGAGAAGCAGAAAATATATCAATATGTACATTTACGTCGTGGTATGAGAAGCAGAAACGATATCACTATGTACATTTACGTCGTAGTATGAGAGGCAGAAACGATATCACTATGTACATTTACGTCGTAGTATGAGAAGCAGAAACGATATCACTATGTACATTTACGTCGTAGTATGAGAAGCAGAAACGATATCACTATGTACATTTACGTCGTAGTATGAGAAGCAGAAACGATATCACTATGTACATTTACGTCGTTGTATGAGAAGCAGAAACGATATCACTATGTATATTTACGTCGTAGTATGAGAAGCAGAAACGATATCACTATGTACATTTACGTCATAGTATAAGAAGCAGAAACGATATCACTCTGTACATTTACGTCGTAGTATGAGAGGCAGAAACGATATCACTATGTACATTTACGTCGTAGTATGAGAAGCAGAAACGATATCACTATGTACATTTACGTCGTAGTATGAGAAGCAGAAACGATATCACAATGTACATTTACGTCGTTGTATGAGAAGCAGAAACAATATCACTATGTACATTTACGTCGTAGTATGAGAAGCAGAAACGATATCACTATGTACATTTACGTCGTAGTATGAGAAGCAGAAACGATATCGCTATGTACATTTACGTCGTAGTATGAGAAGCAGAAACGATATCACTATGTACATTTACGTCGTAGTATGAGAAGCAGAAACGATATCACTATGTACATTTACGTCGTAGTATGAGAAGCAGAAACGATATCAATATGTACATTTACGTCGTAGTATGAGAAGCAGAAACGATATCACTATGTACATTTACGTCGTAGTATGAGAAGCAGAAACGATATCACTATGTACATTTACGTCGTAGTATGAGAAGCAGAAACGATATCACTGTGTACATTTACGTCGTAGTATGAGAGGCAGAAACGATATCACTATGTACATTTACCTCGTAGTATGAGAAGCAGAAACGATATCACTATGTACATTTACGTCGTAGTATGAGAGGCAGAAACGATATCACTATGTACATTTACGTCGTAGTATGAGAAGCAGAAACGATATCACTATGTACATTTACGTCGTAGTATGAGAGGCAGAAACGATATCACTACGTACATTTACGTCGTAGTATGAGAAGCAGAAACGATATCACTATGTACATTTACGTCGTAGTATGAGAAGCAGAAACGATATCACTATGTACATTTACGTCGTAGTATGAGAAGCAGAAACGATATCACTATGTACATTTACGTCGTAGTATGAGAGGCAGAAACGATATCACTATGTACATTTACGTCGTAGTATGAGAAGCAGAAACGATATCACTATGTACATTTACGTCGTAGTATGAGAAGCAGAAACGATATCACTATGTACATTTACGTCGTAGTATGAGAAGCAGAAACGATATCACTATGTACATTGACGTCGTAGTATGAGAAGCAGAAACGATATCACTATGTACATTTACGTCGTAGTATGAGAGGCATAAACGATATCACTATGTACATTTACGTCGTAGTATGAGAAGCAGAAACGATATCACTATGTACATTTACGTCGTAGTATGAGAAGCAGAAACGATATCACTATGTACATTTACGTCGTAGTATGAGAAGCAGAAACGATATCACTATGTACATTTACGTCGTAGTATGAGAAGCAGAAACGATATCACTATGTACATTTACGTCGTAGTATGAGAAGCAGAAACGATATCACTATGTACATTTACGTCGTAGTATGAGAAGCAGAAACGATATCACTATGTACATTTACGTCGTAGTATGAGAAGCAGAAACAATATCAATATGTACATTTACGTCGTAGTATGAGAAGCAGAAACGATATCACTATGTACATTTACGTCGTAGTATGAGAAGCAGAAACGATATCACTATGTACATTTACGTCGTAGTATGAGAAGCAGAAACGATATCACTATGTACATTTACGTCGTAGTATGAGCGGCAGAAACGATATCACTATGTACATTTACGTCGTAGTATCAGAAGCAGAAACGATATCACTATGTACATTTACGTCGTAGTATCAGAAGCAGAAACGATATCACTATGTACATTTACGTCGTAGTATGAGAAGCAGAAACGATATCACTATGTACATTTACGTCGTAGTATGAGAGGCAGAAATGATATCACTATGTACATTTACGTCGTAGTATGAGAAGCAGAAACGATATCACTATGTACATTTACGTCGTAGTATGAGAAGCAGAAACGATATCACTATGTACATTTACGTCGTAGTATGAGAAGCAGAAACGATATCACTCTGTACATTTACGTCGTAGTATGAGAAGCAGAAACGATATCACTATGTACATTTACGTCGTAGTATGAGAAGCAGAAACGATATCACTATGTACATTTACGTCGTAGTATGAGAAGCAGAAACGATATCAATATGTACATTTACGTCGTAGTATGAGAAGCAGAAACGATATCACTATGTACATTTACGTCGTAGTATGAGAAGCAGAAACAATATCAATATGTACATTTACGTCGTAGTATGAGCGGCAGAAACGATATCACTATGTACATTTACGTCGTAGTATGAGAAGAAGAAACGATATCACTATGTACATTTACGTCGTAGTATTAGAGGCAGAAACGATATCACTATGTACATTTACGTCGTAGTATGAGAAGCAGAAACGATATCACTATGTACATTTACGTCGTAGTATGAGAAGCAGAAACGATATCACTATGTACATTTACGTCGTAGTATGAGAAGCAGAAACGATATCACTATGTACATTTACGTCGTAGTATGAGAAGCAGAAACGATATCAATATGTACATTTACGTCGTAGTATGAGAGGCAGAAACGATATCACTATGTACATTTACGTCGTAGTATGAGAAGCAGAAACGATATCACTATGTACATTTACGTCGTAGTATGAGAAGCAGAAACGATATCACTATGTACATTTACGTCGTATTATGAGCGGCAGAAACGATATCACTATGTACATTTACGTCGTAGTATGAGAAGCATACACGATATCACTATGTACATTTACGTCGTAGTATCAGAGGCAGAAACGATATCACTATGTACATTTACGTCGTAGTATGAGAAGCAGAAACGATATCACTATGTACATTTACGTCGTAGTATGAGAGGCATAAACGATATCACTATGTACATTTACGTCGTAGTATGAGAAGCAGAAACGATATCACTATGTACATTTACGTCGTAGTATGAGAAGCAGAAACGATATCACTATGTACATTTACGTCGTAGTATGAGAAGCAGAAACGATATCACTATGTACATTTACGTCGTAGTATGAGAGCAGAAACGATATCACTATGTACATTTACGTCGTAGTATGAGAAGCAGAAACGATATCACTATGTACATTTACGTCGTAGTATGAGAAGCAGAAACGATATCACTATGTACATTTACGTCGTAGTATGAGAAGCAGAAACAATATCAATATGTACATTTACGTCGTAGTATGAGAAGCAGAAACGATATCACTATGTACATTTACGTCGTAGTATGAGAAGCAGAAACAATATCAATATGTACATTTACGTCGTAGTATGAGAAGCAGAAACGATATCACTATGTACATTTACGTCGTAGTATGAGAAGCAGAAACGATATCACTATGTACATTTACGTCGTAGTATGAGAAGCAGAAACGATATCAATATGTACATTTACGTCGTAGTATGAGAAGCAGAAACGATATCAATATGTACATTTACGTCGTAGTATGAGAAGCAGAAACGATATCACTATCCGGCATTAATCCACCTATGAAACAATATTAAACCACAATTGTATTTGTTTAAAATTCAATATAAATTACAGAATGGATAGCCTTAAAACATAAACGTTGCACATTTTTGATTAACGTTACAACACCGTTTCATTCCTATGAAATATATTTGTTCCAATGCAACCCGGGTTCGACCCTCAGACCGGGAAGTATGTGAGATTGTGCGGTGGTCGTAGATCGGACAGGTGGGTTTTCCCCGGGTACTCCGGTATCCTCCCACACGAATGACCAAATATACGCTTTTAACCGCTCCAACGAGAGTGATTAATATAAGTTGTAAGAACTTGCTTCATAGTTATTCACTCATATAATACATATTGAACAATGCAAGCATCACACATATCAAAATACAGAAAAATGATTGGAATGCAAGATAGAGTATTATATAATTCTTCTCCTCTGCAAATATTGTATGTATTTCGCTTGGCTTTTGCAATTGTGTTATAGAGTTAGGAAAGTTGAAACATGAATACATGCGAAAATAACTACATGTTAAACATTAATAAAGAATATCGTAATATAATGGATTGTGAGTGAGAGAGCGAGAGAAAAAAGAAGGAAAATGAGAAGAAGGTGATAAGAAGATAAGAGAGGAGAACATGTATGTCTCATGTCACAATAATCGTTATTAATACTATTATTCAAATATCTTGCTATCAGATATGTAGGTATGGACATGTGTGAATATGAAAGTGTTTTCCTGGTCGGATAGGGCCGGATTTCCTGATAGGAGGGTTTCGAGATCTATGTTGAAATTGTGAAGATTGTTATTTAGAGTTGTACGGCAATCATTGTGCATTCTACACTCAAAGAAATAGTGGAAGTGTGTCTCCATTTGATCACAATTACATAGAGCTGTAGGAGTAATATTTTTTAGGAAAAGGTGATAGTTATGACCACTGCAATTCGTACGAAGGCGTGTATGAAGGACTTGACGATTTCGTGTACCCACATAAAAGTATGGAGGAACCTTGCTCTTGTTTCTATTGAGATTGGCCTTGAATGACTGTACTGAGGGAGAGTTACGAACCGTAGAAGGCAGAGAGTTCCAATTCCGAATTGCTGAAGGCAAGAACGAAGTCTAGTATAGTGACGTTCGGGAATGCACTCCTTGGATATTTTCTGAATTTCGTAAATTGTACAGGGTGTCAACTTTCCGGGGAATCAATGAGGAGAGATAGTCAGGTGTTTGGTTGATGTTCATTTTATAGAACATAATTAGCATGTGTTTGTTTCCTCTGTCCGTTAAGCTTTCCCATCTGGTTTCTCGTTGTAGGTTTAGCAAAGAAACGAGCTTAGTTGCAGGTCTGTGAAGTTGGATTGTAGATGGTAGTTGGTTATTCAGATGTTTATTGGCGAATACACAGCCAGGTGTTTATTCAAATGCTTATTCGCGAATACACAGCCAGATGTTTATTGAGATGTGAATTGGCGAATACACAGCCAGGTGTTTATTCAGATGTTTATTCAGATGTTAATTTCCGAATACATACCTAGATGTTTATTGAGATGTTTATTGGCGAATACACA
>CM026397.1:52883176-52903045 GCA_014843695.1 Archivesica marissinica
AACGAACTTCTCAGCAAAATGATAATCTTGTCGCTTTGAAAATCCAAGTTGAAAAGAAAAGACATGGACATAGTACTCGTAAGAAACAAACCGAGGATCGACCAGCTGAACACAATGAAAAACAAATACACGTAAACAATGATAACGAAGCGAAACAGTGTGAGGTTGATTCCGCCAAAGACAATGAATCTATCCAAATAGAAAAGCATGTGGTTATTAATACTGAAAGTGTACGTCTACGAGATATAAGCGAGCTAGAAACTGGACAACACGATCATGTAACAAAAGAAACAGACACCGATGGAAGAACGTCAATATTCAGACATAATGACCATCATACATTCCAAGTTAAAACCACAAACAGAAAAGAGGTTGAAAAAGTTAAAGTTAAACAACGAACGAGGAAGAAGGAACCAAAAAACAGAACTGGTGATGCAGATGAAAGTGAATGTAAACTTGACGATAAAGAAGTCGCTGATGGATCGATACATTTACAAAGCATCGGGCATACAGAGTTAGAAAAAGTTTATGATAACACTAGAGGATCAGTACAGATTTTAAGAGATAAGAAAGAAAAGAAAAGAACAAAGAAAAAGCGGAGTTATTTACATATCTCGCATTACATTAAAACAACCGATAATGCAACCGCTATTAGGGATATTATTACTGAACAGTCGAACAACATTACTACCGATGGGCAACAAGCTGACAGCAATCTGGATGGATTTACTCCCGATAATTCAGAAGTAAAAGGAAACGGACACAAGAAGAAGATTAAAGTAAAACAGAAAAGAGACATTGAGCAAACAGACAGTTGTGTATTTTCAGAAACCAGAACGTTAGACAACAACTATGTACAGGCGGATGATCATTATACAGTACAAGATTACAACGAGACAGCGATGGTTAGAAATGAAACTCGTAAACGAGATAAGGAAAACAAAGACAGAAATGTTGCTGCAAACGAAGACGGATGTACAACTGACAAGAATGAATCTAATGGGCAAATCAGACAATACGATGAATGTCATTTCTCCTGGAATTTCAAACGTAAAAGGAAACAGGCATACGAAGAAGAAGAAAAAGAAAGTAAAACAGAAGAATGGCATTGAACAAACAACATGTTATGTATTGAAAGACAAACGAAAGGTAGAAAGAGAGAAATATTATGAAGGAATTAGAATTGAAAAACGAAAACGGGAAAAGGAAAAGAAAGACAGAACTGATGGAAACGATCTTGAATGTGAAACTGACGAGAAAGAATTTGATGAGCAACCAACTGACCATGCCGTGGATGCCATTACGCCTGGAAATTCAGACGTAAAAGGAATCGGACAGAAGAAGAAGAAGAAACCGAAGAATGGCACTGAGCAAACTAAAAGTTATTTATTTAAAGACATAAGAAACGTCGAAAGTGAGAAAGCCCCTGAAGCCTATCTTCGTCGCTCACAAATGAATTGGGGTGAAATATTGAAAGAAGTGGGAAAACACCTTGTTGAAGACGGAGGAATGGATGAATCTATTGATGTAATAGCCTAGGGAAATGAACCAAAAAACACCGATTTTGAAGATAGCATGAACATCAACCTACATGCAAGAACAATGGAAAACAGTGGGCGGGAGATTGTTAGCCAAGATATGGCAGAACATGCACATGGAAGAAACACAGATGAGCAGCTGAACGTTGTCGAATCTGACAAACAATTAAATGCCACAGAAGAGCGTCAAACACAAAGAAAGTTCATCGGAATTGAAGAGCAATGTGATAAGCCTAGTATTGAAATGGAGAAAGCAAACGAGAATAATTGCGAATTTACATTCACATTATCTGAAGACGAATGGAACAAAGTTATGCCTGAATGCAGGCTATACGGAGCAAAACAAATATGCAGATGGAGACTTAGACGTAACTGGTTCGGTTCATATTAGCCAAGTTCACACAGGGTGTGTTTTAGCATTTAAAAATCATAGAGTGAAATCATCAAAAAGTCGAAAGTGTTCTCCTCCATTTGTAGTAGCTAGTGCAATGTGTAAAGGGGAACTTTGCAGAGGAGTATTTGACATGAGGGTTCTCCACGAAGACAGTGATCATACAGTATATTATAAGGCAAACACACACAACCACACATAAGGCATGCAGAGTTTGAAGTTAATAGGAGACATGTTAGTGGTCGAAGCCGCAAGACGATGGGAGAGAGACTCCAACAGTCAACTCCAGCTGTTGTCTTTAACGAGAATTTGTTAAATCCTCCAACTGCAATTTCTCAACTGTTCCGAATCAGGATGTGCTTAGAACAATAGTGTCTGAACTAGTCAGAAAAGAGTCAATGCATTCAAACATTATGTATGAATTGCAATTGCTGAAAGAAAATGATGAACTGATTGGGTCACCTTATATTAGGGAAATTGGTCTAGACCCGTTTGTCATTTTGATGTTTTCAGAAGAGCAACTAAACCTTGTACAAAGCTTATCTGCGACCCATTCACTAGATATCTATATGGACGCAACTGGGAGAGTAGTTAAGAATATTGAGCGTCAAAAGCGGCCGTTCCTATATTCACTGGTTGTGAGATTGCCAGAGGCGGAGGTTCCTGTCTCAATAGGAGATATGATTAGTACACAACAGACTATACCAAGAATATCCCATTTCCTCAACAATATAAAAAGACATATCAGTTTGAAGTGACATACCTTAAGCATGAGAAAAATTGAAAGCGACTTCAGTTATGCCATCCTACAAGCATGCCTACATGTGATAAACAGTATGAATGTTAAAACATACCTGCAATGGTATTATCGAGTTATTGAAAACAAAGAAGATTTACACCTGACAGTACAACATCTATATTCAAGTCATATGATTCAAGATTTTAGTCGCACATTGAAAAGAAAATTATCCAAAAACATTCAAAAGACCACCAGAACGTTTGCTATGCAATGTTTTGCCGCATTGCAAAACTCAAATTCATTACAGCAGGGAATTGACATTTTCAAGAACCTTTGCACTGTCTGTCTGTCGTAAAAGCAAACCAAAGAAGGGAAAAGTGTAACAAAGCAATTGCAGAACCTCGTCGAAAATTGCGAGGAAGATATTGACATTGAACTGGAAGAGACTATTGAATTTGAAGATGTACAGGAGTTACCAACAGACACAAAAAGAACTATCAGAGAGGTATCCCCTTTCACAAAAATCTTTGAAGATGTTAAGGTTCAGGTACAGGCAATGATAAACATTAGAGATGAGGAGGACGTTATCGATAACGTTCTGCATTTGCCTGACCTTCCTGACCTGCCTATCTCAAAATATTTCCCTCTATTCCCTCTGTGGTCAGGTGTAATGCTAGCCAAAATGACAAACAACAATGAAATCATGACGAGAGATACCAATTCACCAGTAGAAAACTGGTTCAAGTATCTAAATACCAACGTTACAAGCTGTGATCGAGATCGGAGACCAGTAGTATTTGTTATAAAATATAAAGCTGCAACACAAGCCAGATTAAGACTTGAATCATTTCCAGGAGCGAGGAAAAAGAAAACTAGCAGAAGGAAACATCTGAATGATGCTGATTTAACTATAAAAGAAGAGGTCTGGAAAAAATGCCATAAACGGAAAGGGAATCTATATCACAAAACTCCTGGGGAAAGAGTGAAAGTAGTGAAAACACCAACGATAGACACAAGTTTGCCAATGGTGATGAAATGGGGAGGGCGAGTATATGACATGCACTTATCAAATACATGTACATTCGACAATCATCCATTTATTCCACAACAGTCACACATCCTTTAGAGAATTCCTTTCTGCTGAAAACACAGAAACATTCCAAACTCTGCAGACGGTAATGGCACTTATGAATGATCACGAATATGAACAGGCTAAGTTAGTCTGGGCAAGGCTAACTACTAAGTCGGGCACACATTTATTCGGAGATGAAGTGGAGTTCATGATATCCCACTAAGAAAAACATTGGAAGACCAAAACTGTGTCCACATGTCTTGGTCCTCGATGTCCTAGGCCGTTAAATGAAGGCAAGGAAAGGAGTGGATTTCATGTTGGGTAAGATTGGTATGCTCTTATTCCAGGATGTATCTAGTTACCATTGTTCGTCGGTCTTCAGCCTCCTGCTATCGAATACGTTCAAATTTATTTTGTATTACTTATATATTTTAGTCATAATTTCATTATGTGCCATATCCAAGTTATTCACATTCCCAATGTGAGTAGTATAGGGTGTCACTCTAACGCGTTCCCGCCAAAAATAAGTCCTAGGAAAGAATCTAAAAAAAAACCGGTGATACCGTCAAATAAGTCCTACGTGTATATAAAACCCCACATTGGGGGGGGGGTTTCTATAGGGCGAAAAAACACACTGAATAAAGACGTTTGTATTAATTTACATAATGATTTTACTTTCGATATATCTTATAGTCTAACGCAGATTAAGAGTAATATTAAAGCATATTAATCATCAACAAACCAATCATTTTTACCATATATGTTAGCATAATCTATACAATTTTGACAATTAGGATTAAAATATATACCACAATATATTTGATGTTTATACATATGATATAAACGTTTAATGTTAATACAGATTTTACACAATTGAGGATTTATACAGCTTCTGTCGTATAATTCCTTATACAATTTATGTAATCGAATTTCATTAATTATAGGATCACAGGGAAAAATAATTGAAAAATGGTCTTTACTAAATCTATGTAAAGTTGATGTTGTATTATTATCTTCATCATTAAGTAATTGTCTATAAAAATCATATTCAAGAGGTGGAAAAAAATACATAATATTCTTAGGTTTATAAGATGTAAACGTTTTTATCGCTACAGCATCGTATACAGGTGGTATAACTATTTTATTCATACTTATAATATTTTATGTATCGGTAATAAGATAAAGAGGACTAAATCCAGCTACATATAGATGATATTCATTATCTGCTAAGTAACATAATTCCTCGGCATTAAGTAAAATGGATTTAAAAGGGAATAATAAATCGGTAATTCTATATACATATGCATTAGCAACAATAGATTTCATTATTACATTACTATATACAAATCTAAAATAAGGACATTTAGATAATTGAACCATACATTTTTGGCATATAAAGTGTTTGCAAAAACATGGATTTTTAAAATAAAAAGTTTCCTTATCAGTTAAACAAATAGAACATTCCTCACCCAATAATTCGAAAAAAGGATCCATTATATATGTAGAAAATTACTTAATTCTATTACAGGATTTGTAATTAAATCAAAGAGTCTTAATTCTGTATATAAAAAGTATGGTACATTTTTTGAGAAATTTGTATATTGTTCAGAATGAACAAAAAGTAATTGATCACTATTTGTAGATGACTGTGCAGGTATTCTATATTTATCTGTAAATACCAAAGTATCAGAACTAAAACATTTACGGCAAAATGAGCATTTATCTAATTGTGCAATACATGTTATACATATAAAATGTTTGCATATACATTCATTAATATAAAAAAATTCCGTATGATGAAAACAGATAGTACATTCTTCGCCCCACATCTCAAAGAATTGAAACATTTTATAACACTGTTTAGTCTTGCATATCAGTCCAATGTACGTGTTTCGTAACTTTTGAAACCGTTAAACCTCGTAGATCTTTAACGATACCATCAAACAATTTGTCTTCGGAATCATTATTATCACGTACCAATAATTGATTATATTTAAGATAACACTTAAATAATAGTTGAGGTACTTCACTGTTGTCTAACATAATATCTTTGAAATCCTTGTAATACCAGCGTATGACTTCTTCACGTAACAAACAACTTATATATTCAACACTGTACAGAAATTCTGTATAGAAATAATTAGAGTTTAGTATTTTACTAATAATATCGATACTCATATCATCATACTCTTCATAGTGTGTGAGAAATGCATGTATCAAAGACGTTCTGTATATGATGTTATCAAGAGTACATTCTGAATTATGTTCTTCAAGCATCCAGTCTATTGATGTAGTAGACATCCTAGTCCATATTGGTATTTTCGTTGTTGTTATATGGTATACATATAGTTGTTCCTTCTTTGGCCGTTATGTTGAAATCGAATTCATATCGTTCTGTAAATTGAATATCTGTATCAGTTAATAGTTTACCATGAACTAATACACCTTTATAGTTTTTGGAAGAATATCCAAGAAAGAACGGATTTACAGTATAAGCATCAATATTTAATTTGTAGTCGTTTTCTTTACACTCTTGTATTTTTAACGAAATACTTATTTTACATTTGTCACATGTAATATTATGTTCATTATCACGTAATTCAATCAAGTCCTCTTTATACTGTACATAATTTTTAAAATCCTGAACAATATCCTCATTTTTTCCAGACGGATATGGAAATTGTCTATCCATTTTTACACAAAAATATACAATCTGAACATATAAGATGTTTGAATACGGATATAGAGTATACCTATCACCAATATTCACAATAAAACATTATTGAGATAATTTTTAGACAATGAAATAGAGAAAAAATACATATATATATTATTAATAGAATTCTCTAATAACAGTAGATATCCATATTTCTAATTCTTCATTAGTTAAATTCCAAAAATCATTAGTATTTGCAAATTTACTAACAACTTCAAGTATTAGATTATCTAAAAAGTCTATAAATTCAAATGTATTTGAAGTGAAATCATACCTACAATAAGGGCATTTAATAAGTTTAGAGATACAATATAAACATATCAGAGATGTACATAGGCATTCATTTTTGAAATAATAATCAGTATTAGTACGTAAACATATTGAACATTGTTCGCCCCATAATTCATAATAAAACATTTTTAAAAATATTTGTTAATCTAACGGCTAACCTTTCAATTTGAGTATCAGTCATATCCCAATATTGTTGAGAAGTTCTATTAACATAAGAATCTGTATTCACAATATACCATTGATGATCACTTATATTAATATTAGAGTTTGTAGTAGTTGTAATCTAACGGCTAACCTTTCACTTTGAGTATCAGTCATATCCCAATATTGTTGAGAAGTTCTATTAACATAAGAATCTGTATTCACAATATGCCATTGATGATCATTTATGTTAATATTGGAGTTTGTAGTAGTTGATGTTGAACAAGCATTAATATCAGAAAATGGGTTACGACAAAAAGGACATTTATTATTAATTTTAAAACTACAATCTGAACATATAAGAGGTTTGCATTTGCATTCATTAATAATATAAAAATCGTTGTTATCTAGAAGACATATAGTACATTCCTCCCCCCAATATTCGCAAAAAAACATTTTTTAGACAATGAAATAGATACAATATTCGCAAAAATATTTGTTAGACAATGAAATAGATAAAATAAATTCTTACATAAATCCGTTAAAACAAAATTTCAATAAAAATTTCACAATGTCTTTGCATTATTCCTAAAAATGCAATAACAATTTATTAGTCTTTAATATAGCTTATGAAAAAATTATATGAAGAATGATAGAATAAAACGAAATATGTATACAGTCAAAGGTCACTCATACTTGAAAAACACTTAATTATTTTAACCAATGATGTTATATGGTATGTTGTAAATAAAACTCTTTAAAAACACTTAAATATAATAACCAATGAGAGGTTTGTAATGTTGTAAATAAAACACTTGAATGTACTATCCAATGAAATTGGTGTAAACAAGATACTTGAAGTCCCATAGAGAAAATATTTTTATAAAATAGTTATTAGAGAATGTGAAAGCCAATATCTAATATTAGTTAAAAGTAAACCCATTTGATTTTCCCCATACCAATTTGAAGATAAAATAGCTTTGGAATCATACTGATTTAAACCAATACCCCAAAATAAATCATGAGAACTAGCTTCGCCTAGTTTACAATGATGTGTATTTAAAAGAATATTTAGCAAATATTTATTTTGTTGATACTTATACATATTGCCTATAAACATAACTTCAAAACGTTTATTATTCCAAGAATTTGAATTAAAACCATTAAAATATGTGCCACCTAATTTCTTTTGTTTATATGGTGATGATTCATTAAGTATTTGTTTAGCTAATATATCTTTACCATACGTAATACATTTATTATATTGATAATATTGTTCAACACAATTAAATGTAATATTAGATTTATCTTTAAATGAACATATATACATATTACTAAATGGTGCGTCACTACCATAGAATAAGATAACGTTATCTTTATGTACGATAGGCATGATTACTAAATTAATATAAAGTTATCAATTGTATTTATATCCAAAAGGTATGGTATCAAAACGATTAATGATAACACGCTTTGTATAAACAGAACGAAATAGTTTTGTACGATTTTCACTAGTAACGGTTCTATCACGATTCTTTTTAATTTTTGAATCATAATGTATGGTAGTTGCATAATTTTCACGATCATTAGCACAATCTACCATAGATTCAAAATTAACCAATTCAGATGTGTTATAATCTAACGTTAAACCTTTAACTTTACACTTAGTAATAGTTAAACCTTCAGAATCTATATATTTATAACCATAATTTTTAGGCCCTAAACCTACATATTCAATAATTTTACCTGATGGTACTTCATCTGCCCAACAACCTAAACGCCCATTAATAATAGGTATATCATACGTACCTGGGCGTTTAATATAAAGGCAACTATCTGTATCGAAATATAAAACTCGATCACCTATTTTTTTAAGTTCTTCATAAAGAACTAAACGAGCATATGCTGTAACATGTGCAGCAACAGGTACATTAGCTGATTCATGCGGTAAATATTCTTTATTTTTATCCGTAAATGAAGCTAATAGAAAATGGCAATGATCAAATAGTTCTAGAGAATGCACTGTAATATCTGGATTTTGCATAAGTTCTAAAAAATATTTAACGTCACTAATATATTCCGTTTCGGCCATAGTATTATTTTGAGCATTTTTACCCCAAAGACAATTTAACACTGCTTTAGCAAATGCACGTAAACCAGGATTTTTAATTACTAAATCTAATAAAATACCTTCAGCCTTAAAATAATCCTCTTTAAATTTAATTTCATCTTCTATAGTTTTAACCCATGAAGGATATCCACTAGCCTCTTGTTTCATTTTTAAGAATGTATTTATATATTCTGAATATACACTATCTGACCACACAGTCCAAGACCATAATTGATAGATCGTAATAATTTTATAACCTAAATTAATAGCAGCAGTTATTTCTACCATAGTCCAAGTACCTATTAAACATCTATCATTTATATCATGATTACAAACAGCTATATCATCTGTTGCACATTTCATACATAGAGGAAATACCATTTTTTTATTACAATGAACAGGTAAAATAGGTAACCATAGTGTTTGTGGTGGTAATATTTTACATTTTATTATACCTCTATAATTAGTAATGTTTTTAACATCTATTTCTTCGGAAGTTAATATATCCGGATGACCAATAGGATATTCCCTATATTTATTAACATAAGGATATAAACTACAAACATCAACATATTTTATTTCTTCATCTTGTTTAGCTTTATAATATATTTTAACGGAATTAGTTCTACCACCGAATAAAGCATCTCTAGGCCTAATAGGTTCTAAATGTTCCCAAAATTTAGATATAAAACTTCTATATTCTATATCAGCTTTACATAAACGATCAAATACACATTCCCACATATTAACTACAGTGTAACCTAATTTACGTAAGTTATCTGTTCTGGTAACAGTTGTATTATATAAAACGCCCATAGTTTTAGCTGAATATGGATTAACTATATTACGTGTTTTATAACACGTAATACAACCATGAAAAAAACAACCATTAAATTCATATACCGTATTGGTTTGCTCACAAAAACCATCAACATACATATCACCAATTTTATGTTCACCACCATTTAAAGCATGTTTTATTTTAAGTTTCTGTTTAAAACTTTCACCTTGAAGCCATCTAACAGCTTTAATTGAATAACAACATTTATTTGGGTAACCAGCATCAGATATAATAGCTAAAGAATGTTCGGGTAAATAGTTTTTTCTCCATGTTTTATTACATGCTCCAGGTAATGTTAGAGCTTCTGTAAAAGGATTGAGGCCTTCTTTTTCAATGAATAGTTTAATAAACAATCCACATCCACGTCTTAGGATATCAACATCAGATATGCAATATAAACGCATTTCAAGATCAAAATCGAAAACACATTTTTCAGATACTTTAAGATTATACCATTTTAAAAATGTTGTTCTAGCATCTGGATTCATCATACCCGGTTTATATAATTTTAATGGTAGATAAGGTCCTATATAACCATCATATTCTCCGGTATTAGCCCAAAATGGAAAATAACCTTTAGATAATTCCAGAATACCAAACGTTTTAGGAAATGCTGATAAAGGCATTTGTAAGTAACTCAAAGAATCAATAAGTGTAACCCCAAAACATTTTAAAGAAATTATATTATTACCTCTCATTATAATAGATGGCTTACAAGTACCTTCTTGTATTAAATGCCTAAGTATAAACTGTGCATCGTAACCTTTAGAATTATGAGCAACTGCACAAATACGTTTATGAGCCGGTTGAAATAACCAAGTACAAAAATCTGTTAATGTTGTAGAACCTGAGAAGATCCTTTGTCTAGATTCTTTAGAACAAATACAAGGATCCTCTATAGGTTTCGATATACAAATATCACATACCTTATGGGCAACACAAAAATTAGGAGAATGTTCACCTGTGGAAAGAAACATACATTCAAAATCATAAAAAATGTATGTTTGTTTAATAATAGTCTCCTTGTTATATTTAGGAATAAAACAATCATGATTAGCACCAACAATTTGTTTACAGTATTTACATTTTCTAGAATCTGCACAAATATGGTTTTTATTTGTAGCTATTAATGTTTGGTCACATTTTTTACATTTATAAACTTGAGAACAAATATTAGATGTTTTTCTAATAAGTTTATGATTATCGTAACAATTATCGCTACGAAATTTACGTTTACAATCTACACATAGTTTGGTTGCAACATAAGGACATAAACCTTTTGCATAACAAACACATATTTCAGCACATCTATGTTTGCTAATATTATTATAGAATACATTACAAGGATCGCAGTAATAAACATGACCTTTAAAACCACATATACTGGTAATACAATCAAAATGATGGTGATGATTATATAAATGTATAGATATACCGTTATTATATGGAGATCTAAAAACTAAAGTACCATGTTGATCCCATATTTTGAGTTTATAATAAGGTTTTAAATGTTCACTCATTATGTTAAATTGTGTAAGACCACATTCTATATCATTTGGTATATCGCAAGCAGCTAATAACTCTTTAGCCTGTTTAGATTGAGTTGGTTTATTGGAATATCTAATGTTTTTCCATTGAAGTTTCCATTCATGAGTATTAGTTTTATTAGCATGTGTTATACCAACACATATAGCTCTGGCAAAACACATACTATCTGTATAATTCATAATTCTAACAATTGATGTCTTGTTTTTTGCCATATTATCTATACTAATATGACTACCATGATGCATATTACGTCTTCCACGGCCTCCTGGTATAATAGTATGTGTCATTTCCAAACGTAAACCTGTATCTTCCATTTGAAAAGTTTTATTACTTTGTGCAACTTTTTGAATTTCACTTAATATGTTATTGCCATTAACTGTTGAAGCTGTTGCAAATGGTATATGTATACCAAAGCCTAAAGTAGGATGCGTAACCGATATTCTAATTTTATCATTATCATCAACATTGCCATGTTTCTTTAAATCATTTACTATATCATCAAATATAGCTGGGGTATATCTTTTACCACCATCGATAACTAAATCATAAACTCTACTAGATGTTTTAAATTTGCGAGAATGCCTAACAGCGCGTTCCAATATTTCATATGTAGATTCTTCATTATTGGATGTTTCATTTTCAGATGATTCATCTTCAGATGATTGCGAATATGGTACTAGAGGCATAATTAATAGTAAATAAGAGTAATATAATTTTATCGCATCTTATATAGGCCTAGGTAGGTCTATAAATCTATAAAAGAAACAACTGAATAGTATTTAGGCACATTGTTAAAATCAATACCAGCAAACATGGACACTCGAGATTTCTCTAATTATAGGTGTTATAAATGTAACACCTTAGGACATTGTTCAGCAAATTGTAAAGCTTCAAAAGCTAAAATATTAACTGTTCAAGCACAATATTTGAAAGCAGCTAAATGTACAAAATGCAAGGAGTTAGGACATTATGCAACAGAATGCAGAGCTTCAAAATGTATGTTATGTTATCAAATAGGCCATAACAAAGATTCATGTATTGAAGAGAAATGCCTATGTTATAAATGCCATAACATAGGTCATTATCCTAATTCATGTCCTAATGATGAAAAATTAAAAAATATTACATGTTTTAAATGTAATCAGAAAGGACATTATGCTAATTATTGTAAAATAATGTTATGTTCTAATTGTGGGGGCAATGATCATTTAAGTAGTGTGTGCCCAGAAGTTAGATTATGCTATAAATGTCATATGCCAGGACATTTTTCATCTAACTGCGAAATAACAACAGAAATTAAAGAGGATATTCAAGAACCAACGCCTAATCAACAGGCAATGATAAATTTAGAAGAACAAACCTATACAGATACAGATAATGCAACAATCATTAGTGAGGATGATGATGATGAATGGTTAGGAAAATCCTTATTGAAAATTGAAGGCTCAACGAATAAAACGAATGAGGTTAAGAAATTGAAGAAGAATAATAATAAAGATTTACGAAAACGCCGATATTTTGATGTACTGGATACATTTGCCAATGATAATAAGAAAAAATATACATTTTAGAAGGTTATCTAAGCCTATATTGTATATAAATAACTAATAATGAATCATTATAATAAACGTTTACAGCCTGTAAGATGTATAATATGTAATTATAAATTATATATTAGAACAGACATTTATTGTAATAAGTGTAAATATTATAATATGTATACAAAAATACATGATTATAAATATCCGACAAAAAAATATAATACTTGCAATTGAAGGTAATATTGGTGCTGGTAAAAGTACACTATTAAAACGTATATCTAAAACGTTTAATGATACATATATATATCCAGAGAGAATAGAAGAATGGACATGTGTACATGGGCTTAAAAGCGATTACAATTTATTGTATTTAGGAAAAAAGGATCCAATAAAATATGCATTTCCTTTTCAAATAACTACTTTAGAAAGTCATAGAAAAAATTTATATGAAATAAATGGTAAATCTGGTAACCATTTCTGTGAAAGATCCCAATATAGTTGTAGAAATGTGTTTACTAGATATTGTGTGGATAATAATACAATAGATGATTGCCAATTAGCCGTATACGATAATATGGTATCTAATATGCAAAAACCTGAACATATATTATATATTAATACGCCAGCCATTATTTGCTTACAAAGAATAAGAAGAAGAAAAAGACCAGAAGAAGATCAATTAGACTTAGAGTATTTAAATACACTACATAGATACCATCAAGAATGGTTATCTAAAGAACAAATACCTATAACTGTGTTAAATTATGAAGATAATATAGAACAAATAATGAATACAATACGTACTGTTTTAAGCATCCATGTTTAATGTTTTGTAGGAGCGTCATTACATGAAATCTTCTTTTTACCAATACTAGGATATTTCATAGAACTTTTATGTTTTTTAGCATGTTCATATTCAGCTGTTTCATATTTTTGCTTTTTCATAGACTTTTCCTTCGTGCTCTTATTATATTTAGTAATCTTAGGCATATTAATCTTAGGCACTTTTACTGAATCATACGGTAATTCATTATTAATTGAAAATGCCGAAAATGTAACAGGAACTTTCATTTCCTCTGGTATTATGCGTTTATTTTCCATTAATTTAGAAATTTCTTTATTACATTCTACTAGAACCTCTAAAGATGCTCTTATATGCGTAGAATTATAATTTAATAATTTTAATTCAACTAATATATCACTATTAACATTACCAGTTGTAGGCTGATACGGTTTATCTTGATCTTGAATATAAGGTATATCATCAAATACTTTATTATCTAATACAGGTAAACCACAATCAGCCATACAAGTTTCTAAGATGTCTTCCATATTTATAAAATTCATAATAATACCCAAAAGATACAATAAAGCTTGTTTGTATATTTTAATTAAACATAAGTTTTTTATAAGGGATGTTTTAAAAACACTTAAGAATATTTAGCCAATAAGAGCAATATTATTGGTCTTCATATAAATTGTTTATCTATATTTTATACAATAACATGTATTTCTGCACATATTTTTGTTACATAACAACATGTTTATTATATTAAGTGCTTTGTTTACATTTACAATAACATGTATTTCTGCACGTATTTTTGTTACATAACAACATGTTTATGTACGTATACATTATATTAAGTGTTTTGTTTATACTTACATAACTTAAAAATATTTTATAAACAACATGTTTATGCACGTATACAATAATCCTATATATGTAAATTATAAAAATAAAATATCATACACTGTATATAATTTGTTTGTTATTGTTGTTTTTTAAAAAATGGATACAAATATTATATTTCAACACCCTAGTAATATATTTGTAGCCGGGCCTAGTGGTAGCGGTAAAACAGTCACAGTTGCTAAGATAGTAAAATATAGAAATGTTTTATTTGACAAATCTATAGGTCATGTATATTGGTGTTATAAAGAATGGCAATTACAATATGAAAATGTTAAAAAAGATGATACAGAAGGTTTAGTAGAATTTATTGAAGGTATACCCTCAGATGATGATAGTTATTTTCCTATAAACCCAGATGAACCATATATGATAATATTTGATGATATGATGGGTACTGAATATGAAGATAAAATAGTATTATGGTTTACAAGAAAAGGCCATCATAGAGGTGCTACATGTATATATATAACACAAAATTTATATCAACAGAGTAAGAATTCTAGAACTATAAATTTAAATTAAAAATATATGATATTATTTAAGAATAGTAGAGATAAAGGCCAAATTATAGTTTTAGCTAGGCAATCACAAATAAAACATTTATTAGATGCATATAAAAATGCTACCGAAACACCATATGGTTATTTATTAGTAGACTTTCATCCTATAACTAACGAAAAATATAGACTAAAAACCGATATTTTTCCTCATAGTGACGGTACAGGTGCCCGAATATATATTTAAAAATATGACTATATACGATATAATAAAACGTTTAATGCAGGAACAAAATCCTGATAAACGTGAACAATTATTATCTAGAGGTGATAATCGTTTAATGAAATGGTTTATATCAATAGCTAACGCTATATTAGATAATAAAATATCTATGCCTAAACAAACTATAAAGTTTATGAACAAACATAAAAATATTATAAAAACTATAGGAGATAGTAGTACATCTACAGTGGATAGAAAAAAATTATTACTTACTAAAGGTGGTTCAGGTTTTTTAGGCGGTGTAATGATACGTACATTTATGAATTGGAAGAGTGGTAAAAAAGTTATTAAACCTAAAAAATCTAGAATCGTTAAGAAAAAAGTTATTAAGCCTAAAAAATCTAGAATAATTAAGAAAAAAGTTATTAAGCCTAAAAAATCTAGAATAGTTAAGAAAAAAAATAAAATAAATGAACATATAGAAACGACACCTACCAGTACTATATTACAAGCTATGACGCCTATTAGTAGTCCTACAACATCTTTAGGTATAGATACACCTGAAGGATTTAGTCCCGATATTTCATCATTATCTAATGATTATGGATTAGGTAGACCTTTAGCATGGTCACCATTAAATAAAAAATCTAATAGAGTTGAATTACCGTCTATAACATCATTTTTAAATCGTATAACACCTACTAAAAATTATACATCACCATTAATAACTAATTGGAATAATATAGCCGATAAACCGTTAAATACACGAATAAATATTGATATTGATGATTTATCTCAATACTTATAATTAGTCAGAATATCTTTTTTATTATAAATACTATATGTAATTAATAAATATAGTCATTTGAGGTAAAGAGTATCATGGCAGGAAAACGTCATATAAAAAGGTATAGAACTCATAAAAGGCATATAAAAAGACGTAAATTAGGTAGAAGAAATCAAAGAGGTGGTATACCATTATCATTAGTAGCTCTAGGTGCTGGTCTATTAACACCTATTATAGCCGATGGTGTTAAAGATCTTATAAAACGTTTAAACGTATAATTATAATGTCATTAATGTATTATAAGTTATCATGAAAACGTTTTTAAAAAAAACAACCTTTAATAAAACGCTACGGTAAATATTTATTAGGTTTACGTAATACACCCGATATATTTAAACGTAATGTAATAAAAAGATGCGATAATTGTTTAATAAAATGTATATGCGAATGTTGCCATACTGTTTTAAAGGGTAGTGTTAACATGAATAATAATCATAAGACATCATTAAAGCATTGGAGTAAGGATATACGTTTATTAGCCGATAAAACTATAGCTACTAAACGTAAACGTAAATTAATAACGCCTCAGTTAATAAATATATTAATTGATAGTATAAAAACTAAAGTAGAAAACACAATATGAATAAAATGGTATTAGTGCCTGAGGCACATGTAGAGGAATTAAAACGTTTACGTTTATATCAAAGAGCTAAATTACCACCTAAACCAGAAATAATACAGACTGTAGATATACAAAACAAAATTGATGAATTAATGACTAATCCTAATATATATAATACAGATAAAATGCATAAGTATGGTGAATTTATGCTAAAATATAATAGTTTTAAAGATCAAGCTACAGATATAGATGATACAACATCAAAAGCACCTACATATGTATCTGATTTAATAACGCCTATATCTAATGATAATATAATTACGAATATACCTAAAAGTATGCAAATACCTATACATAAATTATTAGATCAAATAAAAAATAATACTAATATTACATGGGATGATAAAGGTATTGTAAGTATTAACGGTAAGGTTATAGTAGGCAGTAATATAAATGATATTATGAATGATGCTGCTAGAGAAAGAAAATCTAGAATGAATGCTATAGGTTGGATAGATGTTGCTGAAGAGTTAATAAATAAAAAACAATATATAAATGCAGGTAATAAAAGATGGAATACATATGTAAATAAAAAGGTTACACCAATAAAACCATTAACACCATCTAGAATAACACATTCGTCGATAAGGCCATCTAAAAAAAACGATCATCACAACGTGAACAAGATACATCATGGGAAAAATGGTAGATAAAATATTAAAAGATATTTATTATGATGTTAAAAATCCTGCATCCTTTTCAGGTATAGGCAAATTATATAAAGCTGGAAAATTATTATTTAAAAAATTAACATTAAAAGATGTTAAAACGTGGTTATCTGAACAAAAAACCTATACATTACATAAGCCTATTGTAAGAAATTGTAGACGTAGAAAAACTATAGTAGCCGGTATAGATATACAATGGCAAGCTGATTTAGCTGATATGCAAACATTTAGTAAATATAATAATGGTTATCGTTATTTATTATGTGTTATTGATGTATTCTCTAAAATGGCTTGGGTAAAACCTATACAAAATAAATTATCTACTACATTAATTAAAACGTTTAATAATATATTAAATGAATCTCATAGAATACCTAAAAGTTTACAAACGGATAAAGGTAGCGAATTTATTAATGGGGCGTTTCAAAAGTTTTTAAAAAATAAACATATTCATTTTTTTACTACAGAAAATCCAGAAACTAAAGCTAGTATTATTGAACGTTTTCAGCGTACACTTAAAGGTAAAATGTGGAAATATTTTACATCTAATAATACTAAAAAATATATTAATATATTACAAGATCTTATAGATAATTATAATCGATCAAAACATAGTTCTACGGGCTATAAACCTACAGATGCTAATATCGGTAATGAACATATAATATCTAATAATATTAATAATAATAATGAAATATCTAAAGATAATAAAACTATTAAAATAGGTGATCATGTTAGAATTAATAAAACTAAAAAACATTTCACTAAAGGTTATTTACCAAATTGGACATTAGAATTATTTATTGTATATAAAGTTATTAATGGTTCTCCGATACCATTTAAGGTTCATGATTTGAACGGTGAGGAAATAAAAGGTTCATTTTATAGAAATGAATTACAATTAATTAAAAATAAAGGCGATTATGATATAGAGAAAATATTAAAACGTAGAGTTATTATTAAAAAAGGCCGTAAAATTAAAGAAATATTTGTAAAGTGGAAAGGTTACGATAAGTCATTTAATAAATGGATATTAGCATAAAAAATATGGATGATATTGAATCCCTACCATCTTTAGATAATAATCTTAAAACATTAGATAATAATAATAATCTTAAAACATTAGTATCATCATCATCATCAGCTGTTAAATCTAATAAATTTAGTGATTTATCGGGACTATATAGATATACAGCACAGATGTTACTCATCTATTGCGTATTTGCTGCTTCGGTATGGGGTCTTGCGTACGGCGATACAAATAATAAAGACGTTTGGCTAGTTCTTTTAAGTACAATAACGGGTATAGGTTTACCTTCGCCTAAAATATCGAAACGAAGATAATGGAAGATTTCTATATAACCCTTATGAGCGATAGTTCTTTAAATATATATCCTAATAATACGGTAGCTGAATTTAGATGTAAATTAGCTAAACCTATAACCTTAAATAAAAAAGAAGAATGGAGCGTAGCTCTAACAGAAATCACCTATCCTGGAGCTATAGTAATTGTTATAGAAGGGGAACAACATTTTGAGCTTACATTACCCGATAATATAGAAGTTTTAGTACCAGGTCCTTATAGAGGTAATATACCTCTAGGTTTTTATGATACACCTTTACAATTTATGCAAATGATAAATGCTTGTATAAAAGATATATTAGATCGTGTAATTAAAATAAGTATAACGGTGGCTATAGATAGAATACTTTAAAGGGATAATATACTTCAAATATTATTTAAATTTCGTAGTAGTAATAGTGTATGCGAATTACATACAATACCCTTAAACGTTAATATAGGATTAACTTTTCATCCTAATATATGTAGAAAATTAGGTTTTTTAAACGCTACTAAAAATTATATTTTACGTCCTATAGATATAGAACCATCTCCTTTTAAAGAACCCGTTAATCTATTAATTAATGATAGTTCTATATATGTTTACATAGATATTATAGAACCTGTAATGATATCTGATGGTGAAGAACAATTATTACGTGTTTTACCTTTTAAAGTTAAAACTAACGTTAATCATTATAGTACTAATGAATTTCAACATGATCAATATATAAAAATAAATCGTAACCCTATAGATGAAATATATGTTCATATAAAAAACGTTTTAGGTAATAATATTCATTTCTATGATGGCAAGTGTATATTAACGTTACATTTTATAAGAGACGCTATATTTAGTAATTTCGTATAATGGAACGTTCAGAAAATTTCTATATTACATTAGATAGTCAACGTATTAAATTTAAATCTGAAGAGAATGATAATAATGCTGATTTTAAAGTCTCTATACCTAACGGTATAACTCTAGGTAATGATAACAAATGGGAAGTAGGTTTAGTCGATGGTATTATACCTAATAAAGTATTTAA
>CM026397.1:52904045-52922905 GCA_014843695.1 Archivesica marissinica
CCCGTTAAATAAGTCCTAGGAAAGAATCCCCTGAAAAGTGGGATATGTATAGACCCCGTTAAATAAGTCCTATATCGTCCCAACATTGGGGGGGGTTTCCTATAGGGACAACTCATAAATGAATATATATTTATGTATATATTCATTTATATTTGTTAATATCTGTATACCAAGTACAGTGGCCGAGTGTTTAAGGCGTTGGACTTAAGTTCCAATGGATATTATATCCTCATTGGTTCGAATCCCATCTGTACTAGTAGATGTATATTTTCTTGTAAAAATATATAAGAAACACAAATGTATATTTTTCATAAAGATTTTACTTTCGATATCTTATAGACTAACGCAGATTATATATATAAGTAAAATAAAGCATATATAACATATAGATTATTAGTTAAACAATACATAAATTACAATAATAAAGAAAAAACAAAAGCACATATGAATGTCTTAGGTTAAAAAAAAAAAGCACATATTAAATATAGTTAATGTAGTAGTAGTAAGTATTTTACACATATGAATGTCCTAAGTTAAAAAAAATAAAAACATCATCACTGTAGTAGTTGTAGTTATGTTTCATCTTAGTGTTGTCATTTATATTATTAATGACCACATAAAACAATAATCACTCATTTGTTGGCTAAACGCGCACTACGCCTTAATGTATGGTGTTTTAGACATCTTTGATATTTTGCTTTAATCTGTGGAATCGATGATCCTTTTATAGAACTTTCAAATGCATCCTTCGATGTAGATGCTTCTTCCTTATCTAAACGATCTTGCCATCTAACATGTTTCTGTACATGCTTGTTTGCTGTTAATATTTGAAGTACATTATCCCTTTCAAGTAATCTATCTATAGCCACCGTTATACTTATTTTAATTACACGATCTAATATATCTTTTATACAAGCATTTATCATTTGCATAAATTGTAAAGGTGTATCATAAAAACCTAGAGGTATATTACCTCTATAAGGACCTGGTACTAAAACTTCTATATCATCGGGTAATGTAAGCTCAAAATGTTGTTCCCCTTCTATAACAATTACTATAGCTCCAGGATAGGTGATTTCTGTTAGAGCTACGCTCCATTCTTCTTTTTTATTTAAGGTTATAGGTTTAGCTAATTTACATCTAAATTCAGCTACCGTATTATTAGGATATATATTTAAAGAACTATCGCTCATAAGGGTTATATAGAAATCTTCCATTATCTTCGTTTCGATATTTTAGGCGAAGGTAAACCTATACCCGTTATTGTACTTAAAAGAACTAGCCAAACGTCTTTATTATTTGTATCGCCGTACGCAAGACCCCATACCGAAGCCGCAAATACGCAATAGATGAGTAACATCTGTGCTGTATATATATATAGTCCCGATAAATCACTAAATTTATTAGATTTTATAGATGATGATGATGATACTAATGTTTTAAGATTATTATTATTATCTAATGTTTTAAGATTATTATTATTATCTAAAGATGGTATGGATTCAATATCATCCATATTTTTTATGCTAATATCCATTTATTAAATGACTTATCGTAACCTTTCCACTTTACAAATATTTCTCTAATTTTACGACCTTTTTTAATAATAACTCTACGTTTTAATATTTTCTCTATATCATAATCGCCTTTATTTTTAATTAATTGTAATTCATTTCTATAAAATGAACCTTTTATTTCCTCACCGTTCAAATCATGAACCTTAAATGTTATCGGAGAACCATTAATAACTTTATATACAATAAATAATTCTAATGTCCAATTTGGTAAATAACCTTTAGCAAAATGTTTTTTAGTTTTATTAATTCTAACATGATCACCTATTTTAATAGTTTTATTATCTTTAGATATTTCATTATTATTATTAATATTATTAGATATTATATGTTCATTACCGATATTAGCATCTGTAGGTTTATAACCCGTAGAACTATGTTTTGATCGATTATAATTATCTATAAGATCTTGTAATATATTAATATATTTTTTAGTATTATTAGATGTAAAATATTTCCACATTTTACCTTTAAGTGTACGTTGAAAACGTTCAATAATACTAGCTTTAGTTTCTGGATTTTCTGTAGTAAAAAAATGAATATGTTTATTTTTTAAAAACTTTTGAAACGGTTCTTTAATAAATTCGCTACCTTTATCCGTTTGTAAACTTTTAGGTATTCTATGAGATTCGTTTAATATATTATTAAAAGTTTTAATTAATGTAGTAGATAATTTATTTTTTATAGGTTTTACCCAAGCCATTTTAGAGAATACATCAATAACACATAATAAATAACGATAACCATTATTATATTTACTAAATTTTTGCATATCAGCTAAATCAGCTTGCCATTGTATATCTATACCGGCGACTATAGTTTTTCTACGTCTAAAACTTCTTACAATAGGTTTATGTAATGTATAGGTTTTTTGTTCACATAACCACGTTTTAACATCTTTTAAAGTTAATTTTTTAAATAATATTTTTCCAGCTTTATATAATTTACCTATGCCTGAAAAGGATGCAGGATTTTTAATATCGTAATAAATATTTTTTAATATTTTATCTACCAATTTTCCCATGATTTATCTTGTTCACTTTGTGTTAACTTTGAATGTTTTTTTTTAGATGGTCTTATTGGTGAATGTGTTATTCTAGATGGTGTTAATGGTTTTATTGGCATAACCTTTTTATTTACATAGTTAGTCCATCTTTTATTACCTACATTTATATATTGTTTTTTATTTATTAACTCATCAGCAACATCTATCCAACCAGTAGCATTCATTCTAGTTTTTCTTTCTCTAGCAGCATCATTCATAATATCATTTATATTACTACCTACTATAACCTTACCTTTAATACTTACAATACCTTTATCATCCCATGTAATATTAGTATTACCTTTTATTTGATCTAACAAAGTACGTATAGGTTTTTGCATACTATTAGGTATATTCGTAATTACATTATCGTTAGATATAGGCTCTATTATTTCTGATACATATGTAGATGCTTTTGATGTTATATTATCTATATCAGTAGCTTGGTCTTTAAAACTATTATATTTTAACATATATTCACCATAACTATGCATTTTATCTGTATTAGATATATTAGGATTAGTCATTAATTCATCAATTTTTTTTTGTATATCTACAGTCTGTATTATTTCTGGTTTTGGTGGTAATTTAGCTTTTTGATATAAACGTAAACGTTTTAATTCCTCTACATGAGCCTCAGGCACTAATACCATTTTATTCATATTGTATTTTCTACTTTAGATTTTATACTATCAATTAATATATTTATTAATTGAGGCGTTATTATTTTACGTTTACGTTTAGTAGATATAGTTTTATCGGCTAATAAACGTATATCCTTACTCCAATGCTTTAATGATGTCTTATGATTATTATTCATGTTAACACTACCCTTTAAAACATTATGACAACATTCGCATATACATTTTATTAAACAATTATCGCATCTTTTTATTACGTTACGTTTAAATATATCGGGTGTATTACGTAAACCTAATAAATATTTACCGTAACGTTTTATTAAAGGTTGTTTTTTTTAAACGTTTTCATGATAACTTATAATACATTAATGACAGTATAATTATACGCCTAAACGTTTTATAAGATCTTTAACACCATCAGCTATAATAGGCGTTAATAGACCTGCACCTAATGCTACTAATGGTAATGGTATAACACCTCCTCTTTGATTTCTTCTACCTAATTTACGTCTTTTTATATGTATTTTATGAGTTCTATGACGTTTTATATGACGTTTTCCTGCCATGATACTCTTACGTTAAATGACTATATATAATAATTACATATAGTATTTATAATAAAAAGATATTATGACTACTTATAAGTATTGAGATAAATCATCAATATCAGCAATTGTTGTTGTATTTAGTGGTTTTTCAGCTATATTATTCCAATTAGTTATTAATGGTGATGTATAATTCTTAGTAGGTGTTATACGATTTAAAAATGAAGTAATAGAGGGTAATTCAACTGTATTAGCTCGTTTATTTAATGGTGACCATGCTAAAGGTCTACCTAATCCATAATCATAAGATAATGATGAAATATCGGGGCTAAATCCTTCAGGTGTATCTATACCTAAAGATGTTGTAGGACTGCTAATAGGTGTCATAGCTTGTAATATAGTACTGGTAGGCGTTTCTATATGTTCATTTATTTTATTTGTTTTCTTAACTTTTTTCTTAACTATTTTAGATTTTTTAGGTTTAATAACTTTTTTACCACTCTTCCAATTCATAATGTACGTATCATTACACCACCTAAGAAACCTGAAACACCTTTAGTAAGTAATAATTTTTTTCTATCCGAAGTAGATGTACTACTATCTCCTATAGATTTTATAATATTTTTATGTTTATTCATAAACTTTATAGTTTGTTTAGGCATAGATATTTTATTATCTAATATAGCATTGGCTATTGATATAAACCATTTCATTAAACGATTATCGCCTCTAGATAATAATTGTTCACGTTTATCAGGATTTTGTTCCTGCATTAAACGTTTTATTAAATCGTATATAGTCATATTTTTAAATATATATTCGTGCACCTGTACCGTCACTATGAGGAAAAATATCGGTTTTTAGTCTATATTTTTCGTTAGTTATAGGATGAAAGTCCACTAATAAATAACCATATGGTGCTTCGGTAGCATTTTTATATGCATCTAATAAATGTTTTATTTGCGATTGTCTAGCTAAAACTATTATTTGACCTTTATCCCTACTATTCTTAAATAATAGTATATATTTTGAATTTAAATTTATAGTTCTAGAATTCTTACTCTGTTGATATAAATTTTGTGTTATATATATACACGTAGCACCTCTATGATGACCTTTTCTTGTAAACCATAATACTATTTTATCTTCATATTCCGTACCCATCATATCATCAAATATTATCATATATGGTTCGTCCGGGGTTATAGGAAAATAACTATCATCATCTGAGGGTATACCTTCAATAAATTCTACTAAACCTTCTGTATCATCTTTTTTAACATCTTCATATTGTAATTGCCATTCTTTATAACACCAATATACGTGACCTATAGATTTGTCAAATAAAACATTTCTATATTTCACTATCTTAGCAACTGTTACTGTTTTACCGCTACCACTAGGACCAGCAACAAATATATTACTAGGATGTTGAAATATAATATTAGTATCCATCATCATTTTTTGTTTTAACAATAACAAACAAATTATATACAGTTTATGATATTTTATTTTTTATAATTTACATATATATAAAAAGATATATAGGATTATTGTATACGTGCAGAAAAAATGTATAGTTTTGTGTTGTTTACAACAAAAATACGTGCAGAAATACATGTTATTGTACAAAATATTTGTTTTTGTTTGTGGGTGTAAACAAAACACTTAATATATTGTATGTGTAACATGTTGTTATGTATCAAATTGTGGAAATACTTGTTATTGTATAAAATATACATAAACAAGTTATATGAAGACCAATAATATAGCTCCTGTTATATTATTGGTTTTTCTTAAGTGTTTTTAAAAATCATAACTTATAAAAACATACTCTCATTCATATGTTTTATTAAAATACGTAATCGTACTTTATTGTATCTTTTGTGTTATTATGAATTTTACAAATATGGAGGATATTTTAGAAACTTGTATGGCTGATTGCGGTATGCCTCTGTTAGATAATAAGGTTTTTGATGATATACCTTATAATCAAGAACAAGATATACCGTATGAGTCTACAAATGGCAATGTTAATAGCGATATACTTGTTGAATTAAAATTAATGAATTATAATTCTACTCATATGAGAGCTTCTTTAGATGTTCTAGTTGAATATACTAAAGATTTATCTAATTAATGGAAAATAAACGTTTAGTTTTTGTACCAGATGAAATGAAAGTACCAGTTACATTTGCTGTTAATAATGATTTACCTTATGAATCATTAAAAGTACCTAAGCTTATTATACCTAAATATAATAAGAGCTCTGATACAAAGGAAAAGTGTTCGAAAAAGCGTAAATGTGAAACATCTAAATATGAAGAAGCTAAAAAAATTAAAAGTTCTATGAAATATCCACCTATTGGTAAAAAGAAGATTTCATTTAAAGATGCTCCTACAAAACATTAAACATGTTGGATTAAAACAGTACGTATTGTATTCATTATTTGTTCTATATTATGTTCATAATTTAATACAGTTATAGGTATTTGTTCTTTAGATATCCATTCTTGATGGTATCTATGTAGTGTATTTAAATATTCTATGTCTAATTGCTCTTCTTCTGGTCTATTACGTCTTCTTATTCTTTGTAAACATATAGTTGCTGGTGTATCAATATATAAAATATGTTCAGGTTTTTGCATATTAGCTACCATATTATCGTATACAGCTAGTTGACAATCATTCATTGTATTATTATCCATACAATATCTGGTAAACACATTTTGACAACTATATTGAGATCTTTCACAGAAATGGTAACCAGATTTACCATTTATTTCATATAAATTTTTTCTATGACTTTCTAAAGTAGTTATTTGAAGAAGAAATGCATAGTTTATTGGTTCCTTTTTACCTAAATACAATAAATTGTAATCACTTTTATGACCATGTACACATGTCCATTCTTCTATTCTCTCAGGATATATATGAGTATCGGTAAATGTTTTAGCTATACGTTTTAATAGCGTACTTTTACCAGCACCTATATTACCTTCCAGTGTAAGTATCATAATGATGCCGGATATTTATAATCGTGTATTTTTTTATACAGATTATAATATTTACACTTATTACAATAAATGTCTGTTCTAATATATAATTTATAATTACATATTATACATCTTACAGGCTGTAAGCGTTTATTATAATGATTCATTATTAGTTATTTATATACATTATATGCTTAGATAGCATTCTAAAATGTATATTGTTTCTTATTATCTTTAGTTTTTGCAAACGTATCCAATATGTCAAAATATTGACGTTTTCGTAAATTTTTATTATTCTTCTTCAAATTCTTAAGCTCATTCGTTTTATTCATTGAGCTTTCAATTTTCAATAATGATTTTCCTAACCATTCGTCGTCATCATCGCTAATGATAGTTGTATTATCTGTATCTGTATCAGGTTGTTCTTCTAAATTTATCATCGCTTGTTGATTAGGTGTTGGTTCTTGAACATCATCTTTAATTTCGGTTGTTATTTCACATTTAGATGAAAAATGTCCTGGCATATGACATTTATAACATAATCTAACTTCAGGACATACTCGACTTAAATGATCACTACCTCCGCAATTAGAACATAACATTATTTTGCAATAATTAGCGTAATGACCTTTCTGCTTACATTTAAAGCATGTAATATTCTTTATTTTTTCATCATTTGGACATGAAACTGGATAATGGCCTATGTTATGACATTTATAACATAGACATTTCTCTTCAATACACATATCTTTGTTATGTCCTATTTGATAACATAGCTGACATTTTGATGCTCTACATTCTGTTGCATAATGTCCTAACTCCTTGCATTTTGTACATTTAGCTGCTTTCAGATATTGTGTTTGAACAGCTAGTATTTTAGCTTTTGAAGCTTTACAATTTGCCGAACAATGTCCTAAGGTGTTACATTTATAACATCTATAATTAGTGAAGTCTCGTGTTCCATGTTTGCTGGTATTGTTTCTAACAATGTACCTAAATACTCTTCAGACTTTTCTTTTATAGATTTATTGACCTATCTAAGGCTATATAAGATGCAACAAATTGTATTACTCTTATTAACTCATAAAGATGCCTCTAGTACCATATTCGCAATCTTCTGAAGATGAATCGTCTGAAAATGAACATCTGATAATGAAGATTCTACATATGAAATAGTGGAACGAGATGTTAGACGTTCTCGTAAATTTAAAACATCTAGTAGAGTTTACGATTTAGTTATCGATGGTGGTAAACGATATACACCAGCTATATTTGATGATATAGTAAATGATTTAAAGAAATATGGTAATGTTGACGATAATGATAAAATTAGAATATCCGTTACACATCCTACTTTAGGATTTGGTATACATATACCTTTTGCAACAGCTTCAACAGTTAATGGTAATAACATATTAAGTGAAATTCAAAAAGTTGCACAAAGTAATAAAACTTTTCAAATGGAAGATAAAGGTTTACGTTTGGAAATGACACATACTATTATACCAGGAGGTCGTGGAAAACGTAATATGCATCATGGTAGCAATATTAGTATAGATAATATGGCGAAAAACAAGAAATCAATTGTTAGAATTATGAATTATACAGATAGTATATGTTTTGCCAGAGCTATATGTGTTGGTATAACACATGCTAATAAAACTAATACTCATGAATGGAAACTTCAATGGAAAAACATTAGATATTCCAATAAACCAACTCAATCTAAACAGGCTAAAGAATTATTAGCTGCTTGCGATATACCAAATGATATAGAATGTGGTCTTACACAATTTAACATAATGAGTGAACATTTAAAACCTTATTATAAACTCAAAATATGGGATCAACATGGTACTTTAGTTTTTAGATCTCCATATAATAACGGTATATCTATACATTTATATAATCATCACCATCATTTTGATTGTATTACCAGTATATGTGGTTTTAAAGGTCGTGTTTATTACTGTGATCCTTGTAATGTATTCTATAGTAATATTAGCAAACATAGATGTGCTGAAATATGTGTTTGTTATGCAAAAGGTTTATGTCCTTATGTTGCAACCAAAATATGTGTAGATTGTAAACGTAAATTTCGTAGCGATAATTGTTATGTTAATCATAAACTTATTAGAAAAACATCTAATATTTGTTCTCAAGTTTATAAATGTAAAAATTGTGACCAAACATTTATAGGTACAAATAAAAATCATATTTGTGCAGATTCTAGAAAATGTAAATACTGTAAACAAATTGTTGGTGCTAATCATGATTGTTTTATTCCTAAATATACAAAAGAGAGTATTATTAAACAAACATACATTTTTTTATGATTTTGAATGCATGTTTCTTAGCACAGGTGAACATTCTCCTAATTTTTGCGTTGCACATAAGGTATGTGATATTTGTATATCTAATCCTATAGAGGAACCTTGTATTTGTTCTAAAGAATCTAGACAAAGAATATTTTCAGGTTCTAAGACATTAGCAGATTTTTGTACTTGGTTATTTCAACCTGCTCATAAAAATATTTGTGCAGTTGCACATAATTCTAAAGGTTACGATGCACAATTTATACTTAGACATTTAATACAAGAGGGTACTTGTAAGCCATCTATTATAATGAGAGGTAATAATATAATTACTTTGAAATGTTTTGGGATTACACTTATTGATTCTTTGAGTTACTTACAAATGCCTTTATCAGCATTTCCTAAAACATTTGGTATTCTGGAATTATCTAAAGGTTATTTTCCATATTGGGCTAATACCGGAAAATATGATGGGTATATTGGTTCTTATCTGCCATTAAAATTATATAAACCTGGTATGATGAACCCAGATGCTAGAACAACATTTTTAAAATGGTATAATCTTAAAGTATCTGAAAAATATGTTTTCAATTTTGATCTTGAAATGCGTTTATATTGTATATCTGATGTTGATATCTTAAGACGTGGCTGTGGAGTATTTATTAAACTATTCATTGAAAAAGAAGATATCAATCCATTTACAGAAGCTCTAACATTACCAGGAGCATGTAATAAAGCATGGAGAAAAAACTATTTACCCGAACATTCATTAGCTATTATATCTGATGCTGGTTACCCAAATAAATGTTGTTATTCAATAAAAGCTGTTAGATGGTTACAAGGTGAAAGTTTTAAACAGAAACTTAAAATAAAACATGCTTTAAATGGTGGTGAACATAAAATTGCTGATATGTATGTTGATGGTTTTTGTGAACAAACTAATACTGTATATGAATTTAATGGATGTTTTTTTCATGGCTGTATTATGTGTTATAAAACACGTAATATAGTTAATCCATATTCAGCAAAAACTATGGATACTTTATATAAAACAACTGTTACCAGAACAAATAACTTACGTAAATTAGGCTACACTGTAGTTATTATGTGGGAATGTATATTTGATCGTTTATGTAAAGCTGATATAGAATATAGATGTTTTATATCTAAATTTTGGGAACATTTAGAACCTATTAGACCTAGAGATGCTTTATTTGGTGGTAGAACTAATTCCGTTAAAATATATTATAAAGCTAAACAAGATGAAGAAATAAAATATGTTGATATTTGTAGTTTATATCCCTATGTTAATAAATATAGGGAATATCCTATCGGTCATCCGGATATATTAACTTCCGAAGAAATAGACATAGATAATATTACTAATTATAGAGGCTTATTAAAATGTAAAATATTACCACCACAAACATTATGGTTACCTCTATTACCTATTCATTGTAATAAAAAAATGGTATTTCCTCTATGTATGAAATGTGCAATGGATAATATAGCTATTTGTAATCATAATATAAATGATAGATGTTTAATAGGTACTTGGACTATGGTAGAAATAACAGCTGCTATTAAATTAGGTTATAAAATTATCACCATTTATCAATTATGGTCTTGGAAAGTTTGGTCAGATACTGTATATTCGGAATATATAAATACATTCTTAAAAATTAAACAAGAGGCTAGTGGTTATCCATTATGGGTTAAAACAATAGAGGATGAAATTAAATTTAAAGAGGATTATTTTAAGGCTGAAGGTATTTTATTAGATCTAGTAATTAAAAATCCAGGTTTACGTGCATTTGCTAAAGCTGTACTAAATTGTCTTTGGGGTAAAAATTGTCAAAATATGACTGAAACTGAATATATTAGTGATATTAAATATTTTTTAGAACTAATGCAAAATCCAGATATTACGGTACATTCTTTAGAACTTTTTGATGATTGTCATTTTCTATTAGCTTCATATACAGATAAAAATAAAGAATATTTGCCTCATGAATCAGCAAATGTACCTGTTGCTGCACATGTTACAGCATATGCACGTTTAATTCTGTATGGAGAAATTAGTAAATTAGATAATAGACTTTTATATTTTGATACAGATAGTTGTATTTATATTAAACGTCCAGGTACTTATGATATTATTAATGGACGTCTAGGATTTTGGGCAGATGAGGTACCATTAGGTAAAATTATTGAATATGTAGGTTTAGGACCTAAAAAGTATGGTTATAAATATATAGATTCTGAAGGTTTAACTATTACTAAGTGTAAAGTTAAAGGTATAACTTTAGATTATAATACATCTGAATTGGTTAATTTTGAAACAATGGTAGATTGTGCTAATGATTGTGAAAATTATGCAACTACTATAAATTATGATTCAAAAATTTAAAAAAATCGTGATAGAACCGTTACTAGTGAAAAACGTACAAAACTATTTCGCTCTGTTTATACAAAACGTATTATTAATAATCGTTTTGATACCATACCTTTTGGCTATAAATACAATTGATAAGTTTATATTAATTTAATTAATCATGCCTGTCATACATAGAGATAATGTTATCTTATTCTATGGTAGTGATGCACCATTTAGTAATATGTATATATGTTCATTTAAAGATAAATCTAATATTACATTTAATTGTGTTGAACAATATTATCAATATAATAAATGTATTACATATGGTAAAGATATATTAGCTAAACAAATACTAAATGAATCATCACCATATAAACAAAAGAAATTAGGTGGTACATATTTTAATGGTTTTAATTCAAAATCTTGGAATAATAAACGTTTTGAAGTTATGTTTATAAGTAATATGTATAAGTATCAACAAAATAAATATTTGTTAGATATTCTTTTAAATACAAAACATTGTAACCTAGGTGAAGCTAGTTCTCATGATCTTTTTTGGGGTATTGGTTTAAATCTATATGATTCTAAAGCTATTTTAACTTCAAATTGGTATGGTGAAAATCAAATGGGTTTACTATTAACTAATATTAGATATTGGCTTTCTCATTCTATTACAACTATACATCTTAGAAAATAATAATAATGTAATGTATTTTCATCTACAAACATTTCGAATATTTTACTTAAGTGTTAATTTTCAAGTATCTTGTTTACGCATAGTTATTATAAGAATGTTCTAGAACACTTGACATTGTATTAGAATGTTAAATGTGAAATATGTTAAAAACTTTTAAACTTATGATTGTAGGCGTGTTTATGATGTATATAATAAAACGCAAAACAGTTCAACAACATTAGACCTTGTTTTTTGTCTAAAAACTATTTGTGTTATTATGGATAGAGAGATGTAAGATTTTTTCATTCTTTAAACTAATTTAAATTTTTTTTTAGAATAATGCAATTTATTGAATATTGGGGAGAGAAATGTAGTATTTGTTTAAATAATAATAACGAATTTTATATTATTAATGAATGTAACTGTACTCATCTTATATGTTTATCTTGTATTTTTATATTAAATAATTGTCCATTCTGTAGGAAAGACTTTTCTATTGAATATTGGGGTGAAGAATGTAGTATATGTTTAGATATTTGCAATGATTTTTATTTTATTAATGAATGTAAATGTAAACATCTGATATGTTTAACATGTATTTTTAAACTATATAAATGTCCGTTCTGTAGATATGAATTTTCTTTTGCTTATTTAGATCTACACTTAAATATTCATACCGATCCTAATATTGGCTGGGAATATTTAACACCAGTGACTAGCCAACAATATTGGGATATGACAGATAGTGAAATAGAAAGATCCACTGTGAGTAACATTTATTAATAGTTCTATATTTTTATGTTACAATTTTTTTTAAAAACAGTTACATTAAATATAACAAAGTCATTTTTTTTTAGTATTCTATAGAAAAAAGTCTTTTCTATTTGTTGTGGGTAATAAATATAGTTAAATATTAACAATAAGAATTTTAAAAATATTATATTATTAGTTGAAATTTTTTTTTTTAGGCTATAATTATGGAAAAAATACATTATCCTTCACAAATTAATGAAGATGTTGTAAAAGATTTTAAACATTATGTTGATTATCAAAATGATTTAACTGCTTTATATAATAATGAACATTGTAGTATATGTAGTAAATGTAAATTAGATGTTTCATTAAGATTACATGAATGTACTGAGAAACAATATAATTTAAATATTATTGATTATAATAAAAATCCTTTTTTTCTGGGATATTCATCAAATAACTATAAAGGAATATTAGTTGATGGTAAACTCTTAACAGATAATGATATTCGTACTACTGAAAGATATGATTTTAATTTTGTTATAACAGCCCCTGAAGGAACTACTAAATGTATTCCTTATAAGAAAAAATGTTAATTATATGTACATACTATTAGATTTGATTATACTTTTTTTTCAGTTTGACACATGAAGATGGATCTCATACCTTTACGTGAAGAATGTACTGTAAATAAATTTCTATACAAAACTGCATTAATACATGCATTTTTAACCGCTGTAGATATCAATATTCATGAAATGAATTATTATTTAATACACAAAGTATTAAATTCATTAACTTTCTATAATCAGTTTCAACACGACGGTATTGAATTCGTGAGTTATCTACTAAACGAAAAGGTAGTACATTGGACTTGGTTGGAGTTTGAGGCTGAAATTCTAAAGAATAATAGTGTTGTACCAGAACTATTACTTAATAGTTGGTTAAAGTATAAGTATATGTTATATAAAGTTCCAAAAAATGAAATAGATGAAAATGAGGATCTTGTTGATGCTATCATTAATGATATGAACGTTTTAATGGTCAGTGAAATAGTGTAGAGAGGGGAAAAAAAATATCATTACTGATATTTTTACGTTCCTTTTATCACTTGGTGATTAGTTATGTGAATTAGTGATAAATATCAATAGTGATATTTAATGTGTTCATCAAAACAATGGTGTGAACATTATGGTGTCATGATATATGTGATTTATAGATAATAAAAACAATATCATTAGTGATATGAAAACAATATTTAACTCTTTCATATATGTGAACACTGTATAAAACAATGGTTAAATACTTTGAAATGTGGAATGAAGATTGTAGTATATGTTTTGAACATGATTGTTTATACTTTTTTATTAATGAATGTAAATGTAAACATTTTATATGCATAACATGTATTAGTCAACTTGATAAATGTCCTTTTTGTAGAAAATTATTTGGTTTTAATACTTTAACATTTACAGATGCAAATATTTTAACTATTTCAAATAATGAAGCATTTATGATTACTGCTGAATTTTTTTTAGATTTTTCAAAACATTTACCGTATACTGTGTATACTGAAATGAAAATTGTTTGTATTTAAAACAACAAATTCATTATGTATAGTTTTTTTGAATTATGGGGGGAAGAATGTACAATATATTTAAATACTGATCAAGATTTTTATTTTAAAAATCAATGTTTTTGTCAACATCTTATATGTAGTAATTGTATTAATAAGTTAACTAAATGTCCTTTTTGTAGACATTTATTTACTGAGACATTATTACCAGTTACTAATAATGAAATTCTATATAGAGTTACTGATTTAATATTTCCTTTTAATTCTATATTAGTTGATCCAGACGAATATTTGTACTTAATACATACTAATTATTTTACACTTGTAGCAGATTTAAGTTCATTATTTCTTGTTACTATTATTAATACTGATACTACTACTACTGATAGTTCTAGTGATAATGATGATAATTATAATGATGATGATGATGATGATGATGATGATGATGATGATGATGATGATGATGATGATGATGATGATCATTATGAATATGATGTATTTAATTATTATTAATACTATATAAGCTGTATGTTTATAAGATGTATGTATTTTTTTTTTGTAATTATGAATAAAATATTTATACCACCTAATAGATATGATACTGATACAACAAAGTTAACATCTTATAAACCTAAGAAAATTATGTATATTTTTCCAACTCTTGAATATGATTTTTATAGACAATTACTTAATGATGAAGATAATAATACAATATCAACTTTACATAGATTTAGTAAAGACCATTTTTCAATTATTTTTCCATGTGATCCTATAATTAATGAATTTAGATTACATAAATTATATAAGGAATTATACGGTAGTAGCTGTATAAATCCTCAATTATGTAATATCTGTATTAAGATTAAACGTTTATATCATATGTATAAACATCAAATCTATTGTGGTATATATTTTAATCCTAATTGCCAAAATTGTATAGATTATGCTAACATATATGGTAAAGATGATTGGTATGTTGATAATTAATATGCTTTTAATATTTACTCTTTTTTTAATCTGCGTTAGTCTATAAGATATCGAAAGTAAAATCATTATGTAAATTATACAAACGTCTTTATTCATTTATGAGTTGTCCCTATAGGAAAAACCCCCCAATGTTGGGACGATATAGGACTTATTTAACGGGGTCTATACATATCCCACTTTTCAGGGGATTCTTTCCTAGGACTTATTTAACGGGTCTATACAATCCACCTTTTCAATGGGTTTTTTTTGGAATTTTATTTACACCGGTTTTTGCGTCTATTTTGCGTCTATATACCCACCCAATACTACTGCCATTGACCGTACTGAACTCTACCTACAATTATAAATAACCACCAAAATCCTTGTACTTCTAGCATACCTCTATTTTGTGTTTAGTAGTTTATCTCTATCATACTGTCACAATAAGACTCTTGCATTAAATGACCACACCATTAAATACCCTACGTCGGTGCCTCAATTCCCCATTTTTAGAAAGGTGTTTATGATGAATGTAAACACATATTCAAAGATACAAGTAATCTTTATGTATGTTATAGGGGGAGACTTTAATTGTGCCATGGGTCATATCAACCAGGAATAAAATAGTTGGTGTTATTTGTGTGTTAAAGCAGCATTACATCGTATGAAATAAAATATGTTTGAAAAAATCAATTTTTACGTATGGGTAGCAATGCTGCTACACATTCTAACATTATACTTTGTATGCTTATATTCATTTAGTAAACAGTGTTTTTTTGCGATAAATACAAACTCGAACCGAAAGTAGGAATTTCCGAGTCGATCGGTCACGCACTTGTTTACAACCGGAACGCATCATCCGCACTTGTTTACATTCAGAATGCATCGACCCCATTTGTCCCACGTTGTCTTTTTTAATTAAAGTACTTGATATGTTGATTCATACCTCTGTTAGCGTCTTTTAGGGACATTTCTACATCCCCGCGATGGGTTCGACATTAGAGGTAGATAGATAGATAGTATTTCATGTTCAAACTATATACGTTGTTTTCTACATCCTCTGTTGTTTCACGCATGCGCGCTGTGCGAGCTTACATTTCGTGTGTTGATAAACAAATTCGCGTATACGACGGTTTAAATTTATTGGAATTGTATCGTTTCTGAGCAACTATTTCGATTTTTGTAAACACACACACATTAGTATTTATATTTTACCCAAAACATCCTTTATTACGATGTAATGCTGCTTTGACGATTGCCACAAAATCACTTGCCAGTGCCACACTATTGAACACAGTTTAAATATTAATTGTTCACGTAAAGTCCGTGTTTGTGTGCAATAGTCGTGTGGCATAGACAACTCTTGATAAAACCCCAACACAACATAGACAGGTACACAACATAATATATGGCAAGACTGCGCACAGCGTAAAACTGCCACTAGGCAGCCACGTGCGAGTCGAAATAACAACAATGAGAAAAATGAAAAACTTTACATCTACTTCAACTGTGTCTATATTACTTGTGTACAAGCTTATGGTGTAATAGCGATGCATTGTTGGCAGTTTTGTTGAATTGTTTGGTAAAATAAAGTTTAATTCCAGAAATAATGACGTTGATGTCAAACACAACATCCCTGGAAACAATAGAGAACAGAAAGCGCGTTCTGTGTGATTTAACCGTCTCTAAATGTTGGGTTACTTTGTTACTTATTAATATGCAGCCGCGTTGTCTGGGAACAGTTATTAATACGAATAGGCAGTCGCGTTGTCTGGGAACAGTTATTAATATGAATAGGCAGCCGCGTTGTCTGTGAACAGTTATTAATACGAATAGGCAGTCGCGTTGTCTGGGAACAGTTATTAATATGAATAGGCAGTCGCGTTGTCTGTGAACAGTTATTAATACGAATAGGCAGTCGCGTTGTCTGGGAACAGTTATTAATATGAATAGGCAGTCGCGTTGTCTGGGAACAGTTATTAATAGGAATAGGCAGCCGCGTTGTCTGGGAACAGTTATTAATACGAATAGGCAGTCGCGTTGTCTGGGAACAGTTATTAATAGGAATAGGCAGTCGCGTTGTCTGGGAACAGTTATTAAGAGTCTCCAGCGTATGTACGTCTCTTTCATTAGACCTCTCCTAGAATATGCAGATGTTGTCTGGGACAACTGTTCCAACACATTAAGCAACGACATCGAGGCAGTGCAAAACGAAGCAGCCCGCATAGTCAGTGGTGCTACTAAGCTTTGTAACCTCAACCGTCTCCGGAACGATCTCAACTGGGAAACCCTTGCTTCGAGACGTAAAGACCATAGATGTATTCTCTTCTTTAAAATGAGGAACAATCTAACTCCCACGTATCTTTCTGACATCATACCACAACAACCCATTCAAACCTACTCCCTACGCTCCGTTCCTGACGTCCCTTTAATACACACTAAAACGCAAGCATATGCTAATTCATTTCTTCCAGCAACCATCCGCGATTGGAACTCTCTTCCTAATGACACCCGTAACTCCAGGAATGTATCCGAATTTAAATCCAAACTCAGCAAGCCTAAGAAATATTCTCCTCTATACGACCTGGGAACCAGGAGGCTTCAGATTATCCATGCTCATCTACGACTAGGATGTAGTTCTTTGAATTTCGACCTCCATCGAAAAAACATTGTTGAATCGCCAAACTGTGCCTGTGGAGCAATGGAAACAGCGATGCATTACCTTACGCAGTGTCCACGATACAACAATGCTCGTCGCCTACTCTTGTCCAATATCCCTTGCGCACCGACAACAAATAATCTTCTGTATGGCGATAATCGCTTACCATTCAAAAACAACAAATCCATCTTTCTAACTGTCCAGGCTTACATTGCAGCTACAAAGAGGTTTGATGCATGATCCGACTACCTGATGGGTATTCCAGGTCCATCCTTCCTTTCCTGTGTGTCACAGCAACCCATTTCATTTCATCCCATTTACTAATTTTCCATACCTTCCTATTTCAGTTCACCACAAATTAGTGCACGCATGATGACAAAACTTGTTTCAAATTGCCCCACAAATCACAAGTACGCATACAAGCACCCAAGACCAATCGGGGCTAAAGAACCCAAGACAATGCCCGTCATGTATCACTAACCGCTCTCAATGCTAACAATTGTATAGTGTAACATCCTCATGGAAAGGAATTTACATAAGCTTTCAGCTTGTTTTCCAATCCATTTCAGATATCCAGTTGTATTTATATACCGTATATATATTGAATGAACTGAATAAAATATGTTTAAACTAATACGAATAGGCAGTCGCGTTGTCTGGGAACAGTTATTAATACGAATAGGCAGTCGCGTTGTCTGGGAACAGTTATTAATAGGAATAGGCAGCCGCGTTGT
>CM026397.1:52923905-52974395 GCA_014843695.1 Archivesica marissinica
CTGTAAAACAGACAAGGAATCAGAGAAAATGATATATTGAACATAGTGTGATTCCACTGCAAGATCTAGAGAGAGATCTATGGCCTTCAGTTCGGCAGAGAAAATTGAGGACTTGTTTGGAAGTCTACATTTCCGATTTTTATTCCCAAAGATTGCTGCTGACGCAACAGTGTCACCAGCTTTTGAACCATCTGTGTAATGGCTTTGAAGTCAGAATAAAATTCCCTGATTTCATGATATTTTGTTTGAAACTGGCTCCTGTCTGTAATAGACTTTTTATCAGAAGTGAGATCAAAGCGAAACTCGGCAGTTTTAAGGGTCCAAGGAGGAGAATCTGGGATTTTATACTGTGCAATAGATTTCATGTCAATATGTAGGTCATCTAGACATTGTTCCATACGTATACCTAGTGGGGCAATAGCTCTCGGTTTTCTTTGAAACTGCACTTTAAATTGGGGTTGAAAGACCACTTTGTGAGCTGGGTTTAGAGGATTTGACTTGAGTTTCAGTAAGTATTGAAGAGCTAGCTTCTGTCGTCTAGCATACAGAGAGGGTTCATTTGCTTCAGCATAAAGACTTTTAACAGGGGAAGTTCTGAAAGCTCCAAGGACTAATCGTAGACCGTGATTATGTATAGAATCAAGTATTTTCAGGTACGATTTTCGTGCAGATCCGTAAATTATCGAACCATAATCCAGCTTAGAGCGAACCAATGACCGATAGAGCCGTAGAAGGACCTTTCTATCAGCTCCCCAATCGGAATGTGCCACAACCTTTAAAATATTTAGAGCTTTTTGACATTTCTTTTTTAAATTATTGATATGAGGAATGAATGAGAGTTTTTTATCAAAGATAACACCTAAAAATTTGTATTCTGTGACTACTTCTACATGTGAGCCATCCAGGTAAACTTCTGGGTCTGGATGAAGTCCACGTAGATTACAAAAATGCATACATTTAGCTTTTGATTTAGAAAATTTAAAACCATTTTCATCCGACCAAGTCTGAAGTTTATTCAGACATTGCTGGAGTTGGCGTTCTATTATGTTCATATTACTAGACCTGAAGCAAATAACAAAATCATCTACATAAAGGGAGCACTCAACCCCTGGATGTATTGATTTAACAATATTGTTTATCTTAATACTAAACAATGTAACGGACAAAATACAACCCTGTGGTACACCCATCTGCTGTTCCCGAGCATCTGATAGGGTATTACAAACACGAACACGAAAAAGTCTTTCATTTAAAAATGCAGAAATAAATAATGGAAGGCAGGACCCTGAGGTCAAAGTCATGAAGATCTTTTAAAATGCCATATTTCCAGGTTGTGTCATAAGCACTCTCAAGGTCGAAAAATACTGAAGCAACATGTTGTTTATTGACAAAGCCCTCTCTTATAAATGTTTCGAAACGAACTAGATGATCCAGTGTGCTTCGCTGCTGACGAAAGCCACTCTGGACATTAACAATTAAATGATTTGATTCGAGAAACCATACAAGCCGGTTGTTTACCATTCTTTCCATAGTTTTACATATACAACTTGTTAACGCTATGGGTCTATAGTTGTTTGGATCCATTTTATCCTTATCTGGTTTTGGTATTGGGATGACTAAAGCCTCCCTCCAAGATGTAGGAAATTCACCAGTTTGCCATATAGAATTAAACATGTCCAATAATATAAAGAGGGAGGAGCTAGGTAGATGTTTTAAGAATTGATAGTGGATTTTATCTGGACCTGGGGATGTATCATGTGCTTTTGACAAAGCAAACTTTAGTTCTTTAAGATTAAATAGTTTGTTGTAATGTTCTTTGTTCTTTGAATTGAAGTTTAGTTTTTTCTTTTCTTTAGTGTTTTTGAATTTCTGAAATTTTTGTGAATAATTATTTGCTGATGATTTTTGTGCAAATGTTTCTGCTAAGGTGTTTGAAATTTACAGAGGTGTGGTGATTTGTTTGTTGTTTGCAGTGAGGTGGCTAATAGGTGAAGTACCTTTGCCATTAATTTTTCTGATCATGTCCCACGTTTTCTTAGTTGTTGTTCTGTTATTGAGTCTTGAGATGTATTGTTTCCAACATTTGCGTTTGCTGCTTTGTATTGTACGTCGTGCTTTTGCTCTATATATGCGAATGTTGTTTAAATTTTCTGTGGTGGGTCTCAAATTGAATTTTCTTATGGCCGATTTCCTATTTTGGATGGCTTTCTTACAATCATCATCATACCAGGGTTTGTATGGTCTCTTTGGATTAGGTGAAGTCTGAGATATGGATTGTTCTGCTGCTTTTATTAGTAATGTAGTGAATAGCTGTGTTTGATCACGACAATCCTTGAATGTTTCATATGAAATTGTTTGTTCACAAAGTTGTTGGAATTTAGTCCAATTTGCTTTAGAAAATTTCCATCTTCTGGGTTGACTATAAGCTGTTGGCTGATTTTCAGATATGAGGATGGGGAAGTGGTCGCTTCCGTGGAGATCATCATCGACTTTCCAGGAGAAATCTGGAAGTATGACTGGGCTACATAGTGTAAGATCTATTGCAGAATAGGATCCTGTTCCTGGGTGTAAATATGTTTTGGAAGATGGATCATTCATGTAAGAAAGAGAATTATCAGAGATGAAATTCTCTATCTGGAGACCTCTTTGATTTGTATTATTACAACCCCAGATGATGTTATGTGCATTGAAATCACCTATTAGAATATATGGAGTGGGTAATTGTATTAGAAGATCATTCAGCCTATGTTCTTCAATTGGTTTACTTGGGGGAAGATATAGTGAACACAGTGTGATAGTGATATGTAATGACAGTCTTACAGCAACAGCTTGTAAGTTTGTATTTAACAGTAATTCCTTATGTGGAACACTATTATTGACGATGATAGATACCCCACCCTGGGCTTTATCACCTTCACTGTATATTTTATTGAAAATGGTGTGAGGTTTTATAGAAATTGTATCATTTTGTTTCAAAAATGTTTCTTGAAGGCATAACGCAGCAGGTTTATGTTCTTGCACTAAAAGAGAAAGCTCTGCAAAATTAGATTTTAAACCTCGACAATTCCATTGGCCATTATTGAGAGATTAATTATTAAAAATATTATACCGATATTTACATAATTATTATTCATAGATAAAATATAAAGTTAAAAATATATTAAGTGGCATCCTGCAACGACTGGAGGTTCTTGCTCCCGCCACCCTCGCCATCGTGCCAGGTCATAGACTCGGACTTGTCCGAGTCTGATGCCTCGCCCTCCAGATTGTCATCGTCGGTGTCCAAATCCGAGTATCTATTGCTTGTAGACACTGGACTGGACACTGTGTGTTTATCTGATTGTTTATCTGATTGTTTATCCGATTGTATATGTTTATTTTTCTGCTGTCTGGAAGTGACAGCAGATTGCTTTTTTGTTGAAGTTGATGCTTGTTGAGCTGTAGATTCTTTTTTAGTAGGTATTGGTTTTGATGAAGTTGATGTTGTTTTTGGTTGAATGTGTTTTTCTTGTGTATTGTTGTTTCGAGTGTTTTTTGTTGTTGAATTCTAGTGTATGTTTGTTTTTGCTTGTTTTTGTTTGTCTGCTGTAGGTTTAGGTGTTTGTGGTGTATTTTGATTTGTAAGCGTAGGTTTAGGTGTTTGTGGTATATTTTGATTTGTAAGCTGGTCAAGATGAGAAGAACTATCAGAACCAGGGAATAACTGCATTATTTCTGTTTTTTTTGTCTGGAAATATTTGGCAAAGTTTGGTCAACAAGTTTTTGCAAGTTTTGCATTCAACAGAGGCTGTTTTAGCAACACTTGCATAGCTTGGCTGATTTTCGAATTTGTATCGAGATTCATAAATTTTTCTTGCATCCTGGAATGAAATGTTTTCCGAATATTTGATCTTAACAATTTCTTTTTCTTTTTTCCAGGAGACACAGTCTTTAGAATTGGAAATATGATCAGCACCACAATTGGCGCATTTATTTGTGTTGGGGCAGTTGTTCTCTTGATGTTGTGGAGCAGTCTCAGCACACTTGGAGCATACAGACTCGTTCCGACACCTATCCTCATGATGACCATACTTCTGGCATTTAAAGCATCTAAGAGGGTTAGGTACATATATGTCGACGGTGACAATCTGGTAGCCGACTTTGATACGCGACGGGATGACTGGTGTGTCACATGTAATTATATGTGTTTGTGAGTTTTATTTCGTTGTTACGTTTTATAGATATTCTCTTCACGTCAATGATCCCTTGACTTGACAAACCTTCTTTGATCTCATCCAAAGAGCAGGAAGATAATTCCCTGCACCTGATGACACCTTTGGATGAGTTCAAAGATTTGTGGGGACTGACCTTCACAGAATGTCCAAAGAAGATGTTTGTTGATAATAAATTCTGAGATTGAGCTTTTGAAGTAATTTCAACCAAAAGACTTCCATTTCGAAGACTTTTAACAGATTTAGGTGTACCTAGGATAGATTTCATTTGCTTTTCAATGACGAAAGGGGAATTTTTTTGTGATAGGTTTTGAACTGTCTACCGCCTCAATGAGAATGAAGCGAGGGAAGTTCACTCTCTGTTGTTCAATAGAATCATCATCAGATTCACTTAGTGCACGCTTGGCTTTTTTTTGAGTGGAACTCATAATAGTAATATATAGTTCATCGTCAATGCTCCCCACCCGTCTCAGAGCCCAACAAGGGGACATGATCTGGGGAAATCCATCGCAGATCATGACAGGGATACATCAATGATATACTCAGAATGAAAGGACTAGACTGGACAAGTGTATTCCCACAGAAGGTCCTACCAAGTTTAGACTATCCTTGGGACGTTACAAAAGTCAATCAAACATCAAACTTTCACCCGATTAGCCCATGAGCCACCGCCTTCTAGGGCATCAAAAAGAAGACAATGAAAGAGTATAAATATATAGAGAATCAATATTTGTTTTCAAGACAAATTAAAAAAAATATGTGTTTAAGATTAACGATGCCCTAGGGCTCGGCATGACCAGCCGATTGATCAAGGACGGGCTTTCCTGACCTCCCGTTTAACCCAACTTAAGGCCGAAGTGGTGTGTTGTGGAAACAGGGTATTATTTGCCAACACTGATTCTACTCAACCACCAGGATCCTCTCATCAGGCGACACAGGTCTCCGCCCACGGCAAACAGGCAGGCACATTGGGGGGGTTGTACCCCTCTGTAGTGCGACAGCTGGGATATTCTAACCCCTGCCCAGCTGGGGGGAATTATCTATAAGATCTTGTAATATATTAATATATTTTTTAGTATTATTAGATGTAAAATATTTCCACATTTTACCTTTAAGTGTACGCTGAAAACGTTCAATAATACTAGCTTTAGTTTCTGGATTTTCTGTAGTAAAAAAATGAATATGTTTATTTTTTAAAAACTTTTGAAACGGCCCATTAATAAATTCGCTACCTTTATCCGTTTGTAAACTTTTAGGTATTCTATGAGATTCGTTTAATATATTATTAAAAGTTTTAATTAATGTAGTAGATAATTTATTTTTTATAGGTTTTACCCAAGCCATTTTAGAGAATACATCAATAACACATAATAAATAACGATAACCATTATTATATTTACTAAATTTCTGCATATCAGCTAAATCAGCTTGCCATTGTATATCTATACCGGCTACTATAGTTTTTCTACGTCTAAAATTTCTTACAATAGGCTTATGTAATGTATAGGTTTTTTGTTCAGATAACCACGTTTTAACATCTTTTAATGTTAATTTTTTAAATAATAATTTTCCAGCTTTATATAATTTGCCTATACCTGAAAAGGATGCAGGATTTTTAATATCATAATAAATATCTTTTAATATTTTATCTACCATTTTTCCCATGATGTATCTTGTTCACGTTGTGATGATCGTTTTTTTTTAGATGGTCTTATCGGCGAATGTGTTATTCTAGATGGTGTTAATGGTTTTATTGGTGTAACCTTTTTATTTACATATATATTCCATCTTTTATTACCTACATTTATATATTGTTTTTTATTTATTAACTCTTCAGCAACATCTATCCAACCTATAGCATTCATTCTAGATTTTCTTTCTCTAGCAGCATCATTCATAATATCATTTATATTACTGCCTACTATAACCTTACCGTTAATACTTACAATACCTTTATCATCCCATGTAATATTAGTATTATTTTTTATTTGATCTAATAATTTATGTATAGGTATTTGCATACTTTTAGGTATATTCGTAATTATATTATCATTAGATATAGGCGTTATTAAATCAGATACATATGTAGGTGCTTTTGATGTTGTATCATCTATATCTGTAGCTTGATCTTTAAAACTATTATATTTTAGCATAAATTCACCATACTTATGCATTTTATCTGTATTAGGATTAGTCATTAATTCATCAATTTTGTTTTGTATATCTACAGTCTGTATTATTTCTGGTTTAGGTGGTAATTTAGCTCTTTGATATAAACGTAAACGTTTTAATTCCTCTACATGTGCCTCAGGCACTAATACCATTTTATTCATATTGTGTTTTCTACTTTAGTTTTTATACTATCAATTAATATATTTATTAACTGAGGCGTTATTAATTTACGTTTACGTTTAGTAGCTATAGTTTTATCGGCTAATAAACGTATATCCTTACTCCAATGCTTTAATGATGTCTTATGATTATTATTCATGTTAACACTACCCTTTAAAACAGTATGGCAACATTCGCATATACATTTTATTAAACAATTATCGCATCTTTTTATTACATTACGTTTAAATATATCGGGTGTATTACGTAAACCTAATAAATATTTACCGTAGCGTTTTATTAAAGGTTGTTTTTTTTAAAAACGTTTTCATGATAACTTATAATACATTAATGACATTATAATTATACGTTTAAACGTTTTATAAGATCTTTAACACCATCGGCTATAATAGGTGTTAATAGACCAGCACCTAGAGCTACTAATGATAATGGTATACCACCTCTTTGATTTCTTCTACCTAATTTACGTCTTTTTATATGCCTTTTATGAGTTCTATACCTTTTTATATGACGTTTTCCTGCCATGATACTCTTTACCTCAAATGACTATATTTATTAATTACATATAGTATTTATAATAAAAAAGATATTCTGACTAATTATAAGTATTGAGATAAATCATCAATATCAATATTTATTCGTGTATTTAACGGTTTATCGGCTATATTATTCCAATTAGTTATTAATGGTGATGTATAATTTTTAGTAGGTGTTATACGATTTAAAAATGATGTTATAGACGGTAATTCAACTCTATTAGATTTTTTATTTAATGGTGACCATGCTAAAGGTCTACCTAATCCATAATCATTAGATAATGATGAAATATCGGGACTAAATCCTTCAGGTGTATCTATACCTAAAGATGTTGTAGGACTACTAATAGGCGTCATAGCTTGTAATATAGTACTGGTAGGTGTCGTTTCTATATGTTCATTTATTTTATTTTTTTTCTTAACTATTCTAGATTTTTTAGGTTTAATAACTTTTTTACCACTCTTCCAATTCATAAATGTACGTATCATTACACCGCCTAAAAAACCTGAACCACCTTTAGTAAGTAATAATTTTTTTCTATCCACTGTAGATGTACTACTATCTCCTATAGTTTTTATAATATTTTTATGTTTATTCATAAACTTTATAGTTTGTTTAGGCATAGATATTTTATTATCTAATATAGCGTTAGCTATTGATATAAACCATTTCATTAAACGATTATCACCTCTAGATAATAATTGTTCACGTTTATCAGGATTTTGTTCCTGCATTAAACGTTTTATTATATCGTATATAGTCATATTTTTAAATATATATTCGGGCACCTGTACCGTCACTATGAGGAAAAATACCGGTTTTTAGTCTATATTTTTCGTTAGTTATAGGATGAAAGTCTACTAATAAATAACCATATGGTGTTTCGGTAGCATTTTTATATGCATCTAATAAATGTTTTATTTGTGATTGCCTAGCTAAAACTATAATTTGGCCTTTATCTCTACTATTCTTAAATAATATCATATATTTTGAATTTAAATTTATAGTTCTAGAATTCTTACTCTGTTGATATAAATTTTGTGTTATATATATACATGTAGCACCTCTATGATGGCCTTTTCTTGTAAACCATAATACTATTTTATCTTCATATTCAGTACCCATCATATCATCAAATATTATCATATATGGTTCATCTGGGTTTATAGGAAAATAACTATCATCATCTGAGGGTATACCTTCAATAAATTCTACTAAACCTTCTGTATCATCTTTTTTAACATTTTCATATTGTAATTGCCATTCTTTATAACACCAATATACATGACCTATAGATTTGTCAAATAAAACATTTCTATATTTTACTATCTTAGCAACTGTGACTGTTTTACCGCTACCACTAGGCCCGGCTACAAATATATTACTAGGGTGTTGAAATATAATATTTGTATCCATTTTTAAAAAACAACAATAACAAACAAATTATATACAGTGTATGATATTTTATTTTTATAATTTACATATATAGGATTATTGTATACGTGCATAAACATGTTGTTTATAAAATATTTTTAAGTTATGTAAGTATAAACAAAACACTTAATGTAATGTATACGTACATAAACATGTTGTTATGTAACAAAAATACGTGCAGAAATACATGTTATTGTAAATGTAAACAAAACACTTAATATAATAAACATGTTGTTATGTAACAAAAATATGTGCAGAAATACATGTTATTGTATAAAATATAGATAAACAATTTATATGAAGACCAATAATATTGCTCTTATTGGCTAAATATTCTTAAGTGTTTTTAAAACATCCCTTATAAAAAACTTATGTTTAATTAAAATATACAAACAAGCTTTATTGTATCTTTTGGGTATTATTATGAATTTTATAAATATGGAAGACATATTAGAAACTTGTATGGCTGATTGTGGTTTACCTGTATTAGATAATAAAGTATTTGATGATATACCTTATATCAGCCTACAACTGGTAATGTTAATAGTGATATATTAGTTGAATTAAAATTATTAAATTATAATTCTACGCATATAAGAGCATCTTTAGAGGTTCTAGTAGAATGTAATAAAGAAATTTCTAAATTAATGGAAAATAAGCGCATAATATTTGTACCAGAGGAAATGAAAGTTCCTGTTACATTTTCGGCATTTTCAATTAATAATGAATTACCGTATGATTCAGTAAAAGTGCCTAAGATTAATATGTCTAAGATTACTAAATATAATAAGAGCACGAAGGAAAAGTCTATGAAAAAGCAAAAATATGAAACAGCTGAATATGAACATGCTAAAAAACATAAAAGTTCTATGAAATATCCTAGTATTGGTAAAAAGAAGATTTCATGTAATGGCGCTCCTACAAAACATTAAGCATGGATGCTTAAAACAGTACGTATTGTATTCATTATTTGTTCTATATTATCTTCATAATTTAACACAGTTATAGGTATTTGTTCTTTAGATAACCATTCTTGATGGTATATATGTAGCGTATTTAAATACTCTAAGTCTAATTGATCTTCTTCAGGTCTTTTTCTTCTTCTTATTCTTTGTAAGCAAATAATGGCTGGCGTATTAATATATAATATATGTTCAGGTTTTTGCATATTAGATACCATATTATCGTATACGGCTAATTGGCAATCATCTATTGTATTATTATCCACACAATATCTAGTAAACACATTTCTACAACTATATTGGGATCTTTCACAGAAATGGTTACCAGATTTACCATTTATTTCATATAAATTTTTTCTATGACTTTCTAAAGTAGTTATTTGAAAAGGAAATGCATATTTTATTGGATCCTTTTTTCCTAAATACAATAAATTGTAATCGCTTTTAAGTCCATGTACACATGTCCATTCTTCTATTCTCTCTGGATATATATATGTATCATTAAACGTTTTAGATATACGTTTTAATAGTGTACTTTTACCAGCACCAATATTACCTTCAATTGCAAGTATCATATTTTTTTGTCGGATATTTATAATCATGTATTTTTGTATACATATTATAATATTTACACTTATTACAATAAATGTCTGTTCTAATATATAATTTATAATTACATATTATACATCTTACAGGCTGTAAACGTTTATTATAATGATTCATTATTAGTTATTTATATACAATATAGGCTTAGATAACCTTCTAAAATGTATATTTTTTCTTATTATCATTGGCAAATGTATCCAGTACATCAAAATATCGGCGTTTTCGTAAATCTTTATTATTATTCTTCTTCAATTTCTTAACCTCATTCGTTTTATTCGTTGAGCCTTCAATTTTCAATAAGGATTTTCCTAACCATTCATCATCATCATCCTCACTAATGATTGTTGCATTATCTGTATCTGTATAGGTTTGTTCTTCTAAATTTATCATTGCCTGTTGATTAGGCGTTGGTTCTTGAATATCCTCTTTAATTTCTGTTGTTATTTCGCAGTTAGATGAAAAATGTCCTGGCATATGACATTTATAGCATAATCTAACTTCTGGGCACACACGACTTAAATGATCATTGCCTCCACAATTAGAACATAACATTATTTTACAATAATTAGCATAATGTCCTTTCTGATTACATTTAAAACATGTAATATTTTTTAATTTTTCATCATTAGGACATGAATTAGGATAATGACCTATGTTATGGCATTTATAACATAGGCATTTCTCTTCAATACATGAATCTTTGTTATGACCTATTTGATAACATAACATACATTTTGAAGCTCTGCATTCTGTTGCATAATGTCCTAACTCCTTGCATTTTGTACATTTAGCTGCTTTCAAATATTGTGCTTGAACAGTTAATATTTTAGCTTTTGAAGCTTTACAATTTGCTGAACAATGTCCTAAGGTGTTACATTTATAACACCTATAATTAGAGAAATCTCGAGTGTCCATGTTTGCTGGTATTGATTTTAACAATGTGCCTAAATACTATTCAGTTGTTTCTTTTATAGATTTATAGACCTACCTAGGCCTATATAAGATGCGATAAAATTATATTACTCTTATTAACTATTAATTATGCCTCTAGTACCATATTCGCAATCATCTGAAGATGAATCATCTGAAAATGAAACATCCAATAATGAAGAATCTACATATGAAATATTGGAACGCGCTGTTAGGCATTCTCGCAAATTTAAAACATCTAGTAGAGTTTATGATTTAGTTATCGATGGTGGTAAAAGATATACCCCAGCTATATTTGATGATATAGTAAATGATTTAAAGAAACATGGCAATGTTGATGATAATGATAACATTAGAATATCGGTTACGCATCCTACTTTAGGCTTTGGTATACATATACCATTTGCAACAGCTTCAACAGTTAATGGCAATAACATATTAAGTGAAATTCAAAAAGTTGCACAAAGTAATAAAACGTTTCAAATGGAAGATAAAGGTCTACGTTTGGAAATGACACATACTATTATACCAGGAGGCCGTGGAAAATGTAATATGCATTATGGTAGTCATATTAGTATAGATAATATGACGAAAATCAAGAAATCAATCATTAGAATTATGAATTCCACAGATAGTATGTGTTTTGCCAGAGCTATATGTGTGGGTATAACAAATGCTAATAAAACTAATACCCATGAATGGAAACTTCAATGGAAAAACATTAGATATTCTAATAAACCAACACAATCTAAACAGGCTAAAGAGTTATTAGCTGCTTGTGATATACCTAGTGATATAGAATGTAATCTTACACAATTTAACATAATGAGTGAACATTTAAAACCTTATTATAAACTCAAAATATGGGATCAACATGGATTTTTAGTTTTTAGTTCTCCACATAATAATGGCATATCTATACATTTATATAATCATCACCATCATTTTGATTGTATTATTAGTATATGTGGTTTTAAAGGTCGCACTTATTACTGTGATTGTTGTAATGTATTTTATAGTACTATTGGTAAACATAGATGTTCAGAAATATGTGTTTGTTATGCTAAAGGTTTATGTACTTATGTTGCTACCAAAATATGCGTAGATTGTAAACGCAAATTTCGTAGCGATAATTGCTACGATAATCATAAACTTATTAGAAAAAAATCTAATATTTGTTCTCAGGTTTATAAATGTAAAAAATGTGACCAAACTATTATAGCTACAAATAAAATTCATATTTGTACAGATTCTAGAAAATGTAAATATTGTAAACAAATTGTTGGGGCTAATCATGATTGTTTTATTCCTAAATATAACAAGATATCTACTATAAAACAAATATACATTTTTTATGATTTTGAATGTATGTTTCTTTCTACAGGGGAACATTCACCTAATGTTTGTGTTGCTCATAAAGTATGTGATATTTGTATATTGAAACCTGTAGAAGATCCTTGTAGTTGTACTAAAGAATCTAGGCAAAAAATCTTCTCAGGTTCTACAACATTAACAGATTTTTGTACTTGGTTATTTCAACCAGCACATAAGAATATTTGCGCAGTTGCTCATAATTCTAAAGGTTATGATGCACAGTTTATACTAAGGCATTTAATACAAGAAGGTACATGTAAACCATCTATTATAATGAGAGGTAATAATATAATATCTTTAAAATGTTTTGGAGTTACACTTATTGATTCTTTGAGTTACTTACAAATGCCATTATCAGCATTTCCTAATACATTTGGTATTCTGGAATTATCTAAAGGTTATTTTCCTTTTTGGGCTAATACTGGAGAATATGATGGTTATATTGGGCCTTATCTACCATTACAATTATATAAACCGGGTATGATGAATCCGGATGCTAGAAAAACATTTTTAAATTGGTATAATCTTAAAGTATCAGAAAAATGTGTTTTTGATTTTGATCTCGAAATGCGTTTATATTGTATATCAGATGTTGATATATTAAGACGTGGCTGTGGTTTGTTTATTAAACTATTCATTGAAAATGAAGGCATCAATCCATTTACAGAAGCTCTAACATTACCTGGAGCATGTAATAAAACATGGAGAAAAAACTATTTACCTGAACATTCTTTAGCTATTATATCTGATGCTGGTTACCCAAATAAATGTCGTTATTCAATTAAAGCAGTTAGATGGCTTCAAGGCGAAAGTTTTAAACAGAAACTTAAAATAAAACATGCTTTAAATGGTGGGGAATATAAAATTGGTAACATGTATGTTGATGGTTTTTGTGAGCAAACAAATACGATATATGAATTTAATGGTTGTTTTTTTCATGGTTGTATTAATTGTTATAAAATGCGTAATGTAGTTAATCCTTATTCAGCTAAAACTATGGATGTTTTATATAAAACAACTGTTACTAGAACAGATAACTTACGTAAATTAGGCTATAAGGTAATTAATATGTGGGAATGTGTATTTGATCGTTTATGTAAAGCTGATATAGAATATAGAACTTTTATATCGAAATTTTGGCAACATTTAGATCCTATTAGGCCTAGAGATTCTTTATTTGGTGGCCGTACTAATTCTGTTAAAATATATTATAAAGTAAAATCAGATGAGGAAATCAAATATGTTGATGTATGTAGTTTATATCCTTATGTTAATAAATATAGGGAATATCCTATTGGACATCCGGATATATTAACTTCCGAAGAAATAGATATAGATAATATTACTAAATATAGAGGTTTAATAAAATGTAAAATATTACCACCACAAACATTATGGCTACCTCTTTTGCCAGTTCATTGTAATAAAAAAATGGTATTTCCTCTATGTATGAAATGTGCAATGGACAATATAGCTATTTGTAATCATAATATAAATGATAGATGTTTAATAGGTACTTGGACTATGGTAGAAATAACAGCTGCTATTAAATTAGGCTATAAAATAATTACCATTTATCAATTATGGTCTTGGAAAGTTTGGTCAGATAAAGTATATTCGGAATATATAAATACATTCTTAAAAATTAAACAAGAAGCTAGTGGCTATCCATCATGGGTTAAAACTGTAGAAGATGAAATTAAATTTAAAGATGATTATTTTAAGGCTGAAGGTATTTTATTAGATTTAGTAATTAAAAATCCAGGTTTACGTGCTTTTGCTAAAGCTATGCTAAATTGTCTTTGGGGTAAAAATGCTCAAAATAATACTATGACTGAAACGGAATATATTAGTGATATTAAATATTTTTTAGAACTAATGCAAAATCCAGATATTACTGTACATTCTTTAGAACTTTTTGATCATTGCCATTTTCTATTAGCCTCATATACTGATAAAAATAAGGAATATTTGCCTCATGAATCAGCTAATGTACCTGTTGCTGCACATGTTACAGCATATGCACGTTTAGTTCTTTATGGAGAACTTAATAAATTAGATGATAGGCTTTTATATTTTGATACAGATAGTTGTATTTATATTAAACGCCCAGGTTGTTATGATATACCTATTATTAATGGTCGTTTAGGTTATTGGGCCGATGAGGTACCATCAGGAAAAATTATTGAATATGTAGGTTTAGGACCTAAAAATTATGGTTATAAATATATAGATTCTGAAGGTTTAACTATTACAAAGTGTAAAGTTAAAGGTATAACATTAGATTATAATACATCTGAATTAATTAATTTTGATTCTATGGTTGATTGTGCTAATGATCGTGAAAATTATGCAACTACCATATATTATAATTCAAAAATTAAAAAAAATCGTGATAGAACCGTTACTAGTGAAAATCGTACAAAACTATTTCGTTCTGTTTATACAAAACGTATTATAATTAATCGTTTTGATACCATACCTTTTGGCTATAAATGCATTTGATAACTTTTATATTAATTCATTATAATAATGCCTATCATACATAAAGATAACGTTATCTTATTATATGGTAGTGATGCACCATTTAGTAATATGTATATATGTTCATTTAAAGATAAATCTAATATTACATTTAATTGTGTTGAACAATATTATCAATATACTAAATGTATTACTTATGGTAAAGATATATTAGCTAAACAAATACTTAATGAATCATCTCCATATAAACAAAAAAAATTGGGTGGTACATATTTTAACGGCTTTAATTCAAACTCTTGGAATAATAAGCGTTTTGAAATTATGTTTATAGGCAATATGTATAAGTATCAACAAAATAAATATTTGTTAACTATTCTTTTAAATACAAATCATTGTAAACTAGGCGAAGCTAGTTCTCATGATCTATTTTGGGGTATTGGTTTAAATCTGTATGATTCCAAAGCTATTTTATCTTCAAATTGGTATGGGGAAAATCAAATGGGTTTACTTTTAACTAATATTAGATATTGGCTTTCACAATCTCTAATAACTATTTTATAAAAATATTTTCTCTATAGGACTTCAAGTATCTTGTTTACACCAATTTCATTGGATAGTACATTCAAGTGTTTTATTTACAACATTACAAACCTCTCATTGGTTATTATATTTAAGTGTTTTTAAAGAGTTTTATTTACAACATACCATATAGCATCATTGGTTAAAATAATTAAGTGCTTTTCAAGTATGAGTGGCCTTTGACTGTATATATATATTTTCGTTTTATTCTATCATTCTTCATATAGTTTTTTCATAAGCTATATTAATGACTATTAAATTGTTATTGCATTTTTTAGGAATAATGCAGACATTGTTAAATTTTTATTGAAATTTTGTTTTTTTTTAAAACGGATTTATGTAAGAATTTGTTTTATCTATTTCATTGTCTAAAAATGCTTTTTTGCGAATATTGGGGAGAGGAATGTACTATATGCCTTCTAGATAACAACGATTTTTATATTATTAATGAATGCAAATGCAAGCATCTTATATGCTCATATTGTAGTTTTAAAATTAATAATAAATGTCCTTTTTGCCGTAACCCATTTTCTGATATTAATGCTTGTTCAACATCAACTACTACAAACTCTAATATTAATATAAATGATCATCAATGGGATATTGTGAATACATATTCTTATGTTAATAGAACTTCTCAACAATATTGGAATATGACTGATACTCAAATTGAAAGGTTAGCCGCTAGAATCATCAATGGGCTATTGTGAATACAGATTCTTATGTTAATAGAACTTCTCAACAATATTTGGGATATGACTGATACTCAAATTGAAAGGTTAGCCGTTAGATTAAAAAATATTTTTTAAAAATGGTTTATTATGAATTATGGGGCGAACAATGTTCAATATGTTTACGTACTAATACTGATTATTATTTCAAAAATGAATGTCTATGTACATCTCTGATATGTTTATATTGTATCTCTAAACTTACTAAATGCCCTTATTGTAGGAATGATTTCACTTCAAATACATTTAAATTTATAGACTTTTTTGATAATCTAATACTTGAAGTTGTTAGTAATTTTGCAAATACTACTGATTTTTGGAATTTAACTAATGAAGAATTAGAAATATGGATATCTACTGTTATTAGAGAATTCTATTAATAATATATATATATGTATTTTTTTCTCTATTTCATTGTCTAAACAATTATCTCAATAATGTTTTATTGCGAATATTGGGTTTTTGTGTAAAAATGGATAGACAATTTCCATATCCGTCTGAAAAAAATGAGGATATTGTTCAGGATTTTAAAAATTATGTACAGTATCAAGAGGACTTGATTGAATTACGTGATAATGAACATAATATTACATGTGACAAATGTAAAATAAGTATTTCGTTAAAAATACAAGAGTGTAAAGAAAACGACTACAAATTAAATATTGATGCTTATACTGTAAATCCGTTCTTTCTTGGATATTCTTCCAAAAACTATAAAGGCGTATTAGTTCATGGTAAACTATTAACTGATACAGATATTCAATTTACAGAACGATATGAATTCGATTTCAACATAACGGCCAAAGAAGGAACAACTAGATGTATACCATACAACAACAATATGGACTAAAGATATCTACTATAACAAGTACATGGCTTTGGGATTGACAGTGAACAATATGATAGTGAAGAAGATGAATCTAATACGTGATGATTGTACTTTAGATAAATTTATCTACAAAACAGCATTGATACATACTTTTTTAGCATCTATAGACAAACATATTAATGTAAGTGATTCTATTATACAGAAAGAATTAAATTCGATTTCTTTCTATACACAATTTCTTTATAGTGTTGAATTCGTAAGTTATCTACTAGACGAAGAAGTAGTACACTGGACATATAATGAATTCTGTGCTGAAATCTTAAATAATAAACTAGTACCGCAACTATTACTTAATAATTGGTTTAAATATAAGCATTTATTAGTACTTAATAATGAAAGGGATGAGAATGAAGATCTAGTTGATGCTATCGTTAATGATATGAGTGATTTATATGATTCCATAGACAAAATTGTTTATGAAACTTAATGGTTTCATAAAAATTTACTGGATGGTGACGTATATGTGGTGAGACAAAATTGTTTATGAAACTTAATGGTTTCATAAAATTTACAATACATATTGGGTGTATTGATATATAAGACTATAAAATGCTTCAATACTTTGAGATGTGGGGTGAAGAATGTACTATCTGTTTTCAAAAAACAGACATTTTTTATATTAATGAATGTAAATGCATACATTTTATATGTATTATGTGTATTTCGCAATTAGAAGCATGTCCATTTTGTCGTAAACCTTTTAGTTCTGATACTTTGGCATTTACCGATAAATATAGAAATAAAAATGAAGCGTTTTTTGTTCATTCTAAACAATATACAAATTTCTCAAAAAATGTACCATACACATTATATATACAATTACAACTCTTTGAGTTAGCTACAACATTAGGGTGGGAATAATGGATCCTTTTTTCAAATTATTAGATGAGGAATGTTCTATTTGTTTAACTGATAAGGACAATTTTTATTTTAAAAATCCATGTCTTTGTAAACATCTTATTTGTCAAAAATGTATGCTTCAATTATCTAAATGTCCTTATTGTAGATTTGTATATAGTAATGTAATAATGAAATCTATTGTTGGTAATGCGTATGTATATAGAATTACCGATTTATTATTCCCATTTCAATCCATTTTAATTAATGCCGAGGAATTATGTTACTTATCAAATAGTAATTATAATCTATATGTAGCTGGATTTAGTCCTCTTTATCTTATTACAGATATATAAAAATGGCTACATATTATGAGGTATGGAATAATGAATGTTCCATTTGTTTAAATAATAAACAAGATTATTATTTTAATAATCAATGTTTATGTACGCATTTAATATGTGAAAATTGTATATCCAAAATTATTAAATACCCTTATTGTAGGCAACCATTTAGTAATTCTATTATAGATATGTATACTTCTAAAACTGATACAATTATTGTTAATAATGTTTATGATACTACTAATAGTTATTTTCATTTATATATTAGAATAGCTATTACATGTTTATATAATTTAGTCTATGATTTAGTATTATAAGTATGAATAAAATATTTATACCACCTAAAGCGTATGATGATGTAATGATAAAAACGTTTACATCTTATAAACCTAAACAATTATGCATTTTTTCCCCACCTCTTGAATATGATTTTTATAGACAATTACATAATGATGATGATGATGATACAACATTAACTTTACATAGATTTAGTAAAGACCATTTTTCAATTATTTTTCACTGTGATCCTATAATTAATGAATTTCGATTACATAAATTGTATAAGGAATTATACGGTAGTAGCTGTATAAATCCTCAATTGTGTAAAATCTGTATTAAGATTAAACGTTTATATCATATGTATAAACATCAAATCTATTGTGGTATATATTTTAATCCTAATTGTCAAAATTGTATAGATTATGCTAACATATATGGTAAAGATGATTGGTTTGTTGATGATTAATATGCTTTTTTAATATTACTCTTAATCTGCGTTAGACTATAAGATATATCGAAAGTAAAATCATTATGTAAATTATACAAACGTCTTTATTCATTGTGTTTTTTCGCCCTATAGAAAACCCCCCAATGTTGGGTTTTATATACACGTAGGACTTATTTGACGAGGTATCACCGGTTTTTTTTAAGATTCTTTCCTGATTTTTGGCGGGAACGCGTCTACGGTAACCCCCTATATTCTCAAGACGCACATTATTCAAATGCACATAACTTTTGAATGGAACAAGTTATAAGATTGGTTCTTATATGTATGGAAAGCTTATGAAAGTATCTATCAGATGGTGCTGTTAACTCATATTTGGAGTTTTTAGACTTAAGACTGATTTTGGTATGGCTGGTCACAAATGTCCTTTGAGATTTTCTCCATATCAAGTGAGAAATCTTGATTTATTATACCACATGTGTCATGCATACATAACCTAGTTTTTATGATCATTTATCTAATATCCCCAGAATGTTTATGCTTTTCTATAAACAACAATATGCTATTGACTTCAAATAATCAAATAAAGATACCTAACTGTATTATTACCAAAGTTGAAGCCCTTATGCTATGACATATGTGTAATGTCAAAATGTAGTGTTTTTGTTCAGTTTTTGGTCAATTACACAAAAGATTGAAAAGTATAATGGGATAAAAAATCTCCATGTATACATAATAACATATTATACCTGCGAACCTGCGAGCCCTGGATTACCAGTCCAATAGTTAACCACTGGACTACAGTCGGTCTGTCACCCTAAATTATAGGGTGGTCATTAATTTGTGGCATCGAAAAGTGACCCTCTCTCTCATACATGTATAGTCTACAGATAGAGGGGTCATTATTCTATGGCATCGAAAATGACCTGCCCTCACTTGTTCAGTGTATACATAGGGGGTGGGGGTCATTGTTATTATTTGTTGTATGCTTGTCTGTGTAAATATTATGCATATACATTATAATTTATGTGAATCTCCTAGTTATACGGCACCCACCACACCATTATCATCTTTAGGTATTGATAGAGACAAATTATCTGTGTACTTTTCTTTTCAGATTCAATATATTTATGTTATTCTGTACATCATTGATTCAAAATAAATGTTGTTAGGCTGTAAACACTAAACAGTGTTAATTAACATTTAATTATAATAAATTTAATATTTTCCCACTATATACTGCCATTCGCAAGGGGAGTAATTGTTCCTCAAGGGGGTCAATATTCTATGACCGACTAATAACCCGAGAGTCATTATTTTGCTTAGTACTGTTAATTATATTATATGCAACTGTCTGTGATGTATCTAACTTCATGTATGCTATTCTGTTTATATCTTAGCATAACCTAGCTATTGGTTCACAGGTAATTCAGCCAACATCCTACCAGATTATTGGGCTGTTAACAACATATATATGGTATTACGTTATGAAGTCACTGGGTTTTGCTTTATATTGTGATTTTGACTCGCAGTCTCGTGTATTGCAGATGAAACGGAAAGAGTCCGTTCCACAGACAGGCAAGACGACCGTCACTAAAAAACGGAGACTGAAAGTAGTGCCTGTGGAAATCCCACAGGAACCAGTGCCTGGGACGAGCGTACAGGGTGTAAGAAAAGACAAAAGACACACATTGTGCCAATAACAAACACTATGCCAGAAATGATCCCTGTGCCAAGAAGAATCGGTTCGCGTGCAAACAAGACACCTCAGGGTCGGACTCTGAAGAAGAATTGTCGTGATAGCCCCTCACCTCAGCCTAAGATACGATGTCACGATACACCACCATTGCTACATGTAGATGAGGATCAAGTTTCTGACAGTGACATTGTTTCTTTCAGTTAATCCGATAGCTCGGTTTCCATCCGATAGCGATAGCCAACTACAGAAGGTGGCAAGACGCACATACAATGTCTGTTAAAACAAATCGTGTGAATGGCGATGCAAATTTCATTAGCCCTATTTCCACGCCAATTTCGTTCCAAATCAGTAAGCAACAAAAAAAGAAAAGACAATTTGGTCCGACTCATATGTGGATTTTGCTGATCTGTTGCCTACCAATAATCATACCCATTCAAATGTCGCCTCAAACCAATTCACTCTACAAATGGACCACAGATCCAACATTAACATCGCCCCGACAATTAGGACCAAGAAACTTACGACCATTGAATCATGGACCTCGGCTTTCTTGAGGTTCGTTGCGGTATATTCCGAGAAATATCCTTCGGAAACAGCAGCTCTAATGAAATACGGGGAAATAGTATGGGATATTGCTACACGCCACCCAGGTTTGGCTTGGCAGACATATGACGTCCAATTTAGAATTCTTAGATCCCAATCATTTATCGCGTGGGATACCATGCACTATGAGTTGTGGCTACGGGCCTGTACTGAACCAATCCCCACCCAACCACCACACCAACAACGGCCCTTTCGGACACAGTCTTTTCCAGCTAATACACGCTGGAATAAGCACTCCTCAATGCCAAATAATACCAGGTTCTGGCCCAATACGTGCTGGACCTACAACAGAAGAGGCGAATGTCGCTTACCAAACTGTAATCTTCCACACATCTGCGGTTTCTGTAAAGGGTCCCACTACTCCGGTCAATGTGCTTACCAAAGTCGAGACCAAGCTGCACAAGCCCTTCTCAGACACTCACAAGGGAACATCTGCCAAACAACACGATAATAAACCAGTCCAGCTCCAAAGGTGATTTGCCGACACCAATCCAAGTACACAATCTCAGCCATTGGCTTATAGGTTATTATGATCGGGAATACATCCTAGACGGTTTTCACCATGGGTTTTCTCTAGGTTACCAAGGAAGCCGCAAGCAAATGGATTGCATTAACTTAAAGTCTTGTAGAGAACTACCACACATTGTGGCTTTAAAACTGCAAAAAGAGGTTGATAACGGTCGAGTTGGGGGTCCTTATGACACAGTCCCTATATCAAACCTTAGAATAAGTCATATTGGGGTATTGAGTAAGAAAACACAAGGCCAGTATCGCTTGATACATCATTTGAGCCATCCCCAATGGTCGTCAATAAATGATTTCATTGATCCAAAATTATCAACAGTGTCATATGCAACTTTTGACGATGCGGTGAATCTACCTTTAAAGCTGGGCCCCGGTAGTTTATTTAGTAAAACGGATGTGGCTGATGCTTATAGACTGATTCCAGTCCACCCTAGCGATTACTGCTTACTTGGGTTTTTAATGACGCTTTTTAAGTGTCTGCCGATGGGAGCATCCAGCAGTTGTGCGATTTTTGAACGTTTTAGTTCAGGCCTTGAATGGATAGCGAAACAGAAGCTGAACATTAATTTTATCATTCATATTCTTGACGATTTTCTCATATTGGGACCCCCCAAACTTGGACCAATGTAAAGTTAACTTGGACAGGTTTTTGTCAACGTGTGTTACCCTTGGTGTTCCTATCAAGGCAGAAAAAACAGTACAACCCACTACTGTGATAACATTCATGGGCCTGGAGCTTGATTCCATCAACATGCAAGCAAGGTTAACGGAAGACAAACTAACACAATTGAGAGTACTTTTGTTAACTCAGGTCAAACGTAGATAACACTTAGAGACATGCAAAGTCTTCTTGGTCTTCTGAACTTCTGCTGTACGGTGGTCGTGCCAGGCAGAAGTTTCCTACGCAGGCCAACAGACCTGACAAAGAATATAACCCACCCCAGGCACCGCATTACCCTGAATTCAGAGAGCAGGAAAGACTTAAAAGCATGGTTGCTGTTTGCTGAGCATTTTAATGGAAAAAACCTTCTCCTGGACAGTATGTGGGTCAGTGACTGACAGTTACACCTTTTTACTGATGCATCTGGTTCCATGGGATATGGTGCAATTTTTGGGAAACATTGGTTTTTTGGGCCCAACTACAATAATATAGATAATAATCTCATGCACCAAGATGTGATATGAGTAATAATTGGATTCTTTCATATTTTCAGCAACCCGGCAAGCGCTACGGGAAGTTTATGCGGGGAAGATATTGAAGAGCTGCGTGTTTCACTGGTCGCAGCGTATTTATAGGAAAAATACAGGAAGTTGGGCTGGCGTCCGCGTATATGGAGATAAGTTCAGATACTTGAGGAAACTGATGTGTCTCCCCTTTCTTCCAGCCCAACAGATAGCATCAACATTCGGCGGCTTGGAGGAGCTGGCGACGGAGGCCGGTGGAGCTATCAAGGAGGTAACGAACTACGTCCGGAGAACATGGATTGACGGAACCGTGTGGAAAATTGAGAACTGGTCCGTATTCAGGGAGACGGTACAAACTAATAATGACGTTGAAGGTAAGTTTTTAATGTATTAGAAAATATCTACAAATATTTTGTTTGTTTAACCCTTTCAACCCCACAGGCCTCTAAATAGGCTTATGAAAAGTGTAGATCCAGATGAGCCGGCTCGTAACGAGCCGTCTCATCAGGATCTGCACTTTTTTGCCAGTAATAATTATTACTATTTTTAGATAAAATTACCCATTTTGATAAATGAACTGGTCCAAATGTAATTTTCTTATTAATTTATTGGTCTAAAAATAGCATGCACCAGTCCATGTCAGTTACTTGGGGTTGAATGGGTTAATATATTAATAATATGGTTTTATGTTGCCGACGGTTATTTTTTGTAAAGATACAAATTTGTTTTGTAAAATATATGCGTGTGTAATCATTGAATTATATTATTTTTTCAGGATGGACTCAGGGCGGGGAAAACAGATCTTGGATTTTACGTTCTGGTGCCACTACTGAAGAAGGAAGCCGCCGTAGTGGACATGCAAATTCGACTTGTTTCAGAACATCAACTTACCAGACTACGCCGAAAGAAGTACGCGCGGGTTCAATGAAGACCATTTGACGCATGGGACAAGTACGAGGACGACAACTACGCAATTACTATGAGAGATCAGCAACATCGCCATTTATTATAATGGGCCTGTATAGTGCAGTACTATTAAATCATTCTTGCCCGTCTCAGGATTGGCCATTCTCGAATATCACATTCATGGCTGTTGTCACGAGATGATGCACCAGAATGTATCCCATGCAATACTCTATACACGGTGGATTTCAAAACTCGATTAGTAATGGTGGTGTAGTTGTTGTGTTTTGGTCTCTGGATTAAAGTTTAATTCTTAGCACGTAATTTGAACATTTGGAAGCTGTAAAATGCTGTGAGGATTTCAGATGTATCTGAGGTTTGAATCGGGTCTATGATTATGTAAAAGCTTGACTCTATACGACTCTATAGGACGTTGCAGCGATATTCAGTAAAATTGCATGTATTCACGCTCTGTTGATCTCTGTATATTTCAAAGTACAACATAATTGAAAAGATACGCTGTATTGAAGCTACGCTCGAATATAACACAACTACACTGAGCTACAACAATAGCGTGACATGAGCGTACAATCAACACCCACTTGTGAAAAGAAACGTGAAGCATCCTCTCCATTACTTGAAGACGACATTGATCTTAAAAAATCGAGAATGCTTTCAGGCGAGTGCAGTATGATGGACGCTGCCACTACAAACATTCAGCTCAGTGACGAGCAAATCACGAAAATTAGCGATGTGTTGAAAACAACATTTGATGGACAAATCTCTGCTATGGTTACTAGCATAGTATCTGGTGCACTCGGCGGTCTGGAGGAAAAGGTCAAACATCTCGAGGACGAAAATGCTAATCTCCGTACACGGGTAGAGGAGCTCGAGAATAGTGTGGCATTCATCGACTCACAACGCGACAAGGCCGAACAATATTCCAGGCGCAACTGTCTCCGTATATCGGGCATCCCGGAGTCGCCAAGTGAATCTACAGACCAGATTGTTATTGATCTCGCAGCAGCGGTCGGTGCCGATATAAAATTGGACGCGATCGATCGTACGCACAGGCTCGGCAAGAAGCCAGTGCCTACCGAAGCCCCATCGTCATCCAAACCTACCCGCCCACGAGATATAATAGTCAAATTAGCCACATATAGGGCGCGTCACAATTTGTACGAACAGAAGACCAAACTCAAATTGTGTGGCTACGAGAACACCTTCATAAACGAAGATCTCACGCGAGCGCGCAGTGAGCTATACTATCTGACTCGTCAACTTGTTAAGGCCAAGACGATACACGGGACTTGGACATCAGATGGTGTCATCATAATAAAGCCTGTTGACGGTTTTGATGTTAGACTCCGGCGAATCGAGACGATGGGAGACCTCAAAAATTTGAAGACATATACACAATCGAAGGAGTTCTTCAAATCGAAGGAAGCCATCAAATCGAAAACATTTACCTCGTAACTTTTTGGTGTGCACTATACTATTATATTTATCAATAGTGTTACCTGTGTTAGATAGTATACAGGTGACTTGACACCGGCCATGAACCGTGAAATATTTTACAACTAATAAAAGGACATGTGCCGCACGTTATAAACGCTTAGCTGGACTGTTATAGACTATCACTTTACTATCATTTTATTATAACTTTGTTGCATTTCCCCGTGTTTTAGAATTGTAAGCACATGATTATAACATTATTATAACCTATTCGTCTTACAAATCTAAAAACATGGGACATGATCTTACATAACCCAACATGCACATGTATATTTATTATATACTTGTATTTGGCGTATAGGTGCTCTCCCTTTGTAGGTAAGCTAGAAATCACTGTTATTTTTGGCGTATAGATGCGAGGTGATAGTTTGACTTTTGTTTGCATGCGGAGTTCTCCCGCGACGGGTAAGAGGTGAACCAGGTGGATGTGTGGATTAGGGCCTAGTATTTATTTAGTTCATATCGATGGATGCCATCTTATACATTAGCCTTGTTTGCCTTTTGCTTAGTTGTGGTGTCTTCTTCGTTTGTGGGCAGGGGGCGCATCTATATTTATAGTTCACGTTAATATAACATTTAAATATGTTCCAATAACATAACATTGGTAATTAGGGACTTGTGGGACGTCTTTAAGGTATTCAGTCTGGCGCGGATCGCAGATTGGGGGGTTGTCCATACATACTACCTGCTTTAAGCCTTTTAAAACTAGTCTAACTAGAACAAGCTCATCAATATATTGGAGGGTTGAGGCTTAATCATCAATTGAAATACCTATCGACCCCATCAAACGTCATATTATGAACTTTGTCGTATTAACAAAGCTATATACACATTGATGAATGAGGGGTGACACACAGCGAGGGCATAATTATATATATGTGATTATTCATGTGATCACAACTCATTCTTTGATATGTGATTGCCCGATCATATTATGAAACACTATAATTAATTATATTATATTATATGCATCTTACCAGTTAGCTAAGAATCACGTATTGCACTCGAATCATCTCTAACATTTGGTACAAATGTCTGACTCTAAATACGCGAGAACTACTTGTGAGTACAACTCGCTGAGTCCTATACATAATTAGTAGGGTTTGTAATATGTAAATATTAAAAAATAATACGATTATGTGAAGCATTGTGCTACTCATACAACAGTTATACATGTTTATATATAGTGTGTGCACAGAATAATGCTACTATTACTGTTCTCATGAACTCATGAATCTCTCCTGTTCTGATATATATAGTGTGTGCACAGCATACTGCTACTATTACTGTTCTCATGAACTCATGAATCTCTCCTGTTCTGATATATATAGTGTGTGCACAGAATAATGCTACTATTACTGTTCTCATGAACTCATGAATCTCTCCTGTTCTGATATATATAGTGTGTGCACAGAATAATGCTACTATTATTGTTCTCATGAACTCATGAATCTCTGCTGTTCTGATATATATAGTCTGTGCACATAATAATGCTACTATTATTGTTCTCATGAACTCATGAATCTCTGCTGTTCTGTGGATGTTTTTCTGATTATTTTTCGGTACTAATGATGTCGCGTCATTTTCAGAATGGCGTTTTGGTATGGGTTGGTGTTCATTCTGTTACACTGGCTGAATTAAGGTACCAATCGACGGCAACGCTATTCATCTTGGTGGTGCATAGGGATGAACATCAACTACATACCTACTACTTAGATTATATTGACGTCCATACATTAACATCTCTAGAATACCGACTGCAGTAATATTTCGAAGTTACCATACACCTACTGTCAAAAAACCATACTGGCATGCATCTGTGACATTTTATTCCGTAAATATATACATCTACATCCTTGATAATCTAGTCCTCAAGAAACAAATTAAATATGCATCGTACATTGTATTGAATACAAATTAAAAATATATTACGATTTAAAAAGGGGATTATTTTCCATCCAAAACTGCATCATACTCTCATATTACATGTGATACACATCTATAACTACTATTACTCCAATACTAAATTTTTCGAATCAAAACCAAGCTGCATTCAACATAGTTATAGTACTAGTAGGTAACATAACCTGTTCAAACATACTTATTAACCTACTAACAAGCTTTGTCCGAGACAACACACTTACTGTCTTTCGGATATCATCATGATATCCATTATTATATTTTTTATTGGAGTCACACTCATCCATGGGGGGGACGGCTTTACTGGTCCTTTCACCGTTTCTTTGGTTGTTCGTGGTGGAGATGGCGGTACCTGATGCTGAATTCGAACGCCAGCACCCACCATAATGCATACGACTTGTGAATACAACAGTGCCCGCCGTCAATTTATCTGTAAGCTGGACAACACATCGTACCCATATTTACTCAAACTGTCTTGTTCCTAAATATTTTCATTTTCCGTCTCTGGCTATCTCTTCACAACTTTAATACGCAGGTCAGGTGATGTTCATCCAAATCCTGGACCATCATCCAACTCTGATAGTTCTGACACACTGTCTTCATCTTATCTTGGTATTACCAATAGCGGTCTAAGTGTCATGCATCTCAACATACAGAGCCTGAAATCCAAAATTGATCTTCTCGAAGTCGAGGCACAACCATACGATATTCTCGTGTTTACAGAAACCTGGCTTAATTCAAACATCCCTGACAAAGACCTATACATTCCAAATTTCAATTTACCATTCCGTTGTGACAGGAAGGATCGGATCGGCGGAGGTGTCACTATATACGTCAGAGACCGACTACACGCCGTTGAATGCCATAATCTATCCGTGAATGGACTTGAGGCTCTCTGGGTTGAGATACGTCTTAGCCAGCGCAAGTTACTAGTAGGTGGATTTTAAAGACCACCGGATTCAAACAACACCTATTGGCTGCTTCTGGAGCAAAGCATCGACCAGGCATTCAACCATCTATGTGACAACATTTTAGTCACTGGTGACTTTAATATTAACATCGAGGCATCGCCTTCCAACAAAATGAGTAGACTAATTTCATCATACAACGCTGAACAGCTCATCAACTCACCTACCAATGTTACAGAACATTCCAGATCTCTGATCGATCTCATGTTCATCAAGAACCCTCGTCATGTCATCTCCAGCTTTGTAGCGGACCCCTTTGTTCCTAATCTTATCAGATTTCATTGTCCCATTGTTACTGTTTTGAAATTCTCTAAACCCAAACATGTGAACTTCAAGAGGCATATTTGGTTATATGAAAGAGGAGACTACAACGAATATCGACGTATCCTGTCTTCAACCGACTGGAATGAACATCTGAGCCACGACAACATAGACATTGCAGCTAATATTATTGCAGAAACAATACTTTCCGCAGCTTCCCACTCCATTCCTAACAAGCTTGTGACTATTAGACCAACAGATATCCCTGGATTAACAACAGTATCAGACGTATGATGCGCAAACGTAACAAACTTCACAAAAAGGCAAAATCTTCAAATACCACTACCAACTGGGCCAACTTCAGACAATCCAGAAATGACACCACAAAACTCATCCGTCAAACCAAAGCCACATACCAACAGAAACTCATCGATAAGGCTAACGCTAGAGACACACCAGTTAAAGAATGGTACAAAATTGCGAAAAAACTTAAACACACATCTACCACCATTCCTCCACTAGCAGATAACGGCACAGAGGCTTCTTCTGACCACGACAAGGCTGAACTGTTGAACACATATTTCTGTAATCAAGCATCTCTTGATGACCGCAACCACGTTCTTCCACCTGTCGCCAACACTATGCTTCCCACTCTATCAGACATCATCCTCACCGTTCAAGACGTTAAAGATGCCATATCTAACATCGATTCCTCTAAGGCAAGCGGTCCTGATCTCATCAGTCCAAGACTCATCCGCGAGGGAGCAGATGCTCTAGCTACACCACTTTCTATTTATTTCAACAAACTGCTGTCAATTTCGACATTCCCTTCTCCATGGAAAATGGCAAACGTAACACCAATCTTCAAAAAGTCAGATCCTTCTAAACCTTCTAACTATCGCCCAATCTCTCTCTTGAGTTGCATTGGAAAGCTTATGGAGCGCTGTGTCCATAAGTATTTATACAACTTTGTTATTGGTAATGGACTTATCACTCCTTCTCAGTCAGAGTTCATCAAAGGTAATTCAACCATCAATCAGCTCACATTTCTGTATAACGACATCTGCCAAGCTCTGGATGAAGGGAAAGAGGTTCGGGTTGTCTTCTGCGACATATCTAAGGCGTTCGACAGAGTCTGGCATCGTGGCCTACTTCACAAACTGGCTTCACTTGGGATTCATGGTAATTTATTAAATTGGTTTTCTTCATACTTATCCCAGCAAAGGCAACGTGTAGACATCTCAAACACTTCCTCTAGTTGGTCATCTGTCAATGCTGGTGTCCACCAAGGGTCCATTCTTGGTCCGCTCCTATTTCTCATTTACATCAACGACATCGTCAAAGATATTCAAGCCAAGATACGACTGTTTGCTGATGACACCAGTTTGTATATCATAGTCGATGATCCAATATCTTCAGCCACTATTCTCAACGAGGATTTACGTACTATCCACACATGGTCCAAGGACTGGCTAGTCACCTTTAACCCTTCCAAAACAGAGAGTATGCTGTTCTCCAGGAAATGGATAAAGCGACCTCACCCAAACCTTACTATGGATAATGTTGTCGTTGACCAGGTCAGCACACATAAACACCTCGGACTCACGCTCTCTGACGATGCCAAATGGTCATCACACATAAGCACAACGGTAAACAAGGCATGGCAAAGAATCGGAACTCTACGATCACTCAAATATATTCTCAACCGGAAGAGCCTGGAGCGCATGTACTTTTCATTCATACGGCCTGTTCTTGAATACGGTGACACCGTGTGGGACAACTGTACCATTCAACTTAAGAACGAAATCGAATCGATCCAAAACGAGGCAGCAAGAATAGTGTCTGGTGCCACAAAACTCTGTAACATCAAATCTCTACTAAATGAACTGAAATGGAACACTTTGGTAGCAAGGCGAAAGAAACACAGACTCACATTACTTTACAAGATGGAATCAAGCATATCTCCAGCATACCTAACCGACTTAATTCCGACACAGGCCCAAAGATATCAACTTAGAAATGCATCTGACATTCCATTGATCCATACGAGAACACAAACATACAGCTCATCATTTCTACCATTAACGATAAAAGATTGGAACACACTGCCAACTGACATCCGCAACTCTACTGTTGGATCCTTCAAGGCCAATCTGAACAAGAACACAACAGCACCATCACCGCTGTACAACATCGGCAATAGAAGAAACCAAATACTACATACACGCCTTCGCCTTGGATGCAGCTCCTTAAATCACGACCTCCATAGGAAGAACATAGTCGAATCACCAGTTTGCGAGTGTGGAGCAATCGAATCTACCAATCACTATCTCCTCCAGTGTCATCATTATATCCCTTTTCGTCAACGCTTCCTCGTCAATCTTCCATGTGCCCTAACTGTGAATAACCTCTTATTTGGAGACGAACACCTACCATTCGAGCAGAACAGTATAATCTTTCTGCACGTCCAGAGTTACATCGAAGCCACAAAACGATTCAACACTTAGTTTGCGGTTGTGTGTGCCCAGTGTCGTTGCCCCTCGCCCCCATTGAAGAGTGTGACCGTTTCTATCTATTGAATAATTGTTAAACTACATTCAGGCAACGAATAAATCATAGAGTAACTCCAACACTCTGTATTTTGAAACCAATATATAACTATCAACCAATTCATAGTATGTATCTATATCTTAGTATATTTAATAACTCGTCAATGCATCTCACAACTCGTAAGTCGCTGTCTTAATCCGACAACAACTCGCTCGTCGTACTGATCGCTACCGTCATACACGATATAACTAAAAACTCAACTCTGGAAAGGAATTAATATAAGTTGTTAAAACTTGTTTTCCAATCCAATACTTACATTATGTAATTTGTGTATATTATATATACGTATTTGTAAAATGTATACTTTAATAAATAAAGTTTAAACTACACGGTGGAGCATATCTTAATACACTGTGTTGACCTTCAACCAATCCGGTTGCAGTACTACAATGTGGACAACATTAAAAAACTCTTCGACTCTATCAGAGTAGAGTCCATCATATCATTTATCAAGGCAATAGGAATTTATAATAAACTGTGATATTAATTGTTAATCATGCCTTTGTAGTAATCATTCATTCATATATTACCTGTAATTAATCTTACGTCTTTATAACTTCTTAGTATTAATTTTTACGTAATGCATATACTTATATAGAATTTTATTTCATACACTATAGAATTTTATTTCATACACTCGACAATAAACATAACTTTAGTGCGCGCTACATGACCTTAGATGTTGATGCGCCGTAAAACACCATTCATTCATTTAATACTATTAAATCAATTATATGAACCTGTGATTATACGAAGGCACTAATATACGAAACTACCATTAGACGAACAAGGGATTATACGAAACCACCTGACTTCGATGATGTCAGGAAATGGCCGAGTGTTGACTTTGGGCAGATATTTTCGTATCTAATCAAGACACCAGGACCTTACACAATGGAAATCATGAAGGCTTATCGGTCACTAGAGGCATATAATTACTTTATTAGCGGCTGGATTCACACTTGCTTTTACAAAAAAGCACAACAGGACACTGTATCATAGCTGGGAAAGTGAATCGGTCACAGGCCGTTACGGACACACCACACAAGGCCTGGATCGGAATCGACACAAACAACAACAATATTGACTGTGCCCATTGTTCCTGCATGGCAGGGTATGTATAACTTCTATCGCAAGATACCCTAAATATACCATTGTTGAAAATATAAATTGGTGTATCTGTCTATCTATTCATACTGCCAGACTCCCCTTACGGGGGTATGTGTACATTGAAAGACATCTGAAACTATTTAGTGACTGCATACAAACATATCCATAGAATTCATCCCGGTTACAGCGAACGGTGGCAATGCAATTTGGCCAATTAGTTTATATAAATTGATTTTAGTTTTTGATTGCGAAACAAGGTAGAGAAGAGGCAATGTGGAATTTAAATGTCGTCCAGTTAGGTCTACCCAGAAAACACCATGTAGGATTACTGTTTTTCTCATGGAAATTAATCGTTTCAGATAATACCAAGAGTAATTGCTTATTTAAAACATTCCATGACATGCTTATAAAACCTGTTTTTTAATTAAATATTTCAGACTGGGTGAAGTTTGTTAGCATGTTGCAGCGAGTGTTTACAGTTGAGTGCAACACACGTCTTGGCCATAACGAGGTTGCCTGTACATCAGTACCCTGTGAATGGAATCAGACATTCGTCAAGAAGGTATGTATTCAGTATTAAAACAAGAAAAACTTAAATGCAGAATTGCGTTATGTTGGATCATAAAATTATCAAACAGAAATTACTCATAACAGTCTCCTGCTTCTCTTCACATTTGAAAAAGTATACGTCTCATCGACCAGTGCCGTGGATTAGTGTACATGCACGATTGTATTAAACTGGGCACAGCCATTGACTTTCCCGTAACCGGCTTTGGTTAAAAGGAAATAATAAGATGCAGTTGTGTAATTACTTTGTAGCCGATTGTTAATCGTTGCATGTTCATACTATTCTAATTTTGTTGCAACAGGTTGAAGGCTTGACGAGATCGATTTCAACAAACGAAAGAAACAAAGATTGGATTATCCGACTGGCCATCGGTGACAACATGTCAACAACTTGGACACATGTGATGCCACTGATTTGTTGCGAGGCTTGAAAAAAAGTGCTCCGAATGTGGTAGTGTTTTCAGTAGTGGAGCCCAAGCAACAGGATCCTTTAGAATCCAGGCTGCCTCAGGTTCTGAGCAACCTTTTTATGTGGAAGACAACACTCTATTAAGCACAGACGAGCTTGGTCTACTGAGCGAGGAAGTCAGTAAAACATTAAGTGCCAGTAAAAGACAGTGTGAAAATCTGGAGAAATCCACATGTTCTCATCTCAATCCAAGAGTGGCATCTGGAAAAAATACAGAAATGGTAGGATTACTGCGTCCAATGTTCACTAAATGTCATGCATACAAACATTGACCATCTGTCTCAATCATTGATTGTGAAAGTTTGTAATGGCAGCAATTTCAGCAGTGCTGCTACATCCTGGGGAATGGAAAATGAATCGCGTGCACTGTCAGCATACATGGACAAAATGAAAGACCATACCAATGTCGGCATTTCGAAGTGTGGTCTGTTCATGAATCCGAACTATCCATTCTTGGGGGCAACTCCAGACAGTATAGTGGAATGTGACTGTTGTGGGAAAGGAACTGTAGAAGTTAAATGCCCGTTCAAACACAGGGACATGCATCCGTGTGGAGTTTCAGATAAATTATACTGTCTAAATTCCCATGAACAATGTGACTGGTATGTGTGACAATAATGTAAAGTTTGGACACAAATACTTTCACCAGATTCAAGGTCAAATGGGCATATGTCAACTAGACTATTGTGATTTTGTGTGTTTCACAAACAAAGGCATTCATATTGAGCGTGTTCTGTATGACGATTCATTTTTTAAGAACTTGGTGGCAAAACTGCGTTTGTTCCACCAAAAGTGGATCATGCCTGAACTATTGGCCAAAAAAATGAAACTGGAATCCAAAACCAGTTTGTAGTAATATAACTACTTTAGATGTATACGAATGTAGTACATGCTCAGTATGGGTGTCTGCAGGTGATCCAGCTAAGTTAAAATGATAAAAACAATTTGGATACAAATTATTATTCATTATTGAAATTGTTATTTAAGGTGCTTCGTGAATTTCTGGTGTTGTATAATGTATATTTGTAAAGGTACATAATATTCGTGATCCTTCATTATCATGGAGCGAGGTGTAATTATATTCGGTACGGATACCGGATATTTGTCATTGAGGCTAATGTACAGTCACCTTTATTGGTTGCTTAAACATTTGTTTACATGTTATTCAATTTAAATGTCAGGAGCCATTTTATTTAAAGCAGGGGAGAGTGTCACAGCTGATAAATTAGTGATGTTCTACCTGCATCAATCAATAATTTATTGTGTTCAACCTACATAATTGTATTGTCAATTATACAATGTGAGGGGATTATGAGCACAATAGTTGTATTGCTATTTGCCTGGCAACCACCAATAGTACGAGAGATTGTATGAAAGAAATTAGTAACAAGCTCGCTGGTTGGCTAATATATTAACATATCACCTTGTTGGGGGGACACTGTTTCAATCCCCAAATAGAGAGAACAGATTTTCATGGAGATAACTAAGGCAAATATGAAGTTGTTCTTAAATGTTAATTTATATTAGGTCAAACGATCTATTGATAGGATTAATTATACAGTGCCGCAGGTAACATCCCAGGTTTCCCATCTCCCATTTAATTTAAATAATTAGTTAAAATTCCCTTTTTCATTTGGTTATTTAAATTAAATATAAGTATCATCAGCTAGGCTTGTTATTCTGCAGTCTTCCTATTGAGTTGCAATAATTATTTCCTTGCTTTTAGATAATTTCCGGCATGTGTTTTTATTTGCTGTAGTAAATGACAATTGGGTTCATTAAGAGCCACAGTCTGACGCGGAAGATTGAGACACCGTCTGGACCGGAAGTGAGGCATTCTGGTAAATGGTGCAACCAAGCAAGAACGTCGCAGACGCTCAGACAACACTGCACATCAGACGTATTTATCGTGGTTAAGAGTAGCTGCTATAGGGTACCCGATGGATAAGTTCCCTGGTCCTGTAGCGACTACTTCAATGGTGTCAGAAGTTGTTGGATAAAGAACTGCACGTCGTGAAGAAGAATAAACACTGCCAGCACCTGCTGTGTGACTTCAGGCTGTGAAAACGCACGTGTTTGAAGAACGTCGAGGCTGCTTGGTAGATTGAGGAATCCGGTTTTAATCGATCGGGGACAGGAGTAAAACGTCCTTTACCCATCGATTTCACAAAAACAAGACGCAGTTTGCTTGTTTTTGTTGATATAATGCGCAACACCTGAAGTGAACAGAATTACAGCGTTGGAACAGATTCCTGGCCTTATGGTTGGTCTTAACCCATTTTATAGTAAATTACTTTCTTAAAAGGGGAAGGAGGGTCTGTGGCCTGTGTAGTTTCTCCGTTTGCTTTTGTTTATCAGGAAATTGGAAAAACTCACAAGTAAGTACGCATTTGTGTTGTCTGTCTATATAGTATTTAGCATAACTGAAACCATGTCTGAAGGTAACTTAGTTCCAGAAGGGAACCAAATCCCCATTAATTATGCAACGATTGAGCAACTGGTCATGATCCCTGGGATTAAAGCGAGGCTTGCCCATACGATCGTTCTCATTAGGGAGAATAGTGGCAATATCACTCCGGAGGTGCTATCCTCCATTACAAGGAGTAAGCTGAGCAGTGAGGCTCTTCGGATGATAGATGTTAGACCAAATGTTCAGCTACCATCCGGAGAATCTTATTCTTCAGAGTCTGATCAGGATGATCAGTACGATCAACCGCTCGGTGATGCATTAAAGTACACCGAGGAGGCTAGACAGTCTGATTGGACCGATGTTCTTAAGACATTGAACACGGCGACTGGTCTTGTCCAAGTCCAACAGAGGGCGGCAGGAAATGCATCACTAGAGAGTCTACCAGTGAAAGACTCTGCCCTGCCTAACCCACCTACTGCTGAGAAGGAGCGCTACCCCCTTAATAAAAGTTATAAACGGATAAGTAGGCTCCATCAATATGATGTATATGGCACACCCTCAGGTGGGAATCCGTTTTCGCCGGGAGCTTCACGAAGGCCGGAATACGCCCCTAATGTGTATAACCCGATAAGTGGGGAACATAGTACACATCGTGTTGGGCATCATGCGACTGATTTGTTCAGTGGAACACGGGTAAGTCCCGTGTACGGGACCCAGTCGCAAAGAGGTATTATGCACCTGAAGATAGCGACAGTAGTACTGATGACGAATTCAGTATACGACCAAGTCGTACTGACAAAGGTCACAGGTCAGGACCTGCTTAATAGGCGAAAACAGGCTAGAGATGTCATCAACATGTTGCCCAAAAATCTAACATATGATGGCAAGGGTAATTGGACTGCGTTCAAGCAGAAGTTTGTCCGTTTTGCTCATGCATGTGATTGGACAAAGGACGGGTGCTTGAATTGTCTGTGCTGGAGTTTTACAGGAAAAGCTGCAGACTTCTACGCAATATTAATTGAGCGTTGAGAAGATCTGTCCTATCGCAGACTCATGCAAAAGCTAGAGAGACGGTTTGGTGCGAAAGAGCTTCTGGCCACAGCACAGGTCCGGTTTCAACAGGCAGTCCAGTCACATACAGAGGCATTAGAGGATTGGGCAGACAGAGTCCTTACATTAGCCACCAAGGCGTTTCGTGATCTGCCCGAATACTATTCCACGCAGCAAGCAATAACTCGCTTCTGCCAGGGGCTTGTGGATCGTGAAGCAGGACATCATGTGTGTATACAAAACCCTAGCACCATGGAGGAAGCCATGAATGATGTACGTTGCTAAAAGCACGTACACCAAGCAATGTTTGGTAAGGCCAAACGTGCACAGCGTAAGATGGATCATGATGATGACCATCCAGCTGTTTATACGGTACAAGACCGAGCAACGTTGCCCAATAAAGGGGGGAAAGGGAGTGAAGGCACCCCTGACCTAACCTCTATTGGAGCAATAATGAAAACGTTGCAAACAGTTGGAGGAACAGCTACGGATATGGCTGGACAGAATTGCTGCAGAGGTAAAGCAGCAGATGGGTAGTGGAACTACCAGGCCAGCTAATAGTAGGGCGAAAGCTGGTGAATGTTTTGGCTGTGGAGAAAAGGGACATTTCAAGCAGAATTGCCCAAGATCTGGTGACAGGTATGCGTCAAGTCGCCATTAAACCGGAAGAGTTCAGCATGAAAGTCCAAGTAGCTGATATGGAAGCAACAGCTATAGTAGATTCACCAGCCCAGATGTCGATCATTTCAGATAGGCTATATCACTCGCTACAGATACCACCTCCGAAGTTACGCGAGGTAAAACTCATGACTGCTGGTATTGTTTCTGGTTTGTGACTTGAAACCAGAGGTGTTACTGTATAGTTGCAATGCTCGGATCATTCTATGCATGTACAGTTTAGTGCGTAATTAATATTTATATTTTGTAGATATTAAAGGTTGATCTTACCTTTACCAGTTTCTACATGGTCACAGTGTATGTCTTAGCCTGGGAACAGGCGGCGATATATTTTGCCTGGTCAGTCAAATAAATATAATTATTTTAACACCGAGACTATTAATTAGGCCGTATTGAGCTTCTTATCATATAAACGTCTGGGGAAACTGGCGGGTTTTCCCCGTGAAATTATTAATCCTATAAATAGGCCTATTAGCACGTGACTTAATTAATGACGTACTTGAATAGAAAGCTTGGCACAGCATAATATGTTGATGAAACTGTATCACTAATGGGTCGCCATTGTTTATGGATCAGCGGAACGATAAATAAATTTTAAAAAGTGCAGTGTGCGTCTGCTTGGGCGTATTTCCACAAGTTTTAGAGGTATTCATAGATTAACGTTTTGAAAACTATAAGTATGTGTACAGATTGGCTTTATCGACTTTCGTCCAAAACGGTGAAAATTTGGCGCTAGAATCGACACCGAAGAAACAATATTTGCAGGACGGAATTTGCGTGTTATGTGTAGAGTATATTCCTGAACGTAAATGAAGACGGAAACTGTATAAGAGTGAAACACCAACGTAAACGTTGACTTTAATCAAACATACGTTACAGGAAGACATTTCTGGCCACAATGCCATCGTTAGTCGTTTGTGTATTAGGCGTGTACAAACACTACATACCAACATCAACAATTTCAAAGACAGATTGAACAAATACAAAGACACAGAACGTGTGAAGAGATGTAATGACAGCCCATACCAATATTGTAAACGAACTACATTGAAAGACTTGAGTAATTGCATGGTCAGAAATGCTACCAAACTGAAAGTAAATATATGTAGACCATTCTTTGAACACTCACCCACTGAACCATCTGCCGTTACAAAACCAGTGTCATTGAAGGTACATACATCAACGCAGACCGATGAACAGTCCAGTGGCACATGAAGTGTTGAAGTTGTAACATTTTTGTTATATCTTTTGTAACTTTCCTGTATTTATATACATGTAGGCTACAGTATTGTTTTCATTCTTCGACATGAACTTTATTTAAGCCTAATATTATTATGTATGTTCCATTTCACATGTTCATTGGTAGACTGAGGTGCCTTGCTCAAGGACACTATGTACATGCCCTGTCCGAGTTTGACATTAGAGGAAGATAGATAGACACTACATCACTGACGCCTGTCTAGCATGTAATAAAACAGTATCGGTAAAATATTTAGTACAAGTTACAGTAAATATATTACTGCTTTGCAAATGTCGGTCATTCTTTCTGTCGGTTGTATTTTGTTCTTGGCCAGTTTTTGCACTTTAGCGGAAAGCGATACATATACTGTACATATGGTGTCGGCAATTACATAACAATATGACATTCAGGGATGGGGCCCAATACTTCAAAATATATTGAATACGAATACTTTCCAAAAGCTTGTATTATTATGAATACACAAACATTTGGAGCTGTAATCGAATACATGTGTATTTGCACAAATAACGATTACATGCGAATACATGACATTGCTGTTTTCATGAATACCCCATCCCTGATGACATGTATATAATAAATACATACATAAACTAAAACCCATCATGATGGTATGTATGTATTATAATGCTTTGATATGGTTTGTTCCCACTTTCCCAACCTTTTATTTTCACACATACTAATTATCCCCAATGAGGAACCTCGCTTGATTACTTCCCCTGATCGAGCTGCCAGGTGGCGCTGTAGCCAAAGCGGTCAACATTCAGCTGATTGATATTGTTATCGCCATTGCTAGAACTATAAACTCGCTTTTAAAGTTAAAATAATCATGCCAAATACCGGCTGTTGTGTTCCAAATTGTTGTAATCCAGGAGGGCATGCGTTTCCAACAGATGCACGAAGAGAACAGTGGATTCAGGCCATCAAACGGTGTCAGGCGAAGCACAGAAAATGGGAACCAAGTAGCCACAGTGTTGTGTGTGGTAGACATTTTCTGGAGGAAGATTATAGCACGCTAACGTATCGTGGTATGTAAATCTTGTTTGCGGTATAAATATATATATACGTAATAATTGAATCGTATCGAGTGTCTTGTAATGATTACCCGAGATGAAGTCGTAATGCGTTCCAGGGTAGTTTCGCCCCAATTACAGTTCGCCCCAATTATGCTGCACCAAAATTCGGACGGCTGGTCGTTTTACCTAATCGGGATAATATGACTTCATTGTTCACACATTATGTGTCATATGTGACCCGCCATATCAAAATCAGTCGGAAGTCGCGATTTTCGAAACAGAGATAATCAACATAAATGTCAGCAGATCGATAATATACAGATTTTCAGGTTTTGGTTTATTAATATTTATTAGCCATTTAACTATCAAATGCAAATAACTTTCTTGCAAAAATATGCGTAAAAATGCATTAAAACACAAGTTTTTGGTGATGGGTATAATTGGCAAATTCCTAATCCTAATCTCGTAAACAAAGGAAATGAAGCACTTTTGCAAGGTAATTCACCCGAGTATATGCTGGTCAACCCCGTCATGTTTGGTGTCTAAATTTAGCTTAGATGACGCATGTTGTGTCTGTCCCATTTTTAGAATTATTTCTCGCACCTAACTAACCAATCATAAGCTATAAAAGTGACGATTTTATTTAAAATCTTGCAGGCGGTTGCTACGTCGAAGCCAATCGAAGATTTGATTGGCCGCTACTGATCACATGACTCGCATCCATTGAATGTATTTTACATCGGCCATTTTTCTCACCAAATTGTATCGGTAAACAGACAATAATCCAGTGTTTTAGACGATTAATCTTTCGATTCTATTCAATTTTGCAACATAAGCGTGTGAATTGAACTTTGACTCGTTGAATTGGTGGGGTTTATGAGTCATCGGCGGCGATACCGCAGTGAACAACCATTGATGGAGTGAACCAGAAAACTTGAGAAGTCGAATCGGAATTGAAGTTGAACTAGCTTGTTTACAATTTTCTACGCTGATCATCGACGGTTCGAACAATTCCAAGGTAATGTGAAATGCTACAATGGCGTTAGAGTGTTATTTCACTGGAATAATTCCAGAAAATCTTACCCCCCCCCCATTGTTGATGGATCCTGGTCAAAATGTTTAACCCTTACTGTGCTGGATGGATCCTGGTCAAAATGTTTAACCCTTACTGTACTGGATGGATCCTGGTCAAAATGTTTAACCCTTAGTTACTGTGCTGGATGGATCCTGGTCAAAATGTTTAACCCTTAGTTACTGTGCTGGATGGATCCTGGTCAAAATGTTTAACCCTTACTGTGCTGGATGGATCCTGGTCAAAATGTTTAACCCTTACTGTACTGGAAACGAATATAATCGTTTTTTCAAACATCATGTGCCATCTAATCAGGCTCTATGCTGTTTGCTATTCGGAGAGAGACGCTAAAACACTTGGCAGAATAGCAAACAAACATAGATCCTGATAAGACATGGCAGGATAAGGGTTAAACTTAATTTCTTACAAATGTACAGGTAGCTATCAGCTAACAATATAGACATCAATTTTCAGCTTTAGGATTTCTTTATAATGATTAATTTAAAAAATTCAATTCAGCCTCTGAAGTTGAACATCGGAGAGTAGTCTAGCAATGTTCATTGTAAAAATGGTGCACTGACCTCATTGAGCAAATCCACAAGGAATTGATTGAATATTTACTGCTTACCGATAAGTGTCTGGGTAGAACCAGAACAGACGCATAGTGAGACTGGAAATACACTAAAGAATCTCTTTCACTCGGCCAACTATGTTCGAACCCTGACCGATGGGGTGAGAGACCATCATGTTACAACTACCGTAAGCCATAGATCACTCTGCCTCTTATACTTTAGGACCCAATTACCGCTATAATAAATTATCATAGAGGCGAAAAGCCTTGGTCAGCTGGTTCATAATGAACCGTCTCATCAGGATCTGCACAGTCTTATGCAATTTTTTCGAAAAGACCCCTGTTGTATAAATTAACTGCTCTGAGTTTAATTTTTGTCGCACCTGCTGGCGCACAGGGCGATATAGTCGGCACTTTGGCGTATGTGCGTCCGTCCGTCGGCTTGAATACATTGTAGTAAGTCAGAGTTTGCGTTAAAGTTTTTAGGCATACTTGCTATATATCTCAGCAACTCACCGCTTCACATATCAACTTGAAACATCGCCTGCATCCAGATTTATGCCCACGCTACTGAATGTCCGTCACGGAAAACAAGTAAGGCACCGGGGTAATAAAGCGCCGTGCCAACCCATGGATGCATACTTAAGGCACACATACTGTATCAACATCAGTATTAATGTGCTAGTTTATAGTGAATGCAATTTAGTAGTACAACCACATTGCATTAAGTATTCATTTAGTTTTTACTAACATTTATCACAGGGCTCATTGTAGGTCAGAATCTTTTGGAGAAATGTTTCAATAAAGTAGGGTTAAAATACACAATATGACCATTAAATACAACATTTGAATAGAATGAGTGTTTTACAATGGCCAGTTTAGCTTATAATTATTGAAAATTGTAAAAAGAATATATAAAAACATTTATTTTTTTGAGAAGTGGGGCCCCAGGGGGAAGTCGGGGTCCCTAGGGCGACTATTTGGCCAATGTCGCCTTCTATGATGAGGTATGCAAAAAGGACATAATGACATTACATACAATATTTATAGGGGTCATGGGGTAGATCTCTACATGTACTCCGGGGCTAACTTTGGAACATTAATCCATTCGATTACTGAAATGAAACTAAATTTTAATCAAGTTACCATGAAAATGTCGGATTAAACAACGATTTATTGGCATTTTTGAAGGCATATCGGCGGAAATTAAGGGGTCACGCAACTGGTAATGCAGATTTAAGGGATCAGAGTAGTGGTTATTTCAGAATTAAGGCATTACGGCACCGGTACGCCTTATTGGAATGGGGAGAGCCCTGATTTATTTGTCAAATAATTATTTCCAACTTACTTCATTGTAATCTTAACACAAAATGGAATAATTTGTTTTGATCAGTGTCCCATCATCAGTGATCATTCATTGGCAGGTGAAGCTATAAGAGTCCCTGCGACGGTTTTTGTCACTTCATCTCGGTCATTCAGAATTGAGAGAAAATCTTGTGCCAAGTGTTGGCTAATTATAACTATGGTGTTCACATTAAGTTGATACTTTTATGTATGGTGATGTACACTAGAGTGTATTCTTTCAGGTGCACATGCTGTGAAGTTATCCAGCTTCAAATCACTTTGGCGACAAATCTTACCATTCATCGTGATGACCAAGCCGATGTCAGACTTGTGTTGGAAATGCCAGAACAACAACACGAAGATCTACAGGTATGGTGGTTGTTGCAGTATGTGTATTACTATAGACCTGTGATATGATTGCTGAATCGACAGTTGAGAATGAAACAGTAGTCTGTTGGAGACACTGTAAACTACAGCAATTTGTTGTTAGTTTATGACCTTGTTAGTCTCTCGCAACACAAGCTAGCCTAAAGGTCATCCCAAACAGTTTAATTATGCACGCCTCTACCGGATGGTACAGGGGCATAATTATAGCGTTAGTCATGTTCATTAGACGTCTGTTATGTTAACACGTTACTGACAAGTTTCTGATTCTCTCTGTTTTCTAGTTTTGGTTAGTTTGACCTTTTTTATCCCCCCCCCCTCCAATTTAATGGTGAGTGGGATTATGTTTTACCATAGTCTGTTTGCGTTTAGCATTTACCTAAATTCTTTTCGCTGCCAATTTTATTGACAATGAAGGGGCATCCGTGTTCTATGAACACATTTCTAGATTGTGTCTTGGTGGACAGGAATGGGGGAAGGGGTGTAAAGATCCACTAAAATGAAACAATGAGTGTCCATGATTTATTTGATGAGTACATTTATTGAAGTAATGTTTCTAGAAATTAGTTGTACAGTATTGTCACACATCTATCTGTCTACAGGTCGGCCAACTTGACGGAGGAGGAGAAGACGGAAACATTACGCGAACAGGAGGAGCACCTACGAGTTGTGAAGCTCGAACGCACATACTACAACTCTTTGATTGCATCCATGAAAGACCTCGTCGCCACAAATACATTGGACCTTGGACAGAATCCTGAAAATTCCCGCCCCATTACATCCCATTACAGTTTTGACTTTGCACAGCAAGTTTTCTACCCGAATGACCCTCTTCAACCTGGCCCCATCTACTTCCTTGTACCCCGGAAATGTGCTATTTTTGGCATCTGCTGTGAGGGGATCCCGAAGCAGGTCAACTTCCTCATCGATGAGGCGTCGAGTGTCAACAAGGGGTCGAACAGTGTGATCAGCTACCTCGATTACTACTTCTCCAAGTACGGCCTCGGCGAGACGGACGTAGATCTGCATGCGGACAACTGTTCTGGACAGAACAAAAATCGGTTCATGCTGTGGTACCTCTGCTGGCGGACACTCACCAATAGGCATTCCACTGTCGGAATCCACTTCCTGATCACCGGTCACACCAAGTTTGCGCCAGACTGGTGTTTCGGGCTGCTGAAGCAGAAGTACAGGAAGACGGCTGTCTCCTGCCTGGATGATCTGCAGGACGTCGTCCGAGCCAGCACGGTCACCGGTGCCAACATCCCGCAGCTCGTTGGAACGGAAGATGGCAAGCAGATTGTGCCCACCAGAGAATGGTCATCATTCCTCGCGCCGTACTTCAGAACGTTGCCTGGTGTAAAGTCCAACCAGCACTACCGATTTGACGCTCAGAACCCCAGGGTGGTGTACTACAAACAATATTCGGACAGTGTGGAATCATTGTTCCAGCTCCTCAAACGAGTGGACACCTTACCCCCTGCAGATCGACCAACCCCTGTGCGTATTCCACCCATGGATCCTGCCAGAGTGGACTACCTCCACAATAAAATCAGGCTGTTTGTGCGCGAGGACGTACAAGATCGCGTGTGCCCTGCTCCTAGGCCAACAACGTCTCGAAAGCGCACCCGTGTCGACAGTGATTGACTGCCCAACCACCCATAATGTACATACTGTCGTCGGTAAATGACTGCCCACCTGGGCAGGCCATGGCTATAATTATGCGCCGACATGTTAGGTAGGCTTTGTGAACCCATCCAGGACAGCATACATGTACATACTGTCGTCGGTAAATGACCTGGGCAGGCCATGGCTATATGCGCCGACATGTTAGGTAGGCTTTAAAAAATGTGAAATTCATTTATGTGAAAAGTGTTAAATTCATTTATGTGAAAAGTGTTAAATTCATTTATGTGAAAAGTGTTAAATTCATTTATGTGAAAAATGTGAAGTTTGTTCTGTGTGAAGTTTGTTCTATGGAAATATGGTAAGGATTGAAATTTCGGATTATGAAGATTCAACAATGTCTTGAGACTCATTGTGACGTTTAGGACCTGTAAGTGATGTAAATGATTACCCCCACGGTCACCTGCATGAGCATGAAGGCCCCGCACCCTGGTGCATGTACTTGTAGATAACATAGGCCGGATAAAATAAGTTTGCAGATTCTCATCCACACATGCCCCTAAGAAAACTGCTAAATTATTTGTTTGTATAAATTTTCAAACGAAATCTAGACATCATTCTATTTGTATAATGATGTGTTTCAAGAAAAGAATTAAAAAATAAAATTACACCTCTTGCACAAATAAAATGAATGAGAATCTACAATTTATTTTTCAGGGCTTAATGTACATAATATAGAAATTAACAATAAACCGGAAAACAATTGATCACCAGTTCACCACTAATAATGTTAAACTAACAGTTATGATCTGATAAATCCGGGCTTATTACATTTGCAACCAGTGAATAATCATACAAGCCAGTGCATCCAGTCCACACCGTCTAATCAGGATCTACATTGTTCGCATTTCGGACAGTCACCATCAATGTGCAGGCTGATCAGGATATGCGCTGTTCATGAATGAAATAAGCCTCGTTTTGTCAAATGATTTTATGTACATTATTATTATTTGATCGTATTCAGCATCCTGGCATAGTAGACCTACATCAGTCCGATCACGGTCTGCACTCTTTGTATTATTTATATTGTAATACATCAATTAACACTAAAAATTAACTTGTTCACAGTTTAGGGTAATTGCAGTAATTTGTTAGTGTCCAAATATTTAGGGTAATTATGGTATGTTAAAGTTTGAACATTTTTGGCAAACAATTGAGATTATAATGCGTCAACACTGTTAAGGGCTGGCTCATCTAACTACACTGCAAACATTGATGATATGGTTCATTGTTGAAAGGTTAAGAGTTAAAGTAACACTACTCTTCGGTATGTTTCAGCCACATATCGGTGCATTATGTTTAATGACAGAAGTGCCTGAGCAAACAATGCAGACCTACCTAGATCAGCAGAGCACTCTGCTGAACGATCTGCACTGTTTGCCATTCTGCCATGATATTTTAGACAACAATTAACAGACAAACAACTTATTCGCATTTTAAGGTAATTACAGTAAATGGATGTGTTGTCCAAATATTTAGGTTAATTACTGTATAATTACTCCAATTTTGCAGTTTTTGTCATAACCAACTTGCACATTGGTAACAAGCTTAGGTTTTGATTAAACAGAAACTACTTTTCTTTTCTTTTTTGGGTCTTGGGGTAGGAGCGGGTTCACACATGGCACATTCACATTGTGTGTTGCGCTCATAGATATAGACCTGGTATTATTGCAGAGTAAAGCAAGACTGTGGGAACACTTACAGGGCTATTTAAGCTAGGTCAGAATTTTTGAGAAGTGAGAAACCACGTGATTGCGGCCTTAAATGATATAATTTAATAATTTCAACAAAATAGTGTTGGAATACACAATATGACCATTAAATACAACATTTGAATAAAATGAGTGCTTTACAATGGCCAGTGTAGCTCAATTGTATTCTTAAGATTTTGTACGGAATTGTAAAAAAATAATTTTTAAAAAAAATATTGTTAGAGAGAAGTGGGGCCCACAATGGGGGCGAAGTCAGGGCACCTGGGGCGACTACCTTGACCATGTCGTCCCCTAGCTTCAGCCCTGACTTAATAACTACCAGAATGTACCGTTTATATCCAACTGTACACAAGGCATGCAATTGAGTAATTTGTTAAATTATTTGATGTGGGCACAATTCTTTTTTTGAAACTTAAATTGTTTACCTGTATTCATTCCCCAATTGTTCAAAAACAATAAATCTTACTAAAATGCATTTATATTCATGAACAAGAATGGCCAATTACCTTTAATATGATACCAAACATGACTAGTTGTGTCACTGGGAACATACTGGTTACTATGGAGTTTTGATTCCACCGTGACTGCAGATTTAGGTTAAATCAGTCGGAATGCATGTAAATCTTTAATTGTCGTTTTCTCAGAATATTAGTCGCGAAATGCTTGTCACTCAAATTTGTATAACTTTGGACTGGATCAAGCTACATGAATGATACTTATATCATTGGAAAGCTTATACAATTCTCTATCAGATGGTGCAGCTAACTCATTATTTTTATTTTGAGACTTAAGACTGGTTTTGATGTGTTGGGTCACATATTGTGTATTGTATTTTTGTACCGTTAATTCGTTCCACTTTCGTATGCACGAAATTTGTGGCGTGCGGTTTAGAATATGTATGTATGTATGTATGTATGTATGTATGTATGTATGTATGTATGTATGTATGTATGTATGTATGTATGTATGTATGTATGTATGTATGTATGTATTGTATGTATGTATGTATGTATGTTGGTATGTATGTATGTATGTATGTATGTATGTATGTATGTATGTATGTATGTATGTATGTATGTATGTATGTATGTATGTATGTATGTATGTATCTATATATATATACACCGTCTGGGGACTCTACGTCTCGCATATGTAGACCGCCGTTTTCGTCCATACTTAGTTGCTCTTCTATACATTTTTAATGATGTGCGCAACATTGACAACCTTCCTTTAAACTAAAACATTGCGTAATTACCTTTAAATACTAAAAAGTGGGTTTTTCCGGTTTTGAAAACACTTTTCAAGGACCACTTAAGTGGAATTCCGGTACTTCAAAAATTTAAAATTGTACTCATTTTTTGTACTCCATTCTTATAGCGGATGAGCGTAAGGAAATTCTAGTACGCTCATGTTTATTGACGAGTACACATGGAAGTCGTGATAGCTCAGTGGTAGCACGTTCGCTTCATGTGCGAAAGGCCCGGAGTTCGAGCCCCGCTGGAGCCGTTACGATTGTGTCCTTAGGCAAGGCATTTAAATTCCACATGCCTCTTCTCTCTCCCTCGTGGCGATGGATTCCATCAGGAATGAGGTCTCGAGAGTGATTAGTATAAGTTATAAGAACTTGTTTCGCAATCGAGCTAAAATAAATTTGTATAAACTAGACGAGTACACATCTATGGCAAGACATTTTAATAGTAAAAATTGCAATTTTTGTAAAAAGGATATTAAAGTGAATAACTATAAAAGACATCAAATAGCATGTCAGAGGAGTATTATAAAGCGAAAGGGGCAAACCCCCTGTGGCTCTGGCACAAAGCAAAAACATTGAAGAAGGCGTGCCGGAAGAAAGCTGGAAGGCATTTTGCTATCGGGATCGGGATTACATTAAAAAGAGCTTGTTACCGTATTCTTACAAGAATGACTTTGTTGTACCGGGTAAGAAGAGGTGTCTGGCATGGCAGGCGAGCCCATTACCGGGCTGCTACGTCGATAAAGAGATGCGTACTTTCAAAAGAGTACGGCTTAATTGGGAAACACCCGCACCTACATCTATATGTAGAAATGAGAGAGAAGATGTTATTAAACGACATCCGTCGTTTGTTTTTGAGACTGAGGTGGCAAAACAAGCCACTACTACAGGACATACAGAGTTGCAAAAGCCCAAAGAGCTTTCTGAAGTATATAACAAAAGAAGACCCCGATCCTTGCATCTTGAATGTAGATCTAGAGGATTTACACCGGAACTATTGTCTGAGGAAAATAGTGACGAGTGGATGTGCAGTTGGGCCGAAAACGTACCAATTTCTCCGCTTCGGACTACCCGCAGGCAGAGCGTTATTAATGCAGATCCATTCGCTGCATCATTCAAGGCGGCTACAAGAAGAGGCATCACGCCTAAGCGAGAAATACATGAATATAAATGCTATGGCAGAAATGACGTCGTCCACGACTAGAGGCATCTGGATTTACGGTCAACCAGGCACCGGAAAGAGCAGCACAGTGTACAGATATACCAAAGGACTACACTATAATATGAGCATTTATGCAAGCCGATTTGCATTCACTAGTTATTCTAATGAACAATACGTCATATGTGAGGATATTAACGTTGAACAAGCACTCAATATGAGGACATTTATCAACCAATTAACGGATGAGATAGGGGTCGCCTATGGCGAAAGAAAAGGCGTAGATCGCTTTGCGTTTCAAATAACCAAATTTATTATAACATCAAACTATGATCCTCCAACAGAGGAATATATATATGTATTAATGATGCTTTAATTTTTATATCTCCTTTAGATCTTGTACTGAATGACTAACTCTTTTCATATCTTGTCACTGAACTGTCAGGGACTTCTCGACAGGCAAAAAAGAGGCCGATTAAATCAATATATTTTGCAACAAAAAGTTGATATTTTATTCATTCAGGAAAGCCATTTTACTCCAGAACTCTCTAACACTTTATCATTAGAATTTGATCAATGGGATATATATATAACTCTTACGGAAACAATCTAAGCAGAGGATGCTCTATTTTCATTAATAAGAACTTGTCTTGTACTATAACCGATTTTATCTTAGATACACATGGATGGTACGTTTTGGTAAATGCTACTATTGACGAAATATCGTATACATTGTTAAATATATACGCCAATAACGATTTCAACAACAGAAATAATTTCTTTCAAATTATTAATACATTGATCGATAATAGTGCTACAGGAATAAAAATTATTGGGGGTGATGAAAATGATATACTTGATAAGGTAGATAGAATACACAAAAAGCAAAGTAATAACCCTAAAACATAACGGTAAAGTCATTAACAAAACTTATAAAAGATCATAAACTATGCGATATTTGGAGAGAACTGAACCGTAACCGAACGCAATTTACATGGAAAAGAAAGAACAGCGTGGAGAAAAGTCGAATTGATTTTTGGTTAATAGAAGAAAACCTAGTGCCCCTAGTTTTTAATACCGACATCCGCCCGGCCTGTATTAGGTACACAGATCATCTAGCCATATCATTGAAAATACTGAAACCTAATTTAAGAGGTCCTGGGTACTGGAAATTTAATAACACATATTTAGATGATAAATCGTTTTTAAAATATATGGTCAATACAATAAATAATTTCTTATCTAGTTCAACTACCAACTGTACACAAACCAAATGGGAATTTTTAAAATGTGAAATTAAAGATAAAACAATTCATTTTGCCAAGCAAAAAAGCAAGGAAAGAAAGTGTAGAATCACATACCTAGAAAACAAATTAAAATGTTCAATAGAAAATAATAAACCTGAAAATAATATCATAGAAAATGAACTAAGCGCACTTTACGATTACAGAGCAAAGGGAGCACAAATAAGATCTAGAATTAATTTCATTGAGAAAGGGGAACGAAATACTAAATATTTTCTAGCACTAGAACAATCCCGACAAACGCGAAAAACGTTAAATAGACTCA
>CM026397.1:52975395-53001056 GCA_014843695.1 Archivesica marissinica
AATCAATCATCTAATGGCCTTAACTGTGTGCACACCATTGAAATCAGGTGTGAAAACTGTCATATAGAGCACTGTTGTGGCCATAACTGTGTGCACACCATTGAAATCAGGTGCGATAACTGTTATCTAATGGCCCTAACTGTGTGCATACCATTGAAATCAGGTGCGATAGCTGTCATATAGAGCACTATTGTGGCCTTAGGTATGTGCACATCATTGAAATCAGGTGTAATGACTGTCAAATAGAGCACTATTGTGGCCATAACTGTTTGCACACCATTAAATTCTGGTGCAAAAACAATCATCTAATGGCCATTAACAGTGTGAACACCATTGAAATCAGGTGCGATAACTGTCAAACAGAGCACTATTGTGGCCTTAACTGTGTGAACACCATTGAAATCAGGTGCTAAATCAATATTCTAATGGCCTTAACTGTGTGCACACCATTGAAATCAGGTGCGATAACTGTCAGCTAATGGCCTTAACTGTGTGCATACCATTGAAATCAGATGTGATAACTGTCATATAGAGCAATATTGTGACCTTAACTGTGTGCACACCATTGAAATCAGGTGCAAAAACAGTCATCTAATGCCCTTAACAGTGTGCACACCATTGAAATCAAGTGTGAAAACTGTCACAATAGAGCACTATTGTGGCCTTAACTGTGTGAACACCATTGAAATCAGGTGCGAAAACTGTCATATAGAGCAATATTGTGGCCTTAACTGTGTGCCCACCATTGAAATCAGGTGTGAAAACTGTCATCTAATGCCCTTAACTGTGTGCACACCATTGAAATCAGGTGCGATAACTGTCATCTAATGGCCTTAACTGTGTGCACACCATTGAAATCAGGTGCGATAACTGTCATCTAATGGCCGTAACTGTGTGCACACCATTGAAATCAGGTGCGATAACTGACATATAGAGCACTATTGTGGCCTTAACTGTGCACACCATTGCAATCAGGTGCGAAATCGGTCATATAGAGCACTTTATGGCCTTAACTGTGTGCAGACCATTGCAACCAGGTGCGAAATGGTCATCTAATGTCCATATCTGTGTGCACACCATTGAAACCAAGTGTGAAAACGGTCAAATAGAGCACTATTGTGGCCTTAACTGTATGCACACCATTGAAATCAGGTGCAAAAACAATCATCTAATTGCCCTTAACTGTGTGCATACCATTGAAATCAGGTGCGATAACTGTCATATAGAGCACTATTGTGGCCTTAACTGTTTGCACACCATTGAAATCAGGTGCTAAATCAATATTCTAATGGCCTTAAATGTGTGCACACCATTGAAATCAGGTGCGAATACTGTCATATAGAGCAATATTGTGGCCTTAACTGTGTGCCCACCATTGAAATCAGGTGTGAAAACTGTCATATAGAGCACTGTAGTGGCCATAACTGTTTGCACACCATTGAAATCAAGTGCGAAATCTGTCATCTAATGCCCTTAACTGTGTGCACACCATTGAGATCAGGTACGATAACTGTTATCTAATGGCCTTAACTGTGTGCATACCATTGAAATCCGGTGCGATAACTGTCATATAGAGCACTATTGTGGCCGTAACTGTGTGCCCACCATTGAAATCAGGTGTGAAAACTGTCATATAGAGCACTGTTGTGGCCATATCTGTTTGCACACCATTGAAATCAAGTGCGAAATCTGTCATCTAATGCCCTTAACTGTGTGCACACCATTGAACTCAGGTGCGATAACTGTTATCTAATGGCCTTAACTGTGTGAACACCATTGAAATCAGGTGCTAAATCAATCATCTAATGGCCTTAACTCTGTGCACACCATTGAAATCAGGTGCGAAAACGGTCATATAGAGCACTGTTATGACCTTAATACTCTAGGAGCTAGCTGTAGTTGAGTATGCACTTTTATGTGCGCTCAGTTTGACTTTAGATCTTTGTTCCCTGTGGTCTGGGGATGAAAAAATTGTTTGTCACATGCTCTGGATCAGGTGCAGGAAGTCGCCATCTTGGATTGAAAATGGCTGCCATGCACAACCTATTTCATCCAATATCTCAGCTCCTGGTAGGGATAGGCTCATGAAATTGGTGGCTATATCAACATTTTCATGGTCAAGGGTTCCAATAATGTCCGTTTCAACAATGTCAGATGGTCGCCATCTTGGATTCCAATATGGCCGCCTTATAATACCTATTTTCTTACATATCTCGGTTTCTATTGCAGATAGAGTCATCAAACTGATGGCTATACCCATATTTTCATGGGCAAGGAATCCAATAATGGCATTTTCAACAAAGACTGGTGGCCGCCATCTTGGATTCCAATATGGCCGCCTTATAATACCTATTTTCTTACATATCTCGGTTTCTATTGCAGATAGTGTCAAGAAACTGGTGACTATACCCAGGGTTTCATGGGCAAGGAATCCAATAATGCAATGTAATGGCAATTTCAACAATGATTGACGGCCACCATCTTGGATTCTAATATGGCCACCTTATAGTATATACTGGTACCTATAATATGTTCTTCAATATCTCTTCTAGAGTAGTAAGAGATGAGTTATTTAATCGGGTTTCTACAACCTTCACCAGCTCCACACTTGCATAACTCACAGCAAGTAATGTTTCTGACCCTGCACGGACAGACAGTACCTTTTGCACATTTGATGCAATTGCAAGGCGCAGGAAAGTCACTAGATAGTACATCGTGTACTATCTCAGGTGAAAGATGACCTTCTTTGCCAAAGTGTACCCGTACTCGGTTGGATCAAGCGGAACATTTTCTAGAAACGGTGCATGAAGCCAGCGATAACATTGAAGATATGCACGTTTTATATGGAGGTGAACACTAGTCGATGTACACGGTAGTTTTTCGAGATCTAGTTGAAATGTTTTCTTGTGGTATATTTTGAACCTCATTTTATCGAATGTTCCTACTAGAGATACAAGCAACCAGAAATGAATCATTCCATCCATAATTGGAGCCTTTGCGAATGAAAGAACATGCTCACATCCCAACGCTTGCGCAGTTTTAAGTGTAGACTTCTTTGTTCTTATCTTGCTTGTGCTGTCACAGCCACTCAATGCATAGATAGCTGGTAAGCTTTCAGTTACACTAGAATCTATTCCGGACCCGACATCGTGAACAGGGATTGCCCTTGTGGAAATACCCTGTCCACATAAATCTCTCTCATAAAGCTCTTTCATGCCAAAATGAACCCACTGCATGAAATGGTACACCAGACAGATAAAGACATCAGTGTCTGCTGATGCCACAATGACTCTCCGAAACTTATCAACAGTAACAGCATGATTCACATGGAACATGATTCTATCATCAGCCTCCTCATGGTCACATTTCAACAGACGCTCATATTCTTCGTTCCCATGAACACGTTCCATGCAAGCTGTCAAGTCTGGTAAGTGTGATCCTCCAAGGAATACAAGTTTGCAGTCTTTGTATGTTTCAATCATCCATTTTATGAAGAATTGCTGCAGTATCACTTTGTTTTCTGTTGATGACCAGAAACATTCCATATCGACAGATAGTGGTTGATCAGTTCGACTAATAATAGTGTTTATTGCATCATGTTTGCTGCGACTATCACGCTCACATTGCTTGATACTCTGTTGAAGATATAAGTCGAAGATTATATCAATCCGGTTACAGTCTCCTGACAGGTAGATGCATGTGTTCCACAGTTTCTTCACCAAATCACCGAACGTCCTGAGCTTTAACTTCTTTACTGCCACTTTTCGAGCATATGCCATGAAGTCGATCATGGCTTCATCTTCCTGTGGAATATCAGCAGGAGATGGAGTTTCTCAATCTCTCTTGTAAGTTCGGACGTTTGTGGTTTTCTTAGAAACTCATCTTTAGTTAGTTAGAAAGAGGTATTTATGAGCTTATAACGCAGTAACTTTTCTATGCTGTACATTTGCAACCTCGCAAAGTCAATATTTCGCAAGGCTGAAACTGTTTCTTTCTTCACATCAATCTTCTTCTTTGGTCCAACTGCTTTTGCCACTTTTCGTATCTTTGGAATTGGATCAAACAGCTTCAACTCTTTCGTCTGCAGCCTCGATACTCGAAATTCACTATAGCTCTTTTCACCTTCATCCATGCAATGTGTCATCTTCGTTCAAGTTACAAATCTCCCGCAAGTGCGTTGTAAATTGTGCTTTCTCCTGCTTTATTATGTTCCATTGGCACACTGCTTCTTTTTTGCGAGTAATGCCAATTATTCCACCGTGTCCTTTCGCCGGTTTGTTGTACTCTTTCTCCAGAGCTTGATCGATGGGGACGCCACTGCCACGTCTCATTGTGTGTTTCACAACGAATCCTCCTTTCTTGAACGAATCATAGATTAAAGGGAAGTTTTCCTCTAATTTGATGCAATCTTCATAGTAGAGAGGCAACCAGCGACTATAGTTTGTTCTACCAAGAGCAAAGAACAGCGACAGGGCCCTCAGTACTTGCAGCTATGTAATTTCAAGATTTTGGTCTACTCAGACGACACCTGATTACCACTAAATGGTGGCCATATTGGAATCCAAGATGGCGGCCGTCAATCATTGTTGAAACTGCCATTACATTGCATTATTGGATGCCTTGCCCATGAAAACATGGGTATAGTCACCAGTTTGATGACTCTATCTGCAATAGAAATGGAGACATGGAAGAAAATAGGTATTATAAGGCGGCCATATTGGAATCCAAGATGGCGGCCACCAATCTTTGTTGAAAATGCCATTACTGGATTCATTGTCCATGAAAACATGGGTATAGCCATCAGTTTGATGACTCTATCTGCAATAGAAACCGAGATATGTAAGAAAATAGGTATTATAAGGCGGCCATATTGGAATCCAAGATGGCGGCCACCTGACATTGTTGAAACTGACATTATTGGAACCCTTGACCATGAAAATGTTGATATAGCCACCATTTTCATGAGCCTATCCCTACCAGGAGCTGAGATATTGGATGAAATAGGTTGTGCATGGCAGCCATTTTCAATCCAAGATGGCGACTTCCTGCACCTGATCCAGAGCATGTGACCAAACTTTTTTTCATCCCCAGACCACAAGGAACAAAGATCCAAAGTAAAACTGAGCGCACATCAAAGTGCATACTCAACTACAGCTAGCTCCTAGAGTATAATCAACATAAATGTCAGCAGATCGATAATAAAATAATTATACAGATTTTCAGGTTTTGGTTTATTAATATTTATTAGCCATTTAACTATCAAATGCAAATAACTTTCTTGCAAAAATGTGCGTAAAAATGCATTAAAACACAAGTTTTTGGTGATGGGTATAATTGGCAAATTCCTAATCCTAATCTCGTAAACAAAGGAAATGAAGCACTTTTGCAAGGTAATTCACCCGAGTATATGCTGGTCAACCCCGTCATGTTTGGTGTCTAAATTTAGCTTAGATGACGCATGTTGTGTCTGTCCCATTTTTAGAATTATTTCTCGCACCTAACTAACCAATCATAAGCTATAAAAGTGACGATTTTATTTAAAATCTTGCAGGCGGTTGCGACGTCGAAGCCAATCGAAGATTTGATTGGCCGCTACTGATCACATGACTCGCATCCATTGAATGTATTTTACATCCGGCCATTTTTCTCACCAAATTGTATCGGTAAACAGACAATAATCCAGTGTTTTAGACGATTAATCTTTCGATTCTATTCAATTTTGCAACATAAGCGTGTGAATTGAACTTTGACTCGTTGAATTGGTGGGGTTTATGAGTCATCGGCGGCGATACCGCAGTGAACAACCATTGATGGAGTGAACCAGAAAACTTGAGAAGTCGAATCGGAATTGAACTAGCTTGTTTACAATTTTCTACGCTGATCATCAACGGTTCGAACAATTCCAAGGTAATGTGAAATGCTACAACGGCGTTAGAGTGTTATTTCACTGGAATAATTCCAGAAAATCTTACCCCCCCCATTGTTGATGGATCCTGGTCAAAATGTTTAACCCTTACTGTACTGGATGGATCCTGGTCAAAATGTTTAACCCTTACTGTACTGGAAACAAATATAATCGTTTTTTCAAACATCATGTGCCATCTAATCAGGCTCTATGCTGTTTGCTATTCGGAGAGAGACGCTAAAACACTTGGCAGAATAGCAAACAAACATAGATCCTGATAAGACATGGCAGGATAAGGGTTAAACTTAATTTCTTACAAATGTACAGGTAGCTATCAGCTAACAATATAGACATCAATTTTCAGCTTTAGGATTTCTTTATAATGATTAATTTAAAAAATTCAATTCAGCCTCTGAAGTTGAACATCGGAGAGTAGTCTAGCAATGTTCATTGTAAAAATGGTGCACTGACCTCATTGAGCAAATCCACAAGGAATTGATTGAATATTTACTGCTTACCAATAAGTGTCTGGGTAGAACCAGAACAGACGCATAGTGAGACTGGAAATACACTAAAGAATCTCTTTCACTCGGCCAGCTATGTTCGAACCCTGACCGATGGGGTGAGAGACCATCATGTTACAACTACCGTAAGCCATAGATCACTTTGCCTCTTATACTTTAGGACCCAATTACCACTATAATAAATTATCATAGAGGCGAAAAGCCTTGGTCAGCTGGTTCATAATGAACCTTCTCATCAGGATCTGCACAGTCTTATGCATTTTTTTCGAAAAGACCCCTGTTGTATAAATTAACTGCTCCGAGTTTAATTTTTGTCGCACCTGCTGGCGCACAGGGCGATATAGTCGGCATTTTGGCGTATGTGCGTCCGTCCGTTGGCTTGAATACATTGTAGTAAGTCAGAGTTTGCGTTAAAGTTTTTAGGCATACTTGCTATATATCTCAGCAACTCACCGCTTCACATATCAACTTGAAACATCGCCTGCATCCAGATTTATGCCCACGCTACTGAATGTCCGTCACGGAAACCAAGTAAGGCACCGGGGTAATAAAGCGCCGTGCCAACCCATGGATGCATACTTAAGGCACACATACTGTATCAACATCAGTATTAATGTGCCAGTTTATAGTGAATGCAATTTAGTAGTACAAACACATTGCATTAAGTATTCATTTAGTTTTTACTAACATTTATCACATTTCATAGATTGGACATTATCATAAACAGGGCTCAGTGTAGGTCAGAATATTTTGGAGAAATGTTTCAATAAAATAGGGTTAAAATACACAATATGACCATTAAATACAACATTTGAATAGAATGAGTGTTTTACAATGGACAGTTTAGCTTATAATTATTGAAAATTGTAAAAAGAATATATAAAAACATTTATTTTTTTGAGAAGTGGGGCCCCAGGGGGAAGTCAGGGTCCCTAGGGCGACTATTTGGCCAATGTCGCCTTCTATGATGAGGTATGCAAAAAGGACATAACGACATTACATACAATATTTATAGGGGTCATGGGGTAGATCTCTACATGTACTCCGGGGCTAACTTTGGAACATTAATCCATTCGATTACTGAAATGAAACTAAATTTTAATCAAGTTACCATGAAAATGTCGGATTAAACAACGATTTATTGGCGTTTTTGAAGGCATATCGGCGGAAATTAAGGGGTCACGCAACTGGTAATGCAGATTTAAGGGATCAGAGTAGTGGTTATTTCAGAATTAAGGCGTTACGGCACCGGTACGCCTTATTGGAATGGGGAGAGCCCTGATTTATTTGTCAAATAATTATTTCCAACTTACTTCATTGTAATCTTAACACAAAATGGAATAATTTGTTTTGATCAGTATCCCATCATCAGTGATCATTCATTATGATTTTTTCCATCTATATAGGCAATACGTATGAGCAGTTACAAGACAATGGCTTCCACAGCCGATTTGGTAGCACGCGAACTGAATGATGCGAACTTGAATGGCATTGCAAGTGGTGAAGCTTGGAGCGATTTAGTTAGCAGCTATTTCACGAGCGTTAATGACAGTGATGAGGATTCTACAAGTGATGAGGATGACGATTGTGAAGATTACTTGCCAAGTGCTGCTGATGAGACCAGTGGGAGTAGTGATAGCAACTCTACCGCCAGTTCAAACTCGGAGAGTGAAGCACCATGTGTGGTCATCAATGAAACCGCTGCCATTGTAGAGAATGCTGGGCTGAATTTGGTCAGTGACGCCGACACGACAGAAGTGAGCCTGATTCAGGCATTCCAGTGTAAATGCAAGGTACGAAAGGCCCCGAGTTCGCGCCCAGCTGTAACTGTTATGAGTGTGTCCCTTAAAGAAGGGATTTAACTTGCCTCTTCTCTAACCTCATGGAGATGGATTCTACCAGGAATGAGGCCTCGAGGACGAATACTATAGTGTGGTAAACACTTGTTCTGCAATCTAGTTAAGATACATTTGTATAAACTAAATTGACATGATTGGTGGAAGAAGCTACATACAAAAATCTATCTTGATTTATCTAACTTTATGACAGTCAAAATGGTCATAAACAATAGTATACAGATACGATTTTGCCCAATAATTTTATGTCAGTTGGTAGAATTTTGTGAATTATTAATACATTCACATTGTATTAGAACATGTAGGGGTGTTGCATCAACAGCTTAGGTCATATGGCGATTCTCCGGCTGGCATGGAGGAAGACTCCAGACTTTCATACAAATATTACGACAACAAAATAGTTCTACTTAATAGTTGTAGCCTAACAGTTTTTATTATTTACTAATACATTTTCGGTAATGACAACGGCGGTCATATTGTAGCATAAAATCTAGATTATTAATCCATAATCGAGTTCATAGTTGCATTTAAATTAGCTCGATAATCTTACAATCAACTTAAAACTGCAGTATTGGGATACACAAGCTTACTTGAGGATGTGTGAACTATCGATAGCTGATTGGATTATCCATTATAGTTTGATTGACAGGTGTCGTGATCGATACCAATAAGCTGTTCCATCAATTGACCGCGTATTATGTAAATCATAGTTATACACAAACACGAGCGTTTTTAAATCCCATACACTGGAAATTGGAGTCTCATTAGTAGCCATTATCTACTATCATTTATCTCTGTAAATAATTAAGAAATAAAATGTTCAAACTAAAGTGGAGGAAAGATATTGTTATTGACTTTCAATTCTCACAACTTACGATTCTTATACCCGTAGCGTGAGCCCCGTAAGTCGCAACTAGAGAACTTTCAATCCTCACGGACTTATGGGGCTCACGCTACTCCGGTCATCAGTCATCTAGATAAACTAGAATAGCGGACATACTTTCTCGCTTGCACTGATACATCAGATGTTCTTTGTAGAATCTAGACTTGTGCCACATGATGAAATTTACGTTGAAGACATTTTGTGAACAACTGGTATAATGAACAGAAAATTAGTCAATGGCCACTGAAATGACAATATGTACCTATACACAATAGCAAACAAATCGTCCTTAATACACATGCACGTATCTGTTGATTGGTTTTGTATTTAATGTGTACCTCAAATTAGGTTTAATTATTTATGTTTCATATTTTTGTTTCATTATGATTAGTTAGGTTTCATTTCTTATGAATTAATCTGATTCCCCTTTATGTTATATACAGATTCGATTTCTTGATCGCTCTGCAGTTTTGAAAACGGAATTAATGTCTAACCAACGAGATGCCAATGATCCAGAAAGCTATGCCATGCCTTCATTCGGCCGTGATGATGCTTGATTTTATTTTAATGTTAGTGTGGCTGGCGAGATTATTCACTGCTTTGTAATTGGACTTAGGATTGTTATTTAATTATATTAAGATGTCTGACGCAGTCATGATTCAGGTTGCCGCAAGCGTATCGGATTCTCTGATTGATCTGTAGTGGCAGATGTGTTGGCGGTTTTCGGCAATGACGTGTTTGTGCAATGACGTATTCGATATTTAACCATTCTAGTATTGTTATATACTGTAATAGCTCGTCGCACGTCGCGGGCACTAATCGCGCAAGCTTCATTATTAAAATGTTATTAAATGTAAAACATATTTCAGCGTTGTTGTTTGAGCTTTAGTTATATGTTTCGTTAGATTATAATTACATTTACCTAAATATATATATGCCGACATACCCAGCAAATAGTATCCTGATTAATTGCTTCAAGTTTCAGGAGTTCTGAGCAATTAATACAGAAATACAGTAACTAGAAAGACGTTAACAAAGTTTTATCAAGAGTTAAATAATCGAACAGATAAGCGGAAACCATCAATTCATAACAGTTATTTTATAACCTGGCTAGACATTGTAAGCCCATCATGCGCTATACAAATCCTATTTTGACAGATTATGCGAACACACACACTGTATGTCTGAGAAACCAATGAAAATATTGTATATTTTACTTACCTAATATATACAAAGTAGAACATTGTTCAGTAGTAGCGACTGATGATACTGTATACCAGAGCATGTAAACACCCGCATCCATTGTCTGTAAATTGTTAGTTTGTATTGTAAAGTTTCCAGTGGTAGCATCTCCAATAAACATTGAATCAAGGCGCTCCTTCTCACTTTTGAATTCTCCATTGTAATATGTTGATGAATATAAGTTAGATCCATTGGAAGCTGCTATGTAATATGTACTGACTCCTGATGCTGATTGTATGGAGGTCTGAAATGATATCACTGCCCTACTGCCAGGTCTTGCATAAACACGTGTAAAATCTTGAGGACATGGCCAGCAATACACTGAAATATAGCACAATTTGAAATTAGAGCCAGCTTCAATAACACAATATGGCTGGGAATAACACAATATGGCTGGGAATAACACAATATGGCTGGGAATAACACCATATGGCTTGGAATAACACAATATGGCTTGGAATAACACAATATGGCTGGAATATAACACAATGTGGCTTGGAATAACACAATGTGGCTGGGAATAACACAATATGACTTGTAATAATAAAATGTGGCTTGGAATAACACAATATGGCTGGGATATAACACAATATGGCTGGGAATAACCCAATATAGCTGGGAATAACACAATATGGCTGGGAATAACAATATATGGCTGCGAATAACACAATATGGCTGGGAATAACACAATATGGCTGGGAATAACACAATATGGCTGGGAATAACACTATATGGCTGGGAATAACACAATATGGCTGGGAATAACACAATATGGCTGGGAATAACACTATATGGCTGGGAATAACACAATATGGCTGGGAATAACACAATATGGCTGGGAATAACACAGTATGGCTGGGAATAACACAACGTTGCTGGGAATAACACAATATGGCTGGGAATAACACAATATGGCTTGGAATAACACAATATGGCTTGGAATAACACAATATGGCTGGATATAACACAATATGGCTGGGAATAACACAATGTGGCTGGGAATAACACAATATGGCTTGGAATAACACAATATTGCTTGGAATAACACAATATGGCTGGAAATAACACAATATGGCTGGGAATAACACAATATGGCTGGGAATAACACAATATGGCTGGGAATAACACAATATGGCTGGGAATAACACAATATTGCTGGGAATAACACAATATGGCTGGGAATAACACAATATGGCTTGGAATAACACAATAAGGCTGGAAATAACACAATGTGGCTGGGAATAACACAATATGGCTGGGAATAACACAATATGACTTGTAATAATACAATGTGGCTTGGAATAACACAATATGGCTGGGATATAACACAATTTGGCTGGGAATAACACAATATGGCTGGGAATAACACAATATGGCTGGGAATAGCAATATATGGCTGGGAATAACACTATATGGCTGGGAATAACACAATATGGCTGGGATTAACACAATATGGCTGGGAATAACACTATATGGCTGGGAATAACACAATATGGCTGGGAATAACACAATATGGCTGGGAATAACACAATATGGCTTGGAATAACACAATATGGCTTGGAATAACACAATATGGCTGGAATATAGCACAATATGGCTGGGAATAACACATTGTGGCTGGGAATAACACAATATGGCTTGGAATAACACAATATGGCTGGAATATAACACAATGTGGCTTGGAATCACACAATGTTGCTGGGAATAACACAATATGACTTGTAATAATACAATGTGGCTTGGAATAACACAATATGGCTGGGATATAACACAATATGGCTGGGAATAACACAATGTGGCTTGGAATAACACAATGTGGCTGAGAATAACACAATGTGGCTTGGAGTAACACAATGTGACTGGGAATAACACCATATGGCTGGGAATAACACAATATGGCTGGGAATAACACAATATGGCTGGGAATAACACAATATGGCTTGGAATAACACAATATGGCTTGGAATAACACAATATGGCTGGGAATAACACAATATGGCTGGGAATAACACAATGTGGCTTGGAATAACACAATATGGCTGGGATATAACACAATATGGCTGGGAATAACACAATATGGCTGGGAATAACACCATATTGCTGGGAATAACACAATATGGCTTGGAATAACACAATATCGCTGGGAATAACACATTATGGTTGGGAATAACACCATACGGGTGGGAATAATACAATATGGCTGGGAATAAGACAATATGGCTGGGAATAACACAATATGTCTGGCAATAACACAATATGGCTGGGAATAACACAATATGGCTGGGAATAATACAATATGGCTCGGAATAACACACTATGGTTTGGAATAACACAATATGGCTTGGAATAACACACTAGGGCTGGGAATAACACAATATGGCTGGGAATAACACAATATGGCTGGGAATAACACAATATGTCTTGGAATAACACAATGTGGCTGGGAATAACACAATAGGGCTGGGATATAACACAATATGGCTGGGAATAACACAATATGGCTGGGAATAACACAATATGGATTGGAAGAACACACCATGGCTAGGAAGAACACACCATGGCTGGGAATAACACAATATGGCTGGGATTAATACAATATGGCTGGGAATAACACAATATGTCTTGGAATAAAACAATGTGGCTTGGAATAACACAATATGGCTGGGATATAAAACAATATGGCTGGGAATAACACAATATGGCTGGGAATAACACAAAATGGCTTGGAATAACACACTGTGGCTTGGAATAACACAATATGGCTGGGAATAACACAATATGGCTTGGAATAACACAATGTTGCTTGGAATAACACAATCTGGCTGGGAATAACACAATATGGCTGGGAATAACACAATATGGCTGGGAATAACACAATATGAATGGGAATAACACAATATGGCTTGGAATAACACAATATGGCTTGTAATAATACAATGTGACTTGGAATAACACAATATGGCTGGGATATAACACAATATTGCTGGGATATAACACAATATGGCTGGGAATAACACAATATGGCTTGTAATAATACAATGTGGCTTGGAATAACACAATATGGCTGGTAATAACACAATATTGCTGGGATATAACACAATATGGCTGGGAATAACACAATATGGCTGGAATATAACATAGTATAGCTGGGAATAATACAATGTGGCTTGGAATAACACAATATCGCTGAGAATAACACAATGCGGCTTGGAATAACACAATATGGCTGGGAATAACGCAATGTGGCTTGGAATAACACAATATTGCTTGGAATAACACAATATGGCTGGGAATAACACAATATGTCTTGGAATAACACAATGTGGCTGGGATATAACATAGTATAGCTGGGAATAACACAATATGGCTTGGAATAATACAATGTGGCTTGGAATAACACAATATGGCTGGGATATAACACACTATGGTTTGGAATAACACAACATGGCTGGGAATAACACAATATGGCTGGAATATAACACAATATGGCTGGGAATAACACAATGTGGCTGGGAATAACACAATATGGCTTGGAATAACACAATATGGCTTAGAATAACACAATATGGCTGGAATATAACACAATATGGCTGGGAATAACACAATGTGGCTGGGAATAACACAATATGACTTGTAATAATACAATGTGGCTTGGAATAACACAATATGGCTGGGATATAACACAATATGGCTGGGAATAACACAATGTGGCTTGGAATAACACAATATGGCTGGAATATAACACAATATGGCTGGGAATAACACAATATGGCTGGGATATAACACAATATGGTTGGGAATAACACAATATGGCTGGGAATAACACAATATGGCTGGGATATAACACAATATGGCTGGGATATAACATAGTATAGCTGGGAATAACACGATATGGCTTGGAATAATACAATGTGGCTGGGAATAACACAATATGGCTGGGAATAACACAATATGGCTGGGAATAACACAATATGGCTGGGATATAACATAGTATAGCTGGGAATAACACAATATGCTTGGAATAACACAATATGGCTGGGATATGACATAGTGTAGCTGGGAATAACACAATATGGCTGGGAATAACACAATATGGCTGGGATATAACACAATATGGCTGGGAATAACACAATATGGCTGGGAATAACACAATATGGCTGGGAATAACACAATATGGCTGGGAATAACACAATATGGCTGGGAATAACACAATATGGCTGGGAATAACACAATATGGCTGGGAATAACACAATATGGCTGGGAATAACACAATATGGCTGGGAATAACACAATATGGCTGGAATAACACAATATGGCTTGGAATAACACAATATGGCTGGGAATAACACAATATGGCTGGGAATAACACAATGTGGCTTGGAATAACACAATGTGACTGGGAATAACACAATATGGCTGGGATATAACACAATATGGCTGGGAATAACACAATATGGCTGGGATATAACACAATATGGCTGGAAATAACTCAATGTGGCTTGGCATAACACAATGGACTGGGAATAACACAATATGGCTGGGATATAACACAATATGGCTGGGAATAACACAATATGGCTGGAATATAACACAATATGGCTGGGATATAACATAGTATAGCTGGGAATAACACAATGTGGCTGGGAATAACACAATATGGCTGGGAATAACACAATATGGCTGGGATATAACACAATATGGCTGGGATATAACATAGTATAGCTGGGAATAACACAATATTGCTTGGAATAACACAATATGGCTGGGATATGACATAGTGTAGCTGGGAATAACACAATATGGCTGGGAATAACACAATATGGCTGGGATATAACACAATATGGCTGGGAATAACACAATAGGGCTGGGATATAACACAATATGGCTGGGAATAACACAATATGGCTGGGAATAACACAATATGGATTGGAAGAACACATCATGGCTAGGAAGAACACACCATGGCTGGGAATAACACAATATGGCTGGGAATAATACAATATGGCTGGGAATAACACAATATGTCTTGGAATAAAACAATGTGGCTTGGAATAACACAATATGGCTGGGATATAAAACAATATGGCTGAGAATAACACAATATGGCTGGGAATAACACAAAATGGCTTGGAATAACACACTGTGGCTTGGAATAACACAATATGGCTGGGAATAACACAATATGGCTTGGAATAACACAATGTTGCTTGGAATAACACAATCTGGCTGGGAATAACACAATATGGCTGGGAATAACACAATATGGCTGGGAATAACACAATATGAATGGGAATAACACAATATGGCTTGGAATAACACAATATGGCTTGTAATAATACAATGTGACTTGGAATAACACAATATGGCTGGGATATAACACAATATTGCTGGGATATAACACAATATGGCTGGGAATAACACAATATGGCTTGTAATAATACAATGTGGCTTGGAATAACACAATATGGCTGGTAGTAACACAATATTGCTGGGAATAACACAATATGGCTTGTAATAATACAATGTGGCTTGGAATAACACAATATGGCTGGTAGTAACACAATATTGCTGGGATATAACACAATATGGCTGGGAATAACACAATATGGCTGGAATATAACATAGTATAGCTGGGAATAATACAATGTGGCTTGGAATAACACAATATCGCTGAGAATAACACAATGCGGCTTGAAATAACACAATATGGCTGGGAATAACACAATGTGGCTTGGAATAACACAATATTGCTTGGAATAACACAATATGGCTGGGAATAACACAATATGTCTTGGAATAACACAATGTGGCTGGGATATAACATAGTATAGCTGGGAATAACACAATATGGCTTGGAATAATACAATGTGGCTTGGAATAACACAATATGGCTGGGATATAACACACTATGGTTTGGAATAACACAACATGGCTGGGAATAACACAATATGGCTGGAATATAACACAATATGGCTGGGAATAACACAATGTGGCTGGGAATAACACAATATGGCTTGGAATAACACAATATGTCTTGGAATAACACAATATGGCTGGAATATAACACAATATGGCTGGGAATAACACAATGTGGCTGGGAATAACACAATATGACTTGTAATAATACAATGTGGCTTGGAATAACACAATATGGCTGGGATATAACACAATATGGCTGGGAATAACACAATGTGGCTTGGAATAACACAATATGGCTGGAATATAACACAATATGGCTGGGAATAACACAATATGGCTGGGATATAACACAATATGGCTGGGAATAACACAATATGGCTGGGAATAACACAATATGGCTGGGATATAACACAATATGGCTGGGATATAACATAGTATAGCTGGGAATAACACGATATGGCTTGGAATAATACAATGTGGCTGGGAATAACACAATATGGCTGGGAATAACACAATATGGCTGGGATATAACACAATATGGCTGGGATATAACATAGTATAGCTGGGAATAACACAATATTGCTTGGAATAACACAATATGGCTGGGATATGACATAGTGTAGCTGGGAATAACACAATATGGCTGGGAATAACACAATATGGCTGGGATATAACACAATATGGCTGGGAATAACATAATATCGCTGGGAATAGCACAATATGGATGGGATATAACACACTATGGTTTGGAATAACACAATATGGCTGGGAATAACACAATATGGCTGGGAATAACACAATGTGGCTTGGAATAACACAATGTGACTGGGAATAACACAATATGGCTGGGATATAACACAATATGGCTGGGAATAACACAATATGGCTGGGATATAACACAATATGGCTGGAAATAACACAATGTGGCTTGGCATAACACAATGTGACTGGGAATAACACAATATGGCTGGGATATAACACAATATGGCTGGGAATAACACAATATGGCTGGAATATAACACAATATGGCTGGGATATAACATAGTATAGCTGGGAATAACACAATGTGGCTGGGAATAACACAATATGGCTGGGAATAACACAATATGGCTGGGATATAACACAATATGGCTGGGATATAACATAGTATAGCTGGGAATAACACAATATTGCTTGGAATAACACAATATGGCTGGGATATGACATAGTGTAGCTGGGAATAACACAATATGGCTGGGAATAACACAATATGGCTGGGATATAACACAATATGGCTGGGAATAACATAATATGGCTGGGAATAGCACAATATGGCTGGGATATAACACACTATGGTTTGGAATAACACAATATGGCTGGGAATAACACAATATGGCTGGGAATAACACAATGTGGCTTGGAATAGCACAATGTGACTGGGAATAACACCATATGGCTGGGAATAACACAATATGTCTGGGAATGATACAATGTGGATTGGAATAACACAATATGTCTTGGAATAACACAATGTGGCCTGGAATAACACAATATGGCTGGGAATAACACAATATGGCTGGGAATAACACAATATGGCTGGGCATAACACAATATGGCTTGTAATAACACAATATGGCTGGGAGTAACAAAATGAAAGTGACCATTTTAACTAATGTGTAGTTGGGGCCTCTTTATCAATGCATTTTGCCGTACCATTGAAACATTTATTCAGTGATTTTATCATAAATTGGGACGAATGTATCTATACTAGATAAAGGACAGTGGTGTATTATTCTATATCACTTATAAGGGAAATTCCCGTTTATTTGATATAAATCCGACTAGTATTAGCAGATTTGGGTTTATTCTTTTCAAATCACTGTTCCCTTTATCAGTGAAATTAACCTCCAGGGCCTGATAGGAACGCGCAGTCAATATGGTATGTTTCATATCGGCTGATAAAATTCATGGAAAAAGCTTGCGGAGACTCAGAGAAGGTGATATAAATTCGGCCCCGTACAGTGCACTGACATTGCTTTCGGAACATCACACTTGACTGTTGTGAATTGTACATGCGACAGAGTTGGTCGCTTCATGCCTGAACCAGGAGCCGTGAGAGGTGTAGCTCAGGGGCGTATATCCTGTTCGGAACGATCAAGATAACAGGCTGGGGCACGAGCCGACTGTGATAGTTTGCCGGCGTGAGCTGGTGACGTCCATATACTGGAGTGTCAGCGATTAGCGGTTGCTGTACAGCATCGAGTCCGCCGTCAGTGGACAGGGTCCTTAGGACGCAGGGAGTTAATGATCGTGTGTATTGTAAATCTTTAAAGTGTGCATTATAGCACTGTGAGGGCAATCTTTGCCAAGCTTTTAAAGTGTGCATTATAGCACTGTGATGGCCATTCGTGCCAATGTTTAAATAGATGTATTATAGCCTAAAGTTAAAGCCGAGTGTGGAACGGCAGAGATATTTAGATCTCGGAACTGTGACATAAATTAACGGCATTACCAGCTGAAGACCGGGCTCTATACCGGAAGTGAAGCATCATCTGTGAAGAGCCAAACTACGGACAACATACGTCTCTTACCATCCATTGTCTTTGTTGCAAATGTTGTTTGATGTATATTAAAAATTGTAAATCTACTTAGTCTTTATGCATACACTTGATCCTGGTATATGTGACCCTGACATAAGCTGGCACTCGTGTCATTCTGTGACACTGGGATATAACACAATATTGCTGGTATATAACACAATATTGCTGGGATATAACACAATATGGCTGGGATATAACACAATATGGCTGGGATATAACACAATATTGCTGGGAATAACACAATATGGTTGGGATATAACACAATATGGCTGGGATATAACACACTATGGTTTGAAATAACACAATATGGCTGGGAATGACACAACATGGCTGGGAATAACACAATATGGCTTGGAATAACACAACATGGCTGGGAATAACACAACATGGCTGGGAATAACACAATATGGCTGGGAATAACACAATATGGCTGGGAATAACACAATGTGGCTTGGAATAATACAATGTGGCTTGGAATAACACAATGTGGCTGGGAATAACACAATGTGGCTTGGAATAATACAACGTGGCTTGGAATAACACAATGTGGCTGAGAATAACACAATATGGATTGGAATAACACAATGTGGCTTGGAATAACACAATGTGGCTTGGAATAACACAATATGGCTGGGAATAACACAATATGGCTGGGAATAACACAATATGGCTGGGATTAACACAATATGGCTGGGAGGAACACACTATGTCTGGAAATAATACAATATGTCTGGGAATAACACAATATGGCTGGGAATAACACAATATGGCTGGGAATAACACAATATGGCTGGGATTAATACAACAGGTACAAAATAGTATCACTTATTCTCCTAGATGCAGTACAAATGTCGAAATTAGTCCTAACAGACACACAATAAAACAGTAAAACCAACTCAATAATATACGTGGTTTTGGTAGTTTAATAACCCGTAGTCAATGTTTCCCCAAATCTTAATTGTGTTGCCGTTTATTAAAACTAAATGATAAAAAGAAATATTGCAATTATTTCCGATTAGCGCAGTGGTTAGCGTGCTCGCTTCTTACCAATGCAACCCAGGTTCGATCGTCGGACCGGGAAATATGTGAGATGATATGGTGGTCGCCACATCGGACAGGTGTGTTTTCTCTGGGTACTCCGGTTTCCTCCCACACGAAAGACAACATTTACGCTTTCATCCGCGCAAACGAGAGTGATTAATATAAGTTGAATATTACAATTTGCTTCGGAATCGTTGTAAATAAATATGTGACCACCACTTTGGGATCAAATATGATCACAATTTCATAGAGGTTCACTAGATGATGCTGAATATCAATCATTCCAGATCTGGGCACTATGGTTTCTGAGAAGAAGAATGTTAAACATGTGTGCTATACCTATGTAATTCCAAAACGAGTTTCATAAAATATGGCGTGAAATCATCACGAGTGAGAGATTCGTTTTATCACATTACCAAAGCGCTCTCGTTTTAGTAAATAATGTTGCAACGTGCCATTTGGCATCACGAGTCAGCGCAAATTGTTATTACGTCCTTACATTGTTATCACGTCACTACGCAAAGCAGCGTCATGTTTACGTTTTAAACATCGTTATAATTGCGTCAATACTTCTTTTAACTCGTAGTTTGTCCTACCATTAACGTACCAATTAAATACAAATATACATACTTTAAAGTTTAATTTACAGCTAATAGGGATTATTCTCTCGACCATTCACAATCATGTCATGTGTTATTAAACGTGTGTACATATAAGAAATTATGCGATGACGGTATTACACTGAATATTAAAGTTATGTGATAAAACAATATATCTCTCCAACTCTTATTATATCTCCCTATCCCTGATATTTTAAAGAAAACTAATCTTCTATATCCTCGTATATAACGGACTGTCAATCTGGCAGGTACACAAAGCTAATCCTAGGCTGGAAGTATCACCAATTCCAAACAATCTTCCAGAGCAGACATCGCATTAACATATGCATACCTTTGTCCACTTATATAGCTAGATATTGCTGCATATGTATGTATATGAACGGCTCTGTGTGGGATCCAGGTAGATTGTGAAAGTGCATTTGCAACAAAGTAGATATGTCAGATATATCTGAGCTTGGAATCGTATTTGCATCCAACGATTTAATGTTCTCTAGCCACCCTTCCTGGCTATCCATATCATGTGTGTAATGCTCTCTGGCCACCCTTCCTGGCTATCCATATCATGTGTGTAATGTTCTCTAGCCACCCTTCCTGGCTATCCATATCATGTGTGTAATGTTCTCTAGCCACCCTTCCTGGCTATCCATATCATGTGTGTAATGTTCTCTAGCCACCCTTCCTGGCTATCCATATCATGTGTGTAATATTCTCTAGCCACCCTTCCTGGCTATCCATATCATGTGTGTAATGTTCTCTAGCCACCCTACCTGGCTATCCATATCATGTATCCATATCATGTGTGTAATGTTCTCTAGCCACCCTTCCTGGCTATCCATATCATGTGTGTAATGTTCTCTAGCCACCCTTCCTGGCTATCCATATCATGTGTGTAATGTTCTCTAGCCACCCTTCCTGGCTATCCATATCATGTGTGTAATGTTCTCTAGCCACCCTTCCTGGCTATCCATATCATGTGTGTAATGTTCTCTAGCCACCCTTCCTGGCTATCCATATCATGTGTGTAATGTTCTCTAGCCACCCTTCCTGGCTATCCATATCATGTGTGTAATGTTCTCTAGCCACCCTTCCTGGCTATCCATATCATGTGTGTAATGTTCTCTAGCCACCCTTCCTGGCTATCCATATCATGTGTGTAATGTTCTCTAGCCACCCTTCCTGGCTATCCATATCATGTGTGTAATGTTCTCTAGCCACCCTTCCTGGCTATCCATATCATGTGTGTAATGTTCTCTAGCCACCCTTCTGGCTATCCATATCATGTGTGTAATGTTCTCTAGCCACCCTTCCTGGCTATCCATATCATGTGTGTAATGTTCTCTAGCCACCCTTCCTGGCTATCCATATCATGTGTGCAATGTTCTCTAGCCACCCTTCCTGGCTATCCATATCATGTGTGTAATGTTCTCTAGCCACCCTTCCTGGCTATCCATATCATGTGGTAAGTTCTAAGCCACCCTTCCTGGCAATCCATATCATTGTGTAATGTTCTCTAGCCACCCTTCCTGGCAATCCATATCATGTGGTAATATTCTCTAGCCACCCTCCTAGCTATCCATATCATGTGTGTAATGTTCTCTAGCCACCCTTCCTGGCTATCCATATCATGTGTGTAATGTTCTCTAGCCACCCTTCCTGGCTATCCATATCATGTGTGTAATGTTCTCTAGCCACCCTTCCTGGCTATCCATATCATGTGTGTAATGTTCTCTAGCCACCCTTCCTGGCTATCCATATCATGTGTGTAATTTCTCTAGCCACCCTTCCTGGCTATCCATACGTGTGTAATGTTCTCTAGCCACCCTTCCTGGCTATCCATATCATGTGTGTAATGTTCTCTAGCCACCCTTCCTGGCTATCCATATCATGTGTGTAATGTTCTCTAGCCACCCTTCCTGGCTATCCATATCATGTGTGTAATGTTCTCTAGCCACCCTTCCTGGCTATCCATATCATGTGCGTAATGTTGCATTTTACTTCTGAAATATGTTGGTTATGTTGTCCAACTTTGTGTCATGTATTTGTATCTTATGTTACTATGGTTGCTATTTCACGAATTTACATATTGGTGTTTTACAAATAAACGCTTAGTAAAGCCATACATTGTCAATGCATACATGTATACCATTTGTTTACCTGGCCGACATATGCATTCACGTATGTTTAAGCGCAGCTCTTCGCAAACATAGTTCGAAAGAAACAGTAGTAAAATGCCAGTGCAACCGTCGCTTCCGTAAGTAAACCTACCCGGGAATGTTGATGTATTGTTTGTTTGTTATTAACTGCAAGTTGCACATACAGGTTAGGTTGACGACTCTCCATAATTATGATTTGGAAGTGGAAGACCGCGAACGCCCATTATGGCAGAATTTCAGATACGGGCATGTGAGTAGAATCACTGACATTTCCACAAGCCAGCCGGTTATATAGCATCATCACATGCAATAATTCGACACCCAGCGGTATTCGATCCTTCAGCGCTGACGGGCAGGTGAGTTGACTACAACGACCGTAACCACTCGGCCACAGAGGCTCAATCGTTCATGTTGCAATAACAACGAGTGATGGATTGGTACGTAATATATCGCATCTTCGCTTTTCTATAGAAGTCGTCACGGTTTATGTCATATGGATCGATGCCTGTTATTAAATAGCAACACATGTATACCTTCGCTCTTCTATAGAAGTCGTGTTTATGTCAGATTATCAAGTATTCAATCATATGGATCGATGCCTGTTATTAAATAGCAACACATGTATATCTGTATGTCAGTCTTATTTCTGATAAGTTATATATATATATATTTCAAAATGTGTCCATTATCTTAAAACATGAAATATCAAATATGAAAATATTACCAAGTGAATAACATAATCCATATAAAAATAGCACAATCTGAAGTTCCATACTCGTTTGGTTAATTTGTTTAATTGCGATGAAATAAGTCGATAACTTCCTACATGTAGGTATGCACACCTCGTTCTATCTAAACTTCCTTGTCGCTGGTACCCAGCATAATGCATAATGTATATAGTATAATCAGTCAGTTAACATTTCAATGATCTGGTGTACACACTATATATACACGCTCATATAGACGGCGGGAGGTTTAACTAACATCACCTTTCCTGAGCAGGCTTTAGCGCGTTTAACCATTACTTTGTGCACCGACATCCGTAAGAAACTACAAACTGTTTCATATAAAGAGACAATGTCTGAGCAGGGCTCGAATATGTGGCCACCGATGAGGAGGCGGACTAGCAGTATATAGGCGGGTACCCACTTACTTAAGCACCCTTGAGTAGAGCCTGGTTACTAATGGTATGGCACCCAAATATTCATACAATTAAAGAATGAATCGTGGGTTAATAGTTTCCATCGGGGTATGAACTACAGTGGGCATGGAAATGTAGCTCATACAGTTCATTACTTGTATTTACGCTAATTCTTTGTTCTACGACACTGGTTTAAAATCCAGCATTGCAACCGTGTGCTGTAACAAGTAAATAGAATATCATTGAAACAATGTAAACCGTAATACACGCTTTTCTCACGACGAATTTTGCCTAACAATGTGAATGCCCACTGCCGTAGCTTACAATCAGGGCACATAGTTCATATAAGGACATGCAATAGGGATGTAAATATTTATCTTGTTGCGATCCTCCCATAACTTACATAGACAGAGGTAGGGATTATAAACGAACCCCGACATTAACGCATACTTACTATGTAATCGCTATCGGGGTAGTACCAAGAACAAGACTATTGTAAGATATTATTTTAGTACCAGTCACTTTCTTGTTCTATTTACGCAGCGGTGTTTCCCTCCTGTCCCATTTATATATCTAATATATCAAAGTGCATATTCACAATGATCCGTTCCCTATGCTATGTACATCGGACACGTCTCGAAATTACTTAGCTACCGAGGTACCGTCACGAGACCCGTCCCCAGCGTTTTAAAACATTGTTCTAACACCACAAAATCTTCACTATATCAGCCCTTCGCAACACACCCATGTCTATATAGTATATAGTCCCAACAAGGCCCTTCCATAGTCTATGTATGTACTTAGATGCCCCTACTAAGAAAGTGTGCTAGCACAGGAGGGCATTACCTATTCAAATTAAAGCAATATGCTACCACACTAGTCATTTCCCTAGAATATGCAAGCAGTATGCTACCACACTAGGCATTTCCCTAGACTATGCAAGCAGTATGCTACCACACTAGGCATTTCCCTAGACTATGCAAGCAGTATGCTACCACACTATGTATTTCCCTAGACTATGCAAGCAGTATGCTACCACACTAGGCATTTCCCTAGACTATGCAAGCAGTATGCTACCACACTAGGCATTTCCTAGACTATGCAAGCAGTATGCTACCACACTAGGCATTTCCCTAGACTATGCAAGCAGTATGCTACCACACTAGGCATTTCCCTAGACTATGCAAGCAGTATGCTACCACACTAGTCATTCCCTAGACTATGCAAGCAGTATGCTACCACACTAGGCATTTCCCTAGACTATGCAAGCAGTATGCTACCACACTAGGTATTCCCTAGACTATGCAAGCAGTATGCTACCACACTAGGCATTACCCTAGACTATGCAAGCAGTATGCTACCACACTAGGCATTTCCCTAGACTATGCAAGCAGTATGCTACCACACTAGGCATTTCCCTAGACTATGCAAGCAGTATGCTACCACACTAGGCATTCCCTAGACTATGCAAGCAGTATGCTACCACACTAGTCATTTCCCTAGACTATGCAAGCAGTATGCTACCACACTAGTCATTTCCCTAGACTATGCAAGCAGTATGCACCACTAGCTAGAATGCAGCATATGCTACACACAACTACATTCCCTAGAACTAGCAACCAGACTACACACACACTAGTATAGACTATGCAAGCAGTATGCTACCACACTAGGCATTTCCTAGACTATGCAAGCAGTATGCTACCACACTAGGCATTTCCCTAGACTATGCAAGCAGTATGCTACCACACTAGGCATTTCCCTAGACTATGCAAGCAGTATGCTACCACACTAGGCA
>CM026397.1:53002056-53017946 GCA_014843695.1 Archivesica marissinica
TCATCAAGCAAACCCGACCCTTTTAGAGCTGTTAACGTGATACATGAAATCTGAGCCCCCGAATCTACTAATCCAGATCTAGTGATCTTTCCAAGCCTAAGTTCAACTAGATTTTTGTCAGAACCTGTTCGGCTGGTTTGCCCTACTAAGGGTTCCTGAGCCCCCACCTTGTGATTTCCCCTATTCCTATTCTTATTCCCTTTGGATTTATTCCCCTTGTGCCCATCCCTCAAAACCTGTGGGACAGGCGCGCACCCCTATCTGGAGCCACTATACGGACCCCTCTGTCTCGGACATGCTCGTGAAATGTGACCTTTCTTACTACATGTATAGCAGATAGCAAGCCGATGTCTACATTTGAACTGATCATGTGGGAACTCACCCGCGCAGTGTCGGCACGTTTCCCTGAATCTCGGTCCGCGGTGGCTCTCGTCTTGGTTCCATGTCTTCGCCCTCCGTTCTGGCCCGTTTTGATGATCTGGTCGACGGTTATAATCCATGGCACTAACTGAATCACTATTAGACACTCCCACTGAATGACCCAATTTGGCAAACTTTTTCACGTCCTCCAACGTCTTCGGTTCCTTGGCGATGACGAAGTTCCTCGTATTGAACATCAGGCCCTGAACGCTTTTGTCCATGATTTCCTGCTCCGATTTTCCCAACTCACGTCCCATCCTGACGACATTCTCCAGGTAGGTGTCACTGGATTCTGATGGAGACTGTAATAGTCCAATAAATTCCTGGTATCGAGAATTTCGGTCCGTCTCGGTAGGTAGAAATCTTACCTCAAAGCTGGCTTTCAGAAGGTCGTAGTCATCCTGGACGTTGTCTGGTAGAGTGTGGAACCACGCCTCTGCTTCACCGACTAGTAGCAAACACACACTCAGTTTAAGTTTTATGTTTCGGACCTTTGGATGGACTTCTAAAATTGTAAAATTAGGGATGGGAATTTAGGGAAAATTTGGAATGTGGATTTAATATGGATTAAAGCACCTTCACTGTAAAGCGAGTATTCCCCCAGCTATAGATATATGTGTTATTGTTAAAGGGATAAGGTTTTATTGATTGTTTGAGGTGGACACACACATAAGTAAATATTAAAATTAGTAAGAAGTATACTTTAGTTGTGAAGTAAATTGAGATCCTGATTAGGAAAAGTTAACCGGTGTATAAACCCACGCCACCCCACGCCCAAATCACAAGCAGCCCCAGACCATCTCAGCCCAGACTCTCGCCGCCCCGGAAGCCCAACTACGCCCCGGGTGACAGTACTTTGGGATCGATTCCCCTGGTACATATTGTTGCTTTTCAAAATGAAGCATACACACACGTGAATTTTCAGTCACTGGTAGATTTGGGCGGTGTAGTTTAAGGCCTCTCAACCACAGTTTCCTCCTTTCAATTTCAGATTTTGATTTTCCTCCTGGAATCCTGTGGAGTGTTACACGAACACCGTCTTTCAATGTTTAGTTTTCGTACCTCTTACACAGTACACAATACCGCTTGCCACCCGACATCGCCCGTTTAACATTTTCATCCATGACTTCTGCACTGCAGCATCAATCTGTAACTGAAAAATAAACGGTCATATACTACTGTGTATATATATATATATATATATATATATATCAGAGCTGTCAACCTTTTGAAATTGAATTGAGTGAGACTTTGTATTGAGCCCCGAAGGGGCGAGTTTCCTAGGGGGGTCCGGGGACATACACCCCCGGAAATTTTTTCCCCCCTAGACCCTCTGAAATGCATTCTCCTGCTTTCTGGGAGGTATATTTTTCTCTCATATTTTGACCAAAAAATGAGGTTTTTTACACAAAACTAGTTCTGACACCTAGGTTGGCACTAGCAGTAGCCAATGGCTACTAATAATTGAAACATATTAGTTGAAATGGAATATACGGACGGACAAGGGTAATACGGGACAGACGGACAAGGGTAATCCTATATGCCCCTCCACTATCGTGGTTTGGCACAGAAATGAAATAAAATATGTTTTTCAGCTTTGCAAAAAGTGCAGATCGAGATGAGCTGGCTCGTAACGAGCCGTCTCATCAGGATCTGCACTGTTTGTGATTATTTTCATGATTTAAAATAACCGATTTAACCTCGTGTAAAGATCAAAGGAAAACACACAAACCATGCTACAATTACTTATGTCATTGCAGACGGATCAATGTATTACCCTTCTTACCCTCACTGTGACACAAAGTGCAACGCGATACACTACAGTAAGTCTACTGCCGTCGATGCATGAGATTGTACTGCATGGTAGCAGTTTTTGCTTTCTTCAGAACATCCTTGCTAGGCTCATAGGTGTAACAGGGGTGTGCAGCTTCCGGAAGTGCTAGTTTCACTGTTAAAAGTGAAGACAATGTGCCATCGACTGACAGGCTAGGCCTGAAGGGTGTTTTGTTTTTTCTGACCGTGCTGAACACACGTTCCTCGCTGGCGTTTGAGTGAGGTATAACTAGTACCAACTGCGCAATCTTGGAGAGACGTGGGAATCTTTGACGGCCATCAGCTTTTACGCAGCCCCCCAAATATCCCCAGACAGTGTCCATCCTGTAGGATTTTACAGCTGTTTCCTCGCCATCACACTGAACCCTGATGATGGCATCCTCCCAGATGGAACTAGGTATATCCGACCGATCTAACAGCTGATATTCCGTGAATTCCTCATGTAATCTTTCCTGCTCAACTGTACTTGACAGACTGTCACTGAGAACATTCTCAAATGTGTTCACAAAATACTCAACCATGTTGAATGTGCATTTGTCACTAGATTTGAAGTCGAAGTCTACAAATCTGCAATTGTCCAGAAGGGGATCTGAAAGAGGAAGCTTTGCCATAGCTTCAGATGTGGCTTTCACGTAAAACGCCCTCGCTGATTCAAAGAACTTGCTTTTCTCTGCTGCTGGAATGTCACCTTCATCAACAAGTTTCGCAACTTTTCCCCCGAGTCACAAGTCCGACGAACAGGCTGTTATCTGGTAGCTGTTTCTCGACATTGTTGTAATCGATAGCCGTCAGGTCTCCATCAGCATCCTTAATGGCGTTGATACAAACAAACTTGCCTAGAAGCTTCTTCAGGAAGATTTCAATTTCATTGTGTACATGATAGATGCAGGGATCTTCACGCTGAAGGAAGAGGTTTAAGTCAGTGAAGAGTGGGAGTACTGCCTGATAGAAACTCAGGTACACTTCAGTTAAGGGATCTTCAATGATACGCCGTAACCTCTTGAACCTTGGTTGACTTTCGGACCTGGATTTGAAGTAGCTTGTGACACCCGGATACACATGCAAGATGCGATTCACAGCTGTGTTGAGACTAAGCCACCTAGTGTTTACGTGCTTCAAAATCTGCTTGTATGTAACATCGCAAAAGACACAAAAATCCTCCAGATCAGACTTTCTCTTTGTACTCTTGTCGAACCAATAGTACATGTCCACACACATGTCCTCCACATAAAACTTTGATGACTTCGAAAATGCATCTGAGGCCCTGGCTGCAACATTATGTACCAAATGGCATGGACAGCCCATGAAATAACGGGAGGCATTTTTCTCAACGACTCTCGTTTTAATTGAATTTCTTTTCCCCAAATTTACACTGGTGTTGTCAACACCGAATGCAACACAGTTAGTCCATGGAATGTCCAAACTCGTAATTTTTTGGTCTATTTGGTCAAATATAGCTGCCGCGGTGGCAGCCGATGTCCCCTTTGATACACACATGTCTAGTAACTGTGTTTCAACGGAGTTATTTTCAACATTGAAGATTCTCACAGTAAGCGGATTCATTTTCTCGAGGCCAGTATCATTTGAGCCATCCGTTGCCAGCGAATATGGCTGGCTCTTCATCTTCTCCACCAAAGAACCTAAAACAAGAAATGTGTGATACTTGATTGATTACTGGTGTTGTACATCTGCTCATAAACTTGTAACTAAAGTCATTTAGGGCTGGGAATTCCTTTGCAATATTTTGATCTGGTGTCACGTGCACTTAAAACATGATTGAGCATCCAACGTTAATTAATCCAACACCAAAATCACAATGCATCCATTATCCATGAGTCGCCTATTATAACAAGCATGAAATAACTATGGGCAATTTTAGTCTGGGAAGCAGAAGCAGCACTGCAACTGATACAAGTCCTGTCTCCACTTGGTGCAACATAACTACATGTCGCGACCTTTCGAGGCATTGATAGTAATGCCCGATAATAATAAAAACTAGAAATGTGTTCGGAGAACACGGATGCCCCCACCCGACGCTTTGATAGTCAACGTAGAAAAACTTAAACGCAATTTGAGGTACAAACAAAGTGAACATCGCACGGACGGACGGACGGACAGGGCCAACACATAATGCCCCCCCCCCAATAAATTGGTGGGGGCATAAAAATCCTGATAATACTGTCGCCCTTCGGGTGATCACCAGATCACACCTGCGATGCTCATGTGTGAGACTTCGGCGCACATTAAAAAACTTTTAACATTCCGGACGGACGCCAAAGTGCAGACTATATCTGATCTGAGGCTACGCTGTTCGCAAATGTTGTAAGGTCCCTTGTGTATACATACTTTGAAAAAATGGCGCTATCGCCAGGTTCAGCATACATGCTGTTTTCGTCTTCGCCGATGAGTAAGCCTTTGCGATGTCGCTGTCAGGGAATATGTCCTTGAAGAGAGGACTCAGGTGATCAGCGGCCGCTAAAGGCAAGTTGTGCTGTGCTAGCGTGAATGCGGTCTTTACCTCTGCACGAGTCGCCTGAAAACAATGTGAAGTAAGTATGGTAGCTTATCAAAGGATTTGATTTGATGGTGTTTAACGTCCATTTACTGAGAGCAAAGGTCTATTCTAGACGGGTCAATGGGGTCGAATATTGAGCTCTTATCTGCGGATGTTCCCCTATTTTTTACAGGCTTATCAAAGGAGGCCCCAGTTGTCAGATGGAGCAATGTGATGGTGATGGAGTAATACTGTCATGAATGTGATTCAATTACACATGCAAACTAACTCAACTTACTCAAGTATATATTTATGACGATGATTTTTTTCACTACCGGCCTATTTTTCGTGACTATCTAAAGACAAGGGGTGTATTCTTTATAATTGTTATTTCAAAACATGGCTACCATCTGGTAACTGTGACATAATAATGTTAAAATGTGCAGGATGGCAAAACTGATTATACATGTCCCTACAGCAATCAAATTTGACTGATGAAACCTTAATTAATTTAACCCTTTCAACCCCAGGTAACTTAATGGACTATTCCATGCTAATATTTTGAGCTATTTTATTGGTCCATTCAAATTTTTAGACTAGTTCATTCAGCAGAAAGTTTTTTTTTCAACTTTGAAAATGATTTACAAACAGTGGAGATCCTGATGAGACGGCTCGTAGTAACGAGTTCTGGATCTGCACTGTTTGCAAACGTTGGCATTATAGAGGTCTGTGGTGTTGAAAGGGTAATAATATATTACAAATGTTTATACCTTTTCACCGAGAGAAGTTTGCTGCCTGCCAAATGCGTGGAGCAATGATGGTTGTCCAGTTGCAGCCTTGTTGGCCTTCTTATGTCCATCGCTATCCATGTGCCTTTTCACATCGGTTTCACCTTGATGTCCACAGTTAAACACCTTCGCGCATACATTGCATCGGAACTGGTGCTGGTCAGAGGTAGATGAAATACACCGGTAGATCTTGATCCAATCCTTAAATTTTGTTTTATACTTCGCAGCTCCTTTGAATTTAGTAATTTTTGGCTGTTTCTTAGGTGGAGAGTCTTCCAAGTCACTTCCATCATCAGAATCTGATATGCTGAACCTGAAATTTAACATACACCTATATTATATTAATATATTCTGATTTTTACTGCAGTAAACAAACTAGAAATGTTTCTATGATAAACACGGGATGCCCCAACAGCCACTTTGTTGGAGAAAAACACAGTAACGCAAATTTCTAAGACGAGTAAGTCATTTGACCTAGACCTTGGGCACCATGGGTGTGGTGTGTAATGAAAATATGGATGGTGGTGATGAAGTTTCAAGTCAATCTGTGAAGCAATGGCTGAGATAGATGGTACATAAAAAAAAACTTTAACTCAAATGGAATGGACGGACGGACAAGGGTAATACGGGAAAGACTGACGAGGGTAATCCTAGATGCCCCTCCACTATCGTGGTTGGGCACAGAAATGAAATAAAGTCCACGCTGTGCGACACGCGAAATCACACATCCGAAAATTCTTTAAAAAAGGACAAAGTCCACACCCAAAAAAAATTGGCCAGGGGGGGTCCTATAACAGCACAAAATTGTTTTTTCTCCATAACAATTGTACCCAACCAATGTTGTGACCACGCACGGTTACTGTTATCCGTCGGTTACTGGATAATTCGGTATTGCATTTAACCTGTTTCTGTCAAATTCTGTGTAGACAAATCAAAACTATATCACTTAGCCGGTAGTTAAATGTGTAAGATGATGATGCAAATAGCAATAATCACCAGGAAACAGTTAATACTTACACGTCACAAACTCGAAAGTTCGTAAACGTCCGACTTTCTTTTCCTCCGACACCGGATGACATTCAATTAGGTGGACTTGATTGCATACGCCGATTTACGCCGATCGTGATACCCGGACTATCCGCAGTTGCGACTTTCTAACCCCGTTACCCCGTATGTACCGATACTTGTAGAGTTACGATTTCATTGGTAGGGTTCGCTTTCTGGAAACCGTCGGACTTCGCAAATAGTTGTATATAAGGGTTTTTTTTTTTTTGGAAAATGCGTGAGAATCATTGATCAATGAGTGAGACCGTGAGATGGGACTCGATTGCGTGAGACTCACGCAGAATGCGTGAGAGTTGACAGGTCTGATATATATATATATATATATGAATAAGAAATAAATAATCAACCAACAGCACAGGATAAGGCATGTAACGTCATTTTCTTTTCACTCTTTATATATATACTGTTAAAGAAAATACCTAATTTATACAAACAGGCGAATGAATTCAGAATAATGATTAATCAGAATAACGATCATAACAACAGTCGTAGTCATCGTGTAATAACAAGTCACCGACTGACCGTAAAGCAGTTTAACGCCTAGAATTGTAACTGGCACAAAATGACCATAAAACAATATAGTCATTATGAAGGAACAAACACAAATGAACAAAACTCTCAGTACCTATCAACCCGAGTGCAATACCATGCCCCTGAAAACTCCCGACGGTATGCAGAATGTCAACGTCTATGATAGATCTGCTTTAATCATTAATTTCCACACGATGATGGTCCACACACAATACACAATGCAGCAGCACAGTCTGGACACTGAAAGACACAAAACCTTTGATTTAATCAACAACTATTTATTATTAAAAACAAAAACATGAAGCATTGCCTACTTCCAATCGTGTAAATACATTTTTATATTTTAAATAGTACAAATAGGGGTCTTCATCGTGTGTTTAAAAAGAAGGCAAAACATAATGTTACTGTAGACCTTCGTTAGTAATTTAATAATCATTTCAAGTGGGTGGGGTAAAATAACAAGTGTTTCCATTATTATTATTTTAACCTCACTGGTACTTTAATAGTTTGAAATAAGCGTACACTATGAATTTAATTCATGAAAATATACCTGCTAAAATGATTTGTACACCAAGAGCCTCGAACATGTAGAATTTGTCGAAAATATTCAACGGCTACGATCGTTTCCACTGTTCATCAAACAACCGGAACTACCCAGATAGCAGGTGCGCGTTTTAATCTTAATATTTTAACGACTAAATACCGCGTTGTCGGACATATCGGTAGGACCCCATTGTATCTTGCCAGTTAAGTTTTTCGCATTCTTCGCGGCTATGACCAAAATGTATCCCTAATGCTTTTATAGTTTTTTCAGGCCAGTTTATTCCTCCTATCTTGTCAGTATTTGTTTTCTGTTTACCTATCCACATACCATCCGTTTGTTTTTGTTAAGTTTAAGGCCAGAATAGTATCCAAACTGTTGGATAATATCTATAGCATTTTCAATGTCGTTTGTATTTTTTAGGAACAATGTAGTGTCGTCGGCTAATTGAGATATTTTTAAAGATATTTTACCATTTTCTGTTGTTACCTGTATACCAGTGATATTACGTATATTTATTGCCATTATTTCTGCAACTATTATAAATAGAAGAGCTGATACCGGACAGCCTTGTCTAATACCACATTGGGGTTGAAAGATTCAAAGGTCCACCCATTGTTTATAATATATGATTTACAATTTGTATATAGTGTTTTTATCCAGCGTATAAATTCTGGCTTAAATCCAAAGTATTCTAAAGTGTTAAAAAGAAATGGCCATTCTATTGTGTCAAAGGCTTTTCTAAAATCTAAAAATAGAATTGCTCCATCTAGTTGAAGAGTCTCTGTATAGCCCTTTTCAGAAAGTAGGTTATCTCCCTTGCGAAAATCGATCGCATTCGGAACGCTTCGGACACTGGGTAGTATTTTCGATAATGGAGGATCGCAGTAAAGAAAACGATTGTTATCTCGAAGATTTGGCTATTGACAAGCTTAACGTATCGCAATTAAAAGATTATTTACGTTTACACCATCAGTATGTAACCGGGAAAAAGATTAATCTAGTATCACGTGCGAAGGGTATCAGAAAATTGGGATTAAACGATGTGAACGTTGACCAAAGAAACTCGGAAGTGTTTGAACGAAGGAAATGTGAGAAGTTGATCACGCCTCTTGGCGAGGAATTACCTCATCCAAGGACATTAAAACCGTGGACATGTACTTTAATTGATATCCCCGACTTCAGTGATGGTGACATCTACAACTATTTTGTGTTAAAGATGAAAACAAAGAAACAATTGAGAGCCAGAGTTTATTATGCAGACAGACATGTACATAGCATCATGTACCACGAGATTGATGATAAATGTGAGCATTGTTTCGTGAAATGCAAAGTTATGCCATCCTTGCCAAGTGCCAATGTCAAACAGAACCCAGACCATGATGTGTGGCTTTGCCTGTCTAAAGTCACTGGCCAGGTCCATTCTGCAGAATGTGATTGCACAGCAGGGTAAGTCGAGTGATAATTATAATACATTATGTACAGATTATTTATTCTACTGTTCTTCGTTGATATCGAATAACCCATTATCACTTCTGGAAACCTGCCAGTGTGACATACATGTTAAAGTAACCTATGGGGGAAAGTGTGGCCCATGTGAGATTCGAACCATCGACCCCCCAAACACTAGTACGGTGCTCTACAGACTGAGCTAACCATGTGTCTGTCTAACCTCTAATCCCACATTGTTTCACAAGTACTATCCAGGTCTAATCGACACAGAATGGGGCAATAACATTTACCGGCACCTGTTCCTGTATATTACTGTCAATACAACAATTTATTAAATGTGTCATTACAGGCTTTTTAGTCAGTATTGATATGATATAAGGTTCTTGCACCGAGTTCGAGAACCAATAAAAATGACTTAATTGGTATCAACGAAGGAAGCTGCATTTTATCAATAATGATGATTCAACTTGATATGCATGTTTTTAATATTTATATTACTGCCGCATTTCTTTGAACATTTGGTATCATTTAATCTTGTTATATATGGCATGTATGTCATAAAAATCATTGAAATTCAAGGATTCAACTCGATACAAAATTAAGTTGGGAGGAGTGTTGAAACCAATGTCTTAATTTACACTAGTTAATTTTATGTCAATTATGGAACAAGTTCTTATAACTTATATTATTCACTCATGACACCTCATTCCTGATGGTATCCATCTCCACGTGGGTATGACTCTCTCTACCACTGAGCTATCAAGACGGTTAAATATCTTAATGCCTCGATACTTTACCGAGATATAGAACGTATTATGTTGTATAAGTATGCTAAGTTTTTTGTAACATTGTATTTTCAGAAGTGGTGAAGCCTGTAACCATATTGGAGCTATAATGTATGCCCTATCTGACATCACATCTAAGAAGAAAGATGGAACTCTGTCATCAACATCCAACAAATGTGTGTGGGACCAATTTAACAATCCACGTAAAAGGAAATTAACACCAAAAAAAGCTAGTGAACTGACATTCCGGAAATATACATTTGAATCTGAAACAGCACCAGTGAAAAAACCTGTCAGTAAAGAACTTTTTAAAAGCTCTGTAAATGAGGAGAAATTTAGACTTAATCTGTTAAAGTGTAATCCATGTGCAGGCTGGTTGTTAAATTTTGTGGAGGAAAAGGTAGAAGAAGAAATCCCGAAATTCCTCAATGTTATTTACAATTGCATGGATAATGTGAATTTAAGGAGTACGGAAGTGAATGAGACATTGTCGGATATCATGGATGGACTAACACTGACAGAGAGTGAATGTGAAATGGTAGAACAGTTAACACGTGGTCAAGGAAAGAGTATAGTTTGGCAGGATGAAAGAAAAACGAGACTGACTGCTTCCAACTTTGGTGAGGTTATGTCACTGAAATCGCAGACAGCTCCTGAAGGACCAATTAAGAGATTTTTTTATTCATCCATCAGAAATAAGTACATGACTTGGGGAATTAAACATGAACCAGCTGCCAGGAGAAAATATGTACTAACAATGAAAAAAACTATTCCAGATATAACTGTTACCGAGTCGGGGTTATGTGTGAAGGGAGATGTACCGTACCTTGGTGGTGCGAGTCCCGATGGCATTATTAACTACACTGCAAATGGCCAAACAGAAACGGGGGTTTTGGAGATAAAGTGTCCTGCATCGGACAAGTGGAAAATACTACCCCCCATAGATTGTGCTAAAGACGCAGACTTTTATTGTGAAATAAATCCAACTACAAATATGTGTAAATTAAAGGTACATCATAAATACTATTACCAGGTGCAGGGACAGATGGCTTTGACTGGAAAGAAATGGTGCGATTTTGTTGTCTGGACACTGGCTGGAATTTCAATCGAACGAATTGCATTCAATGAGGAATGTTGGTCAGGAATGTTCATTAAATTGAAGGATTTTTATCTGAATGCTGTTCTTCCAGAACTGTTTTCTAGAAGGGTACAACGGGGGTTGAAGTTATATGACTGAAATATTTTGTTTGTTATGTATTTAAAATGTATATATACAGTAAAACCTCACTAATTAAACCACCTCAAAATTATGATCACCATTTTAGGTCCATTAATTAGCACTGTTTTGCTTTTTATTTAACTTCAATATTCAGATTAGCTCAATAATGAGATAAGTTTTCAAGTGTCCCAAAGGTGGTCTTATTATTGAGCCTTTACTGTATTCATTAGGCTTCATGTCCATTTACCCAGAAATAATGTCATTTGTAGCCGACAGTAACTCAAAACGTTTATTAATGTAGTAAGTCTATGTTAATGAGTTGTTGTAGATGTCCTTGAAGTTTGTGTGACATGTATGTATTTAAATGTGTTTATTGAATACACTGATCAATATGAAAATGGTTCTTGTGTCTTTAAATTTGTAGTCTGGTTTTGCCAGAGCAATATTATAATGCAGACATCCGACTGCAGATCTTATTGAACTGTACAGTAAAGTTTTGCTAATAAGAACATTGAAATAGGTAGTTTTAATATACATATATAATATACATGTAATTATTAAATTTTAGAATTTTAGTACAATTACACATAAATGCATAATTGAAGTATTCTTAATATCAGAACTTTACTGTACTAGAATAGATTTACTCCGGAATTCTATGCAATCTGGTTTTTCCACACTAATCCTGCGGTACAAACAACTTTTACAGCTATTCACGCTTTTGGTACAATAAATATTCATGTATTGACAATTGGAATGGGTAATACTTATTTAAATCACAATAGCATTAGCAAAGGATTGCGGTAAATATTATTTGTACCGCATGTACATTAGAGGGAAAACCGTAATCTTGCAAATTCCAGATTACATTGTACATCTATTGGTTTGGTCAGATAAATCATAGGTTATCATCCCTTTAATAATCGATGCATCTTGCATTTTTTCCATCGGAAAATAGTTTTAAACACATATAGAGTGATGATAACCTAGGAAATCTTTGGCCAATTGTGAAGCTGTTGAGCATCACACTTCAAATGTCATAAGAACAAATCATCCATATGAAGTTATATAACATTTATTGCACAAATAAAACCATCTTGTTATATTAATAACGTCAGATAAAATATGTTGCAACAAAACATAATAAATTATACACATAGTATCTGCTGTACAGTCAAACCTGTATTATTAAAGACCACCTGCATAAATCACAGGGATTCGGCACGTTTGGGGGTACTAGTATATGTATTTAAGTACAGGGATTCTACTATGTGGAATGTCAGATTTCGCATCGATCAGTAAAATGGCCCTATCTGAAACAATTTTGAACAAATCTGTCCAAATATAACGCCTATCCCGCCCGAGTCTTTATACAAAGTATACATGCACGCATGTTAAAGTTGTGTTTTATTTTAAGAACAATATAAAGACTCGGGCGGGATAGGCGTTACATTTGGACAGATTTGTTCAAAATTGTTTCAGATAGGGCCATTTACTGATCGATGCGAAATCTGACATCCCACAGAGTAGAATCCCTGTACTTAAATACATATACTAGTACCCCCAAATGTGCCGAATCCCTGTGGCATAAATCACTATATTACAAAGCACTACTACTGTAAAGCAATACAGATTCATGTAGAGAGAGAACAGTTATTCACCTCTTTGGGACCAGAGGTGGAAGAAGGTTTGTTAGGCTTACACAAATCTTCCAAATTTTAGATGCCTGAGAGGACATTGTAATTGGCATAGTGCCTTGGACAATACGGAAGTTTTTTATTCGTTCCATTTCTCTCTCAACATGAATCCGTAGATTTGCTATTGCTTTTGTAGCTTCAACTTCATGAGGCAGGAATTGTTTCTTCTTTTTTTTGAAGGGGGGTATTATCAAGTCTACACCATTTGGAGTTGTTAAGTCTGATATAAGGAAACCCTTATCTACCATGATGGCATCACCTTCCTCACACAAGTCTACAAGACCACATTTCTTTGTAATTTGTTTATCACTGATACTTCCTGGATACAAGTCCGATACAAATGTCACAATTCCTGCAGGACTTATCCCAATCAAGGACTTCCACGTCATGTTCGACTTATAGTCACTATACATTAAGGACTTCAATTGCAACGAGCAAGGTGTTTCTGTGCGAATCTCCGTACAGTCTATTATAATTCTACACTTTGGATACTTTCTGAAGAATCTCTGGGGCATGGTGTCGTTAATGTTTTTTCTGGAGGGCCATTTCACTAAAAAACTTAAGACTTGTGTCCAGGTAATTCACCCAACGATTGAAGACGGAGCTGCATGTCCCCACTGAAACATGGAAGCGCTTGGCCAAATCCTCCAGTAAAAGTCCAAGTCGTAGCCTCATTAACACCATAAAAAATTCATCGATCAGTCTAAGGGACTTTGGTCTGCCCTTGTTGTTCACTGGCATACCACCCTGAAGTTCATCGAACAAACATTGAAATGTTCCAGCATCTGGAATACCAGTATAGAATAACACTTTGCTGTTGCTGTGTTTGACGTCATCAAATGTAAACGATGGTCTCTTCGCCTGGCAGCCAGTTGAATGTGTTTCCACAGTTGGTGTTTGGGTAGATGTGGTCACTGGGATTCTAGTTTCATCTGTCTGTGTCTCTACAGATACCATATCTGGCCGGGTTTGTTGTGACTGGTGGCGGATTCTGGATGGAGTTGGTCTGAATTCCCCATAATCATGTAGCTGGAATTAGATAGAAGAGAATGTATCACATCTAGTGTCTTATAATTACTAGACAGATAGACATACACATTGGTAGGACTTGGTAGCTCAGTTTGTCTAATTTGTAACAGTGCCTGCACTGTAAGCAGGAGAAACTGGGTTTGAGTCCCGGTTGAGCCACACTTTTATCATCACCTGTTTAAAATGGTGCAAAACATAAATAATAATATGGCTACTGGTATGTTTCACAATGTTTCTCAGACTCTGGGAATTCAGGACATATTCTAAATCTTGGAGGGGGTACCAGTATGTGTATCCAGGTAAGCTATATAGTGATAAATTGATAGGCTTAGTGACCCTGTGGATTGCTAGTTCATTTGGTAGGGTGCCCACATGGTTAGCAGAATGACATGAACTGTGAATATTCAGCTACAATGATTTGGTTCCTGATTATTATCAGGTTTAGTGCCATTTTTCACAATGTTTTCCTAGATTCATCCAGCAGTACCAAATTGTTCTTCACATGAGAAGTACGTGGCATTATCACATAAGAACATTTCAGGCCCATTCCGAGTATCGGAACATGATACAGGCCACAAATCAGTGTTCAATACACTTGACTAACCAAACAGCGTGATAAAATGCCCCTCATTAATTGTTTGTGATGAATTATAAATATAATGCGACCACACTTACCCTAAGTGATATATCTAATACAGATTCATTGCCATCTACAGGTATTCCAATTGTTTCACTCTCAAAACTAATGTCTGGTGATCTGATTTCTGATACCATCTCGAGCTCACTCTCAGAAGTGATGTCTGTGGCATCAGTTGAGACTGTAGCTGTCATACTCACATTCTGAAAAACAAGGTGATAAGTCTTTTAAGATAACATTAAAACAAGTAAACACATCAATTATTTTAAAAAACATATTGTCAGACATTGTGTAACTGGCTTTAATAATATATTCAAAATATTAATGTGCACTTCGACAAGGCGGTAGATTTTTTTATTTTCTACATCACGCTCACTAGATACATACAAATGATACATGTACAGTTGAAAATGGTAAACTGGTTTTTTACATTCAATTTTTACTAAAATATTTTAGGAACAGTTTATATCCAGCCTCTAGTAGGAAAAGCAGCATATTCATCTGGTGGTGAATGTAATATATATTGCCGGGGACGTAGTTATAGTAAAAAAGTTGTAGTACATGTATTTGAATATGTACCATGAGCAAGTAGGCTAGATAGCTAGAACGTCTGCTATATTCGGATAGGGCATTTTGTTCAGTTTTGACATTCTATAAATGAATTTTTGAGAAGCATGTGTATGCAGCTGCATGTTTTGCGTACACGTAGCTACATCGTACACGCCTGCCTGATTGTACCCATGGTCATGCTAGGACATGATAATTTATGAACTCCATTTGTAATATACAGTCTAATGTATTAACTGATTAACCAGTTTACAGTGTGTCATCTAACAGATCTAATATCTACATGACTATAAGTAGCTGGTACAGTATTTATTTTGGACATATATATGTAAGTTTGAATGAAATTGAAAAATATATAATATTATTCACTAAAAACATCGTATTTTTTTTTACCGATAATTTGTAGACTTTTTCATCACCATTCGCTTTGGGGAAGTAGCAAGGTAAGGGATTTCCTTTCGTGGGCCCCGATCGTCCAAGAAAATGAACACCACACATCCTCGTCTGGTCGCTGTTGACGAATACGAAGTTGGGTCGAGCATGCTTGCATCGTAGAATCCAAACCTTCCTAACTCTCAAATCAGCTGGAAATCGATGCATGGATATCTTCTTTACATCTACTACCTTCCCGCCGTGGTTTTTACACACACAGCAATATCTCTGCTTCGACGGCATAGTCGTATGTTTGTAATTTCAATGTACGTAGACGTATTATTTATAATGGTGATCAATTTGTATACTACCCGGAAGTGAGCAGGTGCGCGCTCCGCGCGTTTAGTGTCTCCGATTGAAGAGTACTAAAGGGCAGATAAATCATGTTATTGAAAAGGGC
>CM026397.1:53018946-53047040 GCA_014843695.1 Archivesica marissinica
ATACGTATACCCGGTCTTATGGGGTCACATCGCCTACTTTTCTCGCTATTCAGTACCAAAATGTCCCGGAACCGTAATTATGTGGTTTTAAAAGGGGTGGTGCATGGTCCGTTGATAAGTGTAGCGTCCACAAAGGCCAATATAGTCATACTTTGTGTTACTTAATAGTTATTACACATGTCTACTTACGTATTAATCGTGTACGGATATGCATCGGTGAATGTTAATGCATTCCTCAATTACTTGTCAATATTTGCTCGGAGTTTGAGCCCCACTGGAGCCGTTACGATTGTGCCCTTAGGCAAGGCATTTAAATTCCATGTTGCCTCTTCTCTCTCCCTCGTGGCGATGGATTCCATCAGGAATGAGGTTTCGAGAGTGTATAATATAAGTTGAAATAACTTGTTTCGCAATCGAGCTAAAATAAATTTGTATAAATAAATGGTGTCGACTTTTCGTTATAATTTAATCTATCTTCATCGCGGAAATGTAGACATGTAGATTTGTCCAAGGCTTAGGGACAGAGAGATTTATATCGGCGTGTGTTGACATACGTGTATCGCCTCCATAGCAATATGCAATGTACATGAGTGTGTACATGTGGACTTAATCAAAAATAGTTCAAGACAGTAGAAATTGGCAAACCTTTACACTAAATATGTCTTTTTCACTTACGGTCTCCTCCACCTTTGCATCCAGGTACACTTCTTGGACATATGGCCATTCACTTGTCCATTTACAAACTGTTGCATAGCGAAATTGCAAAACCTTTAAAACTTTGCCTGCAAAAGTTAATAAATCTCTAAATCACTTGCAGAACCTTAATGACGGCTGAATGAAGTGAAAGAATTACACACGCACCGTTAAATTACACCGTTTTACAAGACGGGCGATAACTCTTCACATTTCCGGTTCTTAATGCTTGCTAGAAATAAATGGTGGCCACGGCGGCTGGCTTGTGTTTATTAACTTGCTCCTAGCTTTGAAAACCGATAGATCAAATTAGATAATACTCGATAAGTTGGAAAATATTTTATTAAGGCTAGATCTATTATCGTTTTATTTAAACATAAAATAGAATAATCATGTAATTGTGGTTATTTATGCGATTTATTTATTAATGGGAATATAATAATCAACATTCAAAGCTATATCTGTAACAAATAATTTCGACCCAGAAAATTAATCACAAAATGTAAAAACCGTACATGTAGAATCTAGTTCATCTTAGTCACTGTTACAACTTGTTATGTACAAGGTTATGTAGATTGTTTGTTAACAATTTCTGTAAACAAAATTCACTTCAATCACTCTGTTCTGAGATAGCTAACGTTGCAAAATCGTTTGTTCGATATTCGCCCTCGGTCTTGTAATTATTAATTTTATTAAAAATGTTAAAGGCACTGGTTAGATTTACACGAAAACATTCGTGTAAATATTATAGTGACCAAGCAAAGAAAGAGTGGAAAAGTTAGTGACCCAATGTGAAACTTAAACCCACAAACAGTAGGCGGACAGCTCTACCAACTGAGCTAGTCGTGTCGATATTCTACGCTCGCCAAAATACACTACCAATTACAATAACAATCGGAACCTAAAATAATGTAAATAAAAATATCATCACACACATTATATAGATCTACTGTGTGCAATGATTGTGTGATAGCCAAGTTATAACAGTGTTATAGATAGACTACTCGGCCACATTGGGTATAGATATCCTGCAAAAGTTCAATGTGCTCCAGTCAATGTTCATTGCACTACCAACTGAGCTATTACTAATTTACTAACCATCTTAGAAATGTTGCTTTTACTTTACATTCATAAATTTTGACATCGTATAAAGAGCTTCTTTAATCCTTTCCCACAGTATCCAACAGACCTATGAATTCCTGTGTACTTCCTGCTTCAGTCATCATTAGACCTATGAATTCCTGTGTATCGCCTGCTTCAGTCATCATTAGACCTATGAATTCCTGTGTATCGCCTGCTTCAGTCTTCATTAGACCTATGAATTCCTGTGTATCGCCTGCTTCAGTCTTCATTAGACCTATGAATTCCTGTGTATCGCCTGCTTCAGTCTTCATTAGACCTATGAATTCCTGTGTACTTCCTGCTTCAGTCTTCATTAGACCTATGAATTCCTGTGTATTTCCTGCTTCAGTCTTTCATTAAACCTATGAATTCCTGTGTATCGCCTGCTTCAGTCTAATGATTCATTAGACCTATGAATTCCTGTGTACTTCCTGCTTCAGTCTTCATTAGACCTATGAATTATTGTGTATCGCCTGCTTCAGTCTTCATTAGGCTCATGTTTGTTTGTATATTGTGGATTTGAATAATCCATCTCATTCACATATTCTTCGATATCAGCAAGGCTGTGATAAATGATGATATGCGAGAAAGTTGTCAGTCGCTTGAGGAAGGTATCTTTGCATACCCGGTACAAGCTGTGAAAATAACAGTCTAATAACAGACACAATTCTAATGAAATTCCATGACATATTTCCATAGTTTTCTGTTACAAATAAGAAAAACACATTATTGAAGTGCTAAGTCATAGCATTTATTTTACCAGCATGCAAAGAGTTAAATAGCAGATTTATGTTTAATTTACAGAGATTTATGATGTCAGCTGCCAAGAATACAAAACCCATCGTCATTGTCACAGGAAACAAGAATAAGTTGAAGGAATTCAAACAGATCCTAGGAGATAATTTCCCTCTTGAGGTAATCAAGCTATTCAATGTTAGGTCACAGGTAACTCACCATTTTACTTTCTACCAATGTCACTGTGGCCATGCCTGCATAAACAAACGTGCATGAACGATGTTCTCTTGTTACTAGAGCAGGGTGCTGTAAATCTGCACTTTTGCAGGGTTCATTCTAGGTCAGAATTTTTGGGAGAAGTGAGAAAGTGTGTGATCGCTTCCTTAAATGGTGTTCTTTAATATACTTCTGCAAAATAGGGTTATAATGCACAGTACAACCATTAAATACAACATTTTAATAGAAAGCATGCTTTATAATGGGCCAGTGTATCTTACTAGACAAAATTTTGTTTGAAAATCGTAAAACCCCAAAAATAATTTTTTTAAATTTTATTTTATTAGGGAGAAGTGGGGCCCCCAGAGGGCGAAGTCAGGGTCCCTCTAGGGTGACAATTTCGCCCACATCGCCCTCTAGAATGATCCCTGTTAAATTGCTATTTCAACATTCAAGTAAAACTGCTGGGTTTTTCTTAACTTCTCACACATCTTCATTTTACCTACCAGATAACGAAACTATCTATGTATGTTCCTTTAATGTCAAACCCCTCGCGGGGACTTAGACATGTTTTCCTGGGCAGGCTTAGCCAACCTAAGCAATTAACCAGTACTAAAGCAATGTGTGTGAGGTGCCTTGCTCAATGACACTACATACGTGGCCTGACCGAGTATCGAACCCGGGACCGTTCGATTCCAAATCCGACGCTCTACCACTGGACGCCACACATGCTTTACACACATGTACAAAATTATTTCAAACAAACTAAACGTTTTGCAGTTAACTAAATGATATGTAGTTAAATTATCTAATAGCTGTCTTTTCCAGGAGCAATGGAACGTACATACTATGATATATTTTAGTTAGGATGAGGGCGTGGAGATGCGAGCAACTACTACAAATGTTTTGTTAAAACATAGATTTTTTGTCTTTCCTATTTTTCTTTACATTTTTTACATAGCTATCAATAAATCATTTGTCCAATAACTATGTACGCTACTTCTAAAGAATCATAGAAAAAGTCTGCTCATTCTGTTACATCTTCTTGATATAAGGGGAGGGTCGTCACTAATGTTGGTAAGACTTGTGACCCAACCCATTTGCTTCTAAATTATAACAGTTTCACTCTTATATAATATTCGTTACATTTCATTTGTTGAACAATTATTGTGCAGTCTGTATATATGTATGTTATTTGAAAGCAATAAAATATGTTTAAACTAAATCTTCATTTTGCTCATAAATATAGGACGACCTGCATAATTAGTGTTGAATTAGCCAATAAAATTATACAGCCAGCCAATGAAATTATAGAAAGTGGGTACTTAGCACAGGTGGGTACTTAGCCAATGTTAAATGTATAATAAAACAAAAGTTTGTGATTCTAGGCTGCTAAATACAGGTGACCACTAACACAGGTTTGACTGTATAATATAGGTGACCACTAACTAAGGTTTGACTGCAATATGTATGTTTATTCAGGGTTCATTCTAGGTCAGAATTGTTGGGAGAAGTGAGTGATCGCTTCCTTATATAGTGTTTTTTAATATACTTCTGCAAAATAGTGTTAAAATGCACAGTACAACCATTAAATACAACATTTTGACATTTTGAATAGGAGTGCTTTATAATGGGCCAGTGTATCTTACTAGACACAATTTTGTTTGAAATTTGTTTTAGGAAGAAGTGGGGCCCCCAGAGGGCGAAGTCAAGGTCCCTAGGGCGACAATTTCGCCCATATCACCCTCTAGAATGATCCCTGTTTATTTATGAACTTCAGTATGTGTAGCACAATGTTTACTGGTACATGTATATGTTATGTTTGCAGGTAACTAGCCAGGATATAGATCTACCTGAGTACCAAGGGGAACCAGAGGAAGTTGCTCTGGCTAAATGTAAACTTGCGGCCGAGCACATCAAGGGACCATGTCTCGTCGAGGACACCAGTTTGTGTTTCAATGCTCTTGGAGGGTTGCCGGGCCCATACATCAAGTGGTTCCTGGCTAAACTTGGTCCACCAGGTATTCCGGTTAATTTATTGCCTCATATTAAAATTGAAACCTTAAAGTCGTATTCGTAAGAATGTAATTTTACGATTTTACTGAATTGTTTTAAAGTCGTATTGCTGTTCGGAGCATGGTATGCGAGTGTCCCGTTTTAATGCCAGAAACTTTAACCAAACATTATACGCACATTAATTTCTACTGTGCCTCTTAAACCAAGGTTCCATGTACCGTCTGCTGTATAAACCAAGGTTCCATGTACCATCTGCTGTATTAACTAAGGTTCCATGTACCGTCTGCTTTATAAACCAAGGTTCCATGTACCGTCTGCTGTATAAACCAAGGTTCCATGTACCATCTGCTTTGTAAACCAAGGTTCCATGTAACGACTGTGCTGTATAAACCAAGGTTCCATGTAGCGACTGTGCTGTATAAACCAATGTTCCATGTAGCGACTGTGCTGTATAAACCAAGGTTCCATGTAGCAACTGTGCTTTATAAACCAAGGTTCCATGTAGCGACTGTGCTGTATAAACCAAGGTTCCATGTAGCGACTGTGCTGTATAAACCAAGGTTCCATGTAGCGACTGTGCTTTATAAACCAAGGTTCCATGTAGCGACTGTGCTTTATAAACCAAGGTTCCATGTAGCAACTGTGCTTTATAAACCAAGGTTCCATGTAGCGACTGTGCTGTATAAACCAAGGTTCCATGTAGTGACTGTGCTTTATAAACCAAGGTTCCATGTAGCAACTGTGCTTTATAAACCAAGGTTCCATGTAGCTACTGTGCTTTATAAACCAAGGTTCCATGTAGCGACTACTTTATAAACCAAGGTACCATGTAGCGACTGTGCTTTATAAACCAAGGTTACATGTAGCGACTGCTTTATAAACCAAGGTTCCGTGTAGCGACTGCTTTATAAACCAAGGTTACATGTACGACTGTGCTGTATAAATCAAGGTTCCGTGTAGCGACTGCTGTATAAACCAAGGTTCCGTGTACTGACTGTGCTTTATAAACCAAGGTTCCGTGTACCAACTGTGCTTTATAAACCAAAGTTCCGTGTAGCGACTGCTTTATAAACCAAGGTTCCGTGTAGCGACTGCTTTATAAACCAAGGTTCCGTGTAGTTACTGCTTTATAAACCAAGGTTCCGTGTAGCAACTGCTTTATAAAGCAAGGTTCCGTGTAGCAACTGCTTTATAAAGCAAGGTTCCGTGTAGCGACTCACCTTGCTTTATAAACCAAGGTCCCTTGTACCGACTGCTTTATAACCCGGATTCCCATTTGCTGACTGTACTTTACACAGAGATTAAACAACTAGAGGACATAATCCACAAGACTATGGTATCACACTTATGCCACTCTATGCCCATCCCTGCTCTCTCGGGGGGTAGCTATACATAACCAGAGTGGAGGGCTGTAAAAACCCAATATAAATCAGCAAAGTATCGTGTATATTAAGTTCATATTTCTGTTATTGTAAATAAGGTGTTTGGTCGTTTGTTCATTATAGGCTTGCACAAGCTGTTGGCAGGATTTGAAGATAAGACGGCAGACGCTGTATGTATATTTGCTTACTCATCAGCGGAACCAGATGCTGAAATACAGCTATTTGTAGGCCGGACACCAGGGACTATCGTTGAACCCCGAGGTCCAACCGACTTTGGGTGGGACCCTTGTTTCCAGCCCAAAGGATTTACTCAGACATACGCTGAAATGCCGAAAGAAGAGAAAAACCAAATCTCACACAGGGGAAAGGCAATGGATCTTTTCAAGAAGTACTTTGACAGTAAACAGAAGGGGGGTAGTTGATAATGCACATTACGTGATAACATTGCACATTCCTGCCCAAGGTTATGCAGCTGTCCTTTATTTTCTGTTTCTGAGCATAATGCAGCGGCTGATCAGGATCTGTGATGTTTGTTATTCAGCCAAGTGTTTTAGCTCAACTATCCGAATAGCAAACAACATACCGTAGATCAGATAGCACATTCTTTTCCGTCTGATCTGGCTCTATGCGGTTTGCAAAAGCAACGTTATTTGTGATGAGCATTTTAAAGGGTAGTTGATTATAATGTATTGTGTTCTTCACTTCATGATTTTAATGTATATGTCATCACTGATGGTCACAGGTTCGAGCCCCGCTCAGGCCGTGTCTCATTTATATGAAAAAGTTGGCAGTTTCTTAGAGGTTGGTGCACCCAAGTACTGGTTAACCGCTGGAGCCTGCCCAGGAAAGGTGTTGTTAGGTAAACTGCCCGCCGGCGATATAGCCCAAAATGGTACTGATGCAGGCGTAAAACCCGAAATATAACATAAATTTAATGTATATGTATAATCTTCATGTATATTGATAAAACTTACTTGATATCGATACAATGTCACAAATGTCAGTAATAACAATATTTTGATATAAAATTAAGATAGGGATGTATTTGGCGTATTCTTATTTATTGATGATAGATTTGTAAGGTACCAGAAATAAACAGTGAATATATACTTGTAGTAATGCAAGCATATCACAGGTGATGCATGGATATATTCCACGCAAGTCGAACATTTTGCTTCAATACAATTACCTCCCTTAGTTAGATACCAATTGGAAGTATAATTACCTCCCTTAATTTGAAAAATACCATTTGTAAGCACAATTACCTCCCTTAGTTTCAATACAATTACCTCCCTTAGTTAGATACCAATTGGAAGTATAATTACCTCCCTTAATTTGAAAAATATCATTTGTAAGCACAATTACCTCCCTTCGTTTCATTGATGATAATTGCAAAAATGGTGTATGTGTGCATGCGTGCGTGTGTGTGTGTGGGGGGGATACTGTAAATATTGTGTTTCTACACTTAAACATTTATTATCCACGAAATTGTGCTACTTAAGTTAGAGATGATCCTTGATATATCCTACAGACGGATCTGTAGCCCAGTGGTAACATGCTGGACTGGTAATCCAGGGATCGCAGGTTCGATCCCCCATCTGACCCTAATACAATTAACAGTCTTTCAGATGGGACTTTAAACCGAGGTCTCGTGTCGGTGCTTTACACCGTGCACGTAAAAGAACCAGAGGAAACTCTGGAATGGGTTTCTCTCTGTATCATTGTATTATCATCCAAAAATCTAAAATGACTAATCTCTTCAGGAGGCGTCGTTCATATGGGCAACCGGTAGCGACGATAAATAAACGTAAAATACACAATGATATATCCTAAATGTTTACCATCTTATATATACATCATTGAAACATTGAAAAACTTAATAGTTATAAGATATTAGTCAGCATGTTGTCTATTCAGACTGTTGTTGATCATTCTCTGGTCAGTAGTTTACTAGTCAGCATGTTGTCTATTCCAACTGTTGTTGATCATTCTCTGGTCAGTAGTTTACTAGTCAGCATGTTGTCTATTCAGACTGTTGTTGATCATTCTCTGGTCAGTAGTTTACTAGTCAGCATGTTGTCTATTCCAACTGTTGATCACTCTCTGGTCAGTAGTTTACTAGTCAGCATGTTGTCTATTCCAACTGTTGTTGATCATTCTCTGGTCAGTAGTTTACTAGTCAGCATGTTGTCTATTCCAACTGTTGTTGATCATTCTCTGGTCAGTAGTTTACTAGTCAGCATGTTGTCTATTCAGACTGTTGTTGATCATTCTCTGGTCAGTAGTTTACTAGTCAGCATGTTGTCTATTCCAACTGTTGTTGATCACTCTCTGGTCAGTAGTTTACTAGTCAGCATGTTGTCTATTCCAACGGTTGTTGATCATTCTCTGGTCAGTAGTTTACTAGTCGGCATGTTGTCTATTCCAACTGTTGATCATTCTCTGGTCAGTAGTTTACTAGTCGGCATGTTGTCTATTCAGACTGTTGTTGATCATTCTCTGGTCAGTAGTTTACTAGTCAGCATGTTGTCTATTCCAACTGTTGTTGATCATTCTCTGGTCAGTAGTTTACTAGTCAGCATGTTGTCTATTCAGACTGTTGTTGATCATTCTCTGGTCAGTAGTTTACTACGGTAGTCAGCATGTTGTCTATTCCAACTGTTGTTGATCACTCTCTGGTCAGTAGTTTACTAGTCAGCATGTTGTCTATTCCAACGGTTGTTGATCATTCTCTGGTCAGTAGTTTACTAGTCGGCATGTTGTCTATTCCAACTGTTGATCATTCTCTGGTCAGTAGTTTACTAGTCAGCATGTTGTCTATTCCAACTGTTGTTGATCATTCTCTGGTCAGTAGTTTACTAGTCAGCATGTTGTCTATTCAGACCGTTGTTGATCGCTCTCTGGCCAGTAGTTTACTAGTCAGCATGTTGTCTATTCAGACTGTTGTTGATCACTCTCTGGTCAGTAGTTTACTAGTCAGCATGTTGTCTATTCCAACTGTTGTTGATCATTCTCTGGTCAGTAGTTTACTAGTCAGCATGTTGTCTATTCCAACTGTTGTTGATCATTCTCTGGTCAGTAGTTTACTAGTCAGCATGTTGTCTATTCAGACTGTTGTTGATCATTCTCTGGTCAGTAGTTTACTAGTCAGCATGTTGTCTATTCCAACTGTTGATCACTCTCTGGTCAGTAGTTTACTAGTCAGCATGTTGTCTATTCCAACTGTTGTTGATCATTCTCTGGTCAGTAGTTTACTAGTCAGCATGTTGTCTATTCAGACTGTTGTTGATCATTCTCTGGTCAGTAGTTTACTAGTCAGCATGTTGTCTATTCCAACTGTTGTTGATCATTCTCTGGTCAGTAGTTTACTAGTCAGCATGTTGTCTATTCAGACTGTTGTTGATCATTCTCTGGTCAGTAGTTTACTAGTCAGCATGTTGTCTATTCAGACTGTTGTTGATCATTCTCTGGTCAGTAGTTTACTAGTCAGCATGTTGTCTATTCCAACTGTTGTTGATCATTCTCTGGTCAGTAGTTTACTAGTCAGCATGTTGTCTATTCAGACTGTTGTTGATCATTCTCTGGTCAGTAGTTTACTAGTCAGCATGTTGTCTATTCCAACTGTTGTTGATCATTCTCTGGTCAGTAGTTTACTAGTCAGCATGTTGTCTATTCCAACTGTTGTTGATCATTCTCTGGTCAGTAGTTTACTAGTCAGCATGTTGTCTATTCCAACTGTTGTTGATCATTCTCTGGTCAGTAGTTTACTAGTCAGCATGTTGTCTATTCCAACTGTTGTTGATCATTCTCTGGTCAGTAGTTTACTAGTCAGCATGTTGTCTATTCAACTGTTGTTGATCATTCTCTGGTCAGTAGTTTACTAGTCAGCATGTTGTCTATTCCAACTGTTGTTGATCATTCTCTGGTCAGTAGTTTACTAGTCAGCATGTTGTCTATTCCAACTGTTGTTGATCGCTCTCTGGTCAGTAGTTTACTAGTCGGCATGTTGTCTATTCCAACTGTTGATCACTCTCTGGTCAGTAGTTTACTAGTCAGCATGTTGTCTATTCCAACTGTTGTTGATCATTCTCTGGTCAGTAGTTTACTGTTGTCTGTTGTCTCTCCTAATCTTTCAGATTTGTATAATAACTTCTTTAGAGGTGTATGTTTGTAATAAAGCTAATAATCTAATGCACTGATGGTTTTACGGAAGTGAGTTGAGTGGTTGTTGGTAGTCCCCTACATGTATTGCGGTACCCTGCGTGTATCTTTAATACTCCGATAGAGATTGCTGTGTTTGGTCTGAGTTATTTTCAATCAACTGATCCGCTTGAGGTTCCGTGACGGGCAAATTGGTCAGTCTCATGAGTAGTTTACGGTAATCACCACTTGTATCATCGTGTATGGCACGAGATAAGCCCACATGGTATTTCTCCAGGTATGTCTGCCCTATATCTTTCAAGTCGACCTGAAAATCAAATTCCTCACAAATTGCAGTAAGACCAATGTTAACCTGCGATGCAGGGCTCATTCTAGGTCATAATGGTTTGGAGAAATGCGATTGCGTCCCGTAAATTGTGTTATTTAATAAGTTTCAACGAAATAGGGTTAAAAGACACAATATGACCATTAAATACAACGCTTGAATAGAAGATATTTTTAATTATTTTTTATATATATACAGTCAAACCTGTGTTACTGGTCACCTCTATTAAGCAGCCAACCTCTATTAAGCAGCCAGTAACCAAACTCCCACTGTGGCAATTGGTCCAGCATTTAACCTTTATTAAACAGCCACCTGTGCTAAGCAGCCAATTTTTACCACTCCCTTGGCTGGCCGCTTAAGACAGGTTTGACTATATATATATTTTTTTTTTTTAGGGAGAAGTGAACATTTTAATATATAGGGTGCTTTAGTATGTGCTAGTGGGCTACTTGACAACATTTTGTATTAAAATAAAAGTTATGGGGGTAGAAGTGGGGCCCCTAATTTGCCTAAGTCGCCCTCTAGAATGAGCCCTGCCATTTAGATATTAGCTATCAATAATCATAACTCCTTCAATGGGGCAATAGTGGTCTCCGTCGCTGAGTGGTTACGGTTGTTGACTTAAAATCACTTGCACCTCACCACTAGGTTTGAATCCCACGGGGGTGTCAAATTCTTTCAAGTGAGGACGCTATTCACCTGGCTTGAGGTAGGTCAGTGATTCTACATGTGTGTCCGTCCGTGCCTGCAATACTGTTCGGAGGGGCATCCAGGGTCTTCCTCCACATATAATATCTTGACAGTCGCTGTATGACCTAAGCTATTGGTGGTACAACTTTAAACCCCAAAAAACAAACAAAGTCAATGGGACAACATGCAACTTGTGGGAACCACAGTCGTACCCTTGCATAATCATACCAGGCAATGTATGTCCAGCGTTAGTGTGTGTTTGGTAAGCCATGAAAATGATGCTGACATGCATACCTGCAACCACATCGCAGACATGTAGAAACGCCCACCTCACTGTGATTAATCTGTATTTATTTTACAACGATTACGAAGCAAGTTTTAACAACTTATATTAATCACTCTCGTTGGCACGGATGAAAGCATATATGTGGTCATTCGTGTGGGAGGAAACCGGAGAAAACCATCTCACATTCTTCCGGGTCCGAGGATCAAACCTGGGTTGCATTGGTGGGAAGCGAGCGTGCTAACCACTGTGCTAATCGGACAGCCCACTGTGATTGATTATCAGCTTCATCAATCGTTACCCTAATCAACATGTAGAAACATTCATTATCAACTGCATCAAAATCATTCATCGACCGTCCTCTCAGATGTGTAGAAACACTCGCCTCATAGTGATTGATTAATAGCTTTATCATCAGTACCCTCATATATGTGTAGAAACACTCACCTCACAGTGATTGATTACCAGCTGCTTCATCAATCGTTCATCATCCGTACTCTCTCGTCTCATATACGTAGAAACACTCACCTCACAGTGATTGACTCCCAGCTTCATCAATCGTTCATCATCCGTACTCTCTCATCTCATATACTTAGAAACACTTACCTCACAGTGATTGATTACCAGCTGCATCAATCGTTCATCATCCGTACTCTCTCGTCTCATATACGTAGAAACACTCACCTCACAGTGATTAACTCCCAGCTTCATCAATCGTTCATCATTCGTACTCTCTCGTCTCATATACGTAGAAACACTCACCTCAGTGATTAACTCCCAGCTTCATCAATTGTTCATCATTCGTACTCTCGTCTCATATACGTAGAAACACTTACCTCACAGTGATTGATTACCAGCTGCATCAATCGTTCATCTTCCGTACCTGCTCCTTTCATCGACTGGTAGAAACATTCGGCAAAATAATCCAAAGGATCTGTCACATATCGAGCTAAAATAATATCAAACAATATGATGACTAAATAAATGACTGGGATGATGTCGCGACGGCATCCTATCAGAGGTACCACGCTCCGACTGGTCCCGTCAACTTATTCTAGAACATTATTGAATTGCATTGAAACAGCAGCTGTTTAATAAAAATTAGAAACTTGAAGGCAGCTTGCTAGAAAACATACAAATCATTTTCACCGTTTGCCAAGGAGACCGCAATGTTATAAATATATAAAGTAAATAAGTATCCTCCGAGGAAAAATGCATTAGTTTGCACGTACACACGCACACGCGCATACACAATCACATATGCATTTATTCTTCTATAGCAGACACAGCTCTATTGTAGTCCAACTCTCTCTCCCCCAAGAGTGATATCCGGTGTCCCCCGACCCCCCGCGCCAAGCAGATCACAGGTGCCGGACAAATAATTAGTCTTAATGAAAAAGCATTTTCATTGGGGTATTATTGTTGAAATACGTGTTTAGAAATTTGATTATTGGCGAAGATTGTGTTAAATATTTCATTTTATTACGGAATAATTAGTGGTCTAACACCGGCGACAGTGATTATTGTTCAGTTTAATCATATTTTATTGCTTATTTATATACAATACAATTACAAATATAAACATGGTACATATATAAGCAAACTGATACAACTACAATGCTATGCTTATTCTTGCACAGTGCATGAATACAATCTAGAAGCAAATGGGGTGGGCAACAAGTTTTACCAACATTAGCTAGTGCCCTCCCCAAGTGATTATTGTTGCGATAGTGCACTGTACCTATGGCGAGATAGGCCTCCATGACGCTGCCACTCGTCTCCGATCTTATGACTGCGATGATATCCTGCTGATCCTTGATTGTATAGGCATCGAACACGGCGTGGAGGTGCGGGATACTTCGACAGGCGAGAATTCGGTTGAACACGGCCTCGTCTGTACCTACTCTCTTCACACCAGCCTGAAACATATATAGCACATGTTCACACGTTTTCTACTCAGCTGTTCGAAGTATTCGAGTTATTTTACTCACCAGGATATCGGCATCGCAGTCAGCGTTAGTCCTTGGACACGATACTACTCTGTTTAAAGTTGTGTATATCATTGTATAGTTTATAGCCCATGTTTACACCAGGTAGATCTCCACAACGTGCACGTCGTGACACAGGCATGTGCCGCAGTAGCAGCTTATTCAAGACTTCGTCTCTTCGACACAGCCTCGTGTATGTTTGGCACGAGGGGAACAGCCCTGTGATGCATTGACGTTACGAAGGCCATTGAAAAGGATATCTGAGCCGGTTTCTGCTACTGCGGAAAGACAAATGTGGAGGATGTTGCCCAACCAAGGACCCGTTGTTCAAAAGAAGCAAGTACCACCACACACTGACTTGTCACACTAGACCAGAGGAACATAGGAAATATAAACGTCTTAGAGTAACCAGTCGCCCACATGCCTCGGCGGAGGCGACTTTAAACAAACCTACAAGATTAGACCAATGTTTACACATTACTTGCCTTATCACCAAACCTACCAAGTTTGTCCCGCCTAGTATGGGAGCAAATTGATGTAGGCCTACCTAGTATGGGATCAAATTGATGTAGGCCTACCTAGTATGGGATCAAATTGATGTAGGCCTACCTAGTATGGGATCAAATTGATGTAGGCCTACCTAGTATGGGATCAAATTGATGTAGGCCTACCTAGTATGGGAGCAAATTGATGTATGCCTACCTAGTATGGGAGCAAATTGATGTAGGCCTACCTAGTATGGGAGCAAATTGATGTAGGCCTACCTAGTATGGGAGCAAATTGATGTAGGCCTACCTAGTATGGGAGCAAATTGATGTAGGCCTACCTATTATGTGAGCACATTGATGTACCTAGTATGGGATCAAATTGATGAAGCTTATATATACATGTATATATGTCAATTTCAGTACGGTCATAATAACAAGTTGAAAAGTTTATAGATAAGACCATTTGTTGTTTCGCTTGATCTCGCATGGAAATCTATATAGCGATTGTTTCATTTTTACCAATATGCTGTACATTCAAAATGGCATGGCGCACACTGGCGGTAATTGTTGACGACGATATTAAATGGTGCATTGTATATCATCTACTTCGTTTCGAACCTGAATTACAGGTACATGCATATATTCATAACGTTATAATCTGTACTAATTTGTATTATATTTTTGTTAATCTTATTTTCCAAACCTTTCTCAAATCGTGCACGTCCTGTTTCACAAGATCTTGATCTATGACCTGTTCTTCGCTCCGGTTTCCTTGTGCAATACTGACCAGAATGTGCTGGAAATCACCACTGGTTTCGTCTTGTAATTCTTCTACCAGGTCCTTCCCGAAACCTGTAAATATAAATAATCAGATTGCTTGACTTCTTATATGTTTCACAAATTGCGGTGTGGCATTATTGAAATAATTCGAATAGTGGTGATGACTAAAATGGGACATTTCGAAAGTAACAGGCTGGTAGTTTGAAGAGGTCTTACTTGTACATGTATTGTGACCGCATTAATAGACATGTGTGTATATGGTATGCACATTTAAGCAACTGTTGCCTTTCACGTAAGGTTGTTCTGGGATAGGTTGTTCTGGGATAGTATGTTCTGGGATAGGTTGTTCTGGGATAGGATGTTCTGGGATAGGTTGTTCTGGGATAGGATGTTCTGGGATAGGTTGTTCTGGGATAGGATGTTCTGAGATAGGATGTTCTGGGATAGGTTGTTCTGGGATAGGTTGTTCTGGGATTCTGGGATAGGATGTTCTGGGAATAATGAGCAATCTACGTACGTTCCGTATACGCCTGTTTGATGACGGCTATCTCAGCATTGTTGCACGTACATAGGATCTCTATCAGACTCGTCTCGTTTGTACCCAAGCCCTTCAAATAAATACATGACATAAGCGTACATACAACTGTCGGTATTCAGTATCATTTAGTCTTGCACAGACGGATCTATAGTCCAGTGGTAAGACGCTGGACTGGTAATCCAGGGATCGCAGGTTCGATGCCCCGTCTGACCCTAATCAAATTAACAGTCTTTCAGATGGGACGTTAAACCGAGGTCTCGTGTCGGTGCTTTACACCGTGCACGTAATAGAACCAGAGGAGACTCTGGAATGGGTCTCTGTCTGTATCATTGCAATATCCTCTAAAATGAATAATCTCTTCAGGATGCGTCGCTCATATGGGCAACCGGTAGCGACGATAAATAAACGTAAAACACACATTTAGTCTTGCCCTCACGTAGTGTCATTTGAATATTCATCATAGAGTGTCTGGTATAATAATACAAGACTGTCAGCATGCATAAGTCCCGCTATAATTGATTATATGATTTATATCACATACACCATGTCTAAGAATATTTCGCTATTCTAGCCATAATACAATTTATATTCGTTCTTTTTTACCAATGAAAGCAATACAATAGTCAGATTTTAGAAAATTTCAAAAATGTCAGAATGTTGTTTTGGACTAATAAGACATGGCCAACTTGAACCAAATGGATCAATGCTCTTAATCCGATTTGTTTATAGTGAATGGTTTGTTGCAATCATGACAATCTGTCAACATAGAGAATTGACGTATGCCTACATTCATTACTTATTTTTGTTTGCATACATAAGCAAACAGGGCAAGGCATTTGATTTCCACGTTGCCTCTTCTCTCTCCCTCGTGGCGATGGATTCCATCAGGAATCAGGTCTCGAGAGTGATTAATATAAGTTGTAAGAACTTGTTTCGCAATCGAGCTAAACTAAATGTGTATAAACAATAAATTAAACAGGGTTTGACTTCCACATTAGCACTTATATGTTTGGACGCAACATCGACAGTGAGGCCAGTGTGTGTTTTAGATCTTTGTTCTCAGCAGAACGTTGCTCCCAGAAGTGGAGCCCCCATTGTGACTGGAGGCGGTGTCTGCCTCGTATCCGAGGGGTTGTGGGTTTGTCCGAGGCCCGCCAGAAACAGGGCGATGATGCCCTTAGCCAAAACTAAGAGAATCCATAGTACCTCCTCTCCCTCTCGTGACAATGGATTACGTCCAGAAGGATGTCTTAACAGCGATTAGTCTGAAGTTGTAAGAACGTGTTTCGTAATCGAACTAAAATTAATTTGTATCAACTATAAACGTCCAGCAACCCTGGTTATACTTACATGCATAGCATGATGGAGGCAGTAAGCTTGGAATTGATGTCGTGGTTGTAGCAGGTATAGACACAATGTCTCGAAATGTCCACACAACTCGCTCTTTATATCCTCACCCAGGACCTAGATAACAACAACAACACCAGGGTATACATGGTCTATTAAAAGAGGGGGGGGGTCCTAGGATAGAGGTACAAAAGACCTTTGGTGGCTTATGGATAAAATTTCAAGTTCCTGTGGTTTAATACGTGGGCTTTATTTGGATCATGTGGTCTTTGGTATACATCTAACAACATTTCTAACTGGTCACACTATACTGGTCACAATATACTGGCCACACTATACTGGTCACACTATACTGGTCACAATATACTGGTCACACTATACTGGTCACAATATACTGATCACACTATACTGGTCACAATATACTGATCACACTATACTGGTCACACTATACTGGTCACAATATACTGGTCACACTATACTGGTCACTATACTGGTCACACTATACTGGTCACACTATACTGGTCACAATACTGGTCACACTATACTGGTCACTATACTGGTCACACTATACTGGTCACAATATACTGAAATGTATTTTTGTGAAAACTGTGACTCCACTAGTTCTTCCAAGAGGAGGCAATAAATAATCTATCTATCTATTTAATGACAGAATAAATAATGTTTTAACGGAAGCACTCACATGGCACTGGGTGGTCATTTATACATGTTATGCACGTGCAGCACGTGGAACAACTGAGCGATGTATACGATGACATAATACTAACCACTTTCTATTTTACAACTTGAAAAACAGCTATAATAGCGAGAATGTCCACTGAACAGCGCAGTCGCTGTTGGAATGAATGTAGCTGGCACTTCGATTAGGCAGGTACGAACCTACCCAACATCTCATTTTTTTTCATTGAGGGAGAGAAAAGATTAAAACACGTACCCGTCCATAGGATGTTTTGTAGTGGTCCTTTAGCTCCTGCAGCTCTTGGTTTGTGTGCGTGCTTAACACTTCTATAATGACCTTTTCATCAGTACCTAAACACAAAATATGTGAAGAGTTTATGTTCATTAAACTCGTGGAGCGAGCGTTTATATGTATTTATAGTCGCCTCCGCATTATATACTAGAGGACATAGAAAACGCACACCTACATTATATACTAGAGGACATAGAAAACGCACACCTACATTATATACTAGAGGACATAGAAAACGCACACCTACATTATATAATAGAGGATATAGAAAACGCACACCTACATTATATACTAGAGGACATAGAAAACGCACACCTACATTATATAATAGAGGACATAGAAAACGCACACCTACATTATATACTAGAGGACATAGAAAACGCACACCTACATTATATACTAGAGGACATAGAAAACGCACACCTACATTATATACTAGAGGACATAGAAAACGCACACCTACATTATATACTAGAGGACATAGAAAACGCACACCTACATTATATACTAGAGGACATAGAAAACGCACACCTACATTATATACTAGAGGACATAGAAAACGCACACCTACATTATATACTAGAGGACATAGAAAACGCACACCTACATTATATACTAGAGGACATAGAAAACGCACACCTACATTATATACTAGAGGACATAGAAAACGCACACCTACATTATATACTAGAGGACATAGAAAACGCACACCTACATTATATACTAGAGGACATAGAAAACGCACACCTACATTATATACTAGAGGACATAGAAAACGCACACCTACATTATATACTAGAGGACATAGAAAACGCACACCTACATTATATACTAGAGGACATAGAAAACGCACACCTACATTATATACTAGAGGACATAGAAAACGCACACCTACATTATATACTAGAGGACATAGAAAACGCACACCTACATTATATACTAGAGGACATAGAAAACGCACACCTACATTATATACTAGAGGACATAGAAAACGCACACCTACATTATATACTAGAGGACATAGAAAACGCACACCTACATTATATACTAGAGGACATAGAAAACGCACACCTACATTATATACTAGAGGACATAGAAAACGCACACCTACATTATATACTAGAGGACATAGAAAACGCACACCTACATTATATACTAGAGGACATAGAAAACGCACACCTACATTATATACTAGAGGACATAGAAAACGCACACCTACATTATATACTAGAGGACATAGAAAACGCACACCTACATTATATACTAGAGGACATAGAAAACGCACACCTACATTATATACTAGAGGACATAGAAAACGCACACCTACATTATATACTAGAGGACATAGAAAACGCACACCTACATTATATACTAGAGGACATAGAAAACGCACACCTACATTATATACTAGAGGACATAGAAAACGCACACCTACATTATATACTAGAGGACATAGAAAACGCACACCTACATTATATACTAGAGGACATAGAAAACGCACACCTACATTATATACTAGAGGACATAGAAAACGCACACCTACATTATATACTAGAGGACATAGAAAACGCACACCTACATTATATACTAGAGGACATAGAAAACGCACACCTACATTATATACTAGAGGACATAGAAAACGCACACCTACATTATATACTAGAGGACATAGAAAACGCACACCTACATTATATGATTATTATTACATGTACTGTTATATATTGTTCATGTTTTGTTTTAATTACTTGTATGTGTGTACATATACATGAGACAATAATAAAGATTAAAACATTGCTATATATACAGCCACTTACCAAACCCTTTCATTGCTTTTCTCAGCTTCCCGGCAACAACCTCTTTGTCCAGGCCATGTCCAGTGACCGTGCCCTGATTTGAAAACATAAACATGAGAACGCATACATGAGTGCAATATTCAGTGAAATTGTTTTACTTAAATAGGAATATAAACGATATGTATTGCATGTCCAATCATTGTACAATACATTATTGCATATCCCATCATTGTACAATAAATTATTGCATATCCCATCATTGTACAATACATTATTGCATGTCCCACCATTGTACAATGCATTATTGCATGTCCCATCATTGTACAATACATTATTGCATGTCCAATCATTGTACAATAAATTATTGCATATCCCATCATTGTACAATACATTATTGCATGTCCCACCATTGTACAATACATTATTGCATGTCCCATCATTGTACACTACATTATTGCATGTCCCATCATTATACAATACATTATTGCATGTCCCATCATTGTACAATGCATTATTGCATGTCCCATCATTGTACAATGCATTATTGCATGTCCCATCATTGTACAATACATTATTGCATGTCCCATCATTGTACAATGCATTATTGCATGTCCCATCATTGTACAATACATTATTACATGTCCCATCATTGTACAATACATTATTGCATGTCCCATCATTGTACAATACATTATTGCATGTCCCATCATTGTACAATACATTATTGCATGTCCCATCATTGTACAATACATTATTACATGTCCCATCATTGTACAATACATTATTGCATGTCCCATCATTGTACAATACATTATTGCATGTCCCATCATTGTACAATACATTATTGCATGTCCCATCATTGTACAATACATTATTGCATGTCCCATCATTGTACAATACATTATTGCATGTCCCATCATTGTACAATGCATCTCTATAATCATATGATATACAATGTAATCAAATTATAATCAACATATGGTTAACTTGAGGTAGTTGACTTCAAATCGCCGGTCCCTCATTGCTGTACGTTCGAATCACATTAGGGGTGTCGAATTATTTTACGTGAGGAAGCATATCAGATGTCTTGATGAAGGTCGGTGGTTCTACTCAGGTGACCCACCCACTATCCTTGCCTGAAACACTATGAGGGGCATTCTGGGTCTTCCTCCACCAATAATAGCTTGGCAGTCGCCATGTGACCTAAGCTGTTCGCGCGACTTTAAACGTCCAACACAAAGACATGTTTAATATCCCGTTCTATTGCTGTTAGTTAGTTTAGATATAGAACGAGCAAGGGCCATCATCTATGTGTAGCCATTGTAGTCTATGCAGTTCTATTGCTGTTAGTTAGTTTAGATATAGAACGAGCAAGGGCCATCATCTATGTGTAGCCATTGTAGTCTATGCAGTTCTATTGCTGTTAGTTAGTTTAGATATAGAACGAGCAAGGGCCATCATCTATGTGTAGCCATTGTAGTCTATGCAGTTCTATTGCTGTTAGTTAGTTTAGATATAGAACGAGCAAGGACCATCATCTATGTGTAGCCATTGTAGTCTATACAGTTCTATTGCTGTTAGTTAGTTTAGATATAGAACGAGCAAGGGCCATCATCTATGTGTAGCCATTGTAGTCTATACAGTTCTATTGCTGTTAGTTAGTTTAGATATAGAACGAGCAAGGGCCATCATCTATGTGTAGCCATTGTAGTCTATACAGGACAACCTACTTACTTTGATTAGTCAGTTTAGTATTATATGTATGCTAGAACTCCTTGAGGGACCCTAGACATGCTTTTTTCTTGGCAGGTTTAGCCGAGCTAAACGGTTAACCAGTACTAAGCAATGTGGCACGATACTGTTTTCAAGGACACTACATACGTGCCGTGACCTAGTATCGGACACGACACCCCTCGATTCCACACCCGACGCTCTCTACCATAATGTTTAAACGCATTTAAATTCCACGTTGCCTCTTCTCTCTCCCTCGTGGCGATGGATTCCATCAGGAATGAGGTCTCGAGAGTAATTAATATAAATTGTAAGAACTTGTTTCGCAATCGAGCTAAAATAATTTTGCATAAACTAATGTTTATTATTCATTATTATAGTAACCATTAATCGATGCATATATCAGTTTCCATTAAAAAAATGACAACTTACATTATAATAACGTAGAGCCATTTTATTTCCTAATCCAGATGAGTTTCAAAACATCGACTTGTTTGCACTGTTGCCATTAAATAGAGCAATCATTTCAATGCCGTCGTCATTATAAATATGATGTGATAAACATACAAAATGTTGGAGAAATTCGATATATCCAATATAATCAATACTGAAGCAAATATAGTGCCTATTTAGTTATAATACGGTATACAAAATATGCATTTGATTATAGAATTCTTATCGATCTGTTTGATTCGGTGTGGTTCATCTCTGTATAATATAGTATCTTCTATGCTGGTACCCATCGCTAATCATATACGGGCATAGTCGGGTATAAGCCCATTCTTGCTGTATATCAAGCCCTTTCTTGCTGAATATCAAGCCCATTCTTGCTATAAATCAAGCCCATTCTTGCTGTATATCAAGCCCATTCTTGCTGTAAATCAAGCCCATTCTTGCTGTATATCAAGCCCATTCTTGCTGTAAATCAAGCCCATTCTTGCTATAAATCAAGCCCATTCTTGCTGTAAATCAAGCCCATTCTTGCTATAAATCAAGCCCATTCTTGCTATAAATCAAGCCCATTCTTGCTATAAATCAAGCCTATTCTTGCTATAAATCAAGCCCATTCTTGCTATAAATCAAGCCCATTCTTGCTGTATATCAAGCCCATTCTTGCTATAAATCAAGCCCATTCTTGCTATAAATCAAGCCCATTCTTGCTATAAATCAAGCCCATTCTTGCTGTAAATCAAGCCCATTCTTGCTATAATCAAGCCCATTCTTGCTATAAATTAAGCCCATTCTTGCTGTAAATCAAGCCCATTCTTGCCGTAAATCAAGCCCATTCTTGCTATATATCAAGCCCATTCTTGCGGCCCATTCTTGCTGTATATCAAGCCCATTCTTGCTATATATCAAGCCCATTCTTGCGGCCCATTCTTGCTGTATATCAAGCCCATTCTTGCTATATCAAGCCCATTCTTGCGGTTTTGTGTATATCAAGCCCATTCTTGCTGTATATCAAGCCCATTCTTGCTATATATCAAGCCCATTCTTGCGGCCCATTCTTGCTGTATATCAAGCCCATTCTTGCTGTAAATCAAGCCCATTCTTGCTGTATATCAAGCCCATTCTTGCTGTAAATCAAGCCCATTTTTGGGTTTTGTTTGTTCTTGCTGTATATCAAGCCCATTCTTGCTGTATATCAGCCCATTCTTGCTGTATATCAAGCCCATTCTTGCTGTAATCAAGCCCATTCTTGCTATTATCAAGCCCATTCTTGCTGTATATCAAGCCCATTCTTGCTATAAATCAAGCCCATTCTTGCTGTAAATCAAGCCCATTCTTGCTGTATATCAAGCCCATTCTTGCTATATATATCAAGCCCATTCTTGCGGCCCATTCTTGCTGTATATCAAGCCCATTCTTGCTGTAAATCAAGCCCATTCTTGCTGTAAATCAAGCCCATTCTTGCTGTATATCAAGCCCATTCTTGCTGTAAATCAAGCCCATTCTTGCTATAAATCAAGCCCATTCTTGCTGTAAATCAAGCCCATTCTTGCTGTAAATCAAGCCCATTCTTGCTGTATATCAAGCCCATTCTTGCTGTAAATCAAGCCCATTCTTGCTGTATATCAAGCCCATTCTTGCTGTAAATCAAGCCCATTCTTGCTGTATATGAAGCCCATTCTTGCTATAAATCAAGCCATTCTTGCTGTAAATCAAGCCCATTCTTGCTGTATATCAAGCCCATTCTTGCTATATATATCAAGCCCATTCTTGCGGCCCATTCTTGCTGTATATCAAGCCCATTCTTGCTGTATATCAAGCCCATTCTTGCTGTAAATCAAGCCCATTCTTGCTGTATATCAAGCCCATTCTTGCTATATATCAAGCCCATTCTTGCTGTATATCAAGCCCATTCTTGCTGTATATCAAGCCCATTCTTGCTGTAAATCAAGCCCATTCTTGCTGTAAATCAAGCCCATTCTTGCCGTAAATCAAGCCCATTCTTGTTGTAAATCAAGCCCATTCTTGCTGTATATCAAGCCCATTCTTGCTGTATATCAAGCCCATTCTTGCTATAAATCAAGCCCATTCTTGCTGTATATCAAGCCCATTCTTGCTATATTCAAGCCCATCTTGCTGTATATCAAGCCCATTCTTGCTGTATATCAAGCCCATTCTTGCTGTAAATCAAGCCCATTCTTGCTGTAAATCAAGCCCATTCTTGCTGTAAATCAAGCCCATTCTTGCTGTATATATCAAGCCCATTCTTGCTGTATATCAAGCCCATTCTTGCTGTAAATCAAGCCCATTCTTGCTGTATATATCAAGCCCATTCTTGCTGTAAATCTAGCCCATTCTTGCTGTAAATCAAGCCCATTCTTGCTGTATATCAAGCCCATTCTTGCTGTAAATCAAGCCCATTCTTGCTGTATATCAAGCCCATTCTTGCTGTAAATCAAGCCCATTCTTGCTGTAGATCCTTCTGCTACGAGAAGGGGGAAATACGTGTTTAGGGGGGGGGGGGGTAAACACTTGTGGTATATACATCTAAATACAGTCACACTTGCATGTGTTAGTGGTCATCCCTATCAAGCAGCCAACCTGTATTAAGCAGCCAGTTTCCAAATTCCCAATATGTTGTTTTATTATATATATGACCTCTATTAGGCAGTCGCATGTGCTAAGCAGCCACTTTATGTGATTCCTTTGGCTGGCTGCTTAAACACGTTTAACTGTAGACGCGTAGAGTTCAATCCATACGCCTACTTGGATGATTGGAACACAACATAGTCCGGTTCACGTACCCATACCCGTATGTATGCACGTCACATATCTCAGCCTCGCTAATGACTCACTGCAATCATTACAATCATCAAACGACACACCGACCTACTTTCAAATCTCACAAACAGAAATGATGACGATGATTTTTATTCCGTTTATTTACTCTCGCCTCTGGTGAACCATTTGGGCGAGCATTCTCTGAAGTTATGCGTGCGTTTCTAGCACCGTCTATTATTCGTGAACCATGTACTGGTTAACCGTTGGAGCCTGTCCATGAAAGGTGTTGTTCGATAAACTGATCGTCTCTCAAATGGGCTACCGGTAGCGACGTTAAATAAACATTTTTAAAGGGGGGGGAAGGAGAATGCAATGTCACCCTTCAACAATGTTCCTTCTTTGTATGTGATTAACTGTAATGTGGAAGTCGTGATAGCGCAGTGGATGCGCGTTCGCTTCAGGTGCGAAAGGTCCGGAGTTCGAGCCCCACTGGAGCCGTTAGGATTGTGCCCTTAGGCAAGGCATTTAAATTCCACATTGCCTCTTCTCTCTCCCTCGTGGCGATGGATTCCATCAGGAATGAGGTCTCGAGAGTGATTTATATAAGTTGAAATAACTTGTTTCGCAATCGGGCTAAAATAAATTTGTATAAACTAACTGTAATGTTGACGGACAATGCAATGCTTGGATCTTCTCTCACTTTTCATATGAAAAATATTACATATAACGCGCCCTCCATCTCGATCATGTCTTTAACGGTTCATCGTGGCTATTTTCTCAACGTTATCAAATATTAGGTGAATAGTTTCTTCAAGAAGCCCCTTGATAAATTTATGTCACGTGGGACCAACTACAGTCTGCATCCGTTATGTCGAATTTCGTCAGACCGAACAAAATACTTCAACATAACCAAAGTTTGACATAACGAAAGTCTATATAAACAGAGCCAGTTATATGTAAAATGATAGTGTCTGAAACGGGACTTTGATCCGACTTCGAGATAACAGAACCGACATTGACATAACGGATGTAGACTGTAGGTAAAACGAAACGACGTTTCGCTACGAAGTCCAGTATAGGTGGCACAATGACCACATTGTAAACTGCTTGATCAATATGGTTCAGTAAGTAACATTTACACTTCATTGAGCATCACATACATTATATTAAGCCTTTGTAAATGCCACGATTCGGTATCCACTCGCTACGACTTGAAAATATTGGCGAGTCACGTCTCTGTGGCCTATTGGTTAAGGCGTCCGCCTACGGAGCGGGAGGTCGAAGGTTCGAATCTCGTCAGGGGTTCGTTCTGATATGACCGGTTGATGAGCCGCCAGCTAGTTAAATTATGGTTACCGAATGCCTACCAGCCTGACACCTGGCATACAAGCATAGGATTAGGGAAGTACTGATGTTCATAAACAGGTGTCTCATAAGTCAGAAATGGCTGGCCCTTTAAATAGGGTTGACACTATAATAAACAAACACAGCAGCATTGATGGATCGTACTGGTGTTGGTTTGAGTCTCGGTAAATCGACCTAAGTCTACATGTCTACATCCCCGCGAGGGTATTGAGATCCATGGACGCTCTATTAGTTAAGGAACCGCATTGAGCTTCGCAAAATTCTACTGCAACCTGCTTGAATTCAGTATAAAGTAAAAGTAAGTAAAGTGTTTGTTTATTATAGTGTCACCCCTATTTAAAGGGCCAGTCATTTCTGACTTATGAGACACCTCTTTTTTATGAACATCAGTACTTCCCGAATCCTATGCTTGTATGCCAGGCGCCAGGCAATCGGTAACCATTATTTAACTAGCTGGCGGCTCACCAACCGGCCATATCAGAACGAACCCCTGACGAGATTCGAACCTTCGACATCACGCTCCGTAGGCGGACGCCTTAACCACTGGGCCACGGAGACGGTATATGCCACTGTACTATGTCTAATCACAATAGAAGTCAATGCAGCGCAAGAAGAATACATATACATGTACTACTGTTTTATCAAATTCTAGGCAGCCCCGCGAATTGGCGGGCCGCCCGCCATATAAACACGTACAATTAATATGACGTCATAAACGTGACATAACGTCATAACACAAGTACGCCTCACAGGATGGCGGCAATGGTTCGTTTGATTTTGCTATTTATGTCATTTTATCTGATTATCAACATTACAAACTGTAAAACAGACAGTAAAACAGACAACGGAAAACGGGACGAAATAAGGGAATTACTTCCGGACATTAAAGAAATTGGCAAAAGCATCGATAACAATGGTATCAAAAGCGGTTTGTGGCTCGTCGGGACATATCTTGCTGCGCATAAATATTTTGGAGTAGACTTTCGATACCTTACTGGGAATATAGGGCCTAGTGATCAGGTTTTCTATAAGAAATTTCCCTCTCCTACTCTCAGAGATCTTGACAAAGGTGTTGCATTAGCGTGTGAATCTTCTGCACTGGAATGCATAGAGGAGATTCTACCAAATGCAAGGTTATCGGGATCTCTTCAGCACATTATGAAGACAGAGGAAGAACTCACTACTTTCGCCCCGTTTGAAAATAATTTTGAAGACTTTAAATATCGTCAGACAGCAATGTATTTTTTATGTTGGCATACCCAGTTGCAAGATTCTTTCCTTGAATTTAATGAAGGGGAACAGTCGTGTTTATCTCATTTGAATGCCGTGGATGAAATTCCTGAGAAGATACGTTACAAATTAATCAAAGATGAAACACCTGCGATTAACGATATCCGTGATGCGAACTTCAAAGAGGACGTTTTCACATGCGCTCACTTATGGTTCTGCCCAGACCCATGCTACGGGAGGAAGGACAGAGGGAATTTTGTGAAGACAAATTTTAAAGTTAAAGGAAACCCTTGTTTAGATTTAAAGAACAGTGAGTGTAAATGGAAAAAGGGTGCGAACATTAACTTCCATGACCTTATACGAAACCGATTTAATTCTACGTGTGATTGCAATTCATATCACGTTGGATTCGAGTGGAACAGTAGATTTGGACTATGTGTTGATATAGATGAGTGCTTTAACAGAAAAGCGGATTGCCAAGATACTCGAATATGTAAAAATGCAATGGGATCATACATATGCGCATGCCCAAGAGGATATGATGTAAATCCGTCTACAGATACGTGTGAAAAGATGTCGGCCTTGCACCAATCAGCAACACTGCTGGAATTCAAGTACTTTGAGACGGATGTAAACAGGGAGGAAAAGGAAGATTTTATCATGTCACTAATGGAATTCGTAGGTATATCCGCCAGTATCCGACTACATGCTTCATCCAGCCTCATTTTACCTTTCACAATTCTGCTAAATAGAATAGTTTATTAACTCTTTCAACACCAAGTAACTGACATGGACTGGTCCATGATATTCTTAGACCAATAAATGAAGAAGAAAATTACATTCGGACCAGTTCATTTATCAAGATGGGTAATTTTGTCTAAAATTAGTAATACTACTTGCAAAAAGTGCAGATCCTGATGAGACGGCTCGTCACGAGCCGGCTCATCTGGATCTACACTTTTTGTAAGCCTATAAATAGAGGTCTGTGTTGT
>CM026397.1:53048040-53094054 GCA_014843695.1 Archivesica marissinica
ATCTATTTAATGACAGAATAAATAATGTTTTAACGGAAGCACTCACGTGGCACTGGGTGGTCATTTATACATGTTATGCACGTGCAGCACGTGGAACAACTGAGCGATGTATACGATGACATAATACTAACCACTTTCTATTTTACAACTTGAAAAACAGCTATAATAGCGAGAATGTCCACTGAACAGCGCAGTCGCTGTTGGAATGAATGTAGCTGGCACTTCGATTAGGCAGGTACGAACCTACCCAACATCTCATTTTTTTTCATTGAGGGAGAGAAAAGATTAAAACACGTACCCGTCCATAGGATGTTTTGTAGTGGTCCTTTAGCTCCTGCAGCTCTTGGTTTGTGTGCGTGCTTAACACTTCTATAATGACCTTTTCATCAGTACCTAAACACAAAATATGTGAAGAGTTTATGTTCATTAAACTCGTGGAGCGAGCGTTTATATGTATTTATAGTCGCCTCCGCATTATATACTAGAGGACATAGAAAAAGCACACCTACATTATATACTAGAGGACATAGAAAACGCACACCTACATTATATACTAGAGGACATAGAAAACGCACACCTACATTATATACTAGAGGACTAGAAAACGCACACCTACATTATATACTAGAGGACATAGAAAACGCACACCTACATTATATACTAGAGGACATAGAAAACGCACACCTACATTGTATACTAGGGGACATAGAAAACGCACACCTACATTATATACTAGGGACATAGAAAACGCACACCTACATTATATACTACAGGACATAGAAAACGCGCACCTACATTATACTCTAGAGGACATAGAAAACGTACACCTACATTATATACTAGGGGACATAGCAAACGCACACCTACATTATATACTAGAGGACATAGAAAACGCACACCTACATTATATACTAGAGGACATAGAAAACGCGCACCTACATTATACACTAGAGGACATAGAAAACGCGAACCTACATTATATACTAGAGGACATAGAAAACGCACACCTAAATTATATACTAGAGGACATAGAAAACCGCACAACTACATATATACTAGAGGCATAGAAACGCACACCTAAAAAAAAAACACACACGCACAACACATTATATACTAGAGGACATAGAAAACGCACACCTACATTATATACTAGAGGACATAGAAAAATGCACACCTACATTATATACTAGAGGACATAGAAAACGCACACCTACATTATATACTAGAGGACATAGAAAAAGCACACCTACATTATATACTAGTGGACATAGAAAACGCACACCTACATTATATACTAGTGGACATAGAAAACGCACACCTACATTATTACTAGAGGACATAGAAAACGCACACCTATATTATATACTCGTGGACATAGAACACGCACACCTACATTATATACTAGAGGACATAGAAAACGCACACCTACATTATATACTAGAGGACATAGAAAACGCACACCTACATTATATACTAGAGGACATAGAAAACGCACACCTACATTATATACTAGAGGACATAGAAAACGCACACCTACATTATATACTAGAGGACATAGAAAACGCACACCTACATTATATACTAGAGGACATAGAAAACGCACACCTACATTATATACTAGAGGACATAGAAAACGCACACCTACATTATATACTAGAGGACATAGAAAACGCACACCTACATTATATACTAGAGGACATAGAAAACGCACACCTACATTATATACTAGAGGACATAGAAAACGCACACCTACATTATATACTAGAGGACATAGAAAACGCACACCTACATTATATACTAGAGGACATAGAAAACGTACTATACATATATACTAGAGGACATAGAAACGCACACTACATTATATACTAGAGGACATAGAAACGCACACCTACATTATATACTAGAGGACATAGAAAACGCACACCTACATTATATACTAGAGGACATAGAAAACGCACACCTACATTATATACTAGAGGACATAGAAACGCACACTACATTATATACTAGAGGACATAGAAAACGCACACCTACATTATATACTAGAGGACATAGAAAACGCACACCTACATTATATACTAGAGGACATAGAAAACGCACACCTACATTATATGATTATTATTACATGTACTGTTATATATTGTTCATGTTTTGTTTTAATTACTTGTATGTGTGTACATATACATGAGACAATAATAAAGATTAAAACATTGCTATATATACAGCCACTTACCAAACCCTTTCATTGCTTTTCTCAGCTTCCCGGCAACAACCTCTTTGTCCAGGCCATGTCCAGTGACCGTGCCCTGATTTGAAAACATGATAAATGAGAACGCATACATGAGTGCAATATTCAGTGAAATTGTTTTACTTAAATAGGAATATAAACGATATGTATTGCATGTCCAATCATTGTACAATAAATTATTGCATGTCCAATCATTGTACAATAAATTATTGCATGTCCACTCATTGTACAATACATTATTGCATGTCCAATCATTGTACAATACATTATTGCATGTCCAATCACTGTACAATAAATTATTGCATATCCCATCATTGTACAATACATTATTGCATGTCCCACCATTGTACAATACATTATTGCATGTCCCATCATTGTACACTACATTATTGCATGTCCCATCATTATACAATACATTATTGCATGTCCCATCATTGTACAATGCATTATTGCATGTCCCATCATTGTACAATGCATTATTGCATGTCCCATCATTGTACAATACATTATTGCATGTCCCATCATTGTACAATACACTATTGCATGTCCCATCATTGTACAATGCATTATTGCATGTCCCATCATTATACAATGCATTATTGCATGTTCCATCATTGTACAATGCATTATTACATGTCCCATCATTGTACACTACATTATTACATGTCCCATCATTGTACAATACATTATTACATGTCCCATCATTGTACAATACATTATTACATGTCCCATCATTGTACAATACATTATTGCATGTCCCATCATTGTACAATACATTATTGCATGTCCCATCATTGTACAATACATTATTGCATGTCCCATCATTGTACACTACATTATTACATGTCCCATCATTGTACAATACATTATTACATGTCCCATCATTGTACAATACATTATTGCATGTCCCATCATTGTACAATATATTATTGCATGTCCCATCAGTATACACTACATTATTGCATGTCCCATCATTGTACAATACATTATTACATGTCCCATCATTGTACAATACATTATTGCATGTCCCATCATTGTACAATACATTATTGCATGTCCCATCATTGTACAATACATTATTGCATGTCCCATCATTGTACAATACATTATTGCATGTCCCATCATTGTACAATACATTATTGCATGTCCCATCATTGTACAATACATTATTGCATGTCCCATCATTGTACAATACATTATTGCATGTCCCATCATTGTACAATACATTATTGCATGTCCCATCATTGTACAATGCATTATTGCATGTCCCATCATTGTACAATACATTATTGCATGTCCCATCATTGTACAATACATTATTGCATGTCCCATCATTGTACAATACATTATTGCATGTCCCATCATTGTACAATACATTATTACATGTCCCATCATTGTACAATACATTATTGCATGTCCCATCATTGTACAATACATTATTGCATGTCCCATCATTGTACAATACATTATTGCATGTCCCATCATTGTACAATACATTATTGCATGTCCCATCATTGTACAATACATTATTGCATGTCCCATCATTGTACAATACATTATTGCATGTCCCATCATTGTACAATACATTATTGCATGTCCCATCATTGTACAATGCATCTCTATAATCATATGATATACAATGTAATCAAATTATAATCAACATATGGTTAACTTGAGGTAGTTGACTTCAAATCGCCGGTCCCTCATTGCTGTACGTTCGAATCACATTAGGGGTGTCGAATTATTTTACGTGAGGAAGCATATCAGATGTCTAGATGAAGGTCGGTGGTTCTACTCAGGTGACCCACCCACTATCCTTGCCTGAAACACTATGAGGGGCATTCTGGGTCTTCCTCCACCAATAATAGCTTGGCAGTCGCCATGTGACCTAAGCTGTTCGCGCGACTTTAAACGTCCAACACAAAGACATGTTTAATATCCCGTTCTATTGCTGTTAGTTAGTTTAGATATAGAACGAGCAAGGACCATCATCTATGTGTAGCCATTGTAGTCTATGCAGTTCTATTGCTGTTAGTTAGTTTAGATATAGAACGAGCAAGGACCATCATCTATGTGTAGCCATTGTAGTCTATGCAGTTCTATTGCTGTTAGTTAGTTTAGATATAGAACGAGCAAGGGCCATCATCTATGTGTAGCCATTGTAGTCTATACAGGACAACCTACTTACTTTGATTAGTCAGTTTAGTATTATATGTATGCTAGAACTCCTTGAGGGACCCTAGACATGCTTATTTCTTGGCAGGTTTAGCCGAGCTAAACGGTTAACCAGTACTAAGCAATGTGGCACGATACTGTTTTCAAGGACACTACATACGTGCCGTGACCTAGTATCGGACACGACACCCCGCGATTCCACACCCGACGCTCTCTACCACTGTACCACAGAAACCACACTCCATAATGTTTAAACGCATTTAAATTCCACGTTGCCTCTTCTCTCTCCCTCGTGGCGATGGATTCCATCAGGAATGAGGTCTCGAGAGTAATTAATATAAATTGTAAGAACTTGTTTCGCAATCGAGCTAAAATAATTTTGCATAAACTAATGTTTATTATTCATTATTATAATAACCATTAATCGATGCATATATCAGTTTCCATTAAAAAAATGACAACTTACATTATAATAACGTAGAGCCATTTTATTTCCTAATCCAGATGAGTTTCAAAACATCGACTTGTTTGCACTGTTGCCATTAAATAGAGCAATCATTTCAATGCCGTCGTCATTATAAATATGATGTGATAAACATACAAAATGTTGGAGAAATTCGATATATCCAATATAATCAATACTGAAGCAAATATAGTGCCTATTTAGTTATAATACGGTATACAAAATATGCATTTGATTATAGAATTCTTATCGATCTGTTTGATTCGGTGTGGTTCATCTCTGTATAATATAGTATCTTCTATGCTGGTACCCATCGCTAATCATATACGGGCATAATCGGGTATAAGCCCATTCTTGCTGTATATCAAGCCCTTTCTTGCTGAATATCAAGCCCATTCTTGCTGTAAATCAAGCCCATTCTTGCAATAAATCAAGCCCATTCTTGCTGTATATCAAGCCCATTCTTGCAATAAATCAAGCCCATTCTTGCTGTATATCAAGCCCATTCTTGCTGTAAATCAAGCCCATTCTTGCTGTATATCAAGCCCATTCTTGCTGTAAATCAAGCCCATTTTTGCGGCCATTCTTGCTATAAATCAAGCCCATTCTTGCTATAAATCAAGCCCATTCTTGCTGTAAATCAAGCCCATTCTTGCTATAAATCAAGCCCATTCTTGCTATAAATCAAGCCCATTCTTGCTGTATATCAAGCCCATTCTTGCTATAAATCAAGCCCATTCTTGCTATAATCAAGCCCATTCTTGCTATAAATCAAGCCCATTCTTGCTGTAAATCAAGCCCATTCTTGCTATAAATCAAGCCCATTCTTGCTATAAATTAAGCCCATTCTTGCTGTAAATCAAGCCCATTCTTGCCGTAAATCAAGCCCATTCTTGCTATATATCAAGCCCATTCTTGCGGCCCATTCTTGCTGTATATCAAGCCCATTCTTGCTATATATCAAGCCCATTCTTGCGGCCCATTCTTGCTGTATATCAAGCCCATTCTTGCTATATATCAAGCCCATTCTTGCGGCCCATTCTTGCTGTATATCAAGCCCATTCTTGCTGTATATCAAGCCCATTCTTGCTATATATCAAGCCCATTCTTGCGGCCCATTCTTGCTGTATATCAAGCCCATTCTTGCTGTAAATCAAGCCCATTCTTGCTGTATATCAAGCCCATTCTTGCTGTAAATCAAGCCCATTTTTGCGGCCCATTCTTGCTATAAATCAAGCCCATTCTTGCTGTAAATCAAGCCCATTCTTGCTGTAAATCAAGCCCATTCTTGCTATAAATCAAGCCCATTCTTGCTGTAAATCAAGCCCATTCTTGCTATAAATCAAGCCCATTCTTGCTATAAATCAAGCCCATTCTTGCTATAAATCAAGCCCATTCTTGCTGTAAATCAAGCCCATTCTTGCTGTATATCAAGCCCATTCTTGCTATATATATCAAGCCCATTCTTGCGGCCCATTCTTGCTGTATATCAAGCCCATTCTTGCTGTAAATCAAGCCCATTCTTGCTGTATATCAAGCCCATTCTTTGCTGTAGATCCTTCTGCTACGAGAAGGGGGAAATAACGTGTTTAGGGGGGGGGGGGGTAAACACTTGTGGTATATACATCTAAATACAGTCACACTTGCATGTGTTAGTGGTCATCCCTATCAAGCAGCCAACCTGTATTAAGCAGCCAGTTTCCAAATTCCCAATATGTTGTTTTATTATATATATGACCTCTATTAGGCAGTCGCATGTGCTAAGCAGCCACTTTATGTGATTCCTTTGGCTGGCTGCTTAAACACGTTTAACTGTAGACGCGTAGAGTTCAATCCATACGCCTACTTGGATGATTGGAACACAACATAGTCCGGTTCACGTACCCGTATGTATGCACGTCACATATCTCAGCCTCGCTAATGACTCACTGCAATCATTACAATCATCAAACGACACACCGACCTACTTTCAAATCTCACAAACAGAAATGATGACGATGATTTTTATTCCGTTTATTTACTCTCGCCTCTGGTGAACCATTTGGGCGAGCATTCTCTGAAGTTATGCGTGCGTTTCTAGCACCGTCTATTATTCGTGAACCATGTACTGGTTAACCGTTGGAGCCTGTCCATGAAAGGTGTTGTTCGATAAACTGATCGTCTCTCAAATGGGCTACCGGTAGCGACGTTAAATAAACATTTTTAAAGGGGGGGGAAGGAGAATGCAATGTCACCCTTCAACAATGTTCCTTCTTTGTATGTGATTAACTGTAATGTGGAAGTCGTGATAGCGCAGTGGATGCGCGTTCGCTTCAGGTGCGAAAGGTCCGGAGTTCGAGCCCCACTGGAGCCGTTAGGATTGTGCCCTTAGGCAAGGCATTTAAATTCCACATTGCCTCTTCTCTCTCCCTCGTGGCGATGGATTCCATCAGGAATGAGGTCTCGAGAGTGATTTATATAAGTTGAAATAACTTGTTTCGCAATCGGGCTAAAATAAATTTGTATAAACTAACTGTAATGTTGACGGACAATGCAATGCTTGGATCTTCTCTCACTTTTCATATGAAAAATATTACATATAACGCGCCCTCCATCTCGATCATGTCTTTAACGGTTCATCGTGGCTATTTTCTCAACGTTATCAAATATTAGGTGAATAGTTTCTTCAAGAAGCCCCTTGATAAATTTATGTCACGTGGGACCAACTACAGTCTGCATCCGTTATGTCGAATTTCGTCAGACCGAACAAAATACTTCAACATAACCAAAGTTTGACATAACGAAAGTCTATATAAACAGAGCCAGTTATATGTAAAATGATAGTGTCTGAAACGGGACTTTGATCCGACTTCGAGATAACAGAACCGACATTGACATAACGGATGTAGACTGTAGGTAAAACGAAACGACGTTTCGCTACGAAGTCCAGTATAGGTGGCACAATGACCACATTGTAAACTGCTTGATCAATATGGTTCAGTAAGTAACATTTACACTTCATTGAGCATCACATACATTATATTAAGCCTTTGTAAATGCCACGATTCGGTATCCACTCGGTACGACTTGAAAATATTGGCGAGTCACGTCTCCGTGGCCTATTGGTTAAGGCGTCCGCCTACGGAGCGGGAGGTCGAAGGTTCGAATCTCGTCAGGGGTTCGTTCTGATATGACTGGTTGATGAGCCGCCAGCTAGTTAAATTATGGTTACCGAATGCCTACCAGCCTGACACCTGGCATACAAGCATAGGATTAGGGAAGTACTGATGTTCATAAACAGGTGTCTCATAAGTCAGAAATGGCTGGCCCTTTAAATAGGGTTGACACTATAATAAACAAACACAGCAGCATTGATGGATCGTACTGGTGTTGGTTTGAGTCTCGGTAAATCGACCTAAGTCTACATGTCTACATCCCCGCGAGGGTATTGAGATCCATGGACGCTCTATTAGTTAAGGAACCGCATTGAGCTTCGCAAAATTCTACTGCAACTTGCTTGAATTCAGTATAAAGTAAAAGTAAGTAAAGTGTTTGTTTATTATAGTGTCACCCCTATTTAAAGGGCCAGTCATTTCTGACTTATGAGACACCTCTTTTTTATGAACATCAGTACTTCCCGAATCCTATGCTTGTATGCCAGGCGCCAGGCAATCGGTAACAATTATTTAACTAGCTGGCGGCTCACCAACCGGCCATATCAGAACGAACCCCTGACGAGATTCGAACCTTCGACATCACGCTCCGTAGGCGGACGCCTTAACCACTGGGCCACGGAGACGGTATATGCCACTGTACTATGTCTAATCACAATAGAAGTCAATGCAGCGCAAGAAGAATACATATACATGTACTACTGTTTTATCAAATTCTAGGCAGCCCCGCGAATTGGCGGGCCGCCCGCCATATAAACACGTACAATTAATATGACGTCATAAACGTGACATAACGTCATAACACAAGTACGCCTCACAGGATGGCGGCAATGGTTCGTTTGATTTTGCTATTTATGTCATTTTATCTGATTATCAACATTACAAACTGTAAAACAGACAGTAAAACAGACAACGGAAAACGGGACGAAATAAGGGAATTACTTCCGGACATTAAAGAAATTGGCAAAAGCATCGATAACAATGGTATCAAAAGCGGTTTGTGGCTCGTCGGGACATATCTTGCTGCGCATAAATATTTTGGAGTAGACTTTCGATACCTTACTGGGAATATAGGGCCTAGTGATCAGGTTTTCTATAAGAAATTTCCCTCTCCTACTCTCAGAGATCTTGACAAAGGTGTTGCATTAGCGTGTGAATCTTCTGCACTGGAATGCATAGAGGAGATTCTACCAAATGCAAGGTTATCGGGATCTCTTCAGCACATTATGAAGACAGAGGAAGAACTCACTACTTTCGCCCCGTTTGAAAATAATTTTGAAGACTTTAAATATCGTCAGACAGCAATGTATTTTTTATGTTGGCATACCCAGTTGCAAGATTCTTTCCTTGAATTTAATGAAGGGGAACAGTCGTGTTTATCTCATTTGAATGCCGTGGATGAAATTCCTGAGAAGATACGTTACAAATTAATCAAAGATGAAACACCTGCGATTAACGATATCCGTGATGCGAACTTCAAAGAGGACGTTTTCACATGCGCTCACTTATGGTTCTGCCCAGACCCATGCTACGGGAGGAAGGACAGAGGGAATTTTGTGAAGACAAATTTTAAAGTTAAAGGAAACCCTTGTTTAGATTTAAAGAACAGTGAGTGTAAATGGAAAAAGGGTGCGAACATTAACTTCCATGACCTTATACGAAACCGATTTAATTCTACGTGTGATTGCAATTCATATCACGTTGGATTCGAGTGGAACAGTAGATTTGGACTATGTGTTGATATAGATGAGTGCTTTAACAGAAAAGCGGATTGCCAAGATACTCGAATATGTAAAAATGCAATGGGATCATACATATGCGCATGCCCAAGAGGATATAATGTAAATCCGTCTACAGATACGTGTGAAAAGATGTCGGCCTTGCACCAATCAGCAACACTGCTGGAATTCAAGTACTTTGAGACGGATGTAAACAGGGAGGAAAAGGAAGATTTTATCATGTCACTAATGGAATTCGTAGGTATATCCGCCAGTATCCGACTACATGCTTCATCCAGCCTCATTTTACCTTTCACAATTCTGCTAAATAGAATAGTTTATTAACTCTTTCAACACCAAGTAACTGACATGGACTGGTCCATGATATTCTTAGACCAATAAATGAAGAAGAAAATTACATTCGGACCAGTTCATTTATCAAGATGGGTAATTTTGTCTAAAATTAGTAATACTACTTGCAAAAAGTGCAGATCCTGATGAGACGGCTCGTCACGAGCCGGCTCATCTGGATCTACACTTTTTGTAAGCCTATAAATAGAGGTCTGTGTTGTTGAAAGGGTTAATAGAACCATTGCTTGCAAAACATAAAAAAGTGTATTATTTTCATGAAAATGCACACCAGATATTTCTGTAAACATTTTTTTCACTGTGTTGATTTCGCTGATTTATTTACTGGTATTGCAACTATAACATAACTCGTAAAATAAAGTCTTCATTATTATTATATTAGTATTATTATTATAACATAACGCTGTATCATAAGGTGAAGAAAAGCCTGGTTTGGACTGGTCAGTGGTATTCGTGTATTTAAGGACTGTTCGCAAATAACTAAACAAAAATGTGCGTGCGTGCGTGTGTGCGCGTGCGTGCGTTCGAATTTAAAATGGAGTGTCCGCCCGAAAGTTCACCCAAGCGATTTGATTCCGCCGTGTAAACCGCACGACGTAAAAGAATTTTACTTGAGGCAAGAGCAGAGAGTTTTCGCCAAAACTGCTGACTGCTGACCAATGAGTGTGTGTGTGTGTGTGTGTGTGTGTGCGTGCGTGCGTGCGTGCGTGCGTGCGAGAGAATAGTGTAATGATACAGACAGAGATCCATTCCAGAGTCTCCTCTGGTTCTCTTACGTACACGGTGTACAGCACTGACACGAGACCTCGGTTTAAAGTCCCACTGAAAGACTGTTAATTTTATTTTTTTATTTATTTTATTAGGGTCAGACGGGGAATCGAACCTGCGACCCCTGGATTACCAGATAACCCACCCCGATATTTATATACGAAGACATAGTAGTCAGGCAAAGATAGAAGATGTGTTATATTGATACATGCACCTATATCATACGATAACTCGGAATGTTTGCATGCAACATCAGAGTTTGCACTGGCTCCTATATAATTGGTTTGACCATATATATACGACAGCTGAGGGTGGTTCGATGAGGCACTCCCTCCCGGTCGCATATATTTATTATGTTGTGATGGCAGGGATCTCTTAGCGTAGCTTGGATTGGACATTCATCACGGTGGAGGTCGGTTCTGCTTACCTACTTGTGACGTCATAATTAGTTCTCGGGGATAATACCAGCATCTATTTATGTTTAGATTCCGTCACAACTTTAACACCGTTCATATACGAGTATCGCAAACTGTGCAAACTCCAGAGTTGACTTGTAGTAAATTGAACTCGTGGCTGACCGACCTAACTAGGTGTTGGCCGAACAAAGAACAAAATTAGAAGCATAACAATAAAAGTACACACATAAAAGAAATGTGCACCCATAAAAACAAACATCACAGACGGATCTGTAGTCCAGTGGTAACACGCTGGACTGGCAATCCAGGGATCGCAGGTTCGATCCCCCGTCTGACCCTAATAAAATTAACAGTCTTTCAGATGGGACGTTAAACCGAGGTCTCGTGTCGGTGCTTTACACCGTGCACGTAAAAGAACCAGAGGAGATTCTGAAATTGGTCTCTTTCTGTATCATTGCACTATCCTCCAAAATCTAAAATAACTAATCTCTTCAGGAGGCGTCGCTCATATGAGCAACCGGTAGCGACGATAAATAAACGTAAAAAACAAACATGAACAAATACGTCTGGTTAACCTACAAAAGGCAAACGGTAATGTTTATCCATTCATTATGTGCAACCTTCAAAATGTTATATATTAGTTATTAATTTAACGGAAACCAGTCAAAGTTCACTCCATTATAATCGAATTCCATTTCTAAACTGATGTGTACATTCATAGAGAGCAACTGTGCTAACAGTAATCAATGACGTATGATAATTAAGCCACTACTTAAATGAAACTTTAGACATACGTCAATAAAGCGCAATGATACAGTCTAAGATAGAATTGACTGTTATTTATATTGTTTCAATCTTCAAACAAATAATTGAAAGTTTAGTCCACTGATTTTGATAATTATACAAACCTAGCTATTGTTTAAATAACCCTTTATGAATAGACATTTGAAATATCCCTATGATGTCAGATTAAGCTAATACACGGAGACTAAAGGGGGTATATCGGAGACTAAAGGGGATATATTTGAAATCAGATAACTGCGCAAACGTGATTTAGAATATCTGTTCTATACAATATGGATTACGTGCAATGTTTCCTCGTGTTTAGGTAGGGACGTGGCTTCCGACTGCGCACAAGCAGTAGAAGGACGTACTCTGCACAGCTCATATATAGTGATTGTGTTATGGGAATTCATGCCACGGAGAAGTATTTAAAACGATTTTCAAAAGACGATTTCGACAAATGCTGTCCTTACAAAAGAAAACATATATAATACAGTACAGCATAGTAAATTTATAATATTGATATTTATCCGATATTGATAAAGACGCGCATAATTGAGAATGAAAAACAAACAAAATTTGAATGCAAATAATGTTATGACAATAAAAATAACAGCAGCAATCCTAGATATATTAATCTATTGATTCAAGATTAAGTACCGTAACATATAATATGTTTCTTGTTACATGATCAAATACATTAATAAATAGATGTTCATTGCTGTGTTTAATAAATTGTGTTCGATTATACAAGAGCTGGATTGTAATATTGTCTTTCAACATCACACCAAAGCCGGATATGAGTTAGCGTAATTAGGACACTGAGTTGTGTGAAATATATACATGTACATGTATAATGTATTTTAATATTCGTGTACATGAAATGGAACGATTGAGAATGCATAGCAATATAGTGGCTCGCAGTACTCACTAATCTATACAAATGACTATATCATATGGCTTCATGTGTAGCCATATCCCTAATGTTCGTATTAGAGCTGGTGACCGGGAATACAACGACAGAAGCGCGCCTCCTCGGCCTACTATTAAAATGGCAAATGTTACGTAGACTACATATGCACTGAACAATATACGATATAATTGTGCTTTACTTGAGAGCAGACTTCCTCATAAAAACGAGGCATGTGGTTTGAAAGTCATGCTACCCCGCGTGTTGCATTATCTGAATCAATGTCTGTTTATTAAACGTTTGGTTGCTACAAGAACATTACGATATAAAAACGGAAACCACAGGCCATTCTCATATTTCTGCTGAATATGGATTTGTACCGGAGAGTTCAATATGCGTTACGAATGCGATGCTATGGTCTCGTTTATGCCTAGTTAGATAGCGCTTTCATTACTTGTACAAATTAGTCAACGTCATTAACAATATCCGGCTGGTTTGAGTGGTCGTGGTCCGGAACTTCAATGTATGTCAATACTTCGTCAGTATCTATATTGGATGGCAGTTTAACTGCCATGCAGATTTCACGCAGATGTATTTGTGAAGAGGTGAAATCAATTGTTTCTTGTTTGTGGACCAAGCAAATTAAACGGAAGTTGATTTTATGGCTTTATTAACCGATGTGTTTGTTTTCGTCAAAACGTGTGCACTATCATCTAAAAGGGACACTGCGATTGGTCTCTATAGGATCATTTTAGAATCAAATGCTACGAACTGATTCAGAGTGTTCTGAAATATGAACTGGAAAATTTGGAAATGAAATACGATTTATAGAGATAAAATATAGCGCTATTTAATTCTCATAATGAATGGATCAGGTGTTAGTCAAGGGCACGTGCATGCCATGTCCTCACACAGGCGCCCACAAACGCAGCAGAGTAGATCTACGAACATCCGACATCTATCGGTTGTCAAGGAAACTCGGAATTACATAATAATCACACAGGACATGCTGGATGCATTTAAAGAACGCGTAGTAAAATCACACAAAGTGGACCTAACTCTGAATTATATACATCTCAAAAACAGTGTATCCAACAGACATGTTCCACCCCTGTCCTCCGATAGGCTGCGCTTGATTCATACAAAGGCGCAGACCAGTCTTGACCTACGAGAATATGTTCGGAATAGACCGGTCAAGGTATTCATAGATGACATAACAAAACATGGCGTTAACACCAAGCCAAGAAGTCGATATGGAACCCAAGGTGTTGTGAAAGGGAAACACACCTTGGTGAAAACATCGATGAAACTGTCTGGTTCTAATTCGAAAAGGTAACGTTATAGTTGGTAAACAATATCACAAATAACTCGTGCTTATATTTTAGATGCTATTTTAATCTTCACGTTCGGTGTACTAGTAATGCAACATGAAACGTATTGCCATATTGTATATATGAACTGCTATATATATAAATATATATATAATATATAGATATCTATATATATTATATATATATATATATATATATATATTATATATATATATATATATATATCTATATATATAGATATATATATATATAAATATATATTATATATACTTAAGGTCAAAGGATTTGCACAAGTATTTTTATATCAGCAAGTAAAGTCAATAACAGTGGTTAACACGTTAGACTGCAAATCCAGGGGATCGCGGGTACGACCCCCCCCCGTTTGACCCTGATACTATTAACAGTCTTTCAGTTGGGACTTTAAGCCGAGGTCTAGTGTCGGTGCTTTACACCGTACATGTATTAGAACCCGAGTAGACTCTGCCTGTATCAGTACACTATCCTCCGACAATCTAAAATGACTAATCTCTTCAGTAGGCGTAGCTCATATGGGCAACCGGTAGCGGCGATAGATATACGTAAATGTATGTACAACGGGGCTTTCTTTGTACATGCAATACGTGACTACACCCATGGCTTATTTCGAATAAAAGGACAGAGCATCCTATACCATCACGAAGCGGTCATACTTGTAGTCAAACATATGCCCGAATAAAGACCAACTGTCTATAAAGAACACATCCATACACAGTTCACTGTCACACCCGCAAAGATCACTGTATCTAAAGAACTCATCCGCACAAAGATCGCTGTCTCTAAAAATCACCTCTAAACAAAGACCAGTCTCTAAGAACACCTCCAAACAAAGACAATTGTCTTAAAAAAACACCCATCCGTATAAAGACATTTGTCTCTTAAAAAAACCACCTCCACACAAAGACCATTGTCTCTAAAGACCACGTTTTTACCATTCCCGTGGACAATCTTAATATACAGACTTGACTGTACATGTATACGATAATTAAAAAGGATGCGCGTAGTAATTTACATAAGAGTTTTGATTCGCACCTTGCCTGGAGGTTATAAAACGTTTCTCCAATCTCAAAACTCAGTCTCCAGCGTCTGATTGGTTTAGCTGACAGTAACACTCAGAATCAACCAATCAGATCATTTGAGCTTGAGTTTGAGATCTGAGAAATGTTTTATAAACCTGGACCCACTGGATTATAATTTGATAGCAAAATATTTCAAATTATTATTCCTATTATTATTTTAATGTTATACAATACTATGGTACATTTTAAATAAGTGCGCTGCAGCTTTACTAATATTACTAAATATATAGGAAACAACCCATAAGTGACGTACTCTGCTGTATTAGTATATAAGTACTCGCAAAATAAATTACTTAACATATAATCACAAACAATTTGCGGTGTCAATTTTTGTAATTATTTGTGCTAAAGTATGCTTACATTTCATACGGTAAAATGAGAGAACTGCTTTACATGGAAAAGTATGACCCCATTTAACACAACAAATCGGCGTGAATTTCAATTAAGTAATTTGCAATTTTAATTTGAAAAAAAAAGAACTAAGCATAACAAAATGTGTAAACCTTTCAGTATGTGTTCTCATATATGGATACTAATCTAATTGGTAATACAAGCATGTAATTGGGATCTTCTAAATAATACATTTATTTTCGTTTGCGGAAATTTGATAAGAGTTAGATTGTAATCATAACGCTTGTTAGCAGTGGGTGTTGTAAATATAGAAATGTATAGATGGCATTTATGAAATATCTAGAGGAAGTGTTAGCGAATTTGTATGGGAGACATTTATAAAATGAGGTTGCCTGCAATGCCTAAACGACACTTTCATATGTGCTTCCTTGTGAGGGGAAATAATTTGTGGTAAGTTTGTTTTGTACACGTGTTTGTTGCCTACTGATTGTGTAAAGAGCACAGTGTAGATCATGATGACAACATGTATTCACCGATGAATTCGTTGAAAACGATGACAAAATAATAACATTAATGCGTCTATAGATAACGTGTACGACACATGTGAACACACTACATAATGTTTACATTGCCCAAATTTACAATACTAGGAAATACATGTCCTGTCACTTCTCACAGTTGATATCAATTACACGATGTCACCGCTTGAACTTGTTCACGACATCCGAATGATCACAACATACAGACGATCTATGAAATAATAATAATGAAATAATATTCCAATCAATAACCACCTGCGATTAAATTATTCTAATCCTTGGCGTAATTCTTAGATGTAATTCTGGTTGTTCGATTTGGACCTCTTCTCAGAATTGATTCTTGCACTTCCGGATTTCGAGAAGAATTATTATGTTGCTACAGTCACGTATTAGTAAGCGTATACACTACGGTTATGTGCTTATCAGGTCACATATTCCAGTAACAACATGACTGAATTTTAGAATGTGGGTAGTATACAATATTGGGGACAGCAATAGCTGCAAAAACACACATTTAAATTACTGCATACAACAACAACAACAACAACAACACACAAACGACAACGACAACAACATCATTGCAGTACAGTAATACATCATATTAAAGTAACATGTAGTATTTGCCAATAAGCTTGTATGTATGAACGGGAGGAGGGTTTTGAAGGCAAAAAGTAGAATTGTATTACTTATAATTATGGTAAATGAATTGATATTTATGCAACTGCAAAATATCAAAATTGTAATAACGGTGCTGGTATGTAGGTGTAGTGATATGGTTTCATTCAATTATGTATAGCCTTGCCCTATTTTTTTTGTCGCACGAGTTTTTAGAAGAAAGTAATAAGGCCTCCATTGTCTTGAATAGGTCATAGTTGCACCCCACTAATTCATTAAGCTTAAAATGGCTATCATATAAATTATCAATTAAATAAATTAAATGCATGTCCATATAGCTGTGTCTTAGACAATCAAGTGATCTGTAGAAATGGTACCATAATAAATCAAGTGATCGTTATGCACCAGTAGTCTCGCTATTATAAGGAACGTACATAAGTAAAATCAAGACAATTGATATGTTTAATGTATTTAAAGTTTAAAGTTATTGAACTGAATTTTGTATATTTTTTACTTTTGAACAATACTGTTTGGAACCGTTTCAAAAGGATTCGCTTTGTAGCATACTGTGTGTGTTATTCCTGTAGACATTGTAATGAAATAGAGTGTCAGATAGGAACATATCGTAGTATATAAATTAACTTGACTACGGGTCGACATCACTGTGAGTTATTTTATTAACGACATACACAATGTATGTATCTTAAGGATATCTCTCTCTCTCTCTCTTTCTGTCATTGTGATTCATGTTGCGTTTATGCGTAGTACCGTGGTTTATTAGAATGCGCCGTGCGGCCCAGTACTTCCGGCTTCAGCATTCGAGGTTTCTGTTGGGGTTACCTCACCCTTAGGCTAGGACTTTTAAGGCGGTCCATATCTTCGCCTGATGCACCCGTTGTGGGAGTATTTATTAGGAGTAGCTTTGCCATGTGCTATCCTGCCCCGTCCTGGTCACAGGGATTCGGCACGTTTGGGGGTACTAGTATATATATTTAAGTACTTAAATATATATACTAGTACCCCCAAACGTGCCGAATCCCTGTGGTCCTGGTAGGTACACCGCCATATGGTCCGGGACTGCTTATTTGATTCACAGCTAACCCCCATATATGAGGGCCGTTCCCCTATCCGCCACCTGAGGACACACTGAGTAGGGGATGGTCGCCCCACTACTGAATTGGGAGCAGCATGGTCCCAGTATCTTAAGGATATAGGACAAGTCTTCTTTCGACATTGAACAATTCTCTAAAACCATACATGAATGAAACGCTTCGACATTGAACAATTCTCTAAAACCATACATGAATGAAACGCTTCGTTTCGTTATATGAACATTTTTCTTCAATGCGGTTCCAGCATAAATAGAACCCAGTGTATACAGTTTATATTAGGACAGACATGCTGGTTTATATCAAACTGTTCTGCGTGGGTGTCAAACTCTTATTTCTGTGATAAACTAAATCTCAATGGTCGGAGTTATCACGTGACAACGGGGAGTACAGACATCCGTCCGCACGGCTAAAGGTATTTGGAAGCACCGTATTATTTACGGTTGTACTAGTAGTCTAATACGTCTAATGTTGCATTTTAAAATCTTAATGCTTACACTAAAACTATTTTGTTTTAATACACGGTTGCAATGAAAATAGTCGGCTTCGAAACCGGGCCTCGCCGTTATTTTAAAACGTGTATCCAATCTCAAACGCAGTCTCAAGCTTCTGATTGGTAAAGCTGAGTGTATATCTCTGACTCAACCAATACAAGTTCTTGACCTCGAGTTTGAGATCTGAGGTAAGCTTTATATGCCTGACACCGAGGTTATAAACTGTTTCTCCAATCTCAAACTCGGTCTCAAGCTTCTGATTGGTCGAGCTGAGTGTATATCTCATACAGACTCAACCAATACAATTTCTTGAGCTCGAGTTTGAGATCTGAGAAATTTGGCCCGAGGTTATTTATTAAACATTTCCCCAATCTCAAACTCTAAATTATATAGACTGATCGGAGGGACGAATCATATGTGTCACACATGTCGGTATTCCCATTAAAGTTGTAAACACAGTACAGCACTGTACAGTCTACTTCCGTTATGTCAAAGTCAATTATGTCGAATTCTCCGGTTATCTCGAAGTTGGACCAAAGTCCCGTTTCAGACACTACCATTTTACATATAACTGACTCCGTTTATAGCGAAATTCGTTAAGTCAAACTTCGGCTATGTCGACGTATTTTGTTCGGTGCGACGGAATTCGACATAACGGATGTAGGCTGTATATGCAAACTTAAAACCCCTACTCTCCAGAATATGATATCATTTTTAAGGAGAGTAAGGACTTAGTCTTACATTGTTATCCTTTAAAGTTTAAACTTTATTTATTTTACAACGATTGCGAAGCAAGATCTAACAACTTATATTAATTGCTCTCGTTGGCGCCGATGTAAGCTTAAATGTGGTCATTCCTGTGGAAGGAAACCAGACCACCGTACCATCTCACATACTTCCCAGTTCGAGGATCGAACCGGGGTTGCATTGGTGAGAAGCGAGCGCGCTAACCACTGCGCTAATCGGACAGCCTTGTTATCCTTTATTTTGTATGATTGTCATTTGTTGTTGTAAATAAATGAAAAATAAAATATGTTTAAACTAATATAATGTATTGTGTTGGTCTGGATAGTAGGGGGTGGGGGTAATGTTTGAACATAATGTGCTGTACTGTGTTTATAACTTGAATGGAGATGTACAGTCAACCCTGTCTTAAGTAGCCAGCCAAGGGAATCACAGAAAGTGGCTGCTTAATAGAGGGTAAATGTATAATAAAACAACATATTGGGAATCTGGAACGCGGCTGCTTAATACAGGTTGGCTGCTTAATGGAGGTGACCACTAATACAGGTTTGACTGTATGTCCAACAGTTTACAACATTTAAGAATTAAAAGGCTAAATGGTACGGATGTTAATGGACAACTCACCACGTACATGTGGTGGAAGTCAGCGGTGTCATCACCGATACAACTAACCCCAAGATTTGCCTGTACAGTCAAACCTGTATTAAGCAGCCATCCAAGAGAATCACAGTAAGTGCCTGACAGGTAGTTGCTTAATAGAGGATAAATGTATAATAAAACTACATATTGGGAATCTGGAACGCGGCTGCTTAATACAGGTTGGCTGCTTAATGTAGGTGACCACTAACCAGGTTTGACTGTATATAGTGTACGGACATGTCGGTCTAGGCGATTCCATAAAGTAGACACTAGTACGTTAACTAGAATGTTAGCTGCAAAATATTTGCTTTTTTCGTATTTTATGTAAATAACACTGTGCGCTGTCTCTGACTATCAGTTTATTTACATGTCCGCCCGCTTAATGGAAATAAATATGCTTACTCTGTATTGAATAAACTGAACGCATAGCACACACATTGTATTTTAAAATCGACACTTTTAACTTCCATAAATTACGGTGTTCCGTTAGGGTCATCGCGGTATATAAAAAATGTAACGCGATGGTACGATGGCACGATGTCGATGGTACGATGGCACGATGGTGATGGTACGATGTCGATGGTACGATGGCACGATGTCGATGGTACGATGGCACGATGTCGATGGTACGATGGTACGATGGCACGATGGTACGATGTCGATGGTACGATGGCACGATGATAATAACACATCGTACCATCGTACCATCGACATCGTGCCATCGTACCATCGACATCGTACCATCGTACCATCGACATCGTGCCATCGTACCATCGACATCGTACCATCGTACCATCGACATCGTGCCATCGTACCATCGACATCGTACCATCGTACCATCGTACCATCGACATCGTGCCATCGTACCATCGACATCGTACCATCGTACCATCGACATCGTACCATCGTACCATCGTACCATCGACATCGTGCCATCGTACCATCGACATCGTACCATCGTACCATCGGCATCGTGCCATCGTACCATCGTACCATCGACATCGTACCATCGTACCATCGACATCGTGCCATCGTACCATCGACATCGTACCATCGTACCATCGACATCGTGCCATCGTACCATCGACATCGTACCATCGTACCATCGACATCGTGCCATCGTACCATCGACATCGTGCCATCGTACCATCGTACCATCGACATCGTACCATCGTACCATCGACCATCGTACCATCGACATCGTGCCATCGTACCATCGACATCGTGCCATCGTACCATCGACATCGTACCATCGTACCATCGGCATCGTGCCATCGTACCATCGACATCGTACCATCGACCATCGACATCGTGCCATCGTATCATCGACATCGTACCATCGCCTTCCTGATTTCCCTCTATATACCGCGATGGCCCTAACGGAACACCGTAATAAATAGCTTAATCAAGTAGGCTAAAACTACGGTGTTCCGTTAGGGCCATCGCGGTATATAGAGGGAAATCAGGAAGGCGATGGTACGATGGCACGATGTCGATGGTACGATGGTACGATGGCACGATGTCGATGGTACGATGGTACGATGTCGATGGTACGATGGCACGATGTCGATGGTACGATGGTACGATGTCGATGGTACGATGGTACGATGGCACGATGTCGTTGATATGATGGCACGATGTCGATCGACATCGTGCCATCGTACCATCGACATCGTACCATCGTACCATCGACATCGTGCCATCGTACCATCGACATCGTACCATCGTACCATCGACATCGTGCCATCGACATCGTACCATCGACATCGTACCATCGACATCGACATCGTACCATCGACATCGTGCCATCGTACCATCGACATCGCGCCATCGTACCATCGTACCATCGCCTTTTTGTGGCAATCAAGCGCTTTCATGCAGTAAAGCGTTCAAGCGCTTTCATGCAGTAAAGCGTCTATTGCATCCGATGTTGACAAGTGGGAAAAATACAAACATGTCGTCTGATGAAGAAGGTAATCGAATTCCACGTTGAAAATAACGAACTATGGAAACGTTCATTGTTGTTGTCACTTAATGCGCATGCGTCACAGGAAGGCGATGGTACGATGGCACGATGTCGATGGTACGATGGCACGATGTCGATGGTACGATGGTACGATGTCGATGGTACGATGGTACGATGGCACGATGCCGATGGTACGATGTCGATGGTACGATGGCACGATGTCGATGGTACGATGGTACGATGGCGTTGACCATCGTACCATCGTATCATCGACATCGTACCATCGTACCATCGACATCGTACCATCGTACCATCGACATCGTGCCATCGTACCATCGACATCGTGCCATCGTACCATCGACATCGTACCATCGGCATCGTGCCATCGTACCATCGTACCATCGACATCGTACCATCGTACCATCGACATCGTGCCATCGTACCATCGACATCGTACCATCGACATCGTGCCATCGTACCATCGACATCGTGCCATCGTACCATCGACATCGTACCATCGTACCATCGGCATCGTGCCATCGTACCATCGTACCATCGACATCGTACCATCGTACCATCGACATCGTACCATCGTACCATCGACATCGTACCATCGACATCGTGCCATCGTACCATCGACATCGTGCCATCGTACCATCGACATCGTACCATCGGCATCGTGCCATCGTACCATCGACATCGTACCATCGACATCGTGCCATCGTACCATCGACATCGTACCATCGTGCCATCGTACCATCGCCTTCCTGATTTCCCTCTATATACCGCGATGGCCCTAACGGAACACCGTAATAAATAGCTTAATCAAGTAGGCTAAAACTACGGTGTTCCGTTAGGGCCATCGCGGTATATAGAGGGAAATCAGGAAGGCGATGGTACGATGGCACGATGGCACGATGTCGATGGTACGATGGCACGATGTCGATGGTACGATGGTACGATGTCGATGGTACGATGGCACGATGCCGATGGTACGATGGCACGATGCCGATGGTACGATGGTACGATGGCACGATTGATGATGGCACCATCGTACCATCGACATCGTGCCATCGTACCATCGACATCGTACCATCGGCATCGTGCCATCGCCACTACCATCGACATCGTACCATCGTACCATCGACATCGTGCCATCGTACCATCGACATCGTGCCATCGTACCATCGACATCGTACCATCGTACCATCGACATCGTGCCATCGACATCGTACCATCGACATCGTACCATCGTACCATCGACATCGTACCATCGACATCGTGCCATCGTACCATCGACATCGTGCCATCGTACCATCGTACCATCGCCTTTTTGTGGCAATCAAGCGCTTTCATGCAGTAAAGCGTTCAAGCGCTTTCATGCAGTAAAGCGTCTATTGCATCCGATGTTGACAAGTGGGAAAAATACAAACATGTCGTCTGATGAAGAAGGTAATCGAATTCCACGTTGAAAATAACGAACTATGGAAACGTTCATTGTTGTTGTCACTTAATGCGCATGCGTCACAGGAAGGCGATGGTACGATGGCACGATGTCGATGGTACGATGGCACGATGTCGATGGTACGATGGTACGATGTCGATGGTACGATGGCACGATGCCGATGGTACGATGTCGATGGTACGATGGCACGATGTCGATGGTACGATGGTACGATGGCGTTGACCATCGTACCATCGTATCATCGACATCGTACCATCGTACCATCGACATCGTACCATCGTACCATCGACATCGTGCCATCGTACCATCGACATCGTGCCATCGTACCATCGACATCGTACCATCGGCATCGTGCCATCGTACCATCGTACCATCGACATCGTACCATCGTACCATCGACATCGTGCCATCGTACCATCGACATCGTGCCATCGTACCATCGACATCGCCATCGTACCATCGACATCGTGCCATCGTACCATCGACATCGTACCATCGTACCATCGACATCGTGCCATCGTACCATCGTACCATCGACATCGTACCATCGTACCATCGACATCGTACCATCGTACCATCGACATCGTACCATCGACATAGTGCCATCGTACCATCGACATCGTGCCATCGTACCATCGACATCGTACCATCGGCATCGTGCCATCGTACCATCGACATCGTACATCGTACCATCGACATCGTGCCATCGTACCATCGACATCGTACCATCGTGCCATCGTACCATCGCCTTCCTGATTTCCCTCTATATACCGCGATGGCCCTAACGGAACACCGTATAAATAGCTTAATCAAGTAGCCTAAAACTACGGTGTTCCGTTAGGGCCATCGCGGTATATAGAGGGAAATCAGGAAGGCGATGGTACGATGGCACGATGTCGATGGTACGATGGCACGATGTCGATGGTACGATGGTACGATGTCGATGGTACGATGGCACGATGCCGATGGTACGATGGCACGATGCCGATGGTACGATGGTACGATGGCACGATGTCGTTGATATGATGGCACGATGTCGATCGACATCGTGCCATCGTACCATCGACATCGTACCATCGTACCATCGGCATCGTGCCATCGTACCATCGACATCGTACCATCGTACCATCGACATCGTGCCATCGTACCATCGACATCGTACCATCGTACCATCGGCATCGTGCCATCGTACCATCGTACCATCGACATCGTACCATGTATATTACCAATCTATATACCTATATAAAGTCAACAAATTCGCTTACCTTCTTCATCAGACGACATGTTTGTATTTTTCCCACTTGTCAACATCGGATGCAATAGACGCTTTACTGCATGAAAGCGCTTGAACGCTTTACTGCATGAAAGCGCTTGATTGCCACAAAAAGGCGATGGTACGATGGCACGATGGCACGATGTCGATGGTACGATGGTACGATGGCACGATGTCGATGGTACGATGTCGATGGTACGATGTCGATGGCACGATGTCGATGGTACGATGGTACGATGTCGATGGTACGATGTCGATGGTACGATGGCACGATGTCGATGGTACGATGTTGATGGTACGATGTCGATGGTACGATGGTACGATGTGTTATTATCATCGTGCCATCGTACCATCGACATCGTACCATCGTGCCATCGTACCATCGACATCGTGCCATCGTACCATCGACATCGTGCCATCGTACCATCGACATCGTACCATCGCCATCGTGCCATCGTACCATCGCGTTACATGTTTTATATACCGCGATGACCCTAACGGAACACCGTATAAAACAGCATTCATTGACTTTAATTTATGAAATAGCGTGTAAACTTCAACTTGGAATTTAGAATTTACCACTTATATAAATTATGATAAAGCTAACCACTATGTTTTATTTAAATATTTCACTGTGAATTACATCTGGACAAAGGATAACCGTGTGAGTATGACGTGTATGATATAATTTCTATATAATATGATATAAGGCATTAGGATTAAGGTGTAAATGAACGACGGGAGATAATCATACATTGAGCTACCGATATCATAATATTCACATATTTACAGGAATACATTTAATATGAAGACGTTTTTTTCACTTAAGAAAGCAGTGTGTGCGAAATATACTCATAGTTTTGGGAGGCTGCGCTAAATATTAATATAATGTTTCAACAAATACCGTAATCACATAACAATCAGTAGATGATTTAGGGAATATAGGTGTCAAAACTGAATCCAAAATATGTGTACATCTGCTGGCATGGATAGGGACGTGAACTCGGACGAGTATGAACACTATTGGTGCGTATATTTATTTACACACATACCCTGTAGGTACATATATTCTGGAAATACCTGTACATTGTATTAACAATAGAAAACTCGTGGAACGGTATAGCTGTGCACGTGGGCAGGTCTATCTGTGCACGTGGGCAGGTCTACTGTGCACGTGGGCAGGTCTATCTGTGCACGTGGGCAGGTCTATCTGTGCACGTGGGCAGGTCTATCTGTGGACGTGGGCAGGTCTATCTGTGCACGTGGACATGTCTATCTGTGCACGTGGACATATATATGTGCACGTGGGCAGGTCTATCTGTGCACGTGGGCAGGTCTATCTGTGCACGTGGACACGTCTATCTGTGCATGTGGACATATTTATCTGTGCACGTGGGCAGGTCTATCTGTGCACGTGGGCAGGTCTATCTTTGCATGCGGACAGGTCTATCTGTGCACGTGGACATATCTATATGTGTACGTGGACATATCTATATGTGCACGTGGGCAGATCTATATGTACACGTGGACAGGTCTATCTGTGCACGTGGGCAGGTCTATCTGTGCACGTGGACATATCTATATGTGCACGTGGGCAAATCTATCTGTGCACGTGGACAGATCTATCTGTGCACGTGGGCAGGTCTATCTGTGCACATGGGCAGGTCTATCTCTGCACGTGGGCAGATCTATCTGTGCACGTGGGTAGGTCTATCTGTGCACGTAGGCAGGTCTATCTGTGCACGTGGACATATCTATCTGTGCACGTGGACAGATCTATATGTGCACGTGGGCAGGTCTATCTGTGCACGTGGGCAGGTCTATGTGGGCATGTCTATATATGCACGTGGGTAGGTCTATCTGTGCACGTGATTATGGTGCACGCACGTGCTGGATGTGTAGGTTAGATTTTGACCTCGTTTTCGAAATATTTCTGAAAATGGAAAGACCCGTGCACATGCGATGAAAGACCTCGAGCATTCTTCTCGGTGCTACATGTAGCACGTGCACGGGTCTTTCTTTTTCAGAAACACCTCCTACTCGGTCAATTCCCTTTACATAAACAGAAATACATAATCTTATGAAGGTATTGTTAATGCAGATTAACCTGTCTCTTGTAGAGGTCATATGAATATGCATAATGCATAGCTTATTGTTGAAAATAGGTTACTGTTCAGTAAGGTAAATGTATTCCACTCAGTTGCATGTACATTTACAATTGTCCATAATCCTATAATACCCATATCTATAGGCTACTGTACTATCTATGATAATTGTAAATTGCAAATAATAGATACATAATAGGTAACGGGGATAGTTCAATCGGCACCAACTATACGTCTTACCATACTTAATTAACGATAGAGATACTTTGAAACACGAACACAACATAGCAGTACAGACATTTATTAAACAAACACATCGTTTTAACTGATTACTTTGATTTAATATATACTTAAGCTATTTGAGTTAGTAACTCTCCAATATGTTCTCGTTTTCAGTCAGGTTTGGGCTTGGTCCTGGGGTGCAATTCTTGGGAAACCGGACAGTGGATTGAGCAAACTAGCACATTTCTTTGAAAATTCACAGACTAACTATATTAAATCTTGTAAAATGCATTATGTACATGTTTTCAGCACTAACTACGCCACTTACATTCGGTTGTTCTTAATTTATTTTATGGGGAGGGTCAATTACTAATGTTGTTAGAACTTGTGGCATTTGCTACATTTCTATTTGTGCAACAATACAACAATAAAATATTATCAAACTTATTTAACAACGATAGCGCAAACATTTTGAATATTGATAGTAACCACTCTCAGGCGTTGGTACCGTTGTATATATATATATACAGATGATCTAACCACAACAAATCCACAGACGGATCTGTAGTCCAGTGGTTAACACGTTGGACTGGTAATCCAGGGATCGCAGGTTCGATCCCCCGTCTGACCCTTATAAAAATTAACAGTCTTTCAGATGGGACGATAAACCGAGGTCTCGTGTCGGTGCTTTACACCGTGCACGTAAAAGAACCAGAGGAGACTCTGGAATGGGTCTCTGTCTGTATCATTGCACTATCCTCCAAACTCTAAAATTACTAATCTCTTCAGGAGGCGTCGCTCATATGGGCAACCGGTAGCGACGATAAATAAACGTAAAACACACACAACAAATCCCTTCGGTTGCAATGAATATAGACGTAAAATGCATATACAATGTTCACAGCTACGCATGATTCTTTCTGATATGGCCGGTTGGTGAGTCGCTAGCTAGTTAAAACGACAGTATATCGCAAAAAGCAAATAAAATGCATGTTTTCACGTATAAATGCATTGCTATTACACATTCTTCTGAATACATTCGAACACTAACATTGAATCACTAACAGTGGTTTTGTGGTCTACAAACTTTCAAAGGTGAAAGTAGGATCATCATCATCATCATCATATTCATCATCATCATCATCAACAACATCATCATCATCAACAGATATAAATCAATGTTAAAACAATACAGTGACAGTTATGAGAGATACCCTATTGGAAATGATTAATATAAGGAAAGTATTAATCAATAGATATGAATGACAACTGTACATTTATTTCTCCGTGCACTCATGGTATTAGCTCCCATAGAATTTTAACTAGGATTGGTATAGCACATTACACGCCTAGCCGGGTGATCTGCGCTTAGCAGCAGGGTGATCTTCGTTTAGCAGGGTGAGCTGCGCTTAGCAGTAGGGTGATCTGCGCTTAGCAGGGTGGTCTGCGCTTAGCAGCAGGGTGCTAATATGACTCTGATAGCTCTCCTATACTTGAGGATAATAAAGAATCTATCTATCTACATCCGAATTTTCGGCTTAAAACGTTTTCAAGGATTACAAAAATCACCCGACTAATTCATGTTCTTTAGTACACTCACAAAATTCTCCATATACCGTCACAGAAACCCCTACACCGCTAGAGAGAAGCTCTCCATTATCAAGTATGCAGAGGCAGGAACATAGTACAACGTCGGGGATTTATCAACATTATAAGTATGTGAACACTATTTGGACAAATGTTTTGTGATTGAATCAGGAAAAAATGACGTTACCAAACTTACCAAAATTTGCCAAGTGTTTGTTGCTCATCTATAATAATTGATTAGATTTTATTCATTATTTCAGTCTCATCAATGTACAGCATATAACAAACACAAAATATAGTTTACATATTAAAAAGTACATTGTCACTCAATTCAGAGTTACAGGAGACTATGTATATATACATCATTCATCTATAACATATTGCACTACTATAGTATATACATGTACATATGATATGTGATGATAAAGCTGAAAAGCAGACGCTAATTGAAATTTAAAATCTTATTAAGATGAAATGGAATGAAAAATACTGAAAGCAAAATAAGCACTACTGCGCAAACTAAAAAATGTTTTAAAAGATCAAATACCAATTCCAATCTGACTGATCGACTGGAGCCATTCCAGTTTGTATTTAGACATAAATACATTTTCAACATTCGAAACAATAGTATGTTTAGGTATGACATTATCCAGACTACAATATTGATATAATTCAACTTCCGTAAGTGTTTTTCGAACATTAATTGTGTCGATACATCAATCAGTTTAGATTTTAACTGAGTCTCACAATATCTAATATTTGGTAAGATTTAGTAGCTAGTTTCAATTTATGAAACTTAATATTTAGGGGCTTGTGTCATAAATTAGTGTGCCATAAAAGTTAATACTGTTGAGTATATTCCGAATATTGAATATAATTGAAATAGATACAATGACTTATCATATCCTACGCAGCTATGTAAATTTATCAGGATAATATCCGACAAAGAGAAAAGAAAAAGTGTATCGAAATACTTGAAAGACGAACTGACACAGGTTTATCTTTACGCGTGTCATTTATCTTTAAATGAAACATATTTCAATTGGGTGTGAAAGGATTCGAATATCCGAAGACGCACTAATGATAAAATAGGTTTCAAAAGTCATTTTGATAAACAAAATGATCAACTGTGTTGTATAGTTAGCCTATTCGTTGTTGGAATTGTATGTTTCGTGGAATAGATGATTCATAAAGTGTTTGAATATACAATTGTAAATGCGTACTTGGACAGTTGTTTTAAAATACGATAGAGCAATCTGCATGTATACATAATTTTTTTAAACTGTAAACCATGTGACACGAGCATTAATGTAAAAAGCACTTACCTATTCATACATATGATATTGATTATATTAATGTTGTGGAGGTTTTTAAATCGCTTCGTGTGCGAACCGACCAGAGTTCGTGACCAGCTGTAGCTGTTACGATTGTGTCCTTAGGCATACGTTATAATATTCACATGTATGGATATTTTATAACGAAGAAAGTGCAAGTCACCATGACTACTGTATTTGATATATTGACAATGTAGTGATGGAATAGAATAATGCAGCGTCGTCGTCGACGATTATTCTGTATGCTGTCGGCGGTACCATTTGTACAAGACAAAACGTATGTTGCTAGGTACATATACGGGTGAATGGATGTCACAATATTCCCAATAATTATGTACAGTACTAAACTGATAGCAGTAGTGTTGTTTAGTGTTGTTTAGTGTTGCTTAGTGTTGTTTGGTGTTGTTTAGTGTTGTTTGGTGTTGTTTAGTGTTGTTTAGTGTTGTTTAGTGTTGTTTAGTGTTGTTTGGTGTTGTTTAGTGTTGTTTAGTGTTGTTTAGTGTTGTTTAGTGTTGTTTAGTGTTGTTTGGTGTTGTTTAGTGTTGTTTAGTGTTGTTTGGTGTTGTTTGGCATACGTATGAGAATTATCCCGATGACGAATCCGAGACGTCGATAATACCATGTAGAACATTATAATTAAGTTTTGTATTAGTTGTTTCCCATAAATAAGAAATACTGGTGGTTTTCATCATTACTTCGACAGGAATTCACGATTTCAACTTTACAATTTCAACATCACATCATAATGTATGCTTTCACGAATGCACGATTTAAACTTCACGATTTCACGAGTTCAACTTCACGTATCCGCGATTTCACGATTTCAACCTCACAAATTCACGATTTCAACTTCACAAATTCACGATTTCAACCTCACAAATTCACGATTTCAACCTCACAAATTCACGATTTCAACTTCAAAAATGGACGATTTAACCTTCACACATTCATGAGTTCAACTTCACGTATGCACGATTTCACGAATTCACGATTTCAACGTCACGAAATCACGATTTCAACTTCGTGACTGAATGAAATGATCCCATAACGAATGCCACCACCGGTCGTTCGTTCATAAACTATTACTTCATAGTGACATATTAGTATGTTGCCGACATAGATCCCGTGAAATGGAGGAGTTCGCAAATGTCTGATAAATGTGTCATTCCGTAAAATGAATTTCCATACTCACATCCAATTAACAATCACAACTAAAGACATTTTGCAAACAGCAGAGACCAGACGGCACAGAACGTGCAAAGAACGTGTCGTCTGATCAGGCTCTATGTTGTTTGCTATTCGGATAGTAGAGTTAACCACATCTGGATCTATGTTGTTTGTACATTCCGTCCAATTTATTCGGCAGGTTAAGGGTTAAATTCTGCTCCATCGTAACGGTGTATATGTAAACAGTAATACAATTTCCGATAAATAATATCTGCATTTCAGGAGCATGGAGTCAGAGGACGAAGACGGAGGGATACCGGACAACATCATAGAAAAAGTTGCACGTGCAAACAGCATGTACTTGAATCACGCGCCAGTGCTACCCGAAATCCGTGCAGCTCCGTGTCCTATGCACGTGAAACGTGACAATGTGAGATCCGTTGTTGACGAGACACCTGATTCTATCATTGGAAATTTATCAAAATCACAGCGGAGGAACCGTCACGTGCACCAGACCAAAAGCATGTTAATGCAACAAAATCATACTAGTCAAGACAATGTGCAAGTTCGAGGAAATCGTTTTGATTTAAATGTGCGAATCCCAGAACAATTCCCGACGACTAAATCGCCGGCATTACCAAAACACATGTCATCAAAAGACTACGTAATGACTTGGCTGATGCACGGATCAGCGCCGACAGGTTCGAATCATTTCCCAGAAATCATACCCAATGAAAATAAAGTGAAAAATAAATCTAAACTCACTCCTCGGAAAACGTACACCAGTGAATGAAAACAATAGCACATGGGATCGTCAGTGACTGCTTTGTGCCAGTACATACCATTAGTACCAAAAGTAGCTGATACAGTGTGGTTAAGCCCAGCGCGTATAGGCCCATACAATAAAATCCACTATACTACAGTTAAATATAGGCTAATAGTAATTAATGGTGATAGTTTACGAAGGTTAAGCCTGATACATGTACATGAGGACCCACACATGTGAACATATCTGTTTTAATTCTAGAAAGCGACATTATATAGGAGTGAAAATACGCAGAATAAGCAGGACGCCGCAAATTGCAAATGGTGGGTATAAAAGGAAGGGCCGTAACAGTACAGCATGGTGGAATATCGAAGAAACTGATATCGTTCATACAGTGCATATAGCGCACTGAAATCGCGTATACACTAAGCGAGATTCTCATCCACTGTGAGATAACGGGACGGCCAGTCAGCGGCTGGGTAATATCAGAGAGTGTATGCGTGTTTTGTCGATATATAGTAGACATATACCGTTATATATAGTGATTATTATTTATATGATAAGTGGCGTCATTTTACAATACACTATTGAAAAGGCACCCATCTGGCAATACTGTTCAGTCTGTTGAACTTGGCCAGTAATTGGTAGAAGGTATCCATATAAATGCCTTAACTCCCATGAAATGTGCCGAGATATCCACAGGCATCCGGCGCATACACTGGACCCCCACCCCAGGGTTCCCCGGACCATGTTGCAAAATACATTGTAGCGTGAATCAACTATCATTTCAAGACAAAACAGATTTATGAGAGAAAAAAAAGTTGTACAATATATTTTGGGTTGTAAAATAGTCCTGGGAATCCATGGGGGGATCCAGTTTATGCGCCGGATGTCTGTGGAGATACGGGGGCAAACGACGGTGTTACAAGTTGCTTATATACATACATATTATGCATGTACAGTTATTATTTTCAAATAGTATACCATCACTACCATCCATTTACCATACCCATATATTTTGAATTCATGACCAGTATATATGATCATGATCAAAACAATGTTATAAGCATATTATTACTGACTGCTTTGCATGTGTGGTACATAGCAACTGCAAGATGAAATGTCAAGTCAAACTCGAGCTGTCCTGCAGCTGGGTTCTGAGGAATTTTAAGGCCTGTATTGGAAGGAATAAATGAATATATTTGTACACGTCTGAATATCTTCTGTTATCAATTAAAAAGTAATGAAATACAGACTTATGTTCATATTATATGTGGTTCGCTGCACATCATACATCACCACCCTCATTACAATACCGACTTATGTTCATATAATATGGGTTCGCTGCACATCATACATCACCACCCTCATTACCATACCGACTTATGTTCATATTATATGTGGTTCGCTGCACATCATACATCACCACCTTCATTACAATACCGACTTATGTTCATATTATATGGGTTCGCTGCACATCATACATCACCACCCTCATTACAATACCGACTTATGTTCATATTATATGGGTTCGCTGCACATCATACATCACCACCCTCATTACAATACAGACGTATGTTCATATTATATGCGTTCGCTGCACATCATACATCACCACCCTCATTACAATACCGACATGTTCATATTATGTGTGGTTCGCTGGACATCATACATCTCCACCCTCATTACCATACCGACTTATGTTCATATAATATGGGTTCGCTGCACATCATACATCACCACCTTCATTACAATACCGACTTATGTTCATATTATATGGGTTCGCTGCACATCATACATCACCACCCTCATTACAATACCGACTTATGTTCATATTATATGGGTTCGCTGCACATCATACATCACCACCCTCATTACAATACAGACGTATGTTCATATTATATGCGTTCGCTGCACATCATACATCACCACCCTCATTACAATACCGACATGTTCATATTATGTGTGGTTCGCTGGACATCATACATCTCCACCCTCATTACCATACCGACTTATGTTCATATAATATGGGTTCGCTGCACATCATACATCACCACCCTCATTACCATACCGACTTATGTTCATATTATATGTGGTTCGCTGCACATCATACATCACCACCTTCATTACAATACCGACTTATGTTCATATTATATGTGGTTCGCTGCACATCATACATCTCCACCCTCATTACAATACCGACTTATGTTCATCTTATATGGGTTCGCTGCACATCATACATCACCCTCATTACAATACCGACTTATGTTCATATTATATGGGTTCGTTGCACATCATACATCTACACCCTCATTACAATACCGACTTATGTTCATATTATATGGGTTCGCTGCACATCATACATCACCACCCGCATTACCATACCGACATATGTTCATATGATATTATATGTGGTTCGCTGCACATCATACATCACCATCCGCATTACCATACACTTTTTGTTTGCATTTTCATGTTTTCAATTTCAATGCGCCGGATGTCTGTGATCTGCATGGCCATGTTTAACAACTTTTGACATATGCAAAATGCTCCAAGGTAAATACAAGTCTCAACATAGCTTTCTTTCTTTATTTGAGATATATAATCATATTCCAACCACTTAATTTATTCTCACAACATAACAATGAATACTACCGTACTTACTCGATATTAAAACATGATGCCGTAAGAGCTATTTATAAAATAACTGAAGTGTGTCCAGCCGAATCTTGGACCGACGTTTACCATCATTAAACGGTAAACAATTTCATCATTCATACATAATTATATACCATAATGAACTACTTGATGACCGCCTGCGTGGTCGAGTGGTTAAGGTCGCTGACTTGTATACCACTGTAACCTATCATCTCTGACCGTGTCTCATTTATATGAAAAAGTTGGCAGTTTCTTACGGAGGTTGGTGCACCAAGTACTGGTTAACCGCTGGAGCCTGAGCGGGGCTCGAACCCATGACCATCAGTGATGAGAGGTTACAGTGGTATACAAGTCAGCGACCTTAACCACTCGACCACAGAGGCGGACACAAAACATGCAAAAGTAAAATTTGAAGAAACATTGTCCTCATTCAACTATGTACTACACAGAATAGAAAGATTATATCGTCCAGCGCCACAATTTGGCATTGCAACATTTTGTTTTCTCTATTTTTATTATGCTGAGCAATTATTTATATACAATGAACATTTCTGGTTGCCAAAAACGGAGTAGTTCAACCTAGTATAAGCAACATTAACAGAGAACATGCTAATAAAGTACTTAACCCATTCAACACCGAGTAACTGACATGGACTCGTGCATGATATTTTTACACCAATAAATTAATAAGAAAATTACATTCAGACCAGTTCATTTATCAAAATGGGTAATTTTGTCTTAAAAATAGCAATATTACTGAGAAAAAGTGTAGATCCTAATGAGCTCATCTGGATCTACACTTTTTGTAAGCCTATTTGGAGGTCTGTAGTGTTGAAAGGGTTAAATGTCTGTCTAACTTTAGGCTGTAGTAGTAAGCAATAGAATGCCTGTAATCCCCGACCCCCCTGTAGACCATCCTAATATTCATCATAGTAGTCCAGTCATGCAGATCACCCCAATATACGACAGTTTGTACGAGAATTTGGTTTAAGTCGTTGCTACGATATGCACGTAATTAAACAGTTCACCTTGGTTAATCAATGTTTTTAATGGAGTCTACCAGTACCTAAATAATACAAGTATCTATAATTCTACCAGACTTAACTGCACATCGTCTCATTATTGGCGAACATTTGTGCCCCAAGTTAATTCAAAATCGCTCATATCATACAAGAGATAAACACCGGACATTTAATCTTTAAACATGACCTTGACCTTGAACCAACATGTCTGAAATGTCTGCTATGGTGACCATTTGTGCCAAATTATTTCAAAATCCCGCCAGCGGTTCAAGAAATGTGAGGCCGACATGATTTCAGATGGACAGACAGACATCCCCAAGAAGAACAATATGACATAAATGGAGAAAGACACAATACCCAGCATCAATAATTCTACGACATATATATACTGCTATATAGTACATAGTACTAGCATTTATAACAACGTTAGCGACAGGTTGCACTCGAGTTGTTGCTGTTAGCAACAGGTTGCACTCGAGTTGTTGCTAACAGTTGTTGCTGTTAGCAACAGGTTGCACTCGAGTTGTTGCTGTTTGCGACAGGTTGCACTCAAATTGTTGCTGTTAGCGACAGGTTGCACTCGAGTTGTTGCTGTTAGCGATAGGTTGCACTCGAGTTGTTGCTGTTAGCGACAGGTTGCACTCAAGTTGTTGCTGTTAGCGACAGGTTGCACTCGAGTTGTTGCTGTTAGCGATAGGTTGCACTCGAGTTGTTGCTGTTAGCGACAGGTTGCACTCAAGTTGTTGCTGTTAGCGACAGGTTGCACTCGAGTTGTTACTGTTAGCGACAGGTTGCACTCGAGTTGTTGCTGTTAGCGACAAGTTGCACTCAAGTTGTTGCTAAGAGTATTATTTGAATCGTTATATGGCACCGAACACATCCAAAATTGTTTAATAATAATAAAGACTTTATTTAACGGGGAAACCAATTGTTTCATATCCCAGTTACATCAGAATACAAAATACAAGACAGCAAACAAAAACGTGACTGAAAGTTGAGCCACAGTAATGTCATTTTATCAACAACTTAACCCTTTCACACATCGAAGCACCAGTTGCAACCATTACAAATACCACATACAAGGGGAAATGTCCATACCAGTGTCAATAAAAAAGGCCAAAATGTCACGTAATGGAGGTGGGGATAGATATGCTGACTGTTTATCCACTAATAAGAGACATCTCTAAATTTTCTATTACCTCCCTTGGCAGATAGTCAGATTTATCCCAAAATGTAGATATGTTTTTTTAGTTGGAATCCTTTGTTTTTAATGTTGCGGTATGATTAAGTGTGAATTTATCAAAATCATGTTAATTAAATGATAACATTGTTTTACAAATAAATACCCATTGCATGTAGTGTAGGTAATCTGTCGAGATATAGTAATTTATATTTCATAAGAAACGATAGTGGAATAAAATTGCTAGCATGTTGTGCAAAGGAAACAACGATACAAAGGAAAACACTTAATAGGACCTATCTACTCATTCAGGGGCAGTAACTCATCGATAGGTAAACGGCTGTATGTATGGAGATATATTGAGAATATTACGTTACCGTCTCCTTAATTGTAATTTATTCGGCGAGATAGAGAAAATATACATGTATTTTTTCGGAGACGAGCCCAATCATTTAAAAATTATAAGACAGTAAATTCTATTTATCATATCTTAGGATAAAAAAAGTAAATTCTATTTATCATATCTTAGGATAAAAAAGTAAATTCTATTTATCCTATCTTAGGATAAAAAAAGTAAATTCTATTTATCCTATCTTAGGATAAAAAAGTAAATTCTATTTATCATATCTTAGGATAAAAAAAGTAAATTCTATTTATCATATCTTAGGATAAAAAAGTAAATTCTATTTATCCTATCTTAGGATAAAAAAAGTAAATTCTATTTATCCTATCTTAGGATAAAAAAGTAAATTCTATTTATCATATCTTAGGATAAAAAAAGTAAATTCTATTTATCATATCTTAGGATAAAAAAGTAAATTCTATTTATCCTATCTTAGGATAAAAAAAGTAAATTCTATTTATCCTATCTTAGGATAAAAAAGTAAATTCTATTTATCATATCTTAGGATAAAAAAAGTAAATTCTATTTATCATATCTTAGGATAAAAAAGTAAATTCTATTTATCCTATCTTAGGATAAAAAAAGAAGTGATAGAGGGGAAATATTACTAAATATTCATAAAGTAGATCACATTCGGTCTCTAACTCTTTGCATGCTGGGTAAAATAAAGGCTATAAATAGATTAACCAATTGTAGCAGACGACAATTCATTAATTTCTTATTTATAACTGTAAACTCTGGAAATATGTCATGGAATTTCAATTGAAATTCTGCAAGATATTTGACTGATAAGTCAGCAGTGAGTTAATGGAATGACACGTATAATAGTATATGTCATGGTCTCAGGAGGACAATTTAAAATCTGAGTGGTCTAAGAATTTTTTTAGTTGATACAAGTTAATTTTAGTTCTTTCAACTTATATTAATCACTCTCGAGACCTCATTCCTGATGGAATCCATCGCCACGAGGGAGAGAAGAGGCAATGTGGAATTTAAATGCCTTGCCTAAGGGCACAATCGTAACGGCTCCATAAGGTAGTGCTAAAGTAAATGTACGTATTCAGTATAAGTTAGAAAGGTCCATTAATGCATAAAACAAATAGGAAATATTCAAACAATCAAGAGTAAATAAATAAAAAAGTCTAAACTTTCATTTATTTTTCAATGAGTGCGAAACAAGTTTTAACAACTTATTAGTCATCTCGTTGGCGCGGATGTAAATATGTAAGTGGTTATTTGTGTGGGAGGAGACCGGAGTACAGAAAGCCCATCAGTCCTTTCTGGCGATCACCGTACCATCTAACATAATTCCGGTCCGAGGATCGAACCCGGGATGTATTGGCGAAGAGCCAGTGTGCTCAGCACTGCGCTAATCAGACAGTCAGTGTAAATCATGTTTGGTCGTGGTTGAGCTAACTCAATAAAACTTCTAAGAAGTCAATATGAACAGATTAGATGTTCTCACAGATTTTGGATTTGCATCTAAACGAAACATGCCGATTTTATATATCATTCACATCAGAATTATTAGCATGCAAAATATAGGAAGCCGATATGGGGACTACTTGACTGGAAAAAGAGCTTCTTGGATAGCTAGAAGAAAACGTTGCAGCAGATACTGTGTGGAAATCCAGTTACAAGAATACCGTATGATGACCTAACATTAAAAAAACCCATTAAACTTTATTTATTTTACAACGATTGCGAAACAAGCTTAACAACTTATATAAATCACTCTCGTTGGCGCAGATGAGAGCGTAAATGTGGTCATTCGTGTGGGAGGAAACCGGAGTACCCGGAGAAAACCCACCTGACCAATCTGGTGACGACCGTACCATCTCACATACTTCTCTGTCCGAGGATCGAACACAGATTGCATTGGTGAGAAGTGAGCGAGCTAACCACTACGCTAATCGGACAGCCCTAACATTATTCAACCAGTTTTGGTTTAAACATATTTATTCATTCATAATGTACAGTACATATCTATTGTATACAGAATGAAAATGGATTTAATCGAAAGCTTAAAGCTTATTGAGATTATCATATTTAATCGGATTAACCAATCATCCTCAAGTCCACACACATATCCACATGAATGAAGCAAATTAAAACAATTGGCTGTCGGAAATAATTCCAACAAGAAAATGACAAACAACATCCAATATTGCTGTTACAGTAAAGGACATTAATGTTACAGTAAAGGACATCACTGTTACAGTAAAGGACATTAATGTTACAGTAAAGGACATTAAAGGACATTAATGTTACAGTAAATGATATCAATGTTACAGTAAAGGACATTAATGTTACAGTAAAGGACATTAATGGTACAGTAAAGGACATTAATTTTACAGTAAAGATATTAATTTTACAGTAAAGGAAATTAATGTAACAGTAAAGGACATTAATGTAACAGTAAAGGATATCAATGCTACAGTGAAGGATATCAATATTACAGTAAATGATATCAATGTTACAGTAAACGATATCAATGTTACAATGAATTAAATGACACATTTCTATGCTACATGCACAACATTTCAACATAATGCCCATCCCATCACCACTTTATATATAATCTTGAGCACGCTGTTCCACCAAGATACAGGGGAACATACTATACTATGAAGTCCATAACAGTCTGCATGTAACTTACTCATTGCAAGCTCAACTGTAATGTAACCGCCATGGTTCTGGCAGGTTTCAAACTCGCAACCTCTCGGTTACTAGGCAGACGCTGTATCCATTTCACCAAGGAGGCTCCATGTAGCACTCTCAAATGGAATGCAATTTAAAATAATCCCCAATCCCCCTTTGATCCCGATCATTAGCAAATAAAATGTATTTTTACCTTATTTATAAATTAACAGAACGATAATTTCTCACATTTAATCGAGAATAACAATGAATTATTAATTATTCACAGACAGAATTTCCCATATCGATGCACAAAGTTAATTAACTGGACTCAAAAATCAATATTATAACAAATTGTTATTATTCATTATAGTCCTTGTAGCCACTTACATGAAGCAACATCGCTGCTTTTTCTATTACCTCCCTTGGCAGATAAAGTCTGATTTATCTCGAAATGTGTATTGGTCAACAATCTTAGTTGAACAATTATTGATGATTAGTGATCTCTCTAGGACAGCTTATAGATTAGGAAACACGAGATTGCACACTGAGCGACATCCCTGGCTTTTCTATTACCTCCCTTAGCAGATAAAGTCTGATATGTCCTGAAATGTATATCGGTCATTTTATTTGGAATCCTTTGTTTTTACTGTTAATCCCTAACCAGATGTTGCAGTATGATATACATGTGATTTTATTAACATCATGCTAATTAATTGATACAGCAGTGTCTACTGGATATACTGTAGGACTTCTGCCGAGATTTAATAATTATAAGATGAGAAAACGGATGACAGCATGCTGTGCAAAGGAAACAACGATAAAAACAGAGGAAACAAATTAAAAGAACCTATCTACATTTAGAAGTATTCAGGGGCAGTAATTGAGTAATTTCTCTTACATATGTACCAAGTTGAAAAAGAACAGCACAATTGTACAAATTTACCTATATGTTGAATTGTCATAATGGAATAACCCATACCGGAATATGGGTCAATGCATTTTCATCATAAAAAGGGATGTTTTGCAGAAAATAGACTCCCCAAGTCTAGTGGAATAGTACATGTTAATCCACACACGTCTGAGGCTATACTTGCATCATCGCTGTCCTTACAGGACAGTACGAGATCTGTGAATGAACAATGAATCATAAAAGTGGAATTATTGTACAAGTAAACAGGTACACGTCATGTTAAAACAGTCGTTCAAACAAACAAACAAAGCACGCTTGAGCAGTTCAACAGTATTGTCTGGAAATCAGGGGCGTAGCTTGGCTGGAATGGATGTGTAGGCAAATGTAAAACTTAAAGACAGGGGGGTCCGGGGGTCTTTCCCCGGATTAGTTTTATAGCGTATATAATTTAGCCCCTTACCCCCTTGCAGATTAGGCCTACACAGCCTACAGATTAGGCCTACACGGCCAATATGAGGCTACGCCAATGGAAATAGAACATTACAACTCACACACCACTCCCCAAGTAGTAATACAATGTATTGTCTGAGGATGGCTAATTACTAATGATGTCTGATGGCCAATTACTAATAATGCCTGGGGATGGCCAATTACATCTGTTGTCTGGGGATGATGGCCAATTACTATTATTGTGACACGATTACCAGCCATGCTCTCTGGAATGTTTTGAAGGCCGTTTTATTAAGTGCATTGACATTCTGGTGCATGCTTCAGAAAGGAATTGCCAGGGAACAGATACTGGTACAAATTCCGAAAAATTCATCATGCACCAAAATGAAATGTTGTTGGCAATAGTGCGAGATGGAGGAATCCACAAAACAACTCATCCACTAATGGATGCATAAACACTTATATTGGCAGAGAATCATAACCTTAGATTGAAAGCAACATAAGCACGTACAGGAACAATGATTCACGCCCTGTGCTGCACATTTTCACTGTATGAAGCAAACAAGTTCTCCTCTCTTTATTACACTTTCTGTATAGCATACCATGTATAAGATTGGTACCTACATTAGAATTACATTAGTGGAAGTCGCAATAGCACAGTGGATGCGCGGTCGCTTCAGGCGCAAAAGGTCCGGAGTTCGAACCTCGCTGGAGCCGTTACGATTGTGCCCTTAGGCAAGGCATTTGCAGAGATTCAAGACTTCACCCACCCCTACTTGCTTCACCCATCCCTACTTGCTTCACCCACCCCTACTTGCTTCACCCATCCCTACTTGCTTCACCCACCCTACTTGCTTCACCACCCCTACTTACTTCACCCACCCCTACTTGCTTCACCCACCCCTACTTGCTTCACCCATCCCTACTTGCTTCACCCACCCCTACTTGCTTCACCCATCCCTATTTTGCTTCACCACCCCTACTTGCTTCACCCACCACTACTTACTTCACCCACCCCTACTTGCTTCACCCACCCCTACTTCCTCAAGATACCAGTAAAATACTAGTACAATTCCCAGACCTTCGAGATAGAGAGAAGCTTAAGATACACATGGACATACAAATGTATATACTCAGTGCTATACTACACGGTTGCTCAATTTCTTCCATGTGAACAAACTTCAGAGACGAGGGAATAGTGAAGTAGCTCAGTAAGCAGAGAATTTCTCCATAAAATTGCATTCTAGCTCCAGTCCTAGTTATAGTTTATACAAATTTAGCATGATTGCGAAACAAGTTCTTACAACTTATATTAATCTCTCTCGAGACCTCATTCCTGATGGAATCCATCGCCACGAGGGAGAGAGAAGAGGCAATGTGGGATTTAAATGCCTAGCCTAAGGGCACAATCGGGGCACAAACTCCGGCCCTTCCACACCTGAAGCGAACGCTCTACGACAGCGCCATCACACAACTGCCACAAATACTTATAGTTCTATTCAAACAAAGAGACAACACTAACACCCCCCAAAAGAAACCACTAACAAAATACACTGTAAGAAGCATACAAAGGAACAAATTAATTGCATAGAATGAAATAAACAAATAGCATCATTAGCAGCCACTTGCCGTGTAAGTGCTGATTACATCATCAATTTAATGAATCCAGGGTTCCCTCTGTCTGAATGTTTGTCTACGCCACTTCTGTCGCCAATTAAGAGCCATATAGTTCACAAATAAATATTTGAAGCCATCCATGTATTTAACAAAACATGTGCCAAAAAAAAATTTAATTAAATTTGTGCCACATATTTTCGCCAATTCACAAAATTTAGCGCCAATATTGTTTTTTTTTGTCGCAATTGGCGACCGACAGCGGGAACCCTGGAATCGATGTAGTGACCGCCACAACGAGCATGCAAGTGATTGCCAATCTTTTCCGATTCTAACAGGCGTTGATATTATTTTGCATGTCATCATACAAATATATTTTGAACACCGAGACCATTAATCGAGCCGTATTGAGTTTCTGATAATTTCAACATCTGGGGAAACACGAGGTGTATTCCATGTATGGTAATTATGGATTATCATTAATCCTATTACCATAATATGCCTATTAGCACATGACTTAATTACTGACGTGCTTGAATCGAAAGTGCTGATAAATGTGTTGATAAATATATGTTGATAAAATTGTATAATTGGCCGTCATTTTTTACAGGTCAAAGGAACGGTAAATAATTTTAAAAAGGTAGTGTAATTTGACATATTTAGTAAAGATTTAAGTCGACCTTACTTCAATTATGCAGAATTGATCCGCTACAACAGAAACGTAGTAGTTAAAATAGTGCAATAGCTAAAATGTGGCTACGGGAAAATTCTTGTATTTTCGGAAATGATCGTGTATAACCGTGCCTGTGCAGTGTTTTCAAAAAAAATTCTGTTTCTATTTTAACGATCGTATCTTGCAGAGAAGAGTTGTTGTTCTTCAATTAACACCCGCAAAAACACGCGTGTATGTAGGTGGCGCTACGCTCGGAAATCAAGTTTCCCCAGACTGTCATTTTGCCAGAACTAAAAAATCGATAAGACTTGAACCCAGGCTAATATTAATCCCACAAAAGCCTGTACGTAGTATTACAATCAATACGACTTAATTTCATTATGAAAAATTAACAAAATTCAAAGAAAATATTGAGAAGACTTACTTTCATTATGAAAAATTAACAAAATTCAAAGAAAATATTGAGAAGACAAGTATTTCACTTACTTTCATAACAACTATCAAAAATAAGATAAAAAGCACAAAACATGTATATAAACGTAATATAGCTACACGACAACAACTACATAACATGTAAGCAAAACCAACCAACGTACTGGTGGGAAAACTATCCGAAACCTTATACAGTTAGTGCATATTCACCTCCTCCATTTTGGAGGTCATATGAATATTAATGAGGAAGAGTCTATTTTGTAAACAATTGTCAAGTAAGGGTCCATTTCTTCCACCACATTTCGGGTGAATCAACAACAAATGTTCATAATGCTATACTTCCCATATCAATAACATGTGTAATCATTAATTGTAGGTAACAAAGACAGTTAAATTCACAATCACTCTGCAACTATGAAACCAATCACAAAGGGCGGAAATGTTCGCGATGTCATTTTGTTTATTTGTGGGTTTAATATAGCTCTAATAGCTTAAGTCAAATATTGACTTTCCAATTTAGAATTGCAATGACAGCTTAGGTCAAATAGCTACTTTCCAATTTAGAATTGTAAGGACAGCTTAGGTCAAATAGCTACTTTCCAATTTAGAATTGTAATGACAGCTTAGGTCAAATAGCTACTTTCCAATATAGAATTGTAAGGACAGCTTAGGTCAAATAGCTACTTTCCAATATAGAATTGTAAGGACAGCTTAGGTCAAATAGCTACTTTTCAATTTAGAATTGCAAGGACAGCTTAGGTCAAATAGCTACTTTCCAATATAGAATTGTAAGGACAGCTTAGGTCAAATAGCTACTTTCCAATATAGAATTGTAAGGACAGCTTAGGTCAAATAGCTACTTTCCAATATAGAATTGTAAGGACAGCTTAGGTCAAATAGCTACTTTCCAATTTAGAATTGTAAGGACAGCTTAGGTCATATAGCAACTTTCCAATTGCAATAACAGCTTAGGTCATATAGCAACTTTCCAATTTAGAATTGCAACAAAAGCTTAGGTCATCTGGCAACTATCTAGTTGGCAGTAGCAGAGGATGTCCGCCCAGGGTACTGTTTTATCCACCTCATAAATTGCACATTTGTAGCTGGTTCGTACAAATTAATTTTAGTTTGATTGTAAATCACGATTTTACAACGCTATATTAATCACTCTCGAGATCTCATTCCTGATAAAATCCATCGACATGAGAGAGAGAAGAGGCAATGTGGAATTCAAGTGCTTTGCCAAGTACACAATCGTAACAGCTACAGCTGGTCAAGACCTCTTAGCCTTTCGCATCTGAAGAAAACGTGCTGCCACTGTGCTTTCATATGGGTGTGAACTACTTTGAGATTTTTCAAAGTTAATGAAATCGGAATCTAGACCAGATCATCAATAACATTTGCGAAGACAAAATACACAACTCAATAGACCAGTACCTACTCAACATACTCGCATATGGAACGGGTTTACAGATAAAACTAACACATACAATCCAGTCTTGTCAACAAGAAACTACATGTAATATACAATATTGATTTTGTGTTGCTGTAGTTATAACGGTGCCTTTTGCTAGTAGTGTATAGCACCATAAAAATATATCTTTACCTTTCAAAATCACAACAATGATACATGAAGAAATATTGTAATTGTGAGGACACAAGTATTTCTCTTCTTTTACAAGTTTACACGATTCTAACTAAATATTTACAAAATTATTATTTTGCTGACATATGCATTTTGTTAATGAATATTCTCTTGTAACAAATTTATTACAAAATATCTTACAATAAATTCCACACATCGCTGTTTCATTATGTTTAAATTTTGACTGTTTTGATTTCCTGCACTCTTATTACAAAAATATATACGGGAAATAAATCTCATGAATGTGGATGGATCCGTATATAAAGTATTTCGTATATGGAATTGTACGTTCCCGACTGCTCACTGTACGTTCCCGACTGCTCACTGTACATTCCCGACTGCTCACTGTACATTCCCGACTGCTCACTGTACATTCCCTACTGCTCACTGTACATTCCCAACTGCTCACTGTACATTCCCAACTGCTCACTGTACATTCCCGACTGCTCACTGTACGTTCCCGACTGCTCACTGTACATTCCCGTCTGCTCACTGTACATTCCCGACTGCTCACTGTACGTTCCCAATTGCTCACTGTACATTCCCGACTGCTCACTGTA
>CM026397.1:53095054-53141586 GCA_014843695.1 Archivesica marissinica
CTGCTCACTGTACATTCCCGACTGCTCACTGTACGTTCCCAATTGCTCACTGTACATTCCCGACTGCTCACTGTACATTTCCGACTGCTCACTGTACATTCCCGACTGCTCACTGTACGTTCCCAATTGCTCACTGTACATTCCCGACTGCTCACTGTACGTTCCCGACTGCTCACTGTACGTTCCCGACTGCTCACTGTACATTCCCGACTGCTCACTGTACATTCCCGACTGCTCACTGTACATTCCCGACTGCTCACTGTACATACCCGACTGCTCGGACTTACAGACAACCATACGTGTACACTCGAGTATATGGTAACAAATATTCCAATATGATTGGGTATACAGACTCCATATACTCACATAGGGAACCGTGCATTCCTGTAGGCTCCATACACTCACGTACTCTCGGATATACAGACTAAGATTTAATCACGCATAGGGAATCGTACATTCCTGTAGGCTCAGGTATCCAGACTCAATACACCCCAGTACGATCGGACATACGGACTAGATTTAATCACGCATAGGGAACCATACATTCCTGTAGGCTCAGGTATCCAGACTCAATACACCCCAGTACGATCGGACATACGGACTAGATTTAATCACGCATAGGGAATCGTACATTCCTGTAGGCTCAGGTATCCAGACTCAATACACCCCAGTACGATCGGACATACGGACTAGATTTAATCACGCATAGGGAACCATACATTCCTGTAGGCTCAGGTATCCAGACTCAATACACCCCAGTACGATCGGACATACGGACTAGATTTAATCACGCATAGGGAACCATACATTCCTGTAGGCTCAGGTATCCAGACTCAATACACCCCAGTACGATCGGACATACGGACTAGATTTAATCACGCATAGGGAACCATACATTCCTGTAGGCTCAGGTATCCAGACTCAATACACCCCAGTACGATCGGACATACGGACTAGATTTAATCACGCATAGGGAACCATACATTCCTGTAGGCTCAGGTATCCAGACTCAATACACCCCGTACGATCGGACATACGGACTAGATTTAATCACGCATAGGGAATCGTACATTTCAGTAGGCTCAGGTATCCAGACTCAATACACCCCAGTACGATCGGACATACGGACTAGATTTAATCACGCATAGGGAACCATACATTCCTGTAGGCTCAGGTATCCAGACTCAATACACCCCAGTACGATCGGACATACGGACTAGATTTAATCACGCATAGGGAATCGTACATTTCAGTATGCTCCAAACACTTACGTACGATCGGTTCTACATACTCTATACATTGATAGAGACCCATTGACCAACAGACCCTCAATCATACATTCAGTGTGAATGGACAAGCATCCACAGCATTTATTATAATCATTTTATTACCTACATTTGAATGCCGTCCGGTTTTATTGTCTATGCTGGTAAAATTATGTGAGAAAGTGGTGACTTGTAATATAACACTAAGGGTCACTGTCATAATCACTAGTATGGTTCTCAGCATTTGAAATGGGTTTTATTGAAATGTATGACAATATATATGAATGCTATTCAATTAAACAGCATTGAACAATTTTCCAGCAACAATACGACAAGGCTCACAACATGTCATATATAGTGATGTCCTTAACGATACCAATAAAAATGCATCCTTAACGATATCAATTAAAAAATGCATCCTTAACGATATCAATAAAAATGCATCCTTAACGATATCAATTAAAAAATGCATCCTTAACGATATCAATAAAAATGCATCCTTAACGATATCAATTAAAAAATGCATCCTTAACAATATCAATAAAACGTGATTTGAACCTCGTTCATACAGAAATAATTCTCACCACCAAGCGATCTCAGCTCTGAAATGTACACATGACCTTCACCTTATGATGGATATTGTTGTCCATGGCAACACTACTGACAGGTGCTCCTTTAATGACCATAGCAACCATTGATGCATTGAATAGAATATATTATATCTATAATGTTTTATCACAAAATATATCCTGACATGGACCCACATTATGACCAAAATAGGCCATTTTTATATATATAAAAAATATTTAGCTCTATGAATAATATCCATCAATCTGCCCTTCTAGCTTTCTTCTTTTTACTTTTTGGTTTCGCTTCCATCCAAGATTCTGAAATGTAAACCCAATGAAACCACAGGTGATGTAAAGTAGTTAGGCTAAACAATATTTTATTCAAGAATGGTACATAACATAGTAATAGTTGCAATAGCACAGATATTACATAGTAACTTATTCAAATCCCTTTCCTTGTAAAGTAGTTACCGCCCACACCCTAGGGAGGGGATTATTCCGAATAACTGGATGCATAGATGACAATAACTAAATATAAATACACGTCAGTTGTATAGTTTACATTCAAAATGTTGTTTTGTTTCAGTTGGATTTTCTATCACAATCACACTAAAAGCTAAGCTCATATACGACCAGGTTTAAGACATGAAGGAGTAGGCCAGTCATTTGGGCATAACTGCACACCTTAATTATGCAAGCCTGCTAGATAGCATTCACACTTACGCTCGAACGGCCAGCGGTGATTTGCATATAAAGTATAAACATTATATTTTACAATGATTCCAAAACAAGCTTCAACAACTTCTATTAAAGACTCTATTAAGTTTGCACAGATGAAAGCATATATTAATTATGTGGGTATTCGTGTGGGGGGAACCCAAGTACGCGGAGAAAACCCACATGTATGATCTGTCGACAACCGTACTATCTCACATACTTCTCGGTCCGAGGATCAAACCCGGGTTGCGTTGGTGAGAATGCTGCCCACTGTGCTAATCGGACAATACTGGCTGTGTAGTTTCACCTTCTACAAATAGTAACTCATCTAGAGTAAAGCAACAAGTAACCTACATAACTGCCATAGATCTAGAGTAAAGCCAACAAGTAACCTACATAACTGCCATATATCTAGAGTAAAGCAACAAGTAACCTACATAAACTGCCATAGATCTAGAGTAAAGCAACAAGTAACCTACATAACTGCCATAGATCTAGAGTAAAGCAACAAGTAACCTACATAACTGCCATAGATCTAGAGTAAAGCAACAAGTAACCTACATAACTGCCATATATAGATCTAGAGTAAAGCAACAAGTAACCTACATAACTGCCATAGATAGATCTAGAGTAAAGCAACAAGTAACCTACATAACTGCCATAGATCTAGAGTAAAGCAACAAGTAACCTACATAACTGCCATAGATCTAGAGTAAAGCAACAAGTAACCTACATAACTGTCATAGATCTAGAGTAAAGCAACAAGTAACCTACATAACTGCCATAGATCTAGAGTAAAGCAACAAGTAACCTACATAACTGCCATAGATCTAGAGTAAAGCAACAAGTAACCTACATAACTGCCATAGATCTAGAGTAAAGCAACAAGTAACCTACATAAACTGCCATAGATCTAGAGTAAAGCAACAAGTAACCTACATAACTGCCATATATCTAGAGTAAAGCAACAAGTAACCTACATAACTGCCATAGATCTAGAGTAAAGCAACAAGTAACCTACATAACTGCCATAGATCTAGAGTAAAGCAACAAGTAACCTACATAACTGCCATAGATCTAGAGTAAAGCAACAAGTAATCTACATAACTGTCATAGATCTACAGTAAAGCAACAAGTAACCTACATAACTGCCATAGATCTAGAGTAAAGCAACAAGTAACCTACATAACTGCCATAGATCTAGAGTAAAGCAACAAGTAACCTACATAAACTGCCATAGATCTAGAGTAAAGCAACAAGTAACCTACATAACTGCCATAGATCTAGAGTACAATAATGAGTCAACTACGTACCCGTCATGCCACCGAGTTCATCAAAGGTGGCTGTAGGTTGTGGTGGACTTGAGACATCGGATGCGACGGCACCACCCTCGGCTCCAGGGCTGGCCTCTGGCGGTGCCTCTATAAAACTGCTATCTTCTTTAACACTTGTATCTAAATTAACACAGAATAATAGGAGAATTAACATGGTTGGTGTACACGGTCAAACAATGTTTGTTTTGGGGGGATAAAGTCGCACCAGCAGCTTAACCCTTTCAACACCACAGACCTCTAAATAGGCTTACAAAAAGTGTAGATCCAGATGAGCCGGCTCGTGACGAGCCGTCTCATCAGGATCTGCACTTTTGCCAGTAATATTACTATTTTAAGACAAAATTACCCATTTTGATAAATGAACTGGTCCAAATGTAATTTTCTGATTAATTTATTGGTCTAAATATATCATGGACCAGTCCATGTGAGTTACTTGGTGTTGAATGGGTTAAGTCGTATGGCGACTCTCCAGCTATTATTGAGCAGTATTTAGGACACGGACCCGGGTAAAACCACCAACCGTCCACAAGCCAACTGGATAGCTTCCTCACTTGAGAGAATTTTACACCCCAGTGGGGTTTGAACCTGAAGCAATGAGGGGCAAATGATTCAGAGTTGATGACAATAACAACGCGGCTATCTACAGTCAAACAATTTTGGGGAGGGCACTAGCTAATGTTGGTAAAACTTGTTGCCCAACCCATTTGCTTCTAGATTGTATTCGTGCACTGTGCAAGAATAAGCATAGCATTGTAGTTGTATCAGTTTGCTTATGTATTTACCATGTTTATATTTGTAATTGTATTGTATATAAATAAGCAATAAAATATTATTAAATAAAAAAAAAGTCAAACAATAATTGTCATTTAATTATATTGGTTCATATATAGATAACATGAGTATTATTTTTATAACGAGTATTTATATTTCGATGTTCACGAGTAAAACATAATTGCAACACAAATTCAAACCAATTTTCTTAACCATCGAGTCTAGGAAATGTCACTTTAGACAGAGAACAATGCTGCCGCAATTAAAATGGAGCTAGAGCAGCACATATTTAAAATAATTGTAATTAGCAATTGAGAAATGACTAAGAATATTGTAAATGATGTCACTGGCGGATCGAGTCCAAGAGCATCTATGGCGACATTATTTTAGATTAGTGGATATTTAAATATAGCTACGATAAAATCTACAAATAGAGCTAACTTGAAATCCATAAATAGAGCTAACTTGAAATCCATAAATATAGCTACCATAAGATCCACAATTATAGCTACATGGAAATCCACAAATATAGCTACCATGAAATCAACATATAGAGCTACCATGAATTCCACATATCCACATATAGAGCTACCATGAAATCCACAAATAGTGCTACCATGAAATCCACATATAGAGCTACCATGAAATCCGCAAATATATCTACAATGAAATCCACAAATATATCTACAATGAAATCCACATATAATAATAGATTGCTACCATGAAATCCACAAATATAGCTACAATGAAATCCACAAATATATGTTTCATATCATTTGCACAATCCTGTCAGAAACACTGGGATGTCTTCTCAAGGTACAGTGGGATTTATCCAAGATACAAGAAACCGCCATTCGTTTTTTGTACAAACCGTTAAGTTTGGGTTTCTTTGGTTGACTTTCTGAGTCTGAGACAGAGGGTTGTGAAAGACTGGAGTCTACTCCACCACTAGCACCTATCTCTATACTGTCCAGTACTTTCTGAAAGAAAACACAAACATTTATTAACAATAATTTACATAAAATCATAAATTATTGTACTTTAACCCATATCCTGCCGGATAAATTCCACGGAATGTGCAAACAACATACTAGATTAGCAACAACACAATGCCGCATCTGATCAGGATCTATGTTGTTTGCTATTAAGACAAGTGTCTTAGCTCCACTATCCGAATAGCAAACAGCTCAGAGCCTCTATGCTGTTTGCAAAAGCAACTTTTGTTGTGATAAGCATTTTAAAGGGTTAAGAGTGTATTCACATTTATATTTGCTCGATTGTGAAACAAGTTCTTTCAATTCTAATCCCTCCATGGACTTGACAAGCGCAATGACTCTACGTTGCCTGTTCTCTCTCCCTCGTGGCGATGGATTCCATCAGGAATGAGGTCTCGAGAGTGATTAATATAAGTTGTAAGAACTTGTTTCGCAATCGAGCTAAAATAAATTTGTATAAACTAACGACTCTACTGACCTGAATACGGCATAATTTTTCGAAATTACCTCTTCATTTCTTTTACTTCTGTCTTTTTTCTGTTTCTTTCTAGGTAATTTAACTGTCAGGGCGTCTGTGTTTTCTTTGAGTGGAAGGTCCTTAATATGCTCTGGTTCTCGTTCTACAATCTCTGGTTCCAGGGCAGCTTGTGGAATTACAAAATCATCTTCATCGGCGAAGGCTTTCTTTTTATCTTTTTTATATTTCTTACTCTTGTCCGCTGTTTCATCATCCATTGTCGATTCCATGGCATCCTGTGAAAAATTTGGGTTTTTTTTTTTTGCGGTTTAACCCTTTCAACACCACAGGCCTCTGAATAGGCTTACAAAAAAGTGTAGATCCAGATGAGACAGCTCGTCACGATCATCAGGATCTGCATTTTTTGCAAGTAATATTACTATTTTTAAAGAAAACATTATCCATTTTGATAAATGAACTGATCCAAATGTAATTTTCTTATTAATTTATTGGTCTAAAAATATCATGGACCAGTCCATGCCAGTTACTTGGTGTTGAATGGGTTAAAGTCACACTTAAACAATTTAAGTTATATGGCCGCTCTCCAGCTTGATGGAGGAAATCCTTTGGTTCCCCTCCGAGCAGCAATTCAGGCACGGACGTGCACAAGGGTAGAACCACCAACCCACTGGATAGCTTCCTCGCATGAAAGAATATGATACACCCAGTGGGATTCCAACCTACAGCAGTGAGGGCAAGTGATTTCAAGTTTGACCATAACAACTCAGCCACGGAAGCCCCTACTGTGAAAGAGAAATTAGACGCTTAGAAACCAAAGCAAGACAGATGTGTAGCCGAATGCGCCCCGAACCCGTTACCCCACATAAATGCCATACAACACATATATAATGTCCCACATATAACCACCCCACACCACACCACACCACCCCACCCCACACCGTTATCCATTCCCATACATATTGATTATCGAGTACCGGTATGTAGTACAGTGTGCTTATCAGCAGTATTTGCTTATCAGCAGTATTTGCTTATCAGCAGTATGGGAACAAAATTGGTATTTTACTTATTACATCGGGCTGTCCGATTAGCGCAGTGGTTAGCATAATCACTTCTCACCAATGCAAACCAGGTTCAATCCTCATACTGGGAAGTATGTGAGGTGATACGGTGGTCGCCATAACAGACAGGTGGGTTTTCTCCGGGTACTCCGGTTTCCTCCCACACGAATGAACACAAATACGCTACGCAACGAGAGTGATTAATATAAGTTATTTCAGCTTTTTTCGCAATCGTAAATAAATAATGTTTAAACTTTATGTTGTGGAGTAAATGGTTGTCGATCCACAAATCGAACCTAAACTCAATAGGGTTTATCCATTGACCAAGATCAATTTGGCAATAATGTTTCAAGTCTGTGAGTGATTCAGGTCATAATATATATACATTTATAGGGAAGGGCAAAAAGTCTTGTTTCTCCATTATTCAGTGATTTAATATACTTCACAAACTCCATTATCTGTAATTCTATCACATGAATGCAAACTCCCCAACTGTAAATTTGATCACATGAATGCAAATAAAATACAATAATTATTTTCACACTTATGGTCCAGCATGTGGATTATTGGCCCCATTATCATCTGTAATTCTATCACATGAATGCAAATAACCCCTACCATAATCTGTAATTCTATCACATGAATGCAAATAACCCCTACCTGTATCTGTAATTCTATCACATGAATGGAAACATACCAAATCATTATGTGTAATTCAATCACATGATTGCAAACTTTCCCTACCTTTATCTGTAATTCAATCACATTTGCATCCATAACTTCTGGCTCCAATTCCGGCTCTGGTACCAGCTCAGGTTCCGGCTCTGGTACCAGCTCAGGTTCCGGCTCAGCAACAACTTCAAGCGTAGCTTCAGCAATCTCCATTTCAGTTGCAATATGGTCAACATTTTCAACTGTCTCCTCATCCAACTTTGCCTGAATTAGATGGGGGAAAAAACAATACTATACAGTCTATAGTCTGCATTACAACATGTAACTTATTCCTTCCAAACTAGACTATTTGTTTTACCATGCATAAAGCATTGTACAGAGAGAATATGTTTTATTGCAAAATCGGCAATAAGCTTGCCTATGGCAATGCAATATACATACATAATAGTATACATGGCATGAGACACAAAATGTAATATACACAAATTAGGTTGACATGTTATTTAATATTTATTATTTTTACGTTTATTTATCGTCGCTACCGGATGCCCATATGAGCGATGCCTCCTGAAGATATTAGTCACTTTAGATTTTGGAGGATAGTGCAATGATACAGAGAGACCCATTCTTTTACGGGCACGGTGTAAAGCATCAACACGAGACCTCGGTTTAACGTCCCATCTGAAAGACTGTTAATTTTATTAGGGTCAGACGGGGGATCGAACCTGCGATCCCTGGATTACCAGTCCAGCGTGTTACCACTGGGCTATAGATCCGTCTGTATGTTATTTAAAGCAACGATAAACCAGCTATATTGGCAAAGAGCGAAACCAGTTTTGTCTTTTTGTGAAACCAAGTTGTCTTTTTGTTATATAATTCATCTGGTACCATACACCAGATTTTCACATCTATTTTACATTGAATGGATACGAAACCAAACCATGTCCCCTATTTAATTTTTTCTGTACGCTTAGGTACAATTTATGTTGCTATTTACATTCATGTGTAGTTTGTTTCCTCTACAAATATTAATTTTAGCCGGATTGTAACATAAATACTAACTTACAACATTAGTTTAATCACTCTCGATCGAGACCTCATTCCTGATGCACTCCATCGTCATGCGGGAGAGAGAAGAGGCAATGTGGACTTTAAGTGTATTGCCTAAGAACATCACCACCATAGTTCTAGCTAGGTTCAAATTCAAAACCCCTCGGTTACTAAATGACACATATCCACTTCACCATGGAAACGGAGTTGGGTTTTAGAGCACATACATAAATACATCAAAATAATGTTTATCCACACGTGTCTGAATCACATGGATGTAGCAAAACTATTGACTGACCCCACAAGTATGTGTTTGTGTACCATGCCAGATAAGGTGTGGTCCTAATGCCTGGATACAATTTTGCTCCCAAGGAAAATTACCTTCTTATTTTTCTTCTCCTTTTTCCTTTTGGCTCTCTGTTCCTGTGGCGATCCTGGCATCTCAGTCGCCATATCCAAACTGGCACTACATGTAGCTACTACAGCTTCTTCAATCTTCACCACCACTGCTATTTCCTCCTCTTTCACTGGGGAGTCCCGACTCTCCACAATGTCCACTCGTTCAAGTCTTGGTTCATTCTCTTTTTTCTTCTGTTTCTTGTCCTTCTTCGGAACCGTGTGCCACCCATCCACATCCACATCTAAAGCAAATGAAGAGAGTTAATACCATAAGTATCTAAGCTAAACACAGTCTAATCACATGTCGTGCTACAGACTACCGGTACTTCCAAATCAAGGCCATCAATTAAATTCATTTCTCTTTGCACAATTAAATTAATAATGCATTTATAACCCTTTTGTTTGTTGTGTCGTTCGCAGCATACAGGTAAGTGCCAAAATTATGCTGTAACCCTTTCCCTAATAGAAGCACCTCTTGACGCCATTACCAATAAGACATACATTGACAATGTAGTAGCCAAACCAATGTTCATAATTAAGGCCAGAATCTCATGTAGTCCCAGTAATATCTATGGAGGTGGGATAGATATGGCCACTACTTATCCACTGCATGATAGCTAAATGGCTGTTGTTTGTATGGAGATATAATAGTATATTAACTTAAATCTCATGTAGTCTCAGTAATATCTATGGAGGTGGGATATATATGGCGACTACTTATCCATTGCATGATAGCTAAATGGCTGTTGTTTGTATGGAGATATAATAGTATATTAACTTAAATCTCGTAGTCCCAGTAATATCTATGGAGGTGGGATAGATATGGTGACTACTTATCCACTGCATGGTAGCTAAATGGCTGTTGTTTGTATGGAGATATAATAGTATATTAACTTAAATCTCGTAGTCCCAGTAATATCTATGGAGGTGGGATAGATATGGCGACTACTTATCCATTGCATGGTAGCTAAATGGCTGTTGTTTGTATGGAGATATAATAGTATATTAACTTAAATCTCGTAGTCCCAGTAATATCTATGGAGGTGGGATCACAGGGATTCGGCACTAGTATATATATTTAAGTACAGGGATTCTACTCTGTGGGATGTCAGATTTCGCATCGATCAGTAAAATGGCCCTATCTGAAACAATGTTATACAAATCTGTCCAAATACAACGCCTATCCCGAGTCTTTATATTGTTCTTCAAATAAAACACAACTTTAAGCTGCATGCATGTATACTTTGCAAACAATTGCCACATACATTGGCCATAGCAGGTCACATTTCCATACTAGGACACGGGTTCTGTCAGCAACAAAAAAAAATCTTCGACGGGAGAGTTTTAACTGTGAATAACATTATCAATAAAATGTGTTTACACTAACGTGTAGGTTTATTCGGCAATAATGTACGTCAAAAAGAGATTTCGTAGCATTTTCAATTTGTTTTGAAAATTTCTATAGCGGCGCAATTCGCGTTGAAACGAGCGTTCTGATGTAGTCCCAGTAATATCTATGGAGGTGGGATAGATATGGCGACTACTTATCCACTGCATGGTAGCTAAATGGCTGTTGTTTGTATGAAGATATAATAGTATATTAACCTAAATCTCTATGAAGTCCCAGTAATATCTATGGAGGTGGGATAGATATGGCGACTACTTATCTTCTGCATGATAGCTAAATGGCTGTTGTTTGTATAGAGATATAATAGTATATTAACCTAAATCTCTATGAAGTCGCAGTAATATCTATGAAGGTGGGATAAATATGGCAATTAAATATCCACTGCATGATAGCCAAATGGCTGTCGTTTGTATGGAGATATAATAGTACTTTAACCTAAATCTTTTGGGCTAAAGTCTAAAGAGCACATGGTCAAATTGATAGCACATTTTAATTTACAGAAGTATTTATTTTCAATGCCAACGGAACAAAGTACTACTTATCTATAATTTAAATGCAGCTCAAAACTCCCAGATGCAGATTAACCCATTTGATTCTGGATACCGTTCAAACTGTATTTGCAAAGAACATAGAGCCTGATAAGTCGCCACAGAATGTGCCGTCTGATCAAGCTCTATGCTGTCTGCTATTCAAATGATCTTGCTAGGATACTTGGCTATGCAATAAACAACATAGATCATACCCCCCTCCCTCCCAGGGTTACTACACTGTCACACCATAAGTTATTTTTGTCAGGCATGCAAGTTTTTGACTAGATATGATATTTGATTGATGCTACGGTGTAGTTTTGACTATTTGAGGTTGTAACATGGTGCTGGGGTGTAGCAACCCGGTGGGGTTTGAGGGTATGAGCCAGTTGCATGCCTCTGGACATTCCGGCATAATGGTCCGCACTGAGCATATTTTGAGACAGTACAATGCACCGGGTAAAGCCACAGGCCTTCCATAAGCAGATCTAATTCCACTAGATATCTTCATCATTTGAAAACAATTGACGTTTGCAGGATCCAAGCCCATAGCGATGAGAGTTAATGTGACCAACAGTCCCAAACAGTAACAGCAACGTTATACGTATGTGCTAACCTTCCTGAACTTGCTGTTTCTTTGAAGGTTTCATCTCTTCTTCCTTCTCCTTCAATGTCTGCTTCTTGGTCTGAAAGAATGGAGACAGGGATTGAAGAATTGTTGTTTTATGGCCTATCAACTACATGTACACTACTTTAACTTACCAATGCGTTTTTGCAACATCACACATCTCCGGGATTGTGCGCGACGAGACAATTGCTGCCACCACTACATGGCGCTGAACCGGCCACGTGACAAGTCACTGAGGACACTTGCAACGGACGCTCGTGACTCAACCGCAATATCACCGGGTCTAGCGGGTGACATAGCCTAACAGCTTGCCAGTAATGTATGCTGCATACGTGTTGGCTCAGCGATATAAAACATAAACAAGAAATATGATAGTAAGTGATGCATGGCCCCGAAGCCTTATGATGGCTGTAAAGTTTTTGCATGTTTGAGATGTACTGAATAATACATACAGTGTAGCAACAATCTAAATTTGGAGAAAAGTATCTGATCCACTATATATAAATATGCTTAAACCAACTTTCAGGTACAGACGGGTACCTGGTTAGAACCACTAGCCTTCTACAGTTGGATGAAATCATTCGATACCCACAGTTGGATTCTAATCTACAGCAGTGAGGAGGGGCAAGTGCTTTCAAGCCAACAACTTTAACCACGGAGGCGCCTCTTATATACTGTTTAATTGTAGCATACCGGTACCTTTTTAGGCGCTTCTTGAGTTGTTTGTGCTGCTGATCTACTCTTGGCAGCAACCGGCGACTGTGTCTTACTAGACTGCTTGGCCGGTTGGCGAGGCGATGACTGGGGCTTGGCACTATTATTCACATCTCCATCTACTGCATGCACTGCGTGGCCATTACTCGGACTTTTATTGCCCTAAAATTATACATGTAAAGAATGAGGTTTCTACAATCACAGTAGGGTCAGGTTGTACCATGAAGAATTGTGACCATGCTAGCATACAAAGGAAGCAAAAAGATGTGTGTCAAAAGCTCTCAAATACTCTCTGAATGCAAGAGAGGAAAAGTAGGATTTCACCCCCCTCCCACACACCTGTTACAAATTGGGATTTCACCCCCCCCTCCCACACACCTGTTACACATTGGGATTTCACCCCCCTCCCACACACCTGTTACAAATTGGATTTCACCCCCTTCCCACACACCTGTTACAAATTGGATTTCACCCCCTTCCCACACACCTGTTACAATTTGGATTTCACCCCATTCCCACACACCTGTTACAAATTGGATTTCACCCACTTCCCATACACCTGTTACAAATTGGATTTCACCCCCTTCCCACACACCTTTCACATTTCACCCCCTTAATTATGCATTCATATCAATCCTGATCGTAAATCAAGTTTTAAAAATGAATATACTTTCTTGACAACAGACCGATGTTTACTATCAAAATGTGTTTGCAATTTATACATACAGTCTAACCTGTCTTAAGCAGCCAGCCAAGGGAATCTCAGAAAGTGGCTGCTTAGCACAGGTGGCTACTTAATAGAGGTCAAATATATAATAAAACAGCATATTGGGATTCTGCAAACTGACTGCTTAACACAGGTTGGCTGTTTAATAGAGGTGACCGCTAACACAGGTTTGACTGTACTTGGGTTAGACTATCGGTAGTGTCACTATTCAAGATCATCATTAACCAGCCAAATGTGCGCACTCAATCAAGGTGTGGGTGGTATTGCAGTGTTGTTAAGTAGGATCCTGCCGTATCATTGATCAGGTGCATGTGTGCTTCAATCAACACACGGTCACCATCATGATCATACATGCATAGATCAACTGATAACATTTACATGTGTCACATTGTAGCCTGGGAACAGGTGTTGATATATTTTGCCTGGTCAGTCATATAAATATATTTTAACACCAGCGAGATCATTAACCCTTTCAACCCCACAGGCCTCTAAATAGGCTTATGAAAAGTGTAGATCCAGATGAGCCGGCTCGTGACGAGCCGTCTCAACAGGATCTGCACTTTTTTGCCAGTAATAATTATTAATTTTAGACAAAATTACCCATCTTGATAAATGAACTGGTCCGAATGTAATTTTCTTATTCATTTATTGGTCTAAGAATATCATGGACCAGTCCATGTCAGTTACTTGGGGTTGAATGGGTTAATTGGACTGTATTTGAGTTTCTGCCAGAAGTAAATTAGTGAAAAATGGACAGACTGGAACCCAGGCTAGTCACATAGGTGCTAAGCAGTCTTCTGTATCAGTAAGATATACTACACGTTACTACAATTTTATTCCCTTTTTAAAGCAGCATTACATCGTATGAAATAAAAGATATTTGAAAAATTCAATTTTTACGTATGGGTAGCAATGCTGCTACACATTCTAACATTATACTTTGTATGCTTATGTTCATTTGGTAAACAGTGTTTTTTGCGATAAAACAAAACTCGAAACCGAAAGTAGGACTTACCGAGTCGATCGGTCACGCACTTGTTTACAACCGGAACGCATCGTCCCCATTTGTCCCACATTGTCTTTTTTAATTAAATTACTTGATATGTTGATTCATGCCTCTGTTAGCTAAGTCCTTTAGGGACATTTCTACATCACAGCGAGGGGATCGACATTAGAGGAAGGTAGATAGATAGTATTTCATGTTCATGTATTCTACATCCTCTGTTGTTTCACGCATGCGCACTGAGCGTGTTTACATTTCGTGTGTTGATAAACAAATTCGCGTATACGACGGTTTAAATTTATTGGAATTTTATCGTTTCTGAGCGACTATTTCAATTTTTGTAAACACACACACATTAGTATTTATATTTTACCCAAAACATCATTTATTACGATGTAATGCTGCTTTAAACAAGTATAAATTATTCAGATTTATTTGCACTATTTTATGCTTTCCAATGAAATATAGAAATTATGGCGCCATTTAGCACATGATTGCATCTTTTTTTCTATCACAAAAACATTTTTCTCAAATAAAGTAATAAAAATGATATGTGAGAAAGTTGAGGTGAGGTGAACGACCAAGGTGAGGTTAACCACCAAGTCTAAGGACTGCTTACTATGGCTTGCACGTCTAATTGGAGTTTGAGTGTAATGTAAATTGTTCATTCACTTTGAAACACAGGTTATTGCTTGTGTCATCGGTAATCAGGTATGTTCCATTAATCATTAACAGTGATTAATGTCAAACCCATTGCAGGGACCCACGACATGTTTCCCTGGGCAGACTTAGCCGAACTAAATGGTTAACCAGTACTAACCAATATGCATGAGGTGCCTTGTTCAATGATACTACATACGTGGCCTGACAAGAGTATTAAACCCAGGACCATTCGATTCCAAATCAGACACTCTCCCACTGGATGCCACACGTTATCGCTATATACCGGAGGCACGATTTACCCAATTCCACCCAAATCTACATGTGTTTGGGCTTTATACAGGTAAATAAAGTTATATATCCCATACTTACAGGACTAAAAACTTCATTGTGCCATTTTAAGTCGTGTTTTGTACAAATAATGCACTAAATCGATCTTTTTACATTCAGTCAAGGGAGGCTACTGCTATGCAACATAAAAGGGACATAACCGTGTATCAACAAACACTTGTACAATATGATAGATCCATAAATATATGCACTTACCGATTCTGAATTACATAATGCAACTATATATACATGTATATATGCTGAATATGGGTCTAGCAGTTTATAATAAATCATATCATATCATATCCAGAAATATTTAAAATAGACAGCGTTTGCTTAATCTGCCCAATTAGCTAATGTTGTAATTAATAATATTATTGTGAGCAGTTAACACCATATTTGACACTTAAACATGATTTAACTCACAAACACTATAAAAACTGTCATCGATATGCGTAGTTATAATTGACAGTGTTCGCTTTATCTGCCCAATTAGGTAATGATGTAATTAATAATATCTCGCGAGCAGTTAACACCGTGTCACTTGATTTTACTTTTAAACAAACACTATAAAAACGGTCACCCGTATGTATATCGTATCATAATCACTGACAACCACTGATGAACCATGTCTAGATTTTGCTTGTTTGGTGACAGCTATGTTGAGAGGCTGAGACGATACTGCAACAATAAGCTAGTTGTTCCTGGAGAGGTACATTTCATCGGAAGGGGTGGACTACAGTGTGACGGAATGGACAGCAACCTTCTACAACGTGGGTAGACCTAAATTATATCTAAATAATTTTATACCCAATTTAGATCACATTTAAAACTATTTCATTTTGTAACATATGTCAACATAATAATAATATCCGAGTTTGAAGACAAATTGTATATATGTACATTGTATATCACATGTATAATGATATGTATATATGTACATTGTATATCACATGTATAATGATATGTATATATGTACATTGTATATCACATGTATAATGATATGTATATATGTACATTGTATATCACATGTATAATGATATGTATATATGTACATTGTATATCACATGTATAATGATATGTATATATGTACATTGTATATCACATGTATAATGATATGTATATATGTACATTGTATATCACATGTATAATGATATGTATATATGTACATTGATATACATGTATAATGTATGTATATATGTACATTATATCACATGTATAATGATATGTATATATGTACATTGATATCACATGTATAATGATATGTATATATGTACATTGATATCACATGTATAATGATATGTATATATGTACATTGTATATCACATGTATAATGATATGTATATATGTACATTGTATATCACATGTATAATGATATGTATATATGTACATTGATATCACATGTATAATGATATGTATATATGTACATTGATATCACATGTATAATGATATGTATATATGTACATTGTATATCACATGTATAATGATATGTATATATGTACATTGTATATCACATGTATAATGATATGTATATATGTACATTGATATCACATGTATAATGATATGTATATATGTACATTGTATATCACATGTATAATGATATGTATATATGTACATTGATATCACATGTATAATGATATGTATATATGTACATTGTATCACATGTATAATGATATGTATATATGTACATTGTATATCACATGTATAATGATATGTATATATGTACATTGTATCACGTGTATACTGTATGTATATATGTACGTTGATATTCATGTATACTGATATGTATATATGTACGTTGTTATTCGTGTATAATGTATGTATATATGTACATTGTATACGTGTATAATGATATGTATATATGTACATTGATATACGTGTATACGGTATGTATATATGTACGTTGATATTCGTGTATACTGTATGTATATATGTACGTTGTTATTCGTGTATAAGGATATGTATATATGTACATTGATATCACGTGTATAAGGATATGTATATATGTACATTGATATACGTGTATAAGTATATGTATATATGTACGTTGTTATCTCGTGTATACTGATATGTATATATGTACGTTGTTATTCGTGTATACTATATGTATATATGTACGTTGTTTGTTCGTGTATACTGTATGTATATATGTACGTTGTTATTCGTGTATACTATATGTATATATGTACATTGATATCACATGTATAATGTATGTATATATGTACATTGTATATACATGTATAATGATATGTATATATGTACTTGTATATCACATGTATAATGTATGTATATATGTACATTGATATCACATGTATAATGATATGTATATATGTACATTGTATATCACATGTATAATGTATGTATATATGTACATTGATATACATGTATAATGTATGTATATATGTACATTGTATACATGTATAATGATATGTATATATGTACATTTATATCACATGTATAATGTATGTATATATGTACATTGTATCACATGTATAATGATATGTATATATGTACATTGATATCACATGTATAATGATATGTATATATGTACATTGATATCACATGTATAAGGATATGTATATATGTACATTGATATCACATGTATAAGGATATGTATATATGTACATTGATATCACATGTATAATGATATGTATATGTACTTGATATCACATGTATAATGATATGTATAGTACATTGATATCACATGTATAATGATATATATATGTACATTGATATCACATGTATAATATATGTATATATGTACATATATCTCATGTATAATGATATGTATATATGTACATTGATATCACATGTATAAGGATATGTATATATGTACATTGATATCACATGTATAATGATATGTATATATGTACATTGATATCACATGTATAAGGATATGTATATATGTACATTGATATCACATGTATAATGATATGTATATATGTACATTGATATCACATGTATAAGATATGTATATATGTACATTGATATCACATGTATAATGATATGTATATATGTACATTGATATCACATGTATAATGATATGTATATATGTACATTGATATCTCATGTATAATGATATGTATATATGTACATTGATATCACATGTATAATGATATGTATATATGTACATTGATATCACATGTATAATGATATGTATATATGTACATTGATATCACATGTATAATGATATGTATATATGTACATTGTATATCACATGTATAATGATATGTATATATGTACATTGTATATCACATGTATAATGATATGTATATATGTACATTGATATCACATGTATAATGATATGTATATATGTACATTGTATATCACATGTATAATGATATGTATATATGTACATTGATATCACATGTATAATGATATGTATATATGTACATTGTATCACATGTATAATGATATGTATATATGTACATTGATATCACATGTATAATGATATGTATATATGTACATTGTATCACATGTATAATGATATGTATATATGTACATTGATATCACATGTATAATGATATGTATATATGTACATTGATATCACATGTATAATGATATGTATATATGTACATTGATATCACATGTATAAGGATATGTATATATGTACATTGATATCACATGTATAATGATATGTATATATGTACATTGATATCACATGTATAATATTGTATATATGTACATTGATATCACATGTATAATGATATGTATATATGTACATTGATATCACATGTATAATGATATGTATAATATGTATATATGTACATTGATATCACATGTATAATGATATGTATATATGTACATTGATATCACATGTATAATGATATGTATATATGTACATTGATATCACATGTATAATGATATGTATATATGTACATTGATATCACATGTATAATGATATGTATATATGTACATTGATATCACATGTATAATGATATGTATATATGTACATTGATATCACATGTATAATGATATGTATATATGTACATTGATATCACATGTATAATGATATGTATAATATTGTATATATGTACATTGATATCACATGTATAATGATATGTATAATATTGTATATATGTACATTGATATCACATGTATAATGATATGTATAATATTGTATATATGTACATTGATATCACATGTATAATGATATGTATATATGTACATTGATATCACATGTATAATGATATGTATAATATTGTATATATGTACATTGATATCACATGTATAATGATATGTATAATATTGTATATTTGTACATTGATATCACATGTATAATGATATGTATATTTGTACATTGATATCACATGTATAATGATATGTATAATATTGTATATTTGTACATTGATATCACATGTATAATGATATATATAATATTGTATATTTGTACATTGATATCACATGTATAATGATATGTATAATATTGTATATTTGGAACAATAAAACTGGAAAAACATAATAATATCTGGTGCACCTTGATGAAACTGGTTTGGCTAAATAATTAGATCAATGGTGTTTGATTGCTTTGTTATGATTCAAACAGGCGTTTAAAGGATTATGGTAATTATATGCAGCATGTAATTGTACATTGAGGTAACTGGTTTTGTTAATTGAGTAGACCAATTACATAAATAGTTAATTAAGTTGTTATCGCTATGTGAGAAGCTTGAGTACTTTACCTGTCTACTCTTGTATAGTATTTTGTATATTTGCTCTCAGCATAATTTTGTTTTATGCAATGAATAGTTTTAGCTTAGTTAGTTTTAATATATATCTAATATTCATTCCTTTATAAAGTTGAAATTATGTAAATCATCAGTGAAGCTTTGTAACGCTAATCCGTAACATGTGAACGAGTGATTCATTCCAAGTTATTGATTGGTTCGGAAGGTAAGATGTCATCACATGGTATAGTATGTGGGCATTTACGCTTTATGTATCAGTGAGTAAATAGGTTTGTCCGAAAATAACACAGGGTTCATATATACATATCGCATCGAGTACAGCTTCCTTGCCTCGTCGGGCATCGCATTTATTCATGTGACTGGATCTGTACAGGTGTGTGATATGGTATAATATGCACGAGTTATGTCTGGTATTTGTTCGCTGGTACACACAGTATTAGGCAGAGCGCCGTCGGGCCGTCTTTTCTTTACCTAATAAGATATATTGGCGACGGTTACCGACGGCCAGTTAAAAAAATGGCTGATAAGTTGTTTTTTTTTCTCCGAGACTTCACTAGGTTTGTTAACATATATATGCAGCTGTAAAACAATGACAAGAACTGGACCTATAATAGGCTAATATTGTTCGCTATTCCTTTTTGGAGAGGCTTTCCCACCCGGGCTTTCCCAGTTTCTGCCGCATTTCGATCACGTCAGTTGGCCGTTTTCACATCGAGTCCGTGCGGCAATTTCCGTCATCATTCGGGTCCCGCTCTGGGGCTGGACTTATTTTTTTAGACTCCCATTTGGATATTTCTGCCTAATACTATGCTGGTACATATGAGGAAACATTCATCTGTTGTAAATATATATAACTATGTTGTTCATTTTATTTTTTGACATAAATCTTTTTATGCATCAGTGAGTAAATAGGTTTGTCCGAAAATAACACAGGGTTCATATTTATATTCATGGAAAAATCATATTGTAAAACTGTTGATAAACGGTTATGTTGCATAGCAGTAGCCTCCCTTGACCGAATGTAAAAAGATCGATTTAGTGCATTATTTGTACAAAACACGACTTAAAATGACACAATGAAGTTTTTAGTCCTGTAAGTATGGGATATATAACTTTATTTACCTGTATAAAGCCCAAACACATGTAGATTTGGGTAGAATTGGGTAAATCGTGCCACCACTATATACCTAATGGCAGGTAAACTTTAGCAGTCAATTCATTAATTGAGATCATAAATCGCATTAAAGAATACAGATACAATTTACATTGCATTATTGCTGACACATTACCTTTGACTTCTTAGTTCGTTTTTTCTTTGCGTCATCGTCGAACACATCGAAGCTGGGAGGCTGTGCTGGCGATTTAAAACCAAAAGCAAACACAAGGAAAGCGCATACTAAAACACATATAACTGGGACTGCCACAGATGGTGACACCACCTCTGTTAATTCCATAGTTGGATTAGTAAAATTAAATTGTAGATTTACGAAAAACAGTTAAAATATGGATAATTAGTAGTTTTTTTAAGAAACGGTCTTCGTGGACTTCATGCTGACGTCGATTGTGGAAACGTCATCAAAATTAGTGTACTCCCACTACAAATCAAACGCGCCTCAAACGCTTAATGAACGATGTTCCTCAATATAAATAGGCATAGATCATATATTTGTCTATATATATACAGACGGATCTGTAGTCCAGTGGTAACACGCTGGACTGGTAATTCAAGGATTGCAGGTTCGATCCGCCGTCTGACCCTAATAATTAACAGTCTTTCAGATGGGACGCTAAACCGAGGTCTCGTGTCAGTGCTTTACACCGTGCACGTAAAAGAACCAGAGGAGACTCTAGAATGGGTCTCTGTCTGTATCATGCTTTAATGCAAAATCTAAAATGACTAATCTCTTCCGGAGGCGTCGCTCATATGGGCAACCGATAGCGACGATAAATAAACGTAAAACACACACACAACACATGTGTATATATCTTACTAACTATATTTCCCTATAATCCAAATATTTAGACTTTTTTTTATTCTGTTAGTTTATATTTTGCAATTAAAGCAGTCTAAAAGTTAATCGTAGCATATTCTATATTCTAAAACGTTGTTTTTGTGAATTCAAATTGTTAACAAGATGACCGTTGCTGGAATTCTAAAATTCTAAATAAACTTTCATAGTAGAGTTTCACCTCTTCTTTTACGTTTATTATCGTCGCTATCGGTTGCCTATATAAGCGGTACCATTCCAGAGTTTCCTCTGGTTATATTACATGCACGGTGTAAATCATCTAAAAGACTGCTAATTTTATTAGGGTCAGACGGGGGATCTAGTGGAAACACATTTTATTGATAATGTTATTCACTGTTAAAACTCTCCCGTCGAAGATTTGTTTTTGTTGCTGACAGAACCCGTGTCCTAGTATGGAAATGTGACCTGCTATGGCCAATGTCTGTGGCAATTGTTTGCAAAGTATACATGCACGCAGCTTAAAGTTGTGTTTTATTTGAAGAACAATATAAAGACTCGGGATAGGCGTTCTATTTGGACAGATTTGTAAAAAATTGTTTCAGATAGGGCCATTTTACTGATAAATGCGAAATCTGACATCCCACAGAGTAGAATCCCTGTACTTAAATATATATACTAGTACCCCCAAACGTGCCGAATCCCTGTGGCGACGATAAATAAACGTAAAACACATTGTTGATCTAGAATACTCGATTAACATATGAACACCTGAAATTATAAAGAGCGTGAAACAAGCACACATTAATAGCTCTTTTTTTTTTATTGTAAGCGTTATTCAGAATTTATTTGTTTGTGTAAACTGATTATAAATAACCAATTATGTTTGAATTTTAGTGTTGAAGTAAAAAATATAAAACAAGAAAAATATGATCTCATGACGTCATAAATGGTAGTTTCAAGATGGCGGAAGACTAGGATTTTTTTGGGCAATTTTTCCTGATATTTTGTAATTCAAGGGTTAATTGAATATCCTATTGGTTTTGAAAAAGGTATATGATTTATATTTCAACACATATTGTCATTAGTTTAATCTTAGCAACAATTGAATTATTTAATGCCGAGGAAATGAATTGGAAATGCAGAAGTTTTGATTTTCGTGCAGAGTCATGGTCTACATCCTCGTCTATTTCTTCATTTTACTGTTGTTTTTTTACTTAGTTTAATTCTCATAATATTTTTGTTTACTCATCATTATTATCGGATTTCTTGTAGTTTCATGTTTAGCCTGGCAGGGTTTAGCGGTTCACCCCAAGTTCCAATATTCTTTTGGATAGTTTACAGTATAGCACTTTAAAACGGTGACTTTATAGTGCTGAAGGTTATGGAACACATCTTTGCAATATAGCCTGGCAGGGTTTGGAGAAGTAAGGTATTGAGTCAGGATGTCAATTTACAGTCAATTCTTACCGAGTTTGGACATTTCGTACCCCCCCCCCCAATGTCTGACTCTGAGACGATGTGAATGTCGTGACTTGACTTCTTGAGATGATTCATACCCAGTCTGGACAGTTTGTTCTCTAGGATTAAGGGTTAGTGTTATTGTTAGAGTTGAGAGATGTTGCGAACCAAGGTCTGGTCAGTTTGTACCGTAGAATTAAGGTTTCTGGTAAGAGGCTTTTCATGCATTTTGGTCATATACAAAATTATCCATGTTCTGTGTTTTTGCATTTATTATGATTTATATCATATTGGATGGATCTTGTATGTATATATACAGATATGGTACAAAATCCTTAATCCATGGGTACATAATCCATGAGTACAAACCATCCAGAGGATTAAGGGTTAGTGTTAGAGTTAAAGATGTTATATATCCAAGTCGGGGCAGTTTGTATCCTATGATTTCATATACAATGTATGAAACGTATCTAACCGTAATCCTAGGGTACATGTATGAAACGTATATCTAACCGTAATCCTAGGGTACATGTAAAACAAACCAACCAACAAAAACACAACCAACCAACATGTATGAAACGTATCTAACCGTAATCCTAGGGTACATGTATGAAACGTATATCTAACCGTAATCCTAGGGTACATGTATGAAACGTATTTAACCGTAATCCTAGGGTACATGTATGAAACGTATCTAACCGTAATCCTAGGGTACATGTATGAAACGTATCTAACCGTATTCCTAGGGTACATGTATGAAACGTATCTAACCGTAATCCTAGGGTACGAACCATACAGACTGGTACAAAACGTCACTAACTCTTATCCTACAGTATGCACTGTACAGACTTGGGGTATGAATCGTCTCGGCCAGGGTTGGCAATTTCCCGGGAAATAAGAGTATTTCCCGGGACGGCGGGAAATACCGGGAAATACTGGGAAATACCGGGAAATACTGGGAAATAAGAATTTGGATACCGGGAAATAAGAATTTGGATGATTTTGGTGGTAAATACAGGTATATATACCATACAATTTCTATTACCCGTGTACTGATTGTAGTATCATGTGTGCAGGATGAAAATGAACTGCTTTTGAAGAATATGACGAAAAATACAGGCATTCATAGTGGCATTTACGCATTGCTTATAATCTTTATATAAATGTTAGAGATCTAACATTATTGAGACTGTTCATTATTACTCTAATATACATTATAAAACACATTTAAGAGTTTATACATACATTATTGGAGGTATTTTAAATGTTTAATGTAGTAGGCAAAATGCAAATGTTTTTAGGATTATCCCTGAAATGTGTTCATAATATAGCTGTATTATTAAAATAATCAATTAGTTATTAAAAAGTCAGAATCATAATTTGAGATGACCCACACTGTTTGTTTGTACACAATTTCAACACGTCACCAGTGCCCAGGAGCTTCTTCATGAGACCAAGCCGGAACTTGTACCCAACTCAACTACATGTCCGAGACACTGCCAATCCTAAGGTGCTACAACAGGAATCCTCCATCAACAACTCGAAGCCAGCTGTATGGTGGTCATGTGTGGAGAGGTCGGGCGTGATCACCAAGACTTCAGTCAGCTCGCCAGGAAATTGAGGTACTGCCAGCAAGTTCAGCCGCCATTGAACGTGTGTTCTCCAACTCGGCATCATACAGACGAAACTACCAACAGACTGGGGTTGAGAAAGCAGCGAAGCTGGTGCTATGCTACTGCTTCCTGAGAGGTAGCGAGGAATCGACTGGTGAAGACAGACTACTGGCTGAAGAAACATTCCAACAAGAAAAACGAAAAAATAAATGAAAAAAAACAATAAAAAACAAAAAACCAAAAAAAACCCAAACCACCAAACCCCCAACAAAAAACACAAAACAACAAAAAACAAAACAAACACAAACACCCACCCACCCACCCCAAAACCACCCCACCCCCCCCACCCCCAACCCGTCTCGGCCATTGGGTACGAAACATGCATGGTCATTGACTCGTTCATAAATTCGCTGTTTAAAATGTTCATTTACAGATTGTAGTTTACATTTACACCATTCCTAATTTCCAGTTATGTTGAAGAACTTGAAAATGAATACAAGTCTCAGAATATCATGTTGCAAGACTCAGAGGTCTCAAGAAGTATCTACAGATATAAACTATATGAATTATTCTTTGTTTTTTTCTGTTTCAGTGAGTTGCTTTGCCGCACCTTGGTGTAGTGAATGCTTCCCGTGCTACATGGGTGGGGAAACTTCACCAAGGGACGACAGCAGTGAGGCCCAGCTGCATTCGGCCTTCAAGAAGCTCAAGGTGGATCCTGACTGGTATATACGTGTACTTTGTGTTTTCGTAGAGCATTGCAACAGCTTGCAGCATCATGTTGATTGTATGATATACAGACAAACCTGTCTTAAGCAGCCAGCCAAGGGAATCACAGAAAGTGGCTACGTATAACACGTTGCTGCTTAATAGAGGTCAATTGTATAATCGAACAACATATTAGTAATCTGGAAAGTGGCTGATAAGTACAGGTTGGCTGCTTAATAGAGGTGACCACTAACACAGGGTTGACTGTACATGTATAATAAAGTACACATAATTAAATTTTATAGACTTTACAGTCTTCTCGAAATCCGTAGGACCGCCTGACATGTCAGACAAAAAATCCTACGGTCAGACAAAATATATTGAAAGTTTAAGTGCATTTTAATCATTTGTCTGACCGGTGTCAGACAAAATCTGGCAAAGTTTCGTGAAGACTGACTTTAGCCGGACCAGGGGGGAAAACCAACATAAATGTTGTGAACCAGTAATGTTTACACACAATATCACCAAAGCTGACCAAGTCCTTTAGAACATCAACATTCTTGTAATTTATCCTACCATCATGTATATACTGTATAGTAATGGTCAAAAATTGCCTAATAAACTTTGCTTTATTAGTAGGTGCCTAATAAAGACGTAATGCATTATGCTGTGTGTATGACATCATATATGTTCACAGATGGTATAATGAATTTCAGCAGGTCATGGATATTCGATAATCTATCCTCTCTAAAACATTTTTTTCCGTAGATAGGATAAATAGAATATTAGGTTACTGTCTTATAAATTTTAAGTTATTAGGCTCGTCTCCGAAAATATACAAGGCTCGAAAGAGCCTCTGCTTTTATATTTTCTCCAACTTGTCTACTAAAATTTATATATAGGACAGTAACGTAATATTCTCCATATATTTTATTGTGTTATGTTGTCAACTTGTGTATATATATATATACATGTGTGTGTGTTTTTGCAGGAATCCGAGGGAGTTTAAAGGAATTGTTGAAAATCTCCGAGATCTATGGATGAGGTAAGTGCTGGTCCTGCTGGATGTTTGGCCATATTTTAAAACAAAAAACCGACTGGAATCTTAAGTAAACTTGATTGAAAAGGACTTTGATGATCTAGGCTGGCGTCTTAATTTATAACAAGATCCAACAAATTACGCGGGATGGTACGGTGGTCGCCAGATCGGACATGTGGGTTTTCTCCGGGTACCTCCCACATGAATGACCACATATAAGCTTTCATCCGCACCCCCATTATTAAGATGATGTGGCTGTTTGTGCAGGTTTCAGCCCATCATTGAAATGCATTGTTAGGATCTTTTCAGACCATAGCGTGTTGGGCGGTGATGAAACTTGAAATATTGAGAGGTAATAGCAATACTATTCCTTAGATGTTACAGACTTACCTCCCTTTGTATATAGTTTATATGACTACATTTATGTACAGTATTAAGTTGTCAGCACTCAAGGTCCAATTTAATAAAGCTGTGCGGAATATTACTGCCGAGTTCCCTCTGTCTGAATTTTTGTCTGCACCACTTCTGTCGCCAATTCCTCATAAAAAAACAAACATCTAGTTACATTCTAATAATCCAATCAGAACGCTCGTTTCAACACGAACTGTGCCGCTTGAGAAATTTTCAAAACAAATCTACGAAATCTCTTTTTGACGTACATTTTTGCCGAATAAACCTACACGTTAGTGGATACACATTTTATTGATAATGTTATTCACAGTTAAAACTCTCCCGTCGAAGATTTTTTTTTGTTGCTGACAGAACCCGTGTCCTAGTATGGAAATGTAACCTGCTATGGCCAATGTCTGTGGCAATTGACCTTTCTGCCGATTTTGATTGACGGCTGGCGTTAGCCAATCGCATCGCACCATTCGCGCACACCCCCGGCAACGGTTTATCGCCGCCATCTTGTTAGACAACCAATGTATATTAGACACACTAGTAACGAGTAGACAAATTTGAAAAGGCGTGAATTTGATCGAAAATACAGGTTTAAAATTGTTTTAATGATGTTGAAAATGTGTAGCTTTGGTGTGTGGGTTAGTTATAGTACAAAATTAGTCGATATCCTGGTGATCGACGTTAAATTCAACCCATTTCAAAATCCTTGGACAAATCTAAAAGTGTGTATATGAACCACAAAATACCAGACAGCTGCTTTAAAAACAATGCATCTATAAAAACACCGACTGACCCATATAGTCATTCTTTTCTCACAAACACAGCAATCAAATTTAAGCGTGTCTCACTGTTTATTGGGAGTAATCAACAACTTACCGACTAACGGTACAGCACAGAGACCGCCGAGTTATAATACCCGATAGGGGCCTACAGCTATTATCAAGATCAAAGTATTGCATATCGGAATTTAGCACTGATTGTGCTAATTGGTCAATTATAAAATGTGTGCACATAATTATAGTATTGATTACTACACCGAGTCATTGTTTTATTGTTCTGTTAGACAAACGAGTTATGTAGTAAAAGTTTAATCAAATCTGATAACGAGTGATCGTGATCTGAAATTATTTTTTGAAAAATAATTACAAATTAATTAATGCTGTCTGTCATTGACAATGGTGAAAAGATGTAGTTACGGGCTGTGATAGTAGATATCCAGATCGATTGATAGGTGACGTTAAATTCGTGCCATTTCCAAAACCTAAGACAAATCTTGAAAAAATGTCTAAGGTGGATTAAGTTGTGTGGACGACCAGCTGAATACATCAAAAATTAATGCAAACACAGCGTTGGATATTCGTGTCAATATGTTCCGGCCAACTTGGCCTGTACTTGAGAAAAGGTACCGGCCAAGATGAAATAGTACAGGCCAATTTTTGGCCTGTACTTAAGAATTAGTTCCGGCCGCAAATAAATGGTACAGGTCATTGAATGTGGTTCTGTCCGGTGGCAAAGCAACCGGATGCAAGTGCCACAGGCACTTGCCATGCTAGGGGGGTCCGGGGGCATGCTCCCCCGAAAAAAGATTTTTAAGTAGACACAATGGTGCATTCTGGTGGACTTTGGGGTAAAATCAACCTCTTTTTTTATCTTAAATTTTGTCACTTTTTTAGATAATATTTCTTCAAAATTGCTATGTAAGTAACTGTTTAACTAAGGGGGGTTGATTTTGAATCATTTTTAGGACTGTCCCCATTCAACTTATCTTTTTTTATTAAAAACCTTTACAACCACATATACGCTTACATCCGAGCCAACGAGAGTGATTAATATAAGTTGTTCAAACTTGCTTCGCAATCGTTGTAAAATAAATAAATTATAAAAAAAAAAAAAGACATCTCGCCACGATGTCGAGTGCGTAGTAAACGTTTCTCGCCAGTCTAAAAACGTTATCGCCATGGCGAGTTGGCGAGTGCGAATATCCAACGCTGAAACAGATATATTTGCACAAAAGTAAGTTGAAATTAATATATTTATGCATAATAAAATATTTCGAAAAAATATATTCTGCATTAATAGATCTACCGTTCACAAGAGATATGTGAGTATAATGGTGATTAAAATTATACATGTGGTTCATACATATTGTCGTGGATGGTGGACTAGGGATCAGATAGTAGTAATAGTACCCATGCATGTGCAGAGCTGTGGGATTCCCATATTAGCTCAGTGAACGTACTGGTGTTCAGTTTTTGGGCCTAATGTTCGAGTCTTCTAGGAGGCATAGGGTCGAGTCTCTCAAGACAGTGGCATATTTCATTTCTTTTGATGTCAATGTTGACACGATGTGGTTGTTCACTCTTCCGTTGACTGCGCAAGCATTTTCCACGAACACTTGACACACCCTTTAAATATATCTGTACTTTAGAGAAATAACCTTCACACCTACGTCTATTATGAGATGGGCTGTTGACAAATTAATCAATTACTGGAGAATATATTATTTTTCACACCTTGATTGGTCGGCTCAAACATTTGTGATGCTGGCTTGTATGCCCGTGTTTTATCAGCTTTAGAGCTGAGCCGTGCCATATATCCAAGCCCTTGAATCATGTATAAATATCATGCTCTTCACATCAATTTCATTACAACCATGGCGTCTATTTTTCCATGCGTTTTTTGCTCTCGTCACGTTTCCAGCCGTATGCATGCTCTTAGCTGCGATAAGTGCCACCGTTGGAATCATCGAAAATGCGGAATGATTGATTTATTCTCCCCCATTCACTTTAATTAATCTTGATTAGTGGCCTGAAACCTAGATAGATAATCACTCCTGGTATGGCAAACACACGGCTACATAGTCCCATTCATAATTGTGTCTAATTACCTAAATAGCTAATAATAGCATTATTTATAATGGGCCTGTATAGTGCAGTACTATATATATATATATAAAATACGAACCTGTGATTATACGAATGCACTAGTATACGAAACTACCATTAGACGAACAAGGGATTATACGAAACCACCTGAATTCACCTAAAACCCTTGCCGTCTTGCTTTCAACGAGATATTTTTATCTGGGTGAAATAAAATCGAGAAATTCGACGGAATTTTATCTAGATTAACTCGATGCAGGTCTGCGTTAGACGCCATTTTGTTAGATAGCTTGTCTCGCGTGGTTACAGCGAGCACCTGTAACTATGGGGGGGCGTGCCTAAGTAGCTTTTGCAGAAAGGTCAATTGTTTGCAAAGTATACATGCATGTAGCTTATTAACTTTATTGGTAATGTTACCAAGTTGGAACCGATGTCGATTGTCTCAGTCCGCCTCCGTGGTCGAGTGGTTACGGTCGCTGACTTGTATACCACTGTAACCTATCATCACTGATGGTCACGGGTTCGAGCCCCGCCCAGGCTGTGTCTCATTTATATGAAAAAGTTGGCAGTTTCTTACGGAGGTTGGTGCACCCAAGTACTGGTTAACCGTTGGAGCCTGCCCAGGAAAGATGTTGTTAGGTAAACTGCCCGTCGGCGATATAGCCCGTAATGGTGCTGATGCAGGCGTAAAACCCGAAATATAACATAACATAAATGTAGCTTAAAGTTGTGTTTTATTTGAAGAACAATATAAAGACTCGGGATGGGCATTATATTTGGACAGATTTGTTCAAAATTGTTTCAGATAGGGCCATTTTACTGATCGATGCGAAATCTGACATCCCACAGAGTAGAATCCCTGTACTTAAATATATATACTATTACTAGTACCCCCAAATAAATATATATACTAGTACCCCCAAACGTGCCGAATCCCTGTGATCCCAGTCATTTCTTGACATACACATATCCCATAGTCATTTCTTGACATACACATATCCCATAGTCATTTCTTGACATACACATATCCCATAGTCATTTCTTGACATTCACATATCCCATAGTCATTTCTTGACATACACATATCCCATAGTCATTTCTTGACATACACATATCCCAGTCATTTCTTGACATTCACATATCCCATAGTCATTTCTTGACATTCACAGATCCCATAGTCATTTCTTGACATACACATATCCCATAGTCATTTCTTGACATTCACATATCCAATAGTCATTTCTTGACATACACATATCCCATAGTCATTTCTTGACATACACATATCCCATAGTCATTTCTTGACATACACATATCCCATAGTCATTTCTTGACATTCACATATCCCATAGTCATTTCTTGACATACATATATCCCATAGTCATTTCTTGACATACACATATCCCATAGTCATTTCTTGACATACACATATCCGATAGTCATTTCTTGACATACACATATCCCATAGTCATTTCTTGACATACACATATCCCATAGTCATTTCTTGACATTCACAGATCCCATAGTCATTTCTTGACATTCACAGATCCCATAGTCATTTCTTGACATTCACAGATCCCATAGTCATTTCTTGACATACACATATCCAATAGTCATTTCTTGACATACACATATCCAATAGTCATTTCTTGACATACACATATCCCATAGTCATTTCTTGACATACACATATCCCATAGTCATTTCTTGACATACACATATCCCATAGTCATTTCTTGACATACACATATCTGATAGTCATTTCTTGACATTCACATATCCCATAGTCATTTCTTGACATACACATATCCCATAGTCATTTCTTGACATACACATATCCCATAGTCATTTCTTGACATTCACAGATCCCATAGTCATTTCTTGACATACACATATCCCATAGTCATTTCTTGACATTCACATATCCAATAGTCATTTCTTGACATACACATATCCCATAGTCATTTCTTGACATTCACATATCCCATAGTCATTTCTTGACATTCACAGATCCCATAGTCATTTCTTGACATTCACAGATCCCATAGTCATTTCTTGACATACACATATCCAATAGTCATTTCTTGACATACACATATCCAATAGTCATTTCTTGACATACACATATCCCATAGTCATTTCTTGACATACACATATCCCATAGTCATTTCTTGACATACACATATCCCATAGTCATTTCTTGACATACACATATCCCATAGTCATTTCTTGACATTCACATATCCCATAGTCATTTCTTGACATTCACAGATCCCATAGTCATTTCTTAATATACACATATCCCATAGTCATTTCTTAACATACACATATCCAATGTCCATATCCATATATTCTGACATATCACATCAATTTTAGAACTACCGTTCAAGAAGTTTCTTTCCAATGGATTAACTTTCATGCAGGACTCCTTTTGTTGTTTGCAATCAACGTGTTACTAAAATGCCATTCTACATTTGTAAATAACAAGACAAAATAAGTTTTGACTGAAATCCTACATCTGTCACAAATATCCCCATCTTGTGGTGTTGTATTACATCTACAAACACCTGGAAATGATCAGAAATGGTCAACGGCCATTTTGTTTTTGTGAATGGAAACAAAATATGTGACATTTATAGTGCTTTTTCATTCACAATGCAGGGATCATTCTAGAGGGCGATGTGGGCGAAATTGTCGCCCTAGGGACCCTGACTTCGCCCTCTGGGGGCCCTACTTCTCCTTTTTTGTGTGGGTTTTTACGATTTTCAAACAAAATTGTGTCTAGTAAGATACACTGGTCCATTATAAAGCACTCCTTCTATTCAAATGTTGTATTTAATGGTTGTACTGTGCATTTTAACCCTATTTTGCAGAAGTATATTAAAGAACACCATTTAAGGAAGCGATCACGCGCTTTCTCACTTCTCCCAAAAATTCTGACCTAGAATGAACCCTGACAGTGTACAGGTTATTGTGGACAATTAAGAGGTCGAGACATTAATTAATTTGATTATTCATGATCTATGCAGAAAATGAGAGGTCATATCTCTTAGTTTTCCAGTAACATTTCTTATGCGTGAACAGTAATAAAATGCATAATTCCAATGTGAATGTTAATGGTCGGTATATAATTACAGGGCAAGTTATAAATAAATGTATGAAAATATAAATGTTACTCTCAAACTTTATATAACTTCTGTTACTGATATTACTTAAAAGCTATGATATGCAAGTGATGTCTACTCACAGGAACTTGAAATTTTATCCATAAGCCACCAACGGTCTCGTACCTCTATCCTAGGACACCCCCCTCTATTAAAAAAAGAATAGAGGGGGTGTCCTAGGATAGAGGTACGAGACCTTTGGTGGCTTATGGATAACATTTCAAGTTCCTGTGGTCTACTTGACCGTGATCAAATATATTGCTTACTTTACCCCAACTTTCAATATTAAAGTCTTCTCTAGTTAGTTTCTAGTTACTAAGCATTTGCTAGGGCCTTGACAATGACTGTTTACCTTCATATGTTCAATCTCACCTTTATCAATATACTGTCAAATATTGATGCAATTGTACTTGGAAAAATACAAGAAAAGTTATCATGTTATTAAATTATTAACTATTCTGTTGCAGATAACATGCGGGTGTGACTTATCACTGTGAGATAAATATAGCATGCATAGCAATGTATACCGTAATTTTGTGTTATTATCTGGGCTAATTCTTTGGGACCTGTTTCTCCCTAAGAAAAGAAAGTAAAACTTTTTTTAAATATTCATTTTATTCAGTAAGAGATGCACTGGCCCATTATATAAAGCACTCCTTCTAGTCAAAATGTATGTATTTAATAGTCACTGTGTGTATTTCAACCATATTTTGTTGAAATGTACAAAATTATAACGTTAAGGATGCAATTAAGCACTTTCTCACCCTCCCAAAATTTATGACCTAGAATGAGCCTGGAATCTGCTGTTGAATATTTACTATTGTGATGCTTCATCATTTCCGTGCTTTTGGCATCTTGAATTTTCCTTGTATGATATATTAAAAGTCTGTTTTCAAGATTTGGCAAACAGCATTTTCGTGAGTTTAGGTGCTTGTTTAGTGTTTTAGCCCCACTCACTTGCTTTTATAAAACATGTTTTTAATAGAAGCCTCAACAGGTGCCTTCGGGTGGGCAGACATGTATAACTTTTCTGACCCACCCTGCCAGTTTTTCCACTCTAGAATAAACCCTATGGTTGTATGTAATCGTGCGTAGGCAGAGAGGGCAATATGCATAACTATCTTTCATGCATGATTTCTTTATTACAGAGATGCAGGTCAGGTCCCCACTTCATCACTCTCTTCTCACAAGCGAGAGAAATGTTGTCGAAAGAAGCCGGCAAGCACATCGGCCAGAATGGAACCATACCCTCAGGACTTTCTGTGCTCAATGGCCGAAAAACTCACATTTCACTCGGAGGTTTGCCAGAAACAGTCGTGCATGTGTAGCGAAGTTAGAGTGAAATCGAGAACTCATTTTAACTATGCATCATCTTCTGCACATCATCGATCGTTGATCCGTGACGCCAAGCTCAAGTTTCACCATTCTGAGAAAGATACGAAGCAAGTATTACGGGCAGCCCGACTAAAAATATTCAAACATGGAAAGCAACTAGATTCTAAGTCCAGCTTTAAGCATACATTTGGTTGTCACGCAATTCTAAAGAGCCCAGTGTTGTCTATTGCGCCAACATTTCCCCTGTTCGGTGCTAAATCAAAACAGGAAGTGCAGAGTTTTCAGTCGCTCATCGCAACCACGTCAAATTTTTCATCAAAACCAACGAAGTGTAAGGCATTTAAGTTTGATGTACACAGATCCCAGTGTGGTAGTAGTATAAAGCGTAGTCGAGAACAAGCATGTTCCTTGGAGAATGCCAATAGAAACAGTTACAGTGACTGTGGTATGGAATTGAGGTGTTCGCAGCAAGCTAAACTTGAAGACACGAGCGTAGATGAACTTGCTGGCTATTTCGAGGACTTTGTTCACATCCCAAAGAAAATGTCGTCTATGGCCGAGATGATGTATACCTGATCATTTTGTCTAGAATATTTCCAAATTGGCATTCTCATCTGTGGTGAAGACCTGTTTTTTGTTTTATTGGCGATTTCCTTAACTGTTTTACCAGTGTCATTTGCAATGATACAACATTCTTACTGTCTGCTAGCAGGGTTCCCGCTGTCGGGTGCCAATTGCGACAATAAACAAATATTGGCGCTAAATTTTGTGAATTGGCGAAAATATTAGCGCATCTTTTTTTTCTTCTTTTTTTTATGTCAAATTCATGGCTACAAATATTTTTTTTATGTTAAATTCATGGCTACAAATATTTATCTGTGAACTATGTGGCTCTAATGTTGGCTCCAAGTATTGTTTAATTGGTGTTTTTTAAGAAAAGAAAGTAAAACATTTTTTTAAATTTTCATTTTATTCAGTAAGAGATGCACTGGCCCATTATATAAAGCACTCCTTCTAGTCAAAATGTATGTATTTAATGGTCATAGTGTGTATTTCAACCATATTTTGTTGAAATGTACAAAATTATAACGTTAAGGAACTGCAATTAAGCACTTTCTCACTTCTCCCAAAATTTATGACCTAGAATGAGCCTGGAATCTGCTGTTGAATCTTTACTACTGTGATGCTTCGATGCAGCGTTCATCATTTCCGTGCTTTTGGCATCTTGAATTTTCCTTGTATGATACCGTATATTAAATCTGTTTTCAAGATTTGGCAAACAGCATTTTTGTGAGTTTAGGTGCTTGTTTAGTGTTTTAAATTTTAAGTGGCGCAGACAAACATTCAGACAGGGGAGGGAACCCTGGCTAGCTGCTACCCCATATATGCCGTTGTTTGATTTTATCCTAGTACCTTCCATGAGAAGAGTGTTCATATGACGCGTTCACCTGTGGATGAGACTGAAAATATTTCCATAAATTTGTTTTTGATAAAATGTGGATATGCTAGTTGAACATTGTATTGGTTATGATGAGGCAGCAATATTGTTTTAAAAGAGGTATGACTGTATTTAATGTGTAAACAATTGTATAGATGTATGCTGGCTGGGACAGTGTGAAACTGTGATCTGATGATTTATGTTGTGTACTGTGTACACTCATTTTATATTTTTGTGTGAAATGTGGCTTGTATGATAAAAGATGTGTCGTTGAATAATTTGTTTCATTTCCTCAGGAATTATGCATTGTTGGAAGACTATGTTTTGTTAGAAACATGAAAACTTTCTGGCTTGATCATAATACATTTACAAAGGTTTGAAAATCTGAGAATAGTTTTGTATTTGTAATTTTTTGTAGTACTTGTCATATTTGGGGGCGACGTGAATGAGATTTGAATCAACCGAGGGTGTTCAATTATTTCGTGTGAGGAAACTATTCAGCTGGTAGGTCGGTGGGTCTACCCAGGTGCCCGTCAGTGCCTGCAATACTGCTCAGATGGGCATCTAGGGCCTTCCTCCTCCACTAATATCTGGAAAGCCGCCATATGACCCAAGACATATAAACCCTCTAAACCAAAACAATTGTTATCCTGTCGGGAACCAGTGTCTTAATTCTTTAGGAACCAGTGTGTTAGTCCATGGTCGAAAGTAGAGTTATTATTTAATGCTATTCTGTTATAATTGTGTTGTGCAGTGTTTCTAGAAGATTGTTGTATTATGGAAAACCATGTCACTCGACCAACATCCCCATTTCATCCTCATTAACTATATAGTAGTACTTTTTGAGCCGCCATGGTGCAGCAATGTATACATGTATATATTGTACAAAGTGTTCCAAATGTTGTTGTTACAAGTTGAAATTTATTAAATAACTCGCAGTTTGAAACAGATGCCAATTCATTAATGCCCCCGTAGACAACTTCTGCCTGTAAATTGGACCACGCAGCACATACTATGGGTATGTATTTACCGTGCACCAGCTGATTTTGTAAATTGTATTTGGCGATGATGGACCCTAAATTCGCTTATTTTGACCCTGAAAAGTCCCCCAAAAAGGCCCTAAATTTGACTGGGACATTTTTGTATGAACCATGCAGGGAATGTTCATGCTCTGTCGTTTCTCACTTGTAAGACATGACTTTACTACCTGCAGTTTGAATTGAGCGTGAAGGTGTAAATAAATCTTGTTAATGAAACCCGGCAAAGATAGCAAAATATAGACGTATGTTGGCCACCTGATCTGAGTTTTCCAGGCTAACTGCAGTGCATTCTAAATACTGAACACTAAATGGACATTTGGCTTTGCTACTAATTCTAGCAGGTGTGAGTTTTTGTTCCAGGTCTTATATTTTTATCTCACGTGGGCACAGCGTGGCCCGGGAGGTCAAGTTGGGGTCGAATTTTATTTTTGAGCGAATATGATCATGTATATCCAATCGAAGGTATTGATGAGACAATCGTTCTTGTGCAATTTTCATAAAAATGTGATAATTACATCATCAAGATGGCCGTAGAAAGGTTAACCTTTTATGAGAGATTTCAAACATCTTCTCTTGACCTGATCAGCCAATGTTCACTGTACTTGTTTGATCCTTAAATGAAGCCATTCCAAAGTTGTTAAAATAATGTTCCCCCTGAAATCCAGATTTTGACGTAACTTATAAGAGGGGTCAATTTTTATGTTTGAACGAATATGGTCATGTCATATATCAAATTTACGGGGTGATCGCTCTAATGCAGTTGTTGTCAAAATAAGATGACTGTCATCCAAGATGGCCGCCGAAAGGTAAAAATATCGTTTTTTATTATTGATTTAAAAAAACTAAAAATAACATAAATTCTTGAAACATCTTGAAAACCACCTGTTGGATTTTAGCAATATTTTGTTGGAATGGTCCATGTACAATGCTCTTTCAAAGTTGTTAAAATGGATATGTGATAAAAAATTAGTCATGTGAACGATACAGGGCCATCATGACCCTCTTGTTTTTGTTTTGATGTAAAATAAGATGTGAAACCAAAACATTTAGTTATGTATGGTGCCATAAAACACCAATAAGTACATGTGAATGAATGGATACAGGAGGTGTTGGGTGCTTGAGAATGTAACCAGTGCTTTCATTAATACAGATTTTCAGGAATTATTTCTTATTTTCAAAACTCTAGGATTTTTTAAAAATATAGTCAAACCTGTGTTAGTGGTCACCTCCACTAAGCAGCCAGTTTCCAGATATGTTGTTTTGTTATACATTTAACCTATATTAAGCAGCCACCTGTGCTAAGCAGCCAGTGAGTGGCTGCTTAGCACAGGTTGCTGCTTAACCCATTTGATTCTGGATACCGTTCAAACAGTATTTGCAAAGAACATAGAGACGGATCAGCCGCCACGGAACGTGCCGTCTGATCAGGCTCTATGCTGTTTGCTATTCAGATGATCTTGCTAAGACACTTGGCGTCACACTGCAGCTGATCTGGATCTATGTTATATGCAAAAGCCTTTAAATGTATCCAGAATGAAATGGGTTAATATAGTTAATATGGTTAAATGTTAAAACCAGTTTGACTGTAGACAAAGAACAAAATGTACCAACTTCACCATTAGTTATGGTTCCTATTCAGAATGTTCAGGGATTAACCAAGTCCAATTCGTGTTAATGAAAGCACAGGGTAGCTGTGGAGAGTTTCCAGATCTATAGTATTGCTAGTAGTACATTGCACACACAGTCCGCCTCCGTGGTTACGGTGGCTGACTTGTATACCACTGTAACCTATCATCACTGATGGTCACGGGTTCGAGCCCCGCTCAGACCGTGTCTCATTTATATGAAAAAGTTGGCAGTTTCCTAACGGAGGTTGGTGCACCCAAGTACTGGTTAACCGTTGGAGCCTGCCCAGGAAAGATGTTGTTAGGTAAACTGCCCGCCGGCGATATAGCCCGAAATGGTGCTGATGCAGGCGTAAAACCCGAAATATAACATAACATAAGTACATTGCACAGCATTGTAGCAAACTTCCTCAGTCTTTAATTTTATGAACTTTGTTTGTTGAGTTGTTTTCATTTGTGATCCTATTGTGCAAATTTATATATTGTTATAAATTTATATTTGCGCAGGTTTTGTTTATATATTACAGCATTATGTTTTTAATAAATCATAAACTACACTAAAGTCGGTGCTCAGTTCTTTAACCCTTTCCCTCATGGAAGCACCTCTTGACGCCATTACCAATACGACATACATTGACAATGTAGTAGACAAACCAATGTTGATCATAAAGGCCCGAATCTTGTGTAGTTCCAGTAATATCTATGGAGGTGGGATAGATATGGCGACTACTTAACCACTGCATGATAGTTAAATGGCTGTCGCTTGTATGGAGATATAATAGTATATTAACTGAAATATCTATGACGGAAAGGGTTAAACACGCCCAATGGCGATGGATTCAATCAGGAATGAGGTCTCGAGATTGATTAATATAAGTTGTAAGAACTTGTTTCGCAATCAAGCTAAAATAAATTTGTATGAACCCCAATGGAAATTATTACCCCGGGTTCATTACTTATAAACATTAATTTTTCGTTATCTATTAAAATGTATTCCTGCCAAATTTAGCTTGGTATTATGCATTTTGGTATTGAACTTTCAATTCTCACGGCTTGGGGCGGAAATGTTGAATCTGTGAGAAATGAAAGTCCCGGTGAGGGACCTATCTAAATTGACCCACAGGCAAACACATATGAAGTGGTGAGATAGCTATCACAATTGACTAGCATGAAAACATGCCAAGTCTTATATTTACCAATTTTAGCTAGGTAGTATGCATTTTCGGATGAGACTTTCAATTCGCATGGCCTTGGGAATAATGAGAATATATGTAGAGATAGACGTTGTTCGACGTGATTGAGAATGTATATAGAGACGGACGTTGTTAAAGACACGATTGTGAATGTATGTAGAGACAGACGTTAAAGACATGATTTAGAATGTATGTAAAGCCAGACGTCGTTCGACATGATTGAGAATGCTTGTAGAGACAGACATTGTTAAACACGATTGAGAATGTATGTAGAGACAGACATTGTTAAGACCTGGTTGAGAATGTATGTAGAGACAGGCATTGTTAAGACCTGGTTGAGAATGTATGTAGAGACCGGCATTGTTAAGACCTGGTTGAGAATGTATGTAGAGACAGACGTCATTAGACACGATTGAGAATGTATGTAGAGACCGACATTGTTAAGACCTGGTTGAGAATGTATGTAGAGACAGGCATTGTTAAGATCTGGTTGAGAATGTATGTAGAGACGGACGTTGTTAGACACAATTGAGAATGTATGTAGAGACAGACGTCATTAGACACAATTGAGAATGTATGTAGAGACAGACGTTGTTAGACAAAATTGAGAATGTATGTAGAGCCAGACGTTGTTAGACACGATTGAGAATGTAGCAAACGACACTAATTGAGGGGTGTCCGTGGTCGAGTGGTCAAGGTCGTTGACTTCAAATCACTTGCCCCTCACCGCTGTAGGTTCGAATCCCATCAAATTATTTCAAATGAGTAACCTATCCAGCTGGCTTACCAGAAGGTGAGTGGTTCTTCCCTGGGTGCCCATTCTTGCCTGAAAAACTGCTCGGAGGTGAAACTGTGGTCTTCCTCCACCAATAATAGCTGGAGAGTCACCATATGACCTAAGCTGTTGGTGAACGAGTACCACGGCACCTGGTCTTCCTCCACCAATAACAGCTGGAGAGTCGCCATATGACCTAAGCTGTTGGTGAACGAGTACCACGGCACCTGGTCTTCCTCCACCAACAATAGCTGGAGAGTCACCATATGACATAAGCTGTTGATGAATGAGTACCACAGCACCTGGTCTTCCGCCACCAACAATAGCTGGAGAATCACCATATGACATAAGCTGTTGATGAACGAGTACCACAGCACCTGGTCTTCCTCCACCAACAATAGCTGGAGAGTCATCATATGACCTAAGCTGTTGGTGAACGAGTACCACAGCACCTGGTCTTCCTCCACCAACAATAGCTGGAGAGTCATCATATGACCTAAGCTGTTGGGAACGAATACCACAGCACCTGGTTTCCTCCCCACAATAGCTGAGAGTCATCATATGACCTAAGCTGTTGTGAACGAGTACCACAGCACCTGGTCTTCCTCCACCAACAATAGCTGGAGAGTCTCAATGACCTAAGCTGTGGCGAACGAGTACCACAGCACTGGTCTTCCCACCAACAAAGCTGGAGAGCGCCATATGACCATGAACGAGTACCACAGCACCTGGTCTTCCTCCACCAACAATAGCTGGAGAGTCATCATATGACCTAAGCTGTTGGTGAACGAGTACCACAGCACCTGGTCTTCCTCCACCAACAATAGCTGGAGAGTCATCATATGACCTAAGCTGTTGGTGAACGAATACCACAGCACCTGGTCTTCCTCCACCAACAATAGCTGGAGAGTCATCATATGACCTAAGCTGTTGGTGAACGAGTACCACAGCACCTGGTCTTCCTCCACCAACAATAGCTGGAGAGTCATCATATGACCTAAGCTGTTGGCGAACGAGTACCACAGCACCTGGTCTTCCTCCACCAACAATAGCTGGAGAGTCGCCATATGACCCAAGATGTTGGTGAACGAGTACCACAGCACCTGGTCTTCCTCCACCAACAATAGCTGGAGAGTCGCCATATGACCTAAGCTGTTGGTGAACAAGTACCACAGCACCTGGTCTTCCCCCACCAACAATAGCTGGAGAGTCGTCATATGACATAAGCTGTTGGTGAACGAGTACCACAGCACCTGGTCTTCCTCCACCAACAATAGCTGGAGAGTCATCATATGACCTAAGCTGTTGGCGAACGAGTACCACAGCACCTGGTCTTCCTCCACCAACAATAGCTGGAGAGTCGCCATATGACCCAAGATGTTGGTGAACGAGTACCACAGCACCTGGTCTTCCTCCACCAACAATAGCTGGAGAGTCGCCATATGACCTAAGCTGTTGGTGAACAAGTACCACAGCACCTGGTCTTCCCCCACCAACAATAGCTGGAGAGTCGTCATATGACCTAAGCTGTTTGTGAACGAGTACCACAGCACCTGGTCTTCCTCCACCAATAATAGCTGGAGAGTCGCCATATGACCCAAGATGTTGGTGAACGAGTACCACAGCACCTGGTGTTCCTCCACCAACAATAGCTGGAGAGTCACAATATGACATAAGCTGTTGGTGAACGAGTACCACAGCACCTGGTCTTCCTCCACCAATAATAGCTGGAGAGTCGCCATATGACCTAAGAAGTTGGTGCGACTTTAAGCTCCAAATAACAAAGAAAACTAATGGACGGTAAAACGAGTTTCATACATTGGTACCATATTTCAATTATAACCCCAGGATTACCATTTGAGCAAACTTAGTAATGGTTCACAAAGGTGATGCCACATGCAAAATATCAAAGCTGGATATTGTCGTTTCTGAAATATGACCGCATGATCACAATTTGAGAAAAGAAAAGGTTCACCATGTGATGCTACATGCCAAATATCAATTGCCTGCGCATAGCATAGTTGTTTCCAAGAATATTTTTTAAAGATTTACCATATAATTCTAATGATAATAAACATAGCAACATATTCCCCCACCCACTGGTAACCATGTTTTCAATACCGCTGGAGCAAACATGAAACACTATCATCTAATAACGCTCTACACAAAATGTCATCACATACGTGCCATTTATAATGGAGAATTTTTAAATGTTAGCTCTCATTTGACCTAGTGACCTAGTTATAAGACAGTGGTTCAGGAGGAGATGTCGTTTGAAACAAGATATTGGTGACGGTTGACGACGGACAAAAGGTGATCACAATGGTCACCTTGAGCACGTTGTGCGCTGGTGAGCTAAACCCGTACATTTGGTTTGCCACTAATGATCGTTAGCGATCATGTTGTTTAATGATCATTTCATAACACTTCATACAAGCTATAGAAGACTCAAACTATTATAAACAAATAACTATTTTATATTTATCTAAAAAAACATGCTTCCTGCACATGTCTATTGCACTTCAAAAAGTCTATAAATAAGTTCTATCACAATGTCCATCGTTTCCTGCATTGGATTCCTATGCCAAAATGTTTGGTGCTGGGTTGATTAAGAAGTCCGAGACCTTGTAGTACCTACAAAACATAAAATATAAGATTTAATGATGGAGAGGTCACGAGAAATAAAACATGACAAGCACTTAGTAGGAATCAATAAACTTTATAATGGTTTATTTTCGATAAAATAAAAAGAACTTTCAGTACCAACGGAATTTCCAGATTTGTTGTGAAGCCGCTTACAATAAATGTATATAAAGACACATCGATGGGCAACCTAATGCTCAAACATGCCCAGCGATGGGCAACATTGTGCTCAAACAGACCAAGCGATGGGCAACCTAATGCTCAAACATGCCCAGCGATGGGCAACATTGTGCTCAAACAGACCAAGCGATGGGCAACCTAATGCTCAAACAGACCAAGCGATCGGCAACCTAGTGCTCAAACAGACCAAGCTATGGGCAACATTGTGCTCAAACACACTGAGCAATGGGCAACGTTGTGTTCAAACAGACCATGTTATGGCCAACCTAGTGCTCAAGCACACAACATATAAGTTATATCTTACTTGTCTTGTCTGTATTTCATCTGTACAGCCTGTTGCTGATGGGCTTCAGCCCCGAGGTAGGTCTTGTGAAGATCCTTCAAACAGTCTGCAAATTGGTCAACTTCATTCCCAGTAAATTTAGTTGTTTTCGCCAAATCTGCGGTCTAAAAATTTACAAGTATTAAATACTGAATAGCCTGACATGGCATCAAGAAAGTTCACAATTTATTTTTGCCACAATCAAATAATTCCCAATGTTGGCAATAGTTACTAAGTGATAAAACAATATGGACATCATTTTGCGGTGGATTATCTCCCCTTACTACAGTATTTATTCTACATATATCTATATCGTACGACACAATGGATTATCTCCCATTGTTACAGTATTTATTCTACATATATCTATATTGTACGACACAATGGATTATCTCCCATTGTTACAGTATTTATTCTACATATATCTGTATTGTACGACACAATGGATTATCTCCCATTGTTACAGTATTTATTCTACATATATCTGTATTGTACAACACAATGGATTATCTCCCATTATTACAGTATTTATTCTACATATATCTATATTGTACGACACAATGGATTATCTCCCATTACTACAGTATTTATTCTACATATATCTGTATTGTACGACACAATGGATTATCTCCCATTATTACAGTATTTATTCTACATATATCTATATTGTACGACACAATGGATTATCTCCCATTACTACAGTATTTATTCTACATATATCTGTATTGTACGACACAATGGATTATCTCCCATTACTACAGTATTTATTCTACATATATCTATATTGTACGACACAATGGATTATCTCCCATTACTACAGTATTTATTCTACATATATCTGTATTGTACGACACAATGGATTATCTCCCATTATTACAGTATTATTCTACATATATCTATATTGTACGACACAATGGATTATCTCCCATTACTACAGTATTTATTCTACATATATCTGTATTGTACGACACAATGGATTATCTCCCATTATTACAGTATTTATTCTACATATATCTATATTGTACGACACAATGGATTATCTCCCATTATTACAGTATTTATTCTACATATATCTATATTGTACGACACAATGGATTATCTCCCATTACTACAGTATTTATTCTACATATATCTGTATTGTACGACACAATGGATTATCTCCCATTACTACAGTATTTATTCTACATATATCTATATTGTACGACACAATGGATTATCTCCCATTACTACAGTATTTATTCTACATATATCTGTATTGTACGACACAATGGATTATCTCCCATTACTACAGTATTTATTCTACATATATCTATATTGTACGACACAATGGATTATCTCCCATTACTACAGTATTTATTCTACATATATCTATATTGTACGACACAATGGATTATCTCCCATTATTACAGTATTTATTCTACATATATCTGTATTGTACGACACAATGGATTATCTCCCATTACTACAGTATTTATTCTACATATATCTGTATTGTACGACACAATGGATTATCTCCCATTACTACAGTATTTATTCTACATATATCTATATTGTACGACACAATGGATTATCTCCCATTACTACAGTATTTATTCTACATATATCTATATTGTACGACACAATGGATTATCTCCCATTACTACAGTATTTATTCTACATATATCTATATTGTACGACACAATGGATTATCTCCCATTACTACAGTATTTATTCTACATATATCTATATTGTACGACACAATGGATTATCTCCCATTACTACAGTATTTATTCTACATATATCTGTATTGTACGACACAATGGATTATCTCCCATTACTACAGTATTTATTCTACATATATCTATATTGTACGACACAATGGATTATCTCCCATTACTACAGTATTTATTCTACATATATCTATATTGTACGACACAATGGATTATCTCCCATTACTACAGTATTTATTCTACATATATCTATATTGTACGACACAATGGATTATCTCCCATTACTACAGTATTTATTCTACATATATCTATATTGTACGACACAATGGATTATCTCCCATTACTACAGTATTTATTCTACATATATCTGTATTGTACGACACAATGGATTATCTCCCATTACTACAGTATTTATTCTACATATATCTATATTGTACGACACAATGGATTATCTCCCATTGCTACAGTATTTATTCTACATATATCTATATTGTACGACACAATGGATTATCTCCCATTATTACAGTATTTATTCTACATATATCTATATTGTACGACACAATGGATTATCTCCCATTACTACAGTATTTATTCTACATATATCTATATTGTACGACACAATGGATTATCTCCCATGTTACAGTATTATTCTACATATATCTATATTGTACGACACAATGGATTATCTCCCATTACTACAGTATTTATTCTACATTATCTATATGTACGACACAAGGATTATCTCCATTGTTACAGTATTTATTCTACATATATCTATATTGTACGACACAATGGATTATCTCCCATTGTTACAGTATTTATTCTACATATATCTATATTGTACGACACAATGGATTATCTCCCATTGTTACAGTATTTATTCTACATATATCTATATTGTACGACACAATGGATTATCTCCCATTGTTACAGTATTTATTCTACATATATCTATATTGTACGACACAATGGATTATCTCCCATTACTACAGTATTTATTCTACATATATCTGTATTGTACGACACAATGGATTATCTCCCAT
>CM026397.1:53142586-53233131 GCA_014843695.1 Archivesica marissinica
ATGTATTGTACAACGATGAGACTGAAATAAAGAATAAATATATCTACATTGTTTGTTCTGAGCAGAACATGGTGAAGAAGAAGAAGAATTCTTTATTAAGACTTAACTTTATAAGTATCGTTGTGTGTTTTGTTAAAAAGGTAAAAACAAACATGTGTTTAAATGATTAATTTGTGAATAATTTAAATGAAAAATGAATTATGCTTCAATTACCATGAAATACAAATTTGATCTTAGTAATAGATATAAATCCATTATTTAAGTAAACACATCAGCCGTATCGCTGAATTTATAGCAACATTAAGAGAGTTGATTACCGTCACACATACAGACACACCTGTGTTAGCAGTCAACTCTATTAAGCAGTCAACATGTATTAAGCAGCCAGTTTCCAAATATGTTGTTTTATTATACATATGACCTGTGCTAAGCAGCCACTTTCTGTGGTTCCCTCTGTTGGTTGTTTAATACAGGGTTGACTGTATGGGCAACGGAAAGTCATTGTTGTCTTTGGCATTAAAAGTATATTTTAAATCATCTATTAAACATTTTGAAAGACTATTACTATTTAGAGGACAGACATATTAAATAAACTGTTGTGATAAATACAAATTCGATATATTTAGCGGTTAAAAAGTTTCAATGATCCACTCCTTTGTTTACTGTAAAAATTATCGATATCTGAACTATAGGGAAAATATTGAACGTTTTACATGTATATGAATAATAGCTGGAGGGTAGACTGGGATCCAGTCTGTTGATTTTTCACTTTTTAACTTCTGGCAAAATGATATTATCAGAAACTCAATACGGCCCAATTAATAATCTCAGTGTTATAATATATTTATTTGACTGACCATGCAAAATATATCGAAGCATGTGGGCGACGTCATGGTTTCTCTAAGAGGTTTAGCTGTCCCTGTATACATCATGAGTCGGCTTCCTCTTCCTCTGGTCCAGGGTGACACGTCCTGTGAAGTGCTTCTTTCTGCAAACGGTCCCTATTAGGGCCACGTACCCTCCACCATTTGTCAGCGGACAGCAGCAAGACTGGTTCCTGTTTCTTAGATGAGGTCCTAGTTGATACCGGATAAGGATAGAAGCTGCATCCCGCCGTCTTAATCGAGGATCAGTCTAAACACACCCGCCAGCTATCCACCGTCTACAGCACCGCGCATTGCTGCCTCGCCAAGTAGAGGAGTTACTTTGATACTACTCATACTTAGTCACGCGGCTTCTTCTGTTCCTATAGTGAGGATGGCATCAGCGAAGCCCTTGACCCGTGTACCTGCTGTGAGATGTGCACATTGTGTAGGAGAGACATGGGAGTACCCATAGTATACTTAAAGTAGTAAGTAATCTGTATTTACCCATACGACCTACGCTGTTGGTGCGCACACCAGTGGGGAGACTTACTGTAAGCTTTCAATTCAATCCACTTGTCTTGGTAGCTGTGTTGTATGGGTAATATATGTACGAATGTTATATGTTATGTTTATCTTGCTAAATAAATATGTTTACACCAAACACACCATGTATATAGGACGTATTATAATAGGACAAATTGTATTTGCTATTTCTGGGACAACCCGGGTTCGATCCTCGGACCGGTAGGTATGTGAGATGGTACGGTGGTCGCAAGATCGGACAGGTGGAATTTCTCTGGATTTCGTCCCACACGAATGACTTACATTTACGTTTTCATCCGCGCGAACGAGAGTGATTAATATAAGTATGTCAAAGCTTGTTTCGCAATCGTTGTAAAATAAATGTAAGAAAATAACAATCATATAATACAACACAACTCCTTCTACCTGGCACTTTTCCGTATCCCCGCGAAATTAAGCGAATATGAATTCTGCAAGTATGTGTCTTTAAAGAGATTCGCTGTCTAATTTGGTGATTAAAGTGCCGCCGATATAATCGGATGTTCGGGCTTACATTGTAACAATTTATATCGCATCTTTCGAGCCATAATTGCGTTAAATCTCGGATTTGTCCTTTATTAATAAACATCAAACTAAACCACCAACAGCAAATTATGAACATACTCGTATAATAATAATAATAATAATAATAATAAAGACTTTATTTAACGTATATATATATACGTTTTCCATGACTCGTGAGTTATTTTACAGATCTATCTATATACAGGGTGTCCCAAAAGCACTCTATATAACTTGCTCTTAGCTTCAAGATATTGTGGATAATTATTCTGACTACTTTCAATTTTAAGGGGTGCCCATGGAAGCTATACAGGGTGTCACAAAGCTGTAAAGGCCATGACTGTTTTACTTATTAATACATATGATATCACGTCACATATATCACTTCAATTATTTGATTCATTTGTAGGTTCTATTTTAAGCTACGCATGTCCAGTGTGGGGTATGTCAAAATGGAAAGATCTTGAAAGAGTACATCTTAAGTTCTGCACAACCATACTAGGTGTTAAACAAAGTAATGCTGCCATGTATGGTGAACTTGGACGATATCCCTTATACGTTAATAGATGTGTACATGTTATCAAATATTGGATTAGATTAATACATGCAAACAAATGTTGTACTGAAAGTATTTTATCAAAATACTTTATATCAATGCAAGATAAATGGAAAGAATTGGGCGTATAGTGTTAAAACCCTTCTTGATGAATATGGCTTCTCTGATGTTTGGAATTCACCAGATTATTATGAAGTTAAAACATTTGCACCCATATTCAAACAAAGAATTGTAGATTGTTTCAAGCAAAAATAGTTTGCTGATATCGAAGCTAACAAAGTTTTAAACACTTTATATTTACGTATTAAACCAGTTTTGATTTTGAAAATTATTTGAATGTATTAATGTGTAAACGTTCATGGAGATGTTTTAGTAGGCTACTCATAGCTGCACACAATTTACGTATCGAGTCTGGCAGGTATGGCAGAGATAGGCCACAGAGACACGAGCGTCTATTAGAGCGTCAGTTATGCGACGATCACGACATAGAGGACGAATACCATTTTGTTCTATGTGTACCATGTACAAAGAAATACGTACACTGTATATAAAACGTTACTACTATATTCGCCCAAGTGTTTATAAATTTGTAGAACTGCTACAGACCAGGAATACATCTGTATTAATTAATGTATGCACATTTATTACACAAGCACATAACAAACGAAATGAATTAATGCATGCATAACCTAATCATATACATGTACATACACGTATCCGTATTAATACTTAAATGTTAGTTTTACTGTAGACTTATTATTATTTGCGTTGGTTTTATGTAACAAATATTACGCAACGATTAATACGTTTAATATTGCATTCCGCACATAGTTTCCTTAATATCAACAGATCTACTGGATGTCATTATATTGCTTACAATGCATAGTGTTGAATATCCATGTCATGCATCAGCTGTGGTTACTGCATATAGACGAGTTTATATCGATGTATATATTACATGTTGAATATCCACGTCATGCATCATCTGTGGTTACTGCATATAGAAGAGTTTATATCGATGTATATATTACATGATGAATGTTTATGTCATGCATCAGCTGTGGTTACTGCATATAGAAGAGTTTATATCGATGTATATATTACATGTTGAATGTCCATGTCATGCATCAGCTGTGGTTACTGCATATAGAAGAGTTTATATCGATGTATATATTACATGTTGAATGTTCATGTCATGCATCGCTGTGGTTACTGCATATAGAAGAGTTTATATCGATGTATATATTACATGTTGAATGTCCATGCCATGCATCAGCTGTGGTTACTGTATAGAGTTTATATCGATGTATATTACATGTTGAATGTTGCCATCATCAGCTGGGTTACTGCATATAGAAGAGTTTATATCATGTATATATTACATGTTGAATGTCCATGCATGCATCAGCTGTGGTTACTGCATATAGAAGAGTTTATATCGATGTATATATTACATGTTGAATGTCCATGCCATGCATCAGCTGTGGTTACTGCATATAGAAGAGTTTATATCGATGTATATATTACATGTTGAATGTCCATGCCATGCATCAGCTGTGGTTACTGCATATAGAAGAGTTTATATCGATGTATATATTACATGTTGAATGTCCATGTCATGCATCATCTGTGGTTACTGCATATAGAAGAGTTTATATCGATGTATATATTACATGTTGAATGTCCATGTCATGCATCATGCTGTGGTTACTGCATATAGAAGAGTTTATATCGATGTATATATTACATGTTGAATGTCCATGTCATGCATCAGCTGTGGTTACTGCATATAGAAGAGTTTATATCGATGTATATATTACATGTTGAATGTCCATGCCATGCATCAGCTGTGGTTACTGCATATAGAAGAGTTTATATCGATGTATATATTACATGTTGAATGTTCATGTCATGCATCAGCTGTGGTTACTGCATATAGAAGAGTTTATATCGATGTATATATTACATGTTGAATGTCCATGCCATGCATCAGCTGTGGTTACTGCATATAGAAGAGTTTATATCGATGTATATATTACATGTTGAATGTCCATGCCATGCATCAGCTGTGGTTACTGCATATAGAAGAGTTTATATCCATGTATATATTATATGTTTAACTGTCAGTAAAAAAGCATGTGTCTCATGTTGAACGATTATCACGGTACAAATAGAAATTAAGTTCATTCTCCTTTGAAAATTGAGTTGTCATTGCTTACCATGTGTAATTCAAAATGTATATTTAGCTAATCTAGCAAGAAGATACATATACGTGTATACGTTATATAAATAAAATTCTGTTCTGTTCTGTTCTGATAATACCCTGTTCAAACAAATAAATATTTGCGCAGTCCGGGACCAACAAGACGAAAAAGCATTGTACACAAAATCAATGAATTATCAAAGTGGCTTAAATTGTTAATGCTATAATGACGTCGTTATATAATTATATATATATAAATGCCGATCGGTAGAAGTCTTGTTAATTATTTTACAGGATTTGAAATAGGAAGTTTGGGCATACCTGAGATAGTTTTATTGAAATACACAAAGCAACAAATATCGTCATAACAATCAGATACATATAACACTTAGATATTTTGAAAATTGTTACCGACAATTGAATTTGGTCTTGTACGTGGCATATTACTTTTGGTAGTTGATCGATATTGTTTCTGTGCTGTTAAATAGCGTGCTGCATCCGCTATAAGGATTAACCGTAACAGGTATGTACTTCATTATGTGCATAATTATAGGTACATCGTTCTCTTTTAAATATTAAAACACTGCCGTGAAGTCATACCTTTGTACTTGCAGTCCATCATTATGTTCAGGTTATGTGCGTTACGTTAGTATCAGAATGTATATCTTAACAATACTTGGCACAAAATTGTGTGTGCGAATTATTGGTGCATATAAAGATGATCACATGACTATGAGTGCGTGCTTGGTCATGTGATATGGTTTGACTGATCGTCAGTTCTACAGACGGATCTGTAGTCCAGTGGTAACACGCTGGACTGGTAATCCAGGGATCGCAGGTTCGATCCCCCGTCTGACCGAACCTAATAAAATGAAGTCTAACAGATGGGACGTTAAACCGAGGTTTCGTGTCGGTGCTTTACACCGTGCACGTAAAAGAACCAGAGGAGATTCTGGAATTGGTCTCTGTCTGTATCATTGCACTATCCTCCAAAATTCTAAAATGACTAATCTGTTCAGGAGGCGTCGCTCATATGGGCAACCGGTAGCGACGATAAATAAACGTAAAACACACACACACATCGTCAGTTCTACGCTAGGCTTAGCTCGTTTCGCAAGTAATTTCGCTATTCAAATTCAAATTGTTTCGGGAATGAGATCTATGAACGGGTTTCCATATTGATATAAATGTTAAAATCGAATTGAATTCAGATTCTTTATCGCTATGAGTAGCATGCAGTATAAGGTAAAACCGAGTACGAATATGTTATCGTTTGGAAAATAGTATTGTAATCTACAAACAATCACATATTTGTTGTTAGTAAATATATGAAATTTCCCTGATGTACATTGGGTACAGTTTTCCATTGTTAGTAAAATTTATGAAACATCCCTGAAATACATTGGATACAGTTTTCCAGAGTTTTTTTTACATTATCATTAATGACTTTTTACGTCTGGTTTGTGTGTTTTACGTTTATTTATCGTCGCTACCGGTTGTCCATAATTTATGAGCGACACCTCCTGAAGAGATTAGTCGTTTTAGATGTTGGAGGATAGTGCATGATGCACAGAGAGAGAGAGAGAGAGAGAGAGAGAGAGAGAGACCCATTGCAGAGTCTCCTCTGGTTCTTTTAAGTGCACGGTGTAAGGACTGTTAATTTTATTGAGTGTTGTTATGTGGTTTAGTTTAGACTAATATTGGACTGATGACAAAATGTCAGAGTATTATATTAAATCATACGCGTACATTTATTAAAAATTTAATTAGTAGGAACTTGTTATATAAGTGTGTGTGTTTTAAGTAAGATATAAACCTCAAACGTGTTCGGCTTATATCCTATACTTATGAATTTGTATCTGTTACAAATTGACTTTTTGGACAGGTTACGAACAGGTTGCGAAATAACCAAGTTATGAATTGACCAGCTTATTCGATTACGAAGAAGAATGGTTTATTAATACACAACAGTATACAGTGCGTGGTCTACAAACACATGAATATAATAATAATAATAATAATTACAATCAACCAATCTTGTATTACATGTACACTTCTCTGACATACATTCCTCCTATAAGGTATTATTAACTTTGTACTTAGTAATTGAAGCTTTTATATCGCCTACATCTGTCCAATCACTTTAATAATATTTTATTGCAGTTTTTTTCATACATTACATTACATTATACATACAATGAAATACGTGAAAAACCATTAGAAATTATTAAATTAGGATTAATTATTATTGCTGTATACGATTTAATCTGGGGAAAGGCAAATGGGTTGGGCTACAAGTTATGACAACATTATTTACAGCCCTCCCCATAATCTGTCCAATCTCCCATGCGCACTGACGACAAACATTCTTCTGCACGGCGAAGAACGCTTGTCATTCAATAGCAACAAGTCCATATGTCTAAACGTCCAGGCGTACATTGCAGCTACGAAGAGGTTTAGAAAAATTGCCATGTAATCGAATTCAATACATTTTCCGACATTGATAAACTTAAGTTGATTTTGTCTGATCCAAGAATGGTGTAAAATATATATAAGCAACATCCTGTTTCGAGTTTTTAGGTAAGCGTAGAAAGGCCTACATTTTATACAGTAATACATTTTATGCATAGCAATTTTACGAGAAGAAATAAACGAATCTAAAAAATTTAAACTATATTGTATTTTAATTAGGTAACCCAATAGCCGTAATCTCTACAACGTTATTTCTAATACAATTCTCCCCAATTAGTTAGTCCGAATGGTCACTGACAAGCGTGTTGTAGTCTCCAATCAATACATAGACTGGCTACTGAGACATGGACTGAGTCAACCATGTTTTCTAAGTCGACCAACAGTCATAATAAGTTACTAAATTACCAAAGAGCTACCTTACTTATTTTGATAGGCACTGTCTACAATGATTGTTGAACCGGATAGTCACTTGCATTCAGAACTTTAAGCGACGGTGTGACGCTTGTGTCGATGCCGATGCCGATGCCGATGCCTGAGAGCAGCTCCACACTCGTAGAGTCGAACTGAGACAGAAATGATCGTCGTGAGTTATCTCAGTTATATTTAAATTTATAAGAGATGTCTATACGTAACAAACACACACGTAACGTATGTATTCGGATTTCTCTCTGTATTGGAATTATCTGGGCTATAGGATATCTCGCCCAAGTGATGGACCTAGCGTATGCAAGACCTGGTATACATGTACGCGTTGAGCAGGTTACTCGTATACCAAATACTCCAATTGAGACTGAACAGGAGAAAAAGTATGAATTGTCATTGCATATGAATCTGTCTGAACATGTTACGCAAAAATCTACAAAAACAGTATATAGCGTTGATGTTTTATACAGAGACTTACAAAACTATCACGACAGTGCATACAGTGTGCCGAAAGATGAAACGTGCATTATTAGACCGCCTGGTCAAATTCACTGATATGACAAATAAAAACATATACAGAACATTGCTTAAGTACAAATTCTGCAAGCCTTACATACATAGATATTGGGAACACACCCTAAATTCTCGAATCAATTGGAACGTTTACTACAACATACTCAATCAACTAATAGATAACCGTGTTAAACAGTTCAAATACAAAACTATACATAGAATACTCCCGACAAGAGACACTCTACATAAATGGAGAATATCAGATTCTTCTAATTGCTTATTTTGTAATCAAATAGAAACTATTGAACATATGTTGATATATTGTAAATGTCTTGATTCATTTTGGAATTTAATCACTTCGGTTTTTGTAAAATGCGGCATATCAAAATGCATGAGGACATTACACTTCCTAATAGTTGGATACAAAATCGAAATAAAGCAGTATATTGATGTAAATAGAATTTTAAATCTTATATGCTTTTGCACTTATAAATCGTACTTTTTAAGTGAAAAACGAACAATTTTCTATCCTATACATCGACTTTTTCATAACGAACTCACCACAATGTTACAGCACTTAGTAAGTAAAAAAAAAATTCAGCTTTTTTGCAAAAATTCAAATTTGAATTAGATACTATCTTACAGATTACATATCTTCATTGAATACAGACATGTTTTCAATTTATCTTATCAAATAATTATGTATATATTATGTTCAATGTACGTATGTATGTTTGTTACATGTAAAAAAATAAACGGATTATCAGAGTGATAATTGAAAAAAAAAAAAAAAAAGATAGGCACTGTCTACAATGATTGTTGAACCGGATAGTCACTTGCATTCAGAACTTTAAGCGACGGTGTGACGCTTGTGTCGATGCCGATGCCGATGCCTGAGAGCAGCTCCACACTCGTAGAGTCGAACTGAGACAGAAATGATCGTCGTGAGTTATCTCAGTTATATTTAAATTTATAAGAGATGTCTATACGTAACAAACACACACGTAACGTATGTATTCGGATTTCTCTCTGTATTGGAATTATCTGGGCTATAGGATATCTCGCCCAAGTGATGGACCTAGCGTATGCAAGACCTGGTATACATGTACGCGTTGAGCAGGTTACTCGTATACCAAATACTCCAATTGAGACTGAACAGGAGAAAAAGTATGAATTGTCATTGCATATGAATCTGTCTGAACATGTTACGCAAAAATCTACAAAAACAGTATATAGCGTTGATGTTTTATACAGAGACTTACAAAACTATCACGACAGTGCATACAGTGTGCCGAAAGATGAAACGTGCATTATTAGACCGCCTGGTTCTGTAATACTCGGAGTTGCAAAAAGTGGGACTCAAGAACTAATTGACTTTTTATCTATCCACCCTAACATTATTAGAAGAGCAGGTATTGCAGGAATTGATTTATTTAATAAATCTATTTCCAGGAATAAGCAAGAGATTGGTAGAAATAAAATGCCATGCACTTACACTGATCAAATAGGCATCGCGAAAACTGATTACTTTTTCGTATTCAATGGCATAGCAGAGAAGTTATATAGCTTTGACAAGAATCTGAAAATGATACTGATTGTTAGAGAACCCATTGAAAGGATGATATCATCTCTTTCATTTGATATTTTACAAAACAAACAACGGAAGTTGGAGTTTACGTATAAAATAGAAGACGTTCCAGAAATGGATTCACACTTCGTGGATGCGAAAACTGGAAAGGTTATGGTGGGCAGCTGGCATGTTCAGAGTTCAACATACGATCAATATATGAAACGTTATCTCAAACATTTTTATAGAGATCAAATTCTTACTATAGAATCTGGAGAATTCAAATCAAACCCCGTGAATGTGTTGCAGAAGGTGGAGAGGTTTTTAGGCTTACGGCCATTTATTACGGAGGACCACTTCGTATATAATCCAGAAAAACAGTTTTATTGCTTACGGACTACGCCAGGAATGACTTGCTACGCGAGCGATAGAGGGCGTGCAAAGCTGAAGGGTATTAAACCGGAAACTAGAAAAAAGTTGAAAGTATATTTCATACCACATAATGAACGATTCTTTGAACAGATTGGACGCAGGTTTGAGTGGGATTAGACATATCTACATCAGCTTCACCAATTATGCTATAGCCTATGGCGACAACGGGTAAGCTGATCTACAAATATTGACAAAGACTAGTGTTGTGGTCGCTGTTACTAACGTAAATTAATACATTGTTCTAGAGCTTTATAATTAGGAAATAGTATATATTTGTCTTGTTATTGTTTATCGGTGTATTAAATTTAAAGTTTATTTATTTTAGAACGATTGCGAAGCAAGTTTTAACAACTTATATTAATAACTCTCGTTGGCGCGGATGAAAGCGTATATGTGGTCATTTGTGTGTGGGGGGGGGGAACCGGAGTACCCGGAGAAAAGCCACCTGTCCGATCTGGCGACCACCGTACCATCTCACATACTTCCCGGTCCGAGGATCGAACCCGGGTTGCATTGGTGAGAAGCGAGCGCGCTAACTACTGCGCTAATCGGACATCCTGTTATCGGCGAATAAACCACGTTTTGGAGTTCTGATGCCTAGTAATTAACCAATCGCGTGTTTACTTCCTACTCATCAGCACGAAAAAAAACAGTGGTTTATTCGTCGATAAACAACGCCAATACACATGTAATTTATATTCTAACATGGCCCAATATAATGCTATAAACGAATAAATGTGCGTGTTATTTTGTTTCATTGTCTGTTATTTGGCTGATGGCTTTATAAAATACCTCCCTGTAATTACCTTCAGTAATCCAGTGGCACTGAAAATTATCCTTCAGCTATGAAACTATAATTATTCCCTGTATGGCTGGTTAGTAATGAAACCGTTTTGGGTTTATTTGAACCCCAAACATATTTTATTAGCTTATCCGTTGATGTCGAGCTTTAAAGCTATATTACATCGCAAAAAGCCAAACAAACATTGTTCACGTATAAATGCATTGCTACTACAAATTCTTCCGAATACATTCGAACACATATATTGAGTCAACAAACAAATGTCTTTGTGGTCTGCAAACTTTCAAAAGTGAATGTAGGATTTCATATACCGGTCATCCACTCTCCTGAATTGACATTTCTTTGTCATTGTAGTCAATACTAAACGCTTGATACTGTCGCTTAGAGATAATAATTTAACTAAGATTAGGCACAAATGTGAGATATAACGGTAAATATGTACCATAAATCTGGTTATTCGGGATACACATGTTGTATTACACATGTATGTCGACCCTGTATACATGATTTTGTTATGTCAACAAACAGCGTATACGACGCTTGTTTATTAATTGAAATACTCAGTTTTTGAGGCAGATATTTGGAAAAATATTATATCATATAATAGGAATTTATTACATTCTGTATACATTTGCGTTTTCACTGATGTAGTGTCGCTTTAATATTGTCCCTGGTTGCCGAGTGAGAACTTTTGGTTTGCATCTCTGTCTTTGTGATTTGGGCCCATGCTAAAGAGAGTGTTGCAGAAGGAACCAGTCTAGGATATTCCGTTCGCAAGGGAGGTTATCGGTTGAAATTAGTTAGACGTGGCCACAGCGGTTACCTTTCTTGAATAAACGACGTTTTATATACGTTTCTTAGATATTAGTATAAGTCCGTGTTTGGTGTCATATTGTTGTATATGGAAATATAATAATTGATTATATATTTATACTGTATGCTAAATATGTTTGATATTGGTTATTTTCAGAAACAGTTGTAATGTTGCATATTGTATGAATAAATACCTATGTCATTCTATGTTACAGACAGATATGTAGTCCAGTGGTAACACGCTGGACTGGTATTGCAGGGATCGCAGGTTCGATACCCCGTCTGACCCTAATAAAATTAACAGTCTTTCATTGTATTTTGCCTATACACTAATTTAATAAGTAAAGAGGTGCGATGAAAGAGGTTTACTTCCTAAACGATTCATTTTGTGTCGATATGTAATTCATCAAAACATTACAGCCACTTAGCAGTCAGCATTAATGCTTAGAACTTCGAAGGTAAATATAGAAATTGCTACTGTTATGACCAACTCTCCTCAATCCTACATTTATATATACTCAAACGCAAAAGAAGGTGTGCACGTTTCTTTGTATGATAGCTATAGTTATATCGGTTATAAATATTTCATATGTGTAGCACGTGAAGCACGCCTGTCACTGTGTTGAACAATGGCTATATCTGTCAGTATTGTTACGTAACGTCCCTATTCAAGCGTTTTGCACGATTTGCCCGTGCAATGTCTGGACAAATGTGAAATCGGTCAAATAATCTCTCATTACTTTCTTACAACATCGAGGAGTAAGAAAAACACACTGCAATTTGAATATTTTCAAAACTCGCCATGCCCAGACTCTCTCAGCGTCAAGGATTGAAGCTGTGATGATGCTTAGCAGAGGCGACTCCAATGATACTGTTTCACGGGCATTTAATTGTCCCAGAAACACAGTAAGTAAACTTCGTGCCAGGTTCTAGCAAACAGGAACAGTTGCCGATCATCCTCGAACCGACATGCCTCGTGTAACTGACGTCAGGTTAGACCTTCATTTTGAACTGACGCACACCAGGCGTCGTTTCCAAAGTGCTAGCGCTACAGCGAGGCAGTACGGTATTAACAGGGACACAGTTCTGAGGCGTCTGCGTCATTTGTGTTCGGCCTATCCGACACCTAGACGGGCTTACGTTGGTAATGTACTCGAACGACGTCATCGCGTTGCTTGTTTGAATTGGGCACGGCTTCATCTCCGCTGGCAAAGACGTCAGTGGGATAGAATTGTCTTTTCCGATGAATCTAGGTTTAACCCGAGTCATCATGATGGGATTGTGAGGGTATTTAGTATGAGAGGGGGGCGATTTGCTGACGCCTGTTTTGTAGAGAGAAACAGGTTTGGCGGGGGCAGTGTTATGGTTTGGGGTGGGATCATGGGAAACAGGAAAACTGATCTGGTTATTGTTAATGGCAATCTTAATGCAGCCGAGTACATTAACCAGGTGTTAAGACCAGTAGCTGTTCAATTCGTTAATCAGCATGCACCCGCCACATTGATGCACGACAATGCACGTCCGCACACTGCACAGCTAACGCAGCAATACCTAAATGCAAATGGCGTTAACGCCTTGCCTTGGCCTGCCGTTTCTCCTGACCTCAACCCAATCGAGCATATCTGGGATGTTCTTGGTCATATAGTTAGGTCAAAACATGTCGTCAACAATTTGCAGAACATGCTCTGCTGATGGAATGGAACAACATACCGGCACACGTCGTACAACGTTACGTCAATTCCATGAGACGCCATATTGTACAGGTTATCCGACAAACTTGCGGCCATACCCGGTATTAATCAAATAATCACAACAAAACCATTAGGAGAGCTGTAAAACAGGATTATACTCACAATAACACCACTATCACAGTTTGTGTATTTTTCATTTTGACCCTAAACATATGTAACCGAATTCTGTGCATCTATTTTAAAATATATTATTTGGGTTTGTAGGCAATTGAATAAGCTAAACAGTGGTACCAAACATCATACAATTTCTATTATGGATATAAGGAATATTAAGAAAAACCTCTATGCACACTTTCTTTTGCGTTTGAGTATATATTCAAAGAAATAAATATTGTTTAAACTAATTTATTAGGTTTCTTCCCAATCCATGATACACGAAAACTACAATGAAGATACTAAAACGATCGATTGTGTACATAGACAAGTATGGTGAATAAGTCACAAAACTATGATGGTGAAGATACTAAAACGATTGTGTACATAGACAAGTATGGTGAATAAGTCACAGAACTATGATGGTGAAGATACTAAAACGAGTGTGTACATAGACAAGTATGGTGAATAAGTCACAGCACTATGATGGTGAAGATACTAAAACGAGTGTGTACATAGACAAGTATGGTGAATAAGTCACAGAACTATGATGGTGAAGATACTAAAACGAGTGTGTACATAGACAAGTATGGTGAATAAGTCACAGAACTATGATGGTGAAGATACTAAAACGAGTGTGTACATAGACAAGTATGGTGAATAAGTCACAAAACTATGATGGTGAAGATACTAAAACGAGTGTGTACATAGAAAAGTATGGTGAATAAGTCACAAAACTATGATGGTGAAGATACTAAAACGATTGTGTACATAGACAAGTATGGTGAATAAGTCACAAAACTATGATGGTAAACCCGAGAACGAATATGTTATCGCTTGGAAAATATTAATGTAATCTACAAACAATCACATATTTGTTGTTAGTAAATATATGAAATGTCCCAGATGTACATTGGGTACAGTTTTCCATTGTTAGTAAAATTTATGAAACATGCCTGAAATACATTGGATACAGTTTTCCAGAGTTTTTTACATTATCATTAATGATTTTTTACCTCTGGTTTGTGTGTTTTACGTTTATTTATCGTCGCTACCGGTTGCCCATAATTTATGAGCGACGCCTCCTGAAGAGATTAGTCGTTTTAGATGTTGGAGGATAGTGCATGATGCAGAGAGATACCCATTGCAGAGTCTCCTCTGGTTCTTTTACGTGCACGGTGTAAGGACTGTTAATTTTATTGGGGGATCGAACCTGCGATCCCTGGATTACCTCTAGTTTTTACCCTGTATCTCGGTCTGCGCCACTGCTATGTTTCATGTATTCGACTATATGTACGTAGTACAGTCAAAGAGAGTTTGTACTTGTAATTAACCTCGTCATTACAGTGAATAAACGATCGCAAGTGTTGCCCATTGCAAATGGAGTTTGAGTTTTGTTATGTGGTTTAGTTTAGACTAATATTGGACTGATGACAAAATGTCAGAGGATTATATTAAATCATACGCGTACATTTATTAAACATTTAATTAGTAGGAACTTGTTATATAAGTGTGTGTGTTTTAAGTAAGATATAAACCTCAAACGTGTTCGGCTTATATCCTATACTTATGAATTTGTATCTGTTACAAATTGACTTTTTGGACAGGTTACGAACAGGTTGCGAAATAACCAAGTTATGAATTGACCAGCTTATTCGATTACGAAGAAGAATGGTTTATTAATACACAACAGTATACAGTGCGTGGTCTACAAACACATGAAAATAATAATAATTACAATCAACCAATCTTGTATTACATGTACACTTCTCTGACATACATTGCTCCTATAAGGTATTATTAACTTTGTATGTGTTGAGTTTTTACGTTTATTTATCGTCGCTACCGGTTGCCCATATGAGCGACGCCTCCTGAAGAGATTAGTTATTTTAGATTTTGGAGGATAGTGCATGATACAGACAGAGACGCATTCCAGAATCTCCTCTGGTTCTTTTACGTGCACGGTGTAAAGCACCGACACGAGACCTCCGTTTAACGCCCCATCTGAAAGTCTATTAATTTTATTAGGGTTAGACGGGGGATCGAACCTGCGATCCCTGGATTACCAGTCCAGCGTGTTACCACTGGACTACAGATCCGTCTGTTTAATGTATATATTATTATATCAAGAATATATTAGATATTAACTTTGTACTTGAGTCTTTTATATCGCCTACATCTGTCCAATCACTTTAATAATATTTTATTGCATTTTTTTCATACATTACATTACATTACAATTAATTATACATACAATGAAATACGTGAAAAACCATTAGAAATTATTAATGGATTAATTAGTATTGCTGTATACGATTTATTCTGGGGAAAGGCAAATGGGTTGGGCTACAAGTTATGACAACATTATTTACAGCCCTCCCCATAAGCGGTCCAATCTCCCATGCGCACTGACGACAAACATTCTTCTGCACGGCGAAGAACGCTTGTCATTCAATAGCAATAAGTCCATATGTCTAAGCGCCCAGACGTACATTGCAGCTACGAAGAGGTTTAGAAAAACTGCTATGTAATCGAATTCAATACATTTTCCGACATTGATAAACACACATTTTATGCAGTACATAGCAATTTTACGAGAAGAAATAAACGAATCTAAAAAATTTAAACTACACTATTTTAATTAGGCAACCCAATAGCCGTACTCTCTACAAAGTTATTTCTAATACAATTTGGGAAGGATCGAATCTAATGTTTTGAGAACTTGTGGCCCGACCCACTTGCCATTATTTATGCTGTAGTTTGCTATGATGTATTATAATAGCACTTTAATATTGGCAATAAAATATGTTTAAACTAATACAATTCTCCCCAATTAGTTAGTCCGATTGGTCACTGACATGCGTGTTGTAGTCTCCAATCAATACATAGACTGGCTACTGAGACATGGACTGAGTCAACCATGTTTTCTAAGTCGAACAACAGTCATAATAAGTTACTAAATTACCAAAGAGCTACCTTACTTATTTTGACAGGCACTGTCTACAATGATTGTTGAACCGGATAGTCACTTGCATTCAGAACTTTAAGTGACGGTGTGACGCTTGTGTCGATGCCGATGCCTGAGAGCAGCTCGTAGAGTCGAACTGAGACAGAAATGATCGTCGTGAGTTATCTCAGTTATATTTAAATTTATAAGAGATGTCTATACGTAACAAACACACACGTAACGTATGTATTCGGATTTCTCTCTGTATTGGAATTATCTGGGCTCTAGGATATCTCGCCCAAGTGATTGACCTAGCGTATGTAAGAACTGGTATACATGTACGCGTTGAGCAGGTTACTAGTATTCCAAATACTCCAATTGAGACTGAACAGGAGAAAAAGTATGAATTGTCATTGCATATGAATCTGTCTGAACATGTTACGCAAAAATCTACAAAAACAGTATATAGCGTTGATGTTTTATACAGAGACTTACAAAACTATCACGACAGTGCATACAGTGTGCCGAAAGATGACACGTGCATTATTAGACCGCCTGGTTCTGTAATACTCGGAGTTGCAAAAAGTGGGACTCAAGAACTAATTGACTTTTTATCTATCCACCCTAACATTATTAGAAGAGCAGGTATTGCAGGAATTGATTTATTTAATAAATCTATTTCCAGGAATAAGCAAGAGATTGGTAGAAATAAAATGCCATGCACTTACACTGATCAAATAGGCATCGCGAAAACTGATTACTTTTTCGTATTCAATGGCATAGCAGAGAAGTTATATAGCTTTGACAAGAATCTGAAAATGATACTGATTGTTAGAGAACCCATTGAAAGGATGATATCATCTCTTTCATTTTCAATTTTACAAAAAAAACAACGGAAGTTGGAGTTTACGTATAAAATAGAAGACGTTCCAGAAATGGATTCACACTTCGTGGATGCGAAAACTGGAAAGGTTATGGTGGGCAGCTGGCATGTTCAGAGTTCAACATACGATCGATATATGAAACGTTATCTCAAACATTTTTATAGAGATCAAATTCTTACTATAGAATCTGGGGAATTCAAATCAAACCCCGTGAATGTGTTGCAGAAGGTGGAGAGGTTTTTAGGCTTACGGCCATTTATTACGGAGGACCACTTCGTATATAATCCAGAAAAACAGTTTTATTGCTTACGGACTACGCCAGGAATGACTTGCTACGCGAGCGATAGAGGGCGTGCAAAGCTGAAGGATATTAAACCGGAAACTAGAAAAAAGTTGAAAGTATATTTCAAACCACATAATGAACGATTCTTTGAACAGATTGGACGCAGGTTTGAGTGGGATTAGACATATCTACGGCGACAACAGGTAAACTGATCTACAAATATTGATAAAGACTAGTTTTGTGGTCGCTGTTACTGACGTAAATTAATACATTGTTCTAGAGCTTTATAATTAGGAAATAGTACTCAATTCCAAAATAAAGTGTGCACTTTGTTTTCTGTGATTTCTCATCGCCTGTTTAACCGAAAGTCTATAAATTTGGTACCAACTTTAGATCAGACCCTGTAGAATATGGCAGACATATGAGATTTTAAGTCACGGTCAGTTTAAGTAGCTTTTTATGCGAGAAAGGAGACGGTGCTAAAATCAAAGTTGCAAAAGTACTCAAAGCATCAGGTCACATTCAATAATGCATTTAAAGTTGTTTTAATCGCAGTTCTGGTGTGTTTTATCGATCAGTATCTTGTGTGCGCACCTATGCTGTTGATGCAGGCGGCAATTTGACTTCGCATAGACCACACGTAACGTCTGATTACTGCGTCAGGGATGTTATCCCACTCTTGCACGAGGGCGTTTGCCAAGTCCCTCAGATTGTGGATATTTCCTCGGGATCGCACCCTTCTGCCAAGGTAATCCCAGATATGCTCGATTGGGTTCATATCCGGGGATATAGCAGGCCAGGGAAGCACGTCAACGTTGTTCCTGTTGAGAAACTGTCGACTGACTCGTGCCACATGGGGACGGGCGTTATCGTGCAATATCATAGCAGGCCCATGTCGTTGCAGAAATGGAACTGCTTCAGGCTCCAAAACCTGGTCGACGTAGCCTTGCGCTTTAAGATTTCCGCGTATTACAACCAGATTTGTCTTTCGTCTTCCCATAGTCCCTCCCCAAACCATTACGCTCCCGCCCCCGAATCTATTCCTCTCCACGATACAACAGTTGGCGAAACGTTCCCCCCTTCTCCAAAAAACCCGCGTGCGACCGTCATGGTGACTCAGATTGAATCTGGACTCATCTGAGAAAAGCACTCGAGCCCACTGTTGTCGCCCCCAGCGGAAAGGACGTCTCGCCCACTGCAACCGAGCAGCCCGATGACGTACTGTCATGATCTGTCCCACATAGGGTCTCCTAGCTCGAATGGGGGCCCGGGCCTGTCTAAGACGGCGCAATACAGTCTGGCTGCTGATACCATACTGTCTCGCGGTACTAGACGCTGTTTGGAAACGACGTCGCAGGTGCGTCAGCGTAATAAACCGGTCCGTTTGCCGATTCGTTACTCTTGGTCTACCGGTTCTTCGGCGATCTGCTACACCACCTGTTTGTTGGAACCGTTGGCGCAAGCGAATAATAGTGTTTCTGTGGCACCATAACGCCCTACTCACGTCAGTGACGTTGTCACCACGGGCAAGCATTATTAATGCTTGGATACGTTGATTTTAGCTCAATCTAGACATGTTCGTTGTGTACCAATGTGAACTCAAATGTGATTTAACCGTTATGTAAGACATAAGGATTACACTAATACAAGTGTCCGGTGACATGTATATTTTCCTCGGGCTGCACGTGCAAATCATGCGAAATCAAGTCTCACAGACTGGCCTGACATTTGTTGCATACCACGTGGTAGATTATACAATTGAGGTATACTATGCGAAATTTCTAACCGATACGTCTTCTAAATAGTGAAATATTCTAAATTCAAAAGTGCACACTTTAATTTGGAATTGAGTATATTTGTCTTGTTATTGTTTATCGGTGTATTAAATTTAAAGTTTATTTATTTTAGAACGATTGCGAAGCAAGTTTTAACAACTTATATTAATAACTCTCGTTGGCGCGGATGAAAGCGTATATGTGGTCATTTGTGTGGGGAGGGGGAAACCGGAGTACCCGGAGAAAAGCCACCTGTCCGATCTGGCGACCACCGTACCATCTCACATACTTCCCGGTCCGAGGATCGAACCCGGGTTGCATTGGTGAGAAGCGAGCGAGCTAACTACTGCGCTAATCGGACACCCTGTTATCGGCGAATAAACCACGTTTTGGAGTTCTGATGCCTAGTAATTAACCAATCGCGTGTTTACTTCCTACTCATCAGCACGAAAAAAAACAGTGGTTTATTCGTCGATAAACAACGCCAATACACATATAATTTACATTCTAACATGGCCTAATATAATGCTATAAACGAATAAATGTGCGTGTTATTTTGTTTCATTGTCTGTCATTTGGCTGATGGCTTTATAAAATACCTCCCTGTAATTACCTTCAGTAATCCAGTGGCACTGAAAATTATCCTTCAGCTATGAAACTATAATTATTCCCTGTATGGCTGGTTAGTAATGAAACCGTTTTGGGTTTATTTGAACCCCAGGCATATTGTATTAGCTTATCCGTTGATGTCGAGCTTTAAAGCTATATTACATCGCAAAAAGCCAAACAAACATTGTTCACGTATAAATGCATTGCTACTACAAATTCTTCCGAATACATTCGAACACATATATTGAGTCAATAAACAAATGTCGTTGTGGTCTGCAAACTTTCAACAGTGAATGTAGGATTTCATATACCGGTCATCCACTCTCCTAAATTGACATTTCTTTGTCATTGTATTCAATACTAAACGCTTGATACTGTCGCTTAGAGATAATAATTTAACTAAGATTAGGCACAAATGTGAGATATAACGGTAAATATGTACCATAAATCTGGTTATTCGGGATACACAGGTTGTATTACGCATGCATGTCGACCCTGTATACATGATTTTGTTATGTCAACAAACAGCGTATACGACGCTTGTTTATTAATTGAAATACTCAGTTTTTGAGGCAGATATTTGGAAAAATATTATACCATATAATAGGAATGTATTACATTCTGTATAAATTTGCGTTTTCACTGATGTAGTGTCGCTTTAATATTGTCCCTGGTTGCCGAGTGAGAACTTTTGGTTTGCATCTCTGTCTTTGTGATTTGGGCCCATGCTAAAGAGAGTGTTGCAGAAGGAACCAGTCTAGGATATTCCGTTCGTATGTGCAAGAGGTTATCGGTTGAAATTGGTTAGACGTGGCCACAGCGGTTACCTTTCTTGAATAAACGACGTTTTATATACGTTTCTTAGATATTAGTATAAGTCCGTGTTTAGTGTCATATTGTTAGTTCTAAAAAGATTGCAGGTGGAAATATAATAATTGATTATATATTTTGTTTTTTATTGAATATATTTATTTTGTTATTTAAACACATTTCACAAACATTATACATTTAACAGTTTGATAATAACAGAAATTATTTGCAAATGTGTTCATATTGATCAAATGTTGTTAAGTTACAAAAATATTTAAATCTATCATTCTCGCTTTCTCTCTCACATACATAGCCTCGTATTCACACGTGCACCCCATTCTCTCACACAACCAACACCCACGCACGCATTCAAACCCAGCAAGTACAGAAATATAGGATGTAGCTGTATTTGTTTTTTTAAGGAATAAATATGCATGTTGGTTAGGAGGCATCTTTTTTCACTCACTGTTTGTGTGTTATCATTTTTGGTATTTGTCAGTTATATTAGGGGTATATATTTTCTTTTTTTTTATGTTTTTCTATTTTATCTCCTGAAAAGGCGATATGTTGTTCTATGTTTATTCTACTCTTTAAGTACTTTTTAAAGACTGGTAAATTTGGTAACGCTTTTCTAAACTTATTTATGAAGATATAATACTTTGCTAAGAGCAATATAAAGTTTTTGGCATCAGCGTGATTTGTCTTGTCTGTGTGTAAGAAACAAACTAATTCATAATTTATACAGAAATCAAATCCTTGTTGCTTGAAATAGTTACACAAATCATTCCAAAATGTTTGGATTGGCAAGCACTCCCAAAACAAATGCTCAATGCTTTCGGTATACATAGAACAAAAGTCACATAGATTGCAATTTACTATATGTTGTTTCATTAATAACTTGTTTGTTGGAATCGCTCTATGTAGAAATTTGAACTGAAAGTTCCTAAGTTGTGTGTCAATAGTAGATGTAAATGTGTTGCTGTAAATAGTTGTCCAATTAAATTTACTGTTTGATATGATTGTTTCCCATTTACTATGCGATGTTACTGGACTAGTTGCCTCATGTTTCAATTGGAACTGATATAGGTATTTGTTTACTCTCAGTTTGTTTATGAATTCATTTAGTGTTCTTGCATGTTGAGGTTCGACGTATACTTGTTCCAGATATTTTAATTTTGAAATGGTTAGGTATGCTTGCTATTAGTGAATTATATTTAAGAAAATCATTTATATGTATATCATATATGTTTGTTAGGTCCGTAAACGAGTAGAATGTATTTTTTCTAAAATCATATAAGTGTTCTAGATATTTAATTCCCTTGTCGTACCATGTTTTACAGTAAAATGTGTTATTATTATTTTGAATTAAACGATTATTCCATAATATTTCTTTGTTCGTGTTTGATTGTTTGCTTATAAGTTTTATCTTATTCCATGACAGTATGATATCTGTCAAAAACGTTTTCCCATTAAGTTTATTTTTGACATCATTTTCATTTATATTATATTCAAATATTAAATTTCCCCCGAAAGACAGTAGTTGTGAACTGTATATCTGCTTTATAAACGATCTGTTATTAGTTTCTAATAAACGTTTTACCCAACTGCCTTTTGTGGCGTGCATAAACTTTTCAAAATCGATCCTTTTAAGTCCCCCTTTACAGTAGTCTTGTTTGAGTGTTTCTCTTTTAATCTTATCCGGTTTTCCGTCCCAAAGGAATGTGTGTGTTACGTTTTCTATGTTTAATTTCAGACTTGTGTAAATTTGGCAACATTGACATAGGGTAGTTTAATTTTGGGAGTGCAAACGATTTAATTACAGTGACCTTTCCAAGTAACGTTAGTTTACGATGATGCCATTGCTTCAAACAGTTTTCAAAATCCCTGATTTTCGATTCTATGTTTTTTGTGTAACAATATCGCGTTTCTGTATAAAATGTTATTCCTAAAGAATGTGCACTTTCTGATGTCCAGGTGAACTTTTTACCTTTTAGAAATTGTATGTCTGTTTCTTTTAATGAACCAGCTCTTAGAGCTGTGCATTTTTTTATTGTTTAATTTTAGACCGGAAATATAGCTGTAATTGTCCAGAATGTGTATAAGTGTTTCAAATGATTTTCTCGAGCCATCCGTAACAAAGGTAGCATCGTCTGCAAAAAGAACATTTTTTATTTCCAAGTTATTAATCTTTATACCTTTTACATCCTTGTTATTAGTAATACAGTTAGACAATAATTCGATGCATATAATGAATAAATACGGCGATAAAGGACATCCTTACGTACGCCCTTTTTAATGCTGAAAAAATTGGACATATGGCCATTACTAATGACACAGCTCTTAGCATCCTCGTAAAAAAGTTGGATCCATTGTATTAATGTTTATCAAAGTTAAAGTGTTTTAGAGTGTCGAATAAGTCAGATTAAGCTATCAAAGGCTGATTTCCGGTTTATTCTCAATTGTTCAAGAAGTTCATAATTAGACGAATATTTTCACCATATAGCGGCCTTTCACAAATCTGTTTGAGATTGATGAATATTTTGGAAGTACTTTTTAATTCGGTTTGCAATAACTTTAGTAGCAATTTTGTAATCATGTTCAATAAACTAATTGGTCTCCAGTTTTCTGTATTTTGTATCTTTATTTCCTTTTGGCAACTTGTAATTATTCCTTGTTTTTGAAGTTCTGTAAGTTGTAGGTTTACATATGAAAAGTTAATTGAGTTTATGTAATATTGCTTAAGATCATTCCAGAATATCTTGAAATTTGCAGTCCGAGCCAGGCTTTTATTATTGTTCAGCTTTTTAGGCTATAGCACATTCATCTCTTTAATAGTATCACCTTTACATATTAGTGTTTCTTCTTCATCCAAAATATTCATATTTATGTCCAGAAGTTGTAATAAGATGGTTGTTGGTCTAATATCTGTATATTTTCAAAAATTGCTTTTTCATCAAATTCAACTTGTGAGGCCTTTGATCGTATAATTATTCCGTTTAGTCTATGTTCATATATATTGTCTAGGTTTTTTTTAAAGTATCAAATGTTGTCTTAAGCTTATGTAATTTATTTTCTTCAGTTTCTTTCGATATTTCATTTTCTATTTCATTTATATGATTTTTTATTTCATTTCCACTTTTAGTTTCTTCCTTTTTCTGTTTCGATGCATATTTGATTGTTTCATTCCGTATGTTACCTTTAATAACTTCCCAAATTGTATTTGGATTAGCTCCTTTATTGATATTGGCAGTTTCAATAATAATTTTCCTTATTATTTCTTGGTAATCTTTCTGAATGATAAGACTATTATTTAATTTGAAATATCCTCTTCCTTTTGGTTGATTAGATATATTGAGATTTATAATTACGATAGAATGGTCTGACTTTATACCTACTTTAATTTTACAATTGGTAGTTTTATTTAAAAGGTTATCAGATATTAAAAAGAGATCTAGTCTACAAAATATAGGAGGTTTATCGCTTGAATGCCAAGTAAATTGTGATTTCTCCTTATTAAGTACTCGCCATGCATCTACTAGTTGAAATTGGTTTATTATTGACTGTAGTTTATTTCTACATTTTGTATGTGTGTTTTTCTGACCATTTTTCTTATCAATAGCTGGGTCCAGAACTACATTATAATCGCCTACAATTATTAGATTTTTTTTCTTCGTTTTCCTTTAGAAACTGGTTTAATTTTTCAAAAAATATTGTTTCATCTTTGTTTGGACCATACATATTCATCATAAGAAAATATCCATCGTGGTATTCAAATTCCATTGCTATTAGCCTTCCACATATTATTTCAGTGTACTTTATAGATTTAAGATTGAGTTGTTCGGCCACTAGAATGCATACGCCTGCGCTGTTGCTTTTGTTGCCACTAAAATATGCTTCCGTACCCCAGTCATCTTTCCATTGTTTAGCATCATTTGGATTGTAATGTGTTTCTTGTAAAATACAAATATCAAAATTCTTGTCTTTCAACCATGCAAATATTTGGTTTCGCTAATCCCCTAACATTAAACGTGCACATTTTCAAACTCATGTTATAGCTGTTTTAAGGTATTTCAACAATTTATGTGAACAAAGAAGCCTCCTATCAGAATGCATGTTAATGTAGGTTAAGTATATACTTTTTATATACATAGTATGTAATAGAAGGTCCACGTAGACTGATGTATGTATGTTTATATCATTTTTGCAGTTTGTTATCACAAGAGCTATTAGGAAATATCACTCTCGACTGTCCGATGCAGTAACAATACATTGCATTAACTTCGCATTAATATGATAAAATAGGTTATTCATATGATATGTCACTCCTCGAACAGTCGGGCTGATAAAATGACATTAACGTGTGATCGAAAAATAGACTTCACCCTGTTAGCCAACTTCATTTCTGTCTTTCAATTATGAGTTATGTATTAACTTAACTCCATCGTAGCATACTATATTTTACATATATTCGTAATATACCAGTGAAAGCACAAAGGGTAAATATGACCAGTTTTTGGCACCAGCATCAATATTACGATAGTGAGTCTAGTCCCAATACCCGGTAACATGATCCCCAGTGAAAAGTAATGTATCACATTTCTGGGTAATGGATTTGACATATATGGTATATCCATGATTGCACCCAGGATAATTATATCGGACGTCAGTACCAACATTATTATAGAACCCTATGGATTTATTTCGACTACTATTGTTTTAACGACAGATTTGCAGAAAGGATAAATACATTGCAAATGATAAATAGTTTTGATCGATACGGATTGTTATACATGTAGTATATGAACCATGCACCCAGTCAAATTTACGTGTAATAACAGTGTTTTATTTTATGTACATTAATATATATATTTAAAAAAAGAAAACTACCTGAACGCCGGAACATACGTAACTCCACACACATATTCGCATAAAATGCACCCATATACAAATACAAACATATAGTATATATACACGTACATACACCCATACAAACATATAGTATATATATATATGTACGTACACCCATACCGACATATATTATATATATACGAACATACACCCATACCGACAAATAGTCTATATATACGTACATACACCCGTACCGATATATAGTATATATATACGTACATACACCCATACCGACATATAGTATATATATACGTACATACACCCATACCGATATATAGTATATATATACGTACATACACCCATACCGACATATAGTATATATATACGTACATACACCCATACCGACATATAGTATATATATACGTACATACACCCATACCGACATATAGTATATATATACGTACATAACCCATACCGACATATAGTATATATATACGTACATACACCCATACCGACATATAGTATATATATACGTACATACACCCATACCGACATATAGTATATATATACGTACATACACCCATACCGACATATAGTATATATATATACGTACATACACCCATACCGACATATAGTATATATATACGTACATACACCCATACAAACATATAGTATATATATACGTACATACACCCATACCGACATATAGTATATATATACGTACATACACCCATACCGACATATAGTATATATATACGTACATACACCCATACCGACATATAGTATATATATACGTACATACACCCATACCGACATATAGTATATATATACGTACATACACCCATACCGACATATAGTATATATATATACGTACATACACCCATACCGACATATAGTATATATATACGTACATACACCCATACCGACATATAGTATATATATACGTACATACACCCATACCGACATATAGTATATATATACGTACATACACCCATACCGACATATAGTATATATATACGTACATACACCCATACCGACATATAGTATATATATACGTACATACACCCATACCGACATATAGTATATATATATCGTACATACACCCATACCGACATATAGTATATATATCGTACATACACCCATACCGACATATAGTATATATATATATACGTACATACACCCATACCGACATATAGTATATATATACGTACATACACCCATACCGACATATAGTATATATATACGTACATACACCCATACCGACATATAGTATATATATATATACGTACATACACCCATACCGACATATAGTAATATATATACGTACATACACCATACCGACATATAGTATATATATACGTACATACACCCATACCGACATATAGTATATATATACGTACATACACCCATACCGACATATAGTATATACGTACATACACCCATACCGACATATAGTATATATATATATACGTACATACACCCATACCGACATATAGTATATATATACGTACATACACCCATACCGACATATAGTATATATATACGTACATACACCCATACCGACATATAGTATATATATATACGTACATACACCCATACCGACATATAGTATATATATACGTACATACACCCATACCGACATATAGTATATATATATTTCGTACATACACCCATACCGACATATAGTATATATATATACGTACATACACCCATACCGACATATAGTATATATATACGTACATACACCCATACCGACATATAGTATATATATACGTACATACACCCATACCGACATATAGTATATATATATATACATACATACACCCATACCGACATATAGTATATATATACGTACATACACCCATACCGACATATAGTCTATATATACGTACATACACCCATACCGACATATACTATATATACGTACATACACCCATACCGACATATAGTCTATATATACGGACATACACCCATACCGACATATAGTATATATATACGTACATACACCCATACCGACATATACTATATATATATACGTACATACACCCATACCGACATATAGTATATATATATACGTACATACACCCATATCGACATATAGTATATATATATACGTACATACACCCATACCGACATATAGTATATATATATACGTACATACACCCATACCGACATATAGTATATATATGTTACAGACGGATATGTAGTCCAGTGGTAACACGCTGAACTGGTAATGCAGGGATCGCAGGTTCGATCCCCCGTCTGACCCTAATAAAATTAACAGTCTTTCATTGTATTTTGCCAATACACTAATTTAATAAGTAGAGGTTTAGTTGTTTACTTCCTAAACGATTCATTTTGTGTCGATATGTAATTCATCAAAACATTACAGCCACTTAGCAGTCAGCATTAATGCTTAGAACTTCAAAGGTAAATATAGAAATTGCTACTTTTATGACCAACTCTCCTCAATCCTACATGTATGTACATATTATGTATACTGGACTATGTATATTCAAAGAAATAAATATTGTTTAAACTAACTTATTAGGTTTCTTCCCAATCCATGATACACGAAAACTACAATGAAGTTACTAAAACGATCGATTGTGTACATAGTACATACAAACGTTTGGTGAATAAGTCACAAAACTATGATGGTGAAGATACTAAAACGAGTGTGTACATAGACAAGTATGGTGAATAAGTCACAGAACTATGATGGTGAAGATACTAAAATGAGTGTGTACATACACAAGTATGGTGAATAAGTCACAAAACTATGATGGTGAAAGTACAACGACACATGTGTGTGTGTGTGTGTGTGTGTGTTTTACGTTTATTTATTGTCGCTACCGGTTGCCCATATGAGCGACGCCTCCTGAAGAGATTAGTCATTTTAGATAGATTTTTGGAGGATAGTGCAATGATACAGACAGAGACCCATTCCAGAGTCTCCTCTGGTTCTTTTAAGTGCACGGTGTACAGCACCGATACAAGACCTCGGTTTAAAATCCCATCTGAAAGACTGTTAATTTTATTAGGGTCAGACGGATTACCAGTCCAGCATGTTGCCACTGGACTACAGATCCGTCTGGTCAACGACACGATGGTCAACACGTGATTTTATAGTTGTATTTTCAAGTCTCCACCCGTGGTGTATTTTCACCATCGTACGTTAAACTTGCACCATAGTGTTGCAAACGTTCGCAACCGTAATTTCGGCTTTCATCATCGTACTTTGTGCAGCAACCATGACAAGGCAAAATGTATGTATCTTTAGTAAATTCAAGGGTAATAACTCTGGTTTCACTATTGCAATGTGGACCAGACCTGCAGCACAACAGCGGTCTAATTTTGTGTTCAGCTTGGTGATATTCAATGCAATGGTTACATGTACTTAGCTATGGCCAATTTATTGAAATTATTAATCAATTAAAGGGCCATAACTCTGGTGTTACTGTCCCGATGCAGATGCAAGTTATACGTGCACCTGCGCACTATGGCGATACATATCTAATTAGGAGTTTCCTGAAATTCCACCCATTGGTTACAGAGCTCTGACTCCGGATGGAAAGTCAGACGGAAAGACACACAGAGGGACAACGCCAAACCAATATGCCCCTCTGAGATCCCTCGGATTGGTGGGAGATAACAAAGAGCAAAACAAGTATAAGCCAAGAACAATTAGGGAAATTGGTGAAAAGTAGAAGCAGATAAATTAGGAGAATCTTGAAAATACATTCAATAGAAAATAGAAAAACAAGGGAAGTCAATGAAGATCAATCCAGGCTTCAGGTCTAGACAATGGCGACTTCCCTCATACAACCCAGTTAAATGAAATTATTCACGTTTACCATCGTTACTCTATTCTAGTCCATCTTTACCGGTATTCATGCCATCAGTATAATGAGTTTGCTCTATGCCTTCTATTCATGTTTTGAACGTAAGTTTCGTGATTATCATCTGCGTACCTATATACAAGCGCAGTTTACACAATATCTTCACTCAAGGCAATATTTTGACAGCAGTGGGGAACTTTCTAGTTATATATGGTTATTCCCAGCCCGCCCTCCCAATACAAGATATATGACTCATTAAACAAGGCTGTTGTTTTTCATCGATCTTCAACTGAATTTTGATAGTAATCTTGAATAAGTATTTATTACTTAAGACACTTTCAATATGCTTTTACTTTAAAGTGTTAGTATTTTTCAGGTTTATCAAGATCAGTCCAAAACGTTCAACCCGGATCCACTTATGTTCTATATTGTGTTTCCTACCATCAGCGTTTAATGATTGAGAATTCGATGGACAGAATTGAGCCAGGACTATAATAACAATTTAAGACAGAGTGTTGTTAATGAAGAGCGTGATATTGTACAAAGGAGTTGGAACTAGTCTATAGATGTTAACCAGTTTTATCGTTATGCTAATCCCTGGGAAGGTCGCGGGGCAGCAAAGAAGGCCTTTTCACACTGGATAGTTTGCGTGGATTCTTTCTACTTCCCCCTCCCCCTCCTTCACAAAAAAGAAATAATAGAAAAAGATGTATTTACGTGATTTTCTGAGGGATTGGCTTACTTTAGAACATATGGTGTAACATCGCAGACATATTTATTCCACGAGAATTTGAATCATTCGCACTCGGGTTACTTTGGGGGCATGTACAAGATATTTGCTACCAATGCATACATTATAAATATTGAATGCTGTCAAATACAAATGCCTCAATCCTATTTTGTTTCTTTATTGTATTTGTAGTTGGTAGGAACATGGAATAAGTGAATAATTGATTTACTCACGATACAGAGTGAGTAAACCTGTATACTGATGTGCTATAAATACCGTGCTTCCAGTCTAGACAATACTGACTTCCCTCATACAACCCAGTTAAACTTGTATACTGATGTGTTATAAATACCACCCAGCATAGACAATACTGACTTCCCTCATACAACCCAGTTAAACCTGTATACTGATGTGTTATAAATACCACCCAGCATAGACAATACTGACTTCCCTCATACAACCCAGTTAAACCTGTATACTGATGTGCTATAAATACCATCCAGCATAGACAATACTGACTTCCCTCATACAACCCAGTTAAACCTGTATACTGATGTGTTATAAATACCATCCAGCATAGACAATACTGACTTCCCTCATACAACCCAGTTAAACCTGTATACTGATGTGTTATAAATACCACCCAGCATAGACAATACTGACTTCCCTCATACAACCCAGATAAACCTGTATACTGATGTGCTATAAATACCACCCAGCATAGACAATACTGACTTCCCTCATACAACCCAGTTAAACCTGTATACTGATGTGCTATAAATACCACCCAGCATAGACAATACTGACTTCCCTCATACCACCTGTATACTGATGTGTTATAAATACCACCCAGCATAGACAATACTGACTTCCCTCATACAACCCAGTTAAACCTGTATACTGATGTGCTATAAATACCATCCAGCATAGACAATACTGACTTCCCACATACAACCCAGTTAAACCTGTATACTGATGTGCTATAAATACCACCCAGCATAGACAATACTGACTTCCCTCATACAACCCAGTTAAACCTGTATACTGATGTGCTATAAATACCATCCAGCATAGACAATACCGACTTCCCTCATACAACCCAGTTAAACCTGTATACTGATGTGTTATAAATACCATCCAGCATAGACAATACCGACTTCCCTCATACAACCTAGTTAAACCTGTATACTGATGTGCTATAAATACCATCCAGCATAGACAATACTGACTTCCCTCATACAACCCAGTTAAACCTGTATACTGATGTGCTATAAATACCACCCAGCATAGACAATACTGACTTCCCTCATACAACCCAGTTAAACCTGTATACTGATGTGTTATAAATACCACCCAGCATAGACAATACTGACTTCCCTCATACCACCTGTATACTGATGTGATATAAATACCACCCAGCATAGACAATACTGACTTCCCACATACAACCCAGTTAAACCTGTATACTGATGTGCTATAAATACCATCCAGCATAGACAGTACCGACTTCCCTCATACAACCCAGTTAAACCTGTATACTGATGTGCTATAAATACCATCCAGCATAGACAATACTGACTTCCCACATACAACCCAGTTAAACCTGTATACTGATGTGCTATAAATACCACCCAGCATAGACAATACTGACTTCCCAAATACAACCCAGTTAAACCTGTATACTGATGTGCTATAAATACCACCCAGCATAGACAATACTGACTTCCCTCATACCACCTGTATACTGATGTGATATAAATACCATCCAGCATAGACAATACTGACTTCCCTCATACAACCCAGTTAAACCTGTATACTGATGTGCTATAAATACCACCCAGCATAGACAATACTGACTTCCCTCATACCACCTGTATACTGATGTGATATAAATACCATCCAGCATAGACAATACTGACTTCCCTCATACAACCCAGTTAAACCTGTATACTGATGTGCTATAAATACCACCCAGCATAGACAATACTGACTTCCCTCATACCACCTGTATACTGATGTGCTATAAATACCATCCAGCATAGACAATACTGACTTCCCTCATACAACCCAGTTAAACCTGTATACTGATGTGCTATAAATACCATCCAGCATAGACAATACTGACTTCCCTCATACAACCCAGTTAAACCTGTATACTGATGTGCTATAAATACCACCCAGCATAGACAATACTGACTTCCCTCATACAACCCAGTTAAACCTGTATACTGATGTGCTATAAATACCACCCAGCATAGACAATACTGACTTCCCTCATACCACCTGTATACTGATGTGATATAAATACCATCCAGCATAGACAATACTGACTTCCCTCATACAACCCAGTTAAACCTGTATACTGATGTGCTATAAATACCACCCAGCATAGACAATACTGACTTCCCTCATACCACCTGTATACTGATGTGATATAAATACCATCCAGCATAGACAATACTGACTTCCCTCATACAACCCAGTTAAACCTGTATACTGATGTGCTATAAATACCATCCAGCATAGACAATACTGACTTCCCTCATACAACCCAGTTAAACCTGTATACTGATGTGTTATAAATACCATCCAGCATAGACAATACTGACTTCCCTCATACAACCCAGTTAAACCTGTATACTGATGTGTTATAAATACCATCCAGCATAGACAATACTGACTTCCCTCATACAACCCAGTTAAACCTGTATACTGATGTGCTATAAATACCATCCAGCATAGACAATACTGACTTCCCACATACAACCCAGTTAAACCTGTATACTGTGTGTTATAAATACCACCCAGCATAGACAATACTGACTTCCCTCATACAACCCAGTTAAACCTGTATACTGTGTGTTATAAATACCACCCAGCATAGACAATACTGACTTCCCTCATACAACCCAGATAAACTTGTATACTGTGTGTTATAAATACCACCCAGCATAGACAATACTGACTTCCCTCATACAACCCAGTTAAACCTGTATACTGATGTGTTATAAATACCATCCAGCATAGACAATACTGACTTCCCTCATACAACCCAGATAAACTTGTATACTGATGTGCTATAAATACCACCCAGCATAGACAATACTGACTTCCCTCATACAACCCAGTTAAACCTGTATACTGATGTGTTATAAATACCACCCAGCATAGACAATACTGACTTCCCTCATACAACCCAGATAAACTTGTATACTGATGTGCTATAAATACCATCCAGCATAGACAATACTGACTTCCCTCATACAACCCAGTTAAACCTGTATACTGATGTGTTATAAATACCACCCAGCATAGACAATACTGACTTCCCTCATACAACCCAGATAAACTTGTATACTGATGTGCTATAAATACCACCCAGCATAGACAATACTGACTTCCCTCATACAACCCAGTTAAACCTGTATACTGATGTGTTATAAATACCACCCAGCATAGACAATACTGACTTCCCTCATACAACCCAGTTAAACCTGTATACTGATGTGCTATAAATACCATCCAGCATAGACAATACTGACTTCCCTCATACCACCTGTATACTGATGTGCTATAAATACCGTGCTCCAGCATAGACAATACTGACTTCCCACATACAACCCAGTTAAACCTGTATACTGATGTGTTATAAATACCACCCAGCATAGACAATACTGACTTCCCTCATACAACCCAGTTAAACCTGTATACTGATGTGTTATAAATACCACCCAGCATAGACAATACTGACTTCCCTCATACCACCTGTATACTGATGTGCTATAAATACCATCCAGCATAGACAATACTGACTTCCCTCATACAACCCAGTTAAACCTGTATACTGATGTGCTATAAATACCACCAGCATAGACAATACTGACTTCCCTCATACCACCTGTATACTGATGTGTTATAAATACCACCCAGCATAGACAATACTGACTTCCCTCATACAACCCAGTTAAACCTGTATACTGATGTGCTATAAATACCATCCAGCATAGACAATACCGACTTCCCACATACAACCCAGTTAAACCTGTATACTGATGTGCTATAAATACCACCCAGCATAGACAATACTGACTTCCCTCATACAACCCAGTTAAACCTGTATACTGATGTGCTATAAATACCATCAAGCATAGACAATACTGACTTCCCACATACAACCCAGTTAAACCTGTATATCGATGTGCTATAAATACCACCCAGCATAGACAATACTGACTTCCCACATACAACCCAGTTAAACCTGTATACTGATGTGCTATAAATACCACCCAGCATAGACAATACCGACTTCCCTCATACAACCCAGTTAATCTAGTTATCCTGGTGCCTTAAAATAGAACTTCTGGTTTCACACACAAGTTGCCATAGGAACAACAAACACCAATATTCTTGTACTTGAAATTTAATTCAATTTTTTTCTTTCGTATAATTATACAATAGAATAAAACAAAAGAAAATGTCTTCAATAAATAAGAATTCGTCAAAAAGTCTCTTTTAAAATGTATCCTAGGATACCATTTCTCACAGCACATGCAGAGTTCAGACATTTTTTACTGATTGCTTTTAATAAAATTCAGCACTCGTTGATTTCAAACAGGATGGGCGTGACTTACTGGTTACCACGGCAACTACTCTTGCGCTCCCCACTGTGGAACCTGGAAAAAAAATAGGAGTTATTTTTGAGCTTGGCGCGTTATTGTTGATGTGAAATGGTACATTTATTATAGCATTCACATTTTAATTATGGAGAACAGCAGCTAAATTGTTACCGTAAAACATTTTCATATTAAACGCCCCACACACAGATTAGTAGTGGATGGACTACCATCTTAACCCATTCAACACCAAGTAACTCACATGGACTGGTCCATGATATTCATAAACCAATAAATGAATCAGAAAATCACATTTGGACAAGTTCATTTATCAAAATGGGTAATTATGTCTAAAAATAGTCATATCACTGGCAAAAAGTGCATATCCTGATGAGACGGCTCGTCACGAGCCGGCTCATCACGAGCCGGCTCATCTGGATCTACACTTTTTGTAAGCCTATTTAGAGGTCTGTGGTGTTGAAAGGGTTAAATGTCATCTTTTTCAATCAATTTCATTGTTGATCAGTCTCCATATTAATGAGATGAACATTTTTTAAATTATAATTCATGAATAAACTCCCTTTATGGATACTAATTTATGAAATGAATAAATTGCTAAATTACAGTTTTTTAAATTAACAATATAGTTTTCATTTTGAAGATGAAAACTGGGCGAGAGCACTTTCATTTAACTCTTTCAGCGCCGAATAAATTCAGAGCATGTGCAAACAACATAGATCCAGATCATCTGATCAGGATCTATGTTGCTTGCTATTCGGACAAGTGCTTCAGCTCCACTGTCTGAAGAGCAATCAGCATATAGCCTGATCAGACGGCATGTTCTGTTCTGTCCGATAGGGTTCTCTACTTTTTTTACAAAGTCGCTTTTATGCGACATTGGCGGTGAAAGAGTTAATGCGACATATTTCAGGCCGATATTGTTGGTGTATATAATTATATACAAGCATCAAAATATATGCTCAAAATCGTCAACACGGTGGGACTGTGAATCCATGGATCGTAGGTTCGATCCCCCGTCTAACCATAATCATATTAATCAGTTTTTCAGATGGGATTATAAATCCAAGGTATCATGTATCGGTAGTAGGATTTCATTTAATGGTCAGCCAAGCTCATGAATTGATGTTTGTTCATTATTGGACTCTATCCTGAACTCGCGATAAATTGAATATTACTAGTCTCAAATGTGTGATAAATATAGGATCTTCAGGAGTGGCGAATTCATAACTTAGTTTATGAAACAAACTTTGGTATTTTGCTAAATTGTCATGACGTCACTACGTTATAATTGCGTTGATACTTCCTTTAAATCAGTGTGTTTTACCATTAATGTTAAGTACCAATTAAAATTGAGATATGCATACATTAACCCATTCAACCCCAAGTAACTGACATGGACTGGTGCGTGATATTTTGCAGACCAATAAATTAATAAGAAAATTACCTTTGGACCAGTTCATTTATCAAAATGGGTAATTTTATCTAAAAATAGTAATAATTATTACTGGCAAAAAAGTGCAGATCCTGATGAGACGGCTCGTCACGAGCCGGCTCATCTGGATCTACACTTTTCATAAGCCTATTTAGAGGCCTGTGGGGTTGAAAGGGTTAAAAGTTAATATAGAAATTATAAGGATTATTTTCTCAATCAATCGGAATCCTTCAAGGTGTTATTACACGTGTGTACATATAAGAAATTATGAGATTATTGTATTACACTAAATACCTGCAAAGTTATTTGATAAATCTTGTTATTCACGACATTCTCGTTGTATTACGCATTTACATTGTTTTGTTATGTCAAATTTTATTTATTAGTTGAAATACTCTGATTCTGATTCTGGGAAAGAAATGTTATGACATAATAGGAAATTATATGCTGTATAAATATGCTTTGTCACCGATGCAATGTCGTTTACTGTTTATCAATCAAACCATACCGTAATTCATATGCAAATCTAACCAAGTGACAACTGTTTATAAATTTATTGATGATTTCGTAAATAAATATTGATACAAGTTTTATTACCTCAGTATTGGTAGCATTAATCTTCTTCTCTATATTCATGGCGAGCACCTGGGACCTGAAAGCCAAGTTTTTGGTCTTCTCGATCACCTGCTGGTATGGCGATACTGCCTGCGTTCCCATGACAACATGACCCTGTATATACACAAGAAATAGCACTAACTGACTGGCATACAGTCAATCTTGCATTAAGAGATCACAGAATGGAAGGGCAAACATGGTCTCTAAGCAGGAATGATCTCTTAATACAAACTAATTTGTTCTTTAATAACAACACCAACGGAAACTGAAAAAGTGGTCTTTTTAATCCAAGTGGTCTTTCGAGAAATTGGACTGTGCTAGCAAATACTAAATCATTTTCCACCAAGGGTTTAATAGTTTGCAAGCCAAATTGGGTCATATTTTCTTCCAATTAGCCCACTATGAACTCAATTGAAAGCTTTTCGCTTTATCGTTAAAAAGGAGTCGGAGAGATGCCCACATTCATGCTTTATTAAAGTGGTGCGGTCTGACAGCCAAACACCGTACTGTAATAATTCTGTAATATCAAAGTGCACAGTCTTCAATATTGCTAAAATCTCTCAAAATTCCAAGTTTCATCAGAGTCTATGTTCAGGGTTCATTCTAGGTCAGAATTTTTGGGAGAAGTGAGAAAGCGCGTGATCGCTTCCTTAAATGGTGTTCTTTAATATACTTCTGCAAAATAGGGTTAAAATGCACAGTACAACCATTAAATACAACATTTGAATAGAAGGAGTGCTTTATAATGGGCCAGCGTATCTTACCTAGACAACATTTTGTTTGAAAATAGTAAAAAACAAAAGGGAGAAGTGACAATTTCGCCCACATCGCCCTCTAGAATGATCCCTGTATGTTATAATCTGATCAGATATACACAGTGCATGTTAACCCGAATAGTGCTGGAATCATACAGACCTTGAATCGACATAGCTGCAACATGGTAGGGTTAACATTTGTGCCAATTTATTTTAAAATTCCTTCGTTGGTTCACGAGCTATGGAGCAATAGGCATGTTCTAAGTGTGACGTTGAAGAAACATGAATGAAACCTGGTTTGTGCGCATCGTCTCGATATGATTAATCAACAAATTCCCCTGATGCTTCAATAGGAATGGGCACAATAGCAATTCCATCTCGAGTTCTAGTATGACGTTGACAATGAACAGATATGGTTTGTTTGTTTATTTGGGGATCTATGCACCTGTGCATATTTAATTGAGCTTCATGGCAATGACACTTACAAGCTTCGAGTCTATTTTCGCATCCAGTCGAGCATTTCGTATCAAGTTCACGATCCATCTCTCCGCATCTTCTGGCGTCATGTTCAATTTCTTTGCCAACATACTACAAGGCAATATCTACAGGTATAGTTTTTTTAAAAACTTTATTTATTTTACAACTATTGCAAAGCGGGCGCACTAACCACTGTGCTAATCGGACAGCCTTATAGTTTGTAGAGTTTTAAAGTCGCGCCTACAGCTTGGGTCATATGGCGACATTCCCGCTATTAATGGTGGAGGAAGATCCATGGGTGCTGCTCCAAATATTATTTCAGACGCGGACGGGCACCTTGGTAGTACCAACGACATTCTGCAAGGCAACTAGATAGCTTCCTCACATGAACGAATCCACACACCATGCGTGATTCGGACCTACACTAGCAAGGGACAAGTGAATTGAAGTCAACGACCTTATCCAGTCGGCCATGGAGGCACCATATACTGGTATATTACTAAAACATTTCAATATACTCAATAGAATAATCGTTACCACAAAGTGGTTAAGCTAAATTTGATAGAACATGATGAATGCTCCAAAATAAAACAAAGCCAATATAAATAATTCTGAGAAATGCCAAATAAAACATTCAATAATTCTGAGAAATGCCAAATTAAACATGCATATAGTATACAATTTCTATAATATTGCTTAAGCCTTTCCTTCATAGAGATTTAGGTTAATACACTATTATATCTTCATACAAACGACAACCATTTAGCTATCATGCAGTGGATAAGTAGTGGCCATATCTATCCCACCTCCATAGATATTACTGGAACTACATGAGATTCTGACCTTTATTATGAACATTGGTTTGATTACTACATGGTAAATGTATGTTGTATTGGGAATGGCGTCAAGAGGTACTTCTATGAGGGAAAGGGTTAAGCCAAAGTTCAATATTCACTACCCAGAACTATTTCAACACAATTCTAAAGAAATGCCATGATATATTTCCAGAGTATTCAGCTACACAAAAGACAAAAACACATTAATGAATTATAGTCTGCTACAATTATTTGAACTATTTATAGCCTTTATTATACCCAGGATACAAAGAGAAAGTAACAAGAGGGCCATGATCGGCATGATGGCCCTGTATAACTTTTTTAACACCTTTGAAAGAGCACTGCACATCGATAATTCCTACCAAATGTAAAATCCGACCAGAGGTTCGTGAAAAGAATTTGTGTTATTTTTATTCTCGACAACCTCCATTTAAACAAATCTGAAAAGGCTACACCCATGGACTATAACTTGGAAATTTGGCTACCATTGGCCGTGAAGAATTTCCCTGTCGCTACCTACGATACCGGGGTCACCATTTGAACAACAGAGCATTGTACATCAATCATTCATCAAAATCAGACTGGTGGTTCGTGAGAAGATATTTTAAAAATGTGTGCTATTTTTAGACAGTGGCCATCTTGGATTACGAAATGACGTGATTTTAACAATTATGTAGTCACCCAAGTATCATGACCATAAATGGTTGCTATAGACTGAGGAGAAGACATTTGAAAATGTCCATGGATGCCGGATGACGTTGGACAGACACATTGCAGTAACAATACCATAAGCATTCATCATGCAAGCTAAAATGACCCAATATTTTTTGCAATAACACTACTAGTTTTTGCAAATTGACCAAAAATTCTTGTCTGCTTTGTACCGCAATGATGGTGGAAGTCTTGATATAATATCCCTTGTGGAAGTCGTGATAGCGCAGTGGTAGCGCGTTCGCTTCAGGTATTAAATGCCCGGAGTTTGTGCCCAGCAGTAGCCGTTACGATTGTGTCCTTAGGCAGCATGGCACATGCCTCTTCTTATCTTCCTCATGGCGATGGATTCCATCAGGAATTAGGTCTCGAGAGTGATCAATACATTGTATATTTCAGTAAGAACTTGTTTCGCAATAGAGCTAAAATAGTTTCGCAATAGAGCTAAATAAATTTGTATAAACTAATGATGGTGTACTATATCCAGGTAAACAGACAAATGAATAACAATATTTCCCGATTTACACAATTACATGTATACAAACAATATCTTCGTCCATTGCTAGAATTGAGGCAAACATTCGCTACGACGTTAATACACCTACCTATCTTCGTCCATTGCTAGAATTGAGGCAAACATTCGCTCCGACGTTAATACACCTACCTGATACTGATACACTCATGTATTCTACAGAACGTCTCGAATATCAACAGTCTAGCATTCTCAATGAAATCGTCCAAGCAGGCGACCAAGAAGAAATCATTCATCAACACCTGCAACATAACAACAATAATGCTGACCTGTTGTCCGCTTTGTCTATGCTCTGGTATTCAACAATGTCTGCAAGCATTATTGTATTTTTAAAAAAAAAATTGAATGACAAAATTTAGCTACAGATATAATGGTATTGGTTATTCCAATCGAAACAGGTTAGCGTTTCCAATACAGCCCGAAAGTGGGTGTATAAATATGGTCTTAATTTTGGCCATGATATCTGCATAAGCACATTGATGAAACAAATGATGGAAGTTTGACAAATAGTGAAATACATGATACAGTTTGAATATATCAGTTAACAATTAGTTGATGAAAAAGTACAATAAGTGACACATGAAATATAATTACGGCACTTTTCGTGTATTACCTAGATGTTTTCTTAATCGAAAAGCAATAACAATGTAATTCGCGAGATTGTTAACATTGTTTACGGATTTATTTGACATTAGGTTTTCGAATTTGTATATATTTGGCCATCTGCAATAATATGGTTTCATCAAATCTTTACGTAATTGTCAAATATATATACGACTTAAACTTTACTTTGTTTCCAACTGTTTGCAGTTGGCACCAGAACCCTTGCAATGGAGAATACAATTGATTAGCAGTAATTTTGACAGGTTTGTGAAACAAATTTTAATTGTTTGTTTTTTGGGTTTAAAGTCGCTTAGGTCATACGGTGACTCTCCAGCTATCACTGGTGGAGGAAGTATTGCAGGCACAGACAGGCACCTGGGTAGAACCACCAATCTATTGCAAGTCAGCTGCATAGCTTCCTCACATGAAATAATTTGACAGCCCCAGTGGGATCCGAACCTACAGCAGTGAGGGGCACGTGATTCGAAGTCAACCACATTAACCACTGAGGCCCCCTTATTTACACACAGGATTGGGAATAACCGTCACGATGTCAATGACGAAGAGGAATATTCTCTGAATATACTTACAGATTCACATTCTCTCAACTTTTTCTGAGCTCCATCAAAGTCAAAGTGGACATACAGACACTCTACAAACTCTGTGATCGGATCTTTGTACGTGTACGACTCCTGAAAATTGATAAAAATCTGCCTTACAGATCATGGAAAATACTGTAACAATAATTCAGACATTTACATTCGGAAAAATGATGAACGACTTGTGATATTCAGGTCTCTAATCCCCAAACTTCTGATCTGGAATAGGGCATCATTCGACCGATGACAGGTGTAAATAAATATTGAAAAACAAATAAATATCATATGCACACTGTTCAAGGAAATACAACCAATTGTCTGTACTGTGATAAATTGATACGACAGATCACCATTAAAATGGACGAAATAACAGATTGATAATTTCCGTTGTTTCAATTGGTGTTTATGTTTCATTGTACATCATGGACTGGGAATCTGATAATCACATTGTATAAACTGTTTGTAGTAAAGACAAATTATTTTATGCTTTCCAAAAAGATACAGAAATTGATCCGTGAAAATAAAACTGTGTTATTCCATTGCTTTCAATTTTATTTCTTATTCTTTTTTGCTTATGGTTCCCGTCCACCGCAGTTTGAAATATAGTCAACGTGAACGTTTTCAGACTCGAGTAGTCAGTGACATCAATTATGACATTGTCGGAAAGGCAATGTTCTAGCACCATTTAGCGCATGGCTGCGACCTTTTCTATCATAAAAACACTGTTCAGCCTAATATAAAAAGGAAAATTTGACTGCTTAAGTGAATGATCACAAATTATATTTCACTCATAAACATAGAAAGCCATCAACAGCAATCGTGTCCAGCGCCACTAGTGATAATATTGCTTTCAATGTTAATTTGGTGAAATACAATCGGATAATACACTGAAACAATTTTATGTTATGATTCGGGTTTTACGCCTGCATCAGCACCATTTTGGGCTATATCGCCGGCGGGCAGTTTACCTAACAACACCTTTCCTGGGCAGGCTCCAGCGGTTAACCAGTACTTGGGTGCACCAACCTCCGTAAGAAACTGCCAACTTTTTCATATAAATGAGACACGGCCTGAGCGGGGCTCGAACCCGTGACCATCAGTGATGATAGGTTACAGTGGTATACAAGTCAGCGACCTTAACCACTCGACCACGGAGGCGGAGTCACTGAAACAAACATAGCCTCCATTTGTTACATTACAATATCAACAGTCTTGTATGCACTGTCAATTGTGTGTTCGTTAGTTCGGGTTTTTACGCCTGCATCAGCACCATTTTGGGCTATATCGCCGGCGGGCAGTTTACCTAACAACACCTTTTCTGGCAGGCTCACCTTTCCTGGCAGGCTCCAGTATGCACTGTCAATTGTTTGTTTGTTAGTTCGGGTTTTACGCCTGCATCAGCACCATTTTGGGCTATAACGCCGGAGAGGCAGTTTATCTAACAACACCTTTCCTGGCAGGCTCCAGTATGCACTGTCAATTGTTTGTTTGTTAGTTCGGGTTTTACGCCTGCATCAGCACCATTTTGGGCTATAACGCCGGAGAGGCAGTTTAGCTAACAACACCTTTCCTGGGCAGGCTCCAGTGTACACTATGAAATGTAAATAAATCAGACAAACACAAACCTGCTGGATAACTTTGACAAGATCTTTGAGAACCGTTCTGCGACGCGACTTATTGGTGATGACGGCTGTAGTCAGGTACCGGAGTATGTGGGGACACATCGTCTGTATCGCGTTCAGATACAGCTGCGAGTACAGGAACATATCGATGATCAGGTCGCGACCTTTCGGATGGTTGAAAAACACAAACAAACTCCAGTGGATCAGCCATGTACGCTGTTGTAGTGACAACAAAGCACTGCCGAAAGTCTGAAAATAAGTACTTTGCACGTATATCTCGCTGTGCATATGACAAGATAATGAACTTTAATAAGGCATACCAGGGCAAAACCATCAATATGGTTCTAGTTCGTCTTGAAATACAAAGCCCACTAAAACATAAAATGAGGTGAAAGAATTCATTCCATAGAAAATGCTGTTCAAAAACGTCATAAATTAATATTGTGCATCAGTGAATTTTGTGGAAGTCGTGATAGCGCAGTGCGTTCGCTTCAGGTGCGGAAGGTCCGGAGTTCGAGCCCCACTGGAGCCATTACGATTGTGCCCTTAGGCAAGGCATTTAAATTCCACGTTGCCTCTTCTCTCTCCCTCGTGGCGATGGATTCCATCAGGAATGAGGTCTCGAGGGTGAGTTATATAAGTTGAAATAACTTCTTTCGCAATCGAGCTAAAATAAATTTGTATAAACTAACAGTGAATTTTGTATGATTTGTAATAGAATAAAGTCAACAAGAAATCTCAAATTGAACCCATTATATAAAAAAATATTAGAAAAACCATTGCCGCAACGGATGTCCACAAAGTACTCACGATTTACGGAATGATCTAGCTATTTTGACCCTTGACTTATAGCTGAGATAGATTATGGGGCGGAGAAAATATAAGGTATACCACCAACTATAAAACAAAACATGGTCATAAACTTGTTTTGTTGGTATATATTTATTTATAGTCTTGTGACTCAGACGACTTACATTTGCTTCTATAACTTCCTTGAGTCTGTTCAGATCTTCCAGTGCCGTTTCCCAGTTCTGCATGAGTATCTCGGATGCTAGTTTCCCCCATAATGCATTCAAGTAGTTCCTATCATTGGGTGGCAGCTTGAAAACAAATAATACACAATATAATTTCCAACTTGTAGCTTGAACTTGTCATTTACACTGTCAACATTGATCAACCAGTGATCTCATTTTACTATCAACAGTGTTCATTGAATGTTACTTTGATTTACTCTACTCCTACCAACCATAGAGCCTAAGGTAGGTCGCATACAAATATATCTCAGCTAGATTGAGGAATACACACTTCCCACACATTCTTCCCGATGGAAGACATTGTTGCAATTAAAGTATCTTGACTATTGGGCTCTACTATCGTAGTTTTGGTGGGCCTCAATCTCACAACCCCTGGTCTACAAAACGGGCACCACATTCATTACACAACGGAGACTCCATATAAATTATGATGACAGAAGATCTTCGGCAATTGTATCAAGCACAAGACAGCACCTGGGTTCAACCACCGACCTTCCACAATATAGCCAATAGGATTCCCTCAATTGAAAAAATCTGACCCAAAAGATGATGGCGTAAAAAACTATCTCTGATCTTGTGAACATTCCAGTACAGTCCACTAGTTCATAGCCATCAATCGTATCTATACTGACACAAAAAAGAAACTGTGCATTTGCCTTGGAGGTAAAATTTATATCCTTTTAGAAAGAAATATAGGCAAATTTGGTATCATAAAATCTGTCTTCCCGAAATCCGTAGGACCGCCTGACATGTCAGACAAAAAATCCTTAGGTCAGACAAAATATATTGAAATTTAAGTGCATTTTAATCATTTGTCTGACCGGTGTCAGACAAACTCTGGCAAAGCTTCGTGAAGACTGTTTAAAAATGTGAAATATTGTATAAATTAGTGTGAAGTATTATTTTCTTCACTCATAATAGTAATTCATAATAACAGTAACACTCAATATAAAAGTACAGTATGGTGTCATTATAGTTTGTGATCTGATCAATGCCGTATAACCTAGTTCAACCATATATTTATGTTTCTATTAATACACATAATCTACTACAATACAAATTAAGGAAATCGACAGAAAGTTTGGAAACGGGAACCAAAGAAGACTGAATGCGAGGTTCTATTAATCAGATTCATTCACACATATATACAGGTACCAGGTACAGTACATGTACAATGTATTAATGATACCAGTACTTATAAACGAAAGTTATTTAAAATGATTTTTAATTTTATACTTCAGATGGAGAGCTGTAGTGAAGGCCCTATATCCCAACAGGGGTGAAGAGGATTAAACTAAACTGTATACTTCATTCCTATTTTCTGCGGTAAACTTTATTTCTGTGATAAGGAAGATCACCAATCTAACATCTGTAGATATTTTTATTACCTTTAGAAACATACAATTGGGTTATTTGGAAGATTTTATCTCCAGAAATGCCCAAGAAATGACCGTAAATAGCTGCAATTCACACATCGCAATTTGATGGTGGATGGTTTAAACAATGATTATCAAGTTGCCAACACAAATACAGAACACAATACCTCAGGGCTGTGAATGGAAAATTGTGAAGATATAGGAAATCTGCAAAAATACTGAGAGGATCTAATAAGTGAAAACATTTCTTTTCTGTTCAGACATGTACTAAACATGATACGGTACATATTATTTTCAGCAAGAAAATGTAGAGCATGTTTCACATGATCACACAAGACACAGTCAAAAAGATAAGAGTGGGCCTGTTTAAGCCTGTTGACCTGTACAGTAAACATGTTTCATTTGGTTTCCGATTGAGCGGCAATATTAGAACAATGGACAAATTCAAACATACAGTCAAACCTGTCTTAAGCAACCAGCTAAGGGAATCACAAAGTGGCTGCTTAATACAGGTTGGCTGCTTAATAGAGGTGACCACTAACACAGGTTTGACTGTACATACATACAATACATATGGCTGAAACATTAGGGCTGCAAAGCTTAGAATTTAAATTACAATGCAACATTAATTTCCATTTAAAATACATGCATGTATGCTGTATTTGATTGACAGATGGAATATAATTCTTATGAAATCATAAATTGCTGGCAGGTAGCTGGAGAAAATAAGTGGGACAATTTCTCTGAGAAATGTCACTGTTGTCACCTTTATTGTTTGAACTCGGTAACGCGATTTATTTCGCCAACACTGCTAGCGCGAATTTAGTTTCCACAGACAGTAGTAATACAAACATACCAGGATTCTCGCAAAGTAGAGATATTCAGCGGCTGCAGAGTAATTACCACATTCATACTGAAACTTGGCATAGTTGTACAGCGTGTCCACCATCTCTGCTTTGAACTGAAATACACCAATACTATCTATATCACAGTGATCGTTTCCATCCGTGTGGGAAAGGTGTCGGTCTAGATAATAAGGTAAATTCATGCAAATTATTGAAATACAATCAAACCTGTGTTAAGCAGCCGGCCAAGGGAATCACAGAAAGTGGCTGCTTAGCACAGGTGGCTGCTTACGGTAATAGATGTCAAATGTATGATAAAATAGCTTTTTAAGAATCTGGAAATTGGCTGCTTAATATAGGTTGGCTGCTTAATAGAGGTGACCACTAACACAGGTTTGACTGTAAATGATTTTCTCATTTTTAAAAACAACTTTGATTATATTTGACATAATACCAGGATTTGTTTGGTTTTCATTTTCAGCTTTAAAGTCGCACCAATAGTTTATGTCATATGACGACTCTCCAGCTATTATTGGTGGAGGAAGACCCCGGATGCCATGCCAAGCAGGAAATAATTCGATATGATATCATTACATTTTGAGATATTAAAAACATTACAGGACAATAAAAATTGCTATGTTGTTCTTCTGACCCTATATACATGTATTCGAATGACACGCTGTTCTTAAACAATATCTTTAAAAAAAAAAACTTATTCTCTGACTGTTCATTGCACTGTACATACCCCATGCTCTTTCGATAAATAGTCAAACAACTGCCTTCCATCCCTGAAACACGAATATATATATATATATATATTAACATTTAATTTTAAATACAAAGTTATTGTCACTTGTCCGTCAGAATTCGGTAATTTTGAGTTAATCAAAGCTTGAAGACTTAGCTAAATTGATATTAGAAGCATTATTTTGAGGGTAGTCATAAAGTCCATATGTGGCTGGTCAAAATGTTGGTACGAGAATAAGTGGTATGGATCTTCCGTGATGAAACGGATATGATGTCCGCCTCATAACCGCTAGGTCGTGAGTTTGAACTGCCGGAACCATAGATGATGTTTTTAGGCAAGACTTTTAAATCTACATTGACTCTTCTCTCTCCTTCATGGCAATGTTGTCCATCAGGAATGGGGTGTTGTTTTGCAATCAAGCTAAATTAAATTTGTATAGACCAAAGCTGACCTATTAGTTGAGCAAAATATCTGAACTTTATCTCAGAGAAATAACTGTAGGTCTACCTCGATATTAGATTTTAATGAAAAATATGCAAATGGTGAAGTCAAACTTAATTCTAAATGTATATGACCTACATGTACTCTAACTTCTAAGCAACAGTACTTCATCAATTCAAGTTAGTCTCATTGGCCACACAGTCATCTGCACCCCACCCCCAAAAATAGTGCTGACTGTCAGACACGCTTAACCCTTTCCCTCATAGAAGCACCTCTTGACGCCATTACCAATATGACATACATTGACAATGAAGTAGCCAAACCAACGTTCATAATAGAGGCCAGAATCGCATGTAGTCCCAGTAATATCAATGGAGGTGGGATAGTTATGGCGACTACTTCTCCACTGCATGATAGCGAAATGGCTATCGTTTGTATCGAGATATAATAGTATCTTAACCTAAAATCTCTATGAAGGAAAGGATTAAGTTCACAGACTATGCTACACGTATGTCTGCTAAGAATACACATACCTCGAGCTCTGAGTTTGTCTCATAACCTCCGGATCTTCAAAGATTTTAGTAATTAATTCTGTCTCTGCCTGTAATGACTTCAGCTGGGTCACAACATTACCTCTCTTTGCAAAAAAAGCTGAAATAATCACAAAACACAGACACATGTACCACATACATACAGTGATGTGTTTCCATATATAAGTGCTACTAGGGAGTGGTATCTTTTATTCTTTAAAGACAATCACCAATTAGAGAATATTTATGCTCTAGTAGTCATCAAAGATTCATGACTGCCAATTCGATATTAACTATACTTTCAAAATATTGGGTGGACAACTGGACATTTTAAAAACATTTTTTGTCTTACTTGTACATTAATTGAAAAACATTCAATGAATGAACAATATTTTATTCTTAGTACGTGTATCTACTTATAAGAAATTAAACTACAAAACTCTGTCACTATCAACACTTTGGGAATGATTAAGGGGACATTGTACGTGCAATCTACTAGTAAATATATTCAATCTAAGTATTGACCGCTTTAGTAAATACCGGTTTAGTAAATATATTCAATCTAAGTATTGACAGGTTTAGTAAATATCGGTTTACTAAATATATTCAATTGACCGGTTTAGTAAATATCGGTTTAGTAAATATATTCAATCTAAGTATTGACAGGTTTAAACAAATATTGTCAGACTGCCGGCTGTCTAAAGTTGAGCGGACATGAAATGCTGACAGACAAATAGAATGAAAATTGGCAAACCATAATTATATATACTAACTTGCTGGCACTTCCTGATCAGGATAAAGTGTTTTGTGAACATCCATCGCAAAATCCACCATGTTTGTATTGCTCAGCAGGTCCAGTTTACCTTTAAGCATCTCTTTCTCATCATATAGCTGCAGGTAAAGAATAAAACACATTGACATTAAAGGTTCTAACTAACACAGCCATTGCTTCATGAATCCTAACACTCCAATGCTAACAATCGCGCATCACGGCACCAAGTGTAAACTTAACTAATACATGAGGGAAAATGTCACGTCTTGATCAGAATTTGCACCCCAACCAGTTGGATTAGCATCTAATTCTCTACCAATTGAGCTAGCAAGCTGAGCACTATCGAGAACTGTTTCAGTTGGTACAAGGAACTTTATTTTGAGTCAACATGTAAAGCATATTGCATTAGTTTTAGCAGCAGGGCTTTCCCCAGCTCCAAATGACGTTACGGCCTTAATTCTGAAATAAGGCAGGGTGTTACATGCCTTAATTTTGCCAGTAAGTCATAGAAAAAACGAGGCCGATCAGGGTTTCCTCTGGGACAATTTTAGTTTGCGCCAGCAAATTCGCCAATCAGAAAAATTTTGCGCCAATGGCTCCAATGTTGGAGCCAGCAGTCTGTAGTGCCATATTCAATCGGACATCTGGTATGTGCTGATGTTAAACAAGTTATCAACTTGTGTGCATGTACTTCTGCTGTAGTTGTCTACATGCACTTATGAATAAATAAATACTGTGTAACTTACTACCTACCAATCATAAAAAATCAGGTTTGGGAAATTGGAAGTGCACTAAGACTAACAATGCATTTTCTTGCACCCACTACGTTCTAAATTCCCGTTTTGATACAGTTTTACGTTTGTAGGGACTATTAGTCATATCACTAAACTGAAGGTGTTTCAGTACTTTCATGGTTGGAAATTGTCTGGGCCGAATCATATTCTGGGGTTTCAGGATTAGCAGAATTATTCTGCTTGGAAACTAAACCTATTTCAGTAGCAGGCATTTCCCGACATATGACGTACTTACTTATCTGTATCATCTGAACGCTTTTCGTTGTACATAATTGTAACAAGTAAAAGTGTCTCGTCAATGAACAAGTACTCGGTGATCGTGTACATTTTATCCCTGCAGATAGGTCCATATAATCTGCTGTCAAAATATTGTTGCGTCACAGAAAAAGCATTCTCATTGCGTCTCTGGCCATTTCATTGCACCAAAACCGCAAGAAACGCACAGTGAGAAAACACTGCATTATCAAATTCTGGTGTACTGAAATATCTGTGCTAATCAGTTGTAGGATTAAAGACCGCCATTTAACCCAATTATCCGTAATTAAAATGTCACCCAACTTCTCAACACCCCATGCAATCAAGTGCCAATAAACAATGATTTTCAATAAACAAATTAGTGTCATCATCGCACGCATGACCGCACACGCGACCTTCACTTTCATGGATTTTCGACCGATTATGTTTCTTGAACAATGTTATTTTGCGATATTTATTGCATGCGCCAAGGATTTTCGCCAACTGCAGATTTTTGGAGCCAAATTTAATTTTTATGCGCATCTGTCGATACGCCTTCTAGAAGGGGCTTTTGAGAGATTGAGCATTTAACATCTAACAATACATGAGGGGTATATCCTCTCCTGCAACCACCCCTATTCAGTGTGTCTGTCCTCACTTGCCATTATTCTGCCATAAATTCCTGGGGACAGCCCTGAGAAGTGCAACGATAAAGTTACAATACAAGTATATTGTAGCATTATATCTGGTGAATACATACCGCGATATGCCATTCTTTCTGTCAATTTAAATCTTTTTTCAGAACCTTATTTGTGCTGTGGTCTGTGTGACGTCCTATTTTTTCATGTCCTGTACTAGGCTGTAGACATAGAACTGTGACAATTTGTATTTCTTTGTAATAATATGATGCTCACGATAGTTTTGGTAATATCACGCCACACATAAATCATGATAAACTACGTTTTATTTCGGTAAAATACTCATTTTGCATCCACTGTGACTTTTCGCTCTTTGCGCCACAATCTCGTTTGCCAAAGCCTATCCGAATATATGTAAACTTTGGATCAACAAAATATGCTCAGTCTGCATTTCATATTCACCAATACATGAAACAATATTTTAGCATAGGTAGAAAACATATTGCTTCAGTAACTTACTTCTTTTACAGACAGGAATTCTAACAATGGGAAGACCAAATGACGGTCCAAATACTGGCCCATCCGCGTGGTGAGGTCGAACTCCGCCATCTTTGCGCTGTGTAAAGGAAGGGTCGGGCTAAAACGCAGACGCTTATGCAGACGATATGTAATGTATAGGAAAACGCAGACAAAAGGAACATATAGGGAAAACGCAGACCAGTTGAACATATAGTAAATCTATCTGTTTTAATGCAGATACATTGATTATATCGAGAAAACACAGACGAGTTGAACATATAGTAAACTTGTATTAATGCAGACACATTGAAATATATAGAGAAAATGCAGACAAGTGGAACATAATAATAGTAAAATTGTTTTATTTGTTTTATACACGAAGACAAGTTGAAAATAGACTAAAATTGTTTTATTTATTTGTGTTAATGCAGACACATTGAATATATAGAGATACGCAGACGAGTTGAACATATAGTAAAATTGTTTTATTGCAGACATATTGAATATATAGCGAAAACGCAGACTAGTTGAACATATAGTAAAATTGTTTTTATAGAGAACACGTTGACAAGTTGAAAATATACTATAATTGTTTTATTGTTTGTTGTTTCGTTTGTTTTAAGCAGACCAATTGCGCATACAGTAACATTGTTTTACTGCAGACACATTGAATATATAGCGAAAACGCAGACAAGTTGAACATAGAGCACATTTATATGTTTTATTGCAGACACGTTGAATATATATTCAACAGTTATTTTAGTGGATTAAGAAGATATTGAATTCACATATATACAACTACTGTATGATACCTTTGACACGCGGGACACTGTATATTGCAATTAAGATAATCAATGAAATATTGTTTATTGAAGGGTATTAAAACAAAGTTTTTAACGTCACTACCTGTTTAATTTCTTAATTTAGCACAAGCCACAGTTGAAGTATCTATCTATCAAAGAAATATCTGCAGGTGCGTTCAAGCAATGTGTGTGGTACCATGCAGAGCACGCGTCACATTGCACCATGTCACCAACAATATATCCAATGTGTCTGCAGTAAAACAGATAAATTTGCTCTATTTCAACTGGTCTGCGTTTTCGCTATATATTCAATATATCTGCAGTGAAACTATTTTACTATATGTTCAACTCGTCTGCGTTTTCGCTATATATTCAACGTGTCTGCAATAAAACAGATAAATAAAACAATTTTAGTCTATTTTCAACTTGTCTTCGTGTATAAAACAAATAAAACAATTTTACTATTATTATGTTCCACTTGTCTGCATTTTCTCTATATATTCAATGTGTCTGCATTAATACAAGTTTACTATTTGTTCAACTCGTCTGCGTTTCTCTATATATTCAATGTGTCTGCATTAAAACAGATAAATTTATTCTTTGTTCAACTCGTCTGCGTTTTCCCTATACATTACATAAGCGTCTGCATAAGCGTCTGCGTTTTAGTCTGAGCCGTAAAGGAAAGCGTGTATTCGTATTAAATTAAACATTGTTGAAACAAACAAAATAATCGAAGTTTTCACAATTACAGTGTAACATAGTCCTTCAGGATAAATACTACCAACACTGTTAAAGTTACAGAATAAACATGAATTCGAATATAATGTTAATATTTCCAGCCAGGAATGTACTTCCTGGTTATTGACATTGTTTAAAAGTTCAGATTTTTGCTTCATCATTTGTTCATTTGTTGAACTTCCGACAAGCCGAGAGCTATGAGTAAGCATGAAGGAGATACAACACAATACGATGACAGCAGTGACAATCACAAACAATCTGGATTAAGAATAGGCAAGAATGAGCCTGCCGAACTTGGTAACGCAGTAGTTTTGATTCATCATATTCTAAGAATCGCTGTAATAATGAAATGGCGGATCGTCATATTTGAGACCGACATGTATCCCCGGTATACCGGTAACCGATGACATTAGCAATGTGTATTTGTGTTTCAAAAAGAGGCTAGGGTTGCAAATAATTTTCACTCTCAATTAAGCATAATGATATTTATTTTATTCGGTCTCCCTATTCACAGACAAGAAGTGACAAGAACAGACAAGAGATGAAAATTGGTTAAATAGGCATACAAGACGTTGACAAGAGATGGTTACTGAACAAATATGATATAATAAAGTCATCTAAAATATTAAATATAACATGTGTTTGTCTTAAAATTCATAATGATCTTGTTGCTATTCCCATTGAAAATTACCTAGTTCCCCTCTCCCGTCCTACTCGCCATTGCCATTCCTTAAGCTATAGGTTAATTACAGCAACTACAGACTACTACAAGTTCTCCTTCTTTCCAAGAACAATCTATCATTGGAACCACCTCCCTCCTGACATTGTCCACCTCCCTACCATAGAGCAATTCAATATGGCAGTTTGCCATATTGAACATGCCAGTCCCTAGTTGTTCTGCGTAGCTGCTTTTAAACTTTTACCACAACTTATTTTCATACCTTTTTAAATTATACTTTTAACTACTCATACTTTTGACGCGCAACATGTCTACGTCCCCGCGAGGGGTTCGACATTAAAGGAAGATAGATAGATAGATATATTGGCATATTCCATCCAAAAACCTCAAACGCCGTCTTGACGGTCCGCCATACTGTAAAGGGACTTAACTCTGTCTGACCCAGCAGCCGACAAGAGAACAGACACCTGTTCCCCTGTGTGCGTGCGTGAGTTAAGTCTCTTTACAGTATGGCGTACCGTCAAGACGTTGTTTGATCGTGTTGAGTTTTTTGGATGGAATAAGCCAATATAAGACAAATACATGTTATATTTAATACTTTAGATGACTTTATTATATCATATTTGTTCAGTAACCATCTCTTGTCGACGTCTTGTATGCCTATTTAACCATTTTTCATCTCTTGTCTGTGAATAGGGAGACCCATTTTATTGTATGCAATATCAGTTAGTAAGAAATAAATCATAACTGAATCAATAACAAAGTGCAACATCATTGGCCTTCATCTTTTATTTACATGTACACAATGTAAATTTCGCCTCCTAAATTTATACCAGTAGCAATACATACCATGACGTCATATGAGTAGCAAGCACCTTATAAATGTCAAATGCAGCCGATAGATAACAAATTCATTGAATATATCTACATAATGACTACATGAATGAAGACTTATGAGCTAATGAACAAAAGTTTTGAATAAATGAAGGTAATTTTACCCTTAGAAATGACATTTCATATGGACATTTGCGGAAATCTGACGAAAATTATCAATATTAAACACAAAATGAGCATGTACGGTTCATTTGGATTGATTCTGATATCACCGCTCATTAGTATTCACCGATATTATGGTCACTGGGGATACATATTGGCTAACGGTTCCCAATTCGAATTACATTTCATACCCATATTGGACCCACTGGTTAAACTTTTGCACCATAGCTCATAAGTTTTAATAAAGTGCACTCTTAAAATGAAGCTAAAGTAAATCCATTTTTAATTTGGAAAAATAGATATAACATTCCATCCGTGCTTGACTGTACAGTGGTACATTGTATATATATATATGATATATATATATTCTTGCATTTCATAGTCATATGAATGATATGACCTAAGTTAAAGGCCATTGAGGTTTTCAATCCGTGTTGCATTGAACAAACAATCCTGTATCATCTTTTGAAGGGGTCCCTTGTAGGGCCACATCCTCCACGATTGTTCAGCTCACAGCAGCAATAATGGTTCTTTGCTGGGGTCCTCAAGCCATAACAAAGTATGTGTCCCACCGTCTTCCTTGAAGGAGCCTGCTAAAAGAAAACCAGCTATCCGTCGTCACCAGTTCCGGGTGATGCTGTCTTTGCCAAGTAGGGAAGTTTGTAGTGAGTCACGCGACCTCTACCCGATGGCGCGGCTTCCGTCAGCGAAGTCCTTGACCCATATTCCTGCTGTGCGCTGTGCCTATGTCACGACGTGCACGTTGTGGAGGAGAGACCTGGATATTGCATTGAAAGTATGAGTCTATCTTATATATTTAGCGAGATATTCACATGATCTTCAAAGGTCATGGGGCATGGATTATTTGAATTTACCTTTCAACTACACACATACATGTACAAATCTTATAACCAATTACACACATGTGGTTGACATATATGAATCTGTATATTTGAACAGGATTTATACCTTATGTTGATTATTATAATTATATGTTGTTTGTATCTTGTCTATCTACAGAAGAACCCAGACCAGAAACACCTGAGTTTGAATGCCCAGTTTGTCTCCAAAATGCCAGCTTCCCGGTTCAACTGCCATGTCGGCATATTTTCTGCTTTCTTTGTGTGAAAGGTGTTGCCAATCGCAGTAAGAGATGTGCTTTATGTCGCCAGGAAATCCCCGCACACTTCTTTCATGATCCAAAGTTGATGTATGAAAATGAGGTGAAAGAAAAATCATTGAATAGTTTCGATGAAGGCTATCAGTGGTTCTACGAGGGTCGTAATGGATGGTGGCAGTATGATGAAAGAACAAGTTTAGAACTTGAAAATCGTTACAAACAAGGTGATAAGATGTTCGAGCTGCTAATTGCAGGATTTTTATATGTGATCGATTTGGAGAATATGAGACAGTTTCGTCGTAATGATCAAACTAGGCGAAGGCGAGTACGAAGAGACTTGCGTAGCGTTCCAGGTAACAGTATTAAAGGCATTGCTGGGCTTAAGTTTATTGAAGATCCGACTGTGAGACCAAGTGGTGATGGTGGGGAAGCTTCCCTGTCAAATCCTAGCATCAATGGAGCTGGTACAAACAATAACACTGATTCCTCGTCAAACCAGCCGCTAACATTACCATCACATGGAACAGATGGTCAACCATCTGTTGGCGATGACACATACCTGACCCCACCAGCCCCTAATAACACACCACAAACCCCTATGACCCCTGCTGATAGCCAGCCAGGGAGTTTGTCAGGTTCGCAGGAAGACCTAAGTATCCACCTACAGCATCTACATATAAATTCCAACAGTTCTTCTAGGGGCTCGCCTTCGGTTGATCATCCAGATCAGCTTGCCTATCGCTACGTTGATCAAGGCTTTCCGACACCTACAATTGAAGCTGACGGCGAGTTTTCTCCGGACGATCAACCACATTTTGATGAAGATTCCAGACTCCTGAATTCAAGTAATTCATCAAACGATTCAATGGCACAAGCTATTCTTGCACAAGAGCAGTGTCCCACCAATCGCCCAGAACAGTCGGTAGTGATTAATAATGATGACATTGTTGTTCATGATGAAGATGATAGGGCTGGCGATGACAATTCAGTAGTTTCGAGGCAAGGATTAAATGCCGAAACTGGACGTTATGAAACATACCTGTAAGGGTACGAGCATCTGTACATGCTAGTAGTTGAGGTGGAAATTTACATTTCGTTAGGAATAAATGTTGCGCAATAAAGTCTCTAATAACATTTAATGTATGGATCAGGTTATACTTGTGGTCGTTACCTATAGTTTCGGGAGCTATTAGAGGAACATTTGTGTGTTTTACGTTTATTTATCGTCGCTACCGGTTGCCCATATGAACGACGCCTCCTGAAGAGATTAGGCATTTTAGATTTTTGGAGGATAGTGCAATGATACAGACAGAGACTCATTCCAGAGTCTCCTCTGGATTGCCAGTCCAGCATGTTACCACTGTACTACAGATCTGCCTGGGAACACATGTCCGTAAATAGCTGTAATGCTAATGTTATTTGTTTGTAAAACTTCTGCCCAATAAATAAAATTTGAATTGAAATTTAAAACAATTACCTGTATTTGGTTATAGAATTATCCCGCTAATAATTAATTAATGGCCCATAATTATTTAAAGTAGAATAGATGAGGTTTCCGAATGCGTTTTTTGTATATTTGTTAATAGTAGGCTAATTGATAAATACCGCATATTTTCGTTGTTTTCTACGAAATAACATGTTTTATATGAAATATAATAATTTATATACAAAGCCGGTGTTGTCGGCAGATATTGATTGCTGTCCTTGCATTGAGTTGTTTGATAATTTCATATTTGGTAAATTACACATTTCATATACAAATACATGTACACTGTTATATATACATGTGCACATGCGCTATTTAATTATATGTACATACACATTGAACTGTTTTCTGTTTGCTTTATATATAAAATAAATATTTATCATCTGTTGAAGAAGAGGGTTCGAGATTTCTTTATTTTCAATCTGCCATGACTTGTGTTTGCTTATACTGCTTATGCTCCCTAATTAGTTCTGACATAACCACAATTGTGAAGCCTCCATGATGTAATGGATATGGTGTATGCCTTGTAGCTGAGAGGTTGTGAGCCCGACAGAACCACGGCGACAATGTCCTTGGACACGATACTTAAATCCACATTGGAATGCGGTTTCGAGTGCAATTACATTAATGATGTAATAACTTGTTTCATAATACAGCAATAAATGTGTATGAATTAATTGGTTCGGATATAAAGCTTCACTGGTTCTGGCTCAAGATGCATTGGTTCGGATATAACGCTTCACTGGTTCTGGCTCAAGATGCATTGGTTCAGATATAACGCTTCACTGGTTCTGGCTCAAGATGCATTGGTTCAGATATAACACTTCACTGGTTCTGGCTCAAGATGCATTGGTTCAGATATAAAGCTTCACTGGTTCTGGCTCGAGATTCATTGGTCCGGACATACTCTCCAATTGTTCCGACACAAACTGTACTTGATCTTGCATCAACTTGTGGTTTTAGCAAGTAAATGTTCCTTTTTTGTGTGTTACGTTTATTTATCGTCGCTACCGGTTGCCCATATGAGCGATGCCTCCTGAAGAGATTAGTCATTTTCGACGATAGTGCAATTATACAGACAGAGACCCATTCCAGAGTCTCCTCTGGTTCTTTTACGTTCACGATGTAAAGCACCGACACGAGACCTCGGTTTAACGTCCCAAGGACATAATTTTATTATGGCCAGACGAGGAATCAAACTTGCGATCCCTGGATTACCAATCCAACGTGTTAACCACTGGACTACAGATCCGCCTGTAATGTTCCTTTTCATCGAGGTATAAATGTAAGCTGTTGACTCCTAATTTAACAACAGACAGATCTGTAGTCCAGTGATAACACGCTCGTCTGGTAATCCATGGGTCACAGATTCGATCCCCCATCTGACCAAGATAAAATTAACAGTCTTTCAGATGGGACTTTAAACCGAGATCTCGAGTCGGTGCTGTGCGTGGGTACCGTGGGTGCTTCAAACATTTCTTTCATGTTTTCGTTCTTTATGTTTGCATTGTAATTATAGCCGTACTTAGTGAGTGGTGAGAGCGAGAAAATGTTGTCAACTTCTAACATATGCTAGAGTGTATCATAACCAATATTGAACTTAATTATAGATATATTTGACAAATCTTAGAGGTGATGTTTCCATACGTCCCCATTCAACCAGTTCATGTCCAGTATAACTCTAAATAGGTGAGCACCTAATACGTTATGAGTTATGATACATGATTACCATTGAACATTTATATACCACCACTCCTGTAATGCATACTGTTTCCAACTAAGTATATATAGCTAGTAGTATTTAGTTTAATCTTTCTAACTACCGTCCATCATAAAACAAATCACAGCCAACTCAGAATTTAGTGGTCTATGCAGAGGTATCGGATTTCCTCCAGTCCCGGATAACACGCTATAGCAGGCCTATTACTTTCAACTTAATTATTTGATTTATAAAATGTAACAAGTTCGGTGTTCACAGTAAACACATTCGAGATAGTGAGACTCATTCAGTCGGAGTTAGTAAAGTATAAGATGACTAAATATTTGCAGTTGGGTTGTCTGGCTGTGTTGGCATATATCCAGTATAGAGCCGCCATTCGGATATAGCAGGATTCCGTCTGTCAGCTTTCTAAGATACTTATCGGTAAATAGCCCTGCTACAGACGATAGTGTTGATTGAACTAACTTACCCTTGCCATCGGAGAACCATATGGGCAAGCCAGACATCGCATAAAATATATATCCTGGTACTAAACATGTTTTTACTTTATTGACGTCTACTTCCGTATTTTGGGTCGAATCACCAAAGTCCGAATCGGCCATACAGCCTCATTCTGAACTGTAGAACAATAGACCGGTGATTGTTGCTATGTAGCTTCAGTTCAGTGTTTGCGAAAAAATAAAAAACACGATATTGAAATGGCTCCGAAAAATAAAGGTATTTAATTGATTTTAACGACCAAATTTGTATGAATTTGCGTTAGAACAGTACATGAACATATCGTGCATTAGAATATACACCTTTTGCAGCTTGAATTGGCTCAAATAGTTTAAATGATGTTTAATGCATATCAACAGAAACCACAGGCACCACAGGCACCACAGGCACCAGACACAATTTTTTATTTTTGGCCTATGGTCATATAGTAAGTAATATATAATATTATATATTACTTACTATATGACCATAGGCCAAAAAAAAAATTGTGTCTGGTGCCTGTGGAAGAAACATACGGCTATGTAGAGAAAATGAAAAACGGACACACAAAGGCTGCAACTCAAACTGGACTGAATAGGGCGTATGACTGGTTGAAATCTGTTGGTGAACATCGCGATTTATCTGAGATACCACCTGAAGAATTAAACATGCTGATGGCTCAGATGTTTTTAGGTATAAAAACTTTAAAAGGAGAAGAGTATGAACCCGACACCTTAAAGTCAATACAAGGCGGTGTTAATCGTTATCTTGGAGGCAAACACTATGGACACAGCCTAACCACAGACCATCTTTTTAAGCACTCCAGGGCACAGGCACCAGACACAATTTTTTATTTTTGGCCATATATTACTTACTATATGACCATAGGCCAAAAAAAAAAAAATTGTGTCTGGTGCCTGTGAGACACAAAAAATTTTTTTTTGTTTTTGGCCTAAGGTCATATAGTAAGTAATATATAATATATATTACTTACTATATGACCATAGGCCAAAAATAAATAAAAAATTTGTGTCTGGTGCCTGTGACAGAAACTGAGAAAGAGGCAATGGTCATTTATTAAAAAAAATAGCAGACCAATATGTCATCTAAATAACAGCATAATTTGGTTTCAATTTTAAGCTGATGTTATTGTGTACTTATAAAACATGTTTGAAGACATACAATGATACTTTTATGGAATCATAGCAGTTATTTATGTCCGAAAATAGCAAAACTACCATTCATAACTTCTGCCATTCCTGGGGTATTCTTGGCTTCAATAGATCTATATAGAATATGTAGACCTGTTTTTATGACAGGTATGTATACCATTAAGGGGTATGGACATACTATTCCAGGATATAATTCCCCCACACAGGAGGGCAACATATTAAACTAAAACAGAAGAGTTTTCTTGTTCCTTGTTGTTATAAGATCTGGGCACAGGCCCAAGACACAATAAGTTTCTGTTCCATATGGTCTTAAAGTACGAAAATTGAATACATAGTACAATACACAAAACCATTGTGCCTGTGGATGTGGGCCACAGGGTGTCTAGCTACGTAAACCTATGTTCCATGAACTACCAGGCGTATACGTGTTTGTTTATTATAGTGTCACCCCTATTTAAAGGGTCAGCCATTTCTGACTTATGAGACACCTCTTTTTTATGAACATCAGTACTTCCCGAATCCTATGCTTGTGTGCCAGACGTCAGGCTGGTAGGCAATCGGTAACCATTATTTAACTAGCTGATGGCTCACCAACCGGCCATATCAGAACAAACCCCTGACGAGATTCGAACCATCGACCCCGCTCCGTAGGAGGACGCCTTAACCACTGGGCTACGGCGTATAAATGCCTATACGCAAGTACGCAGATGTGTGAACATGATCCCCTCTTCCCTACACACATTCTACAGCATAGACCTCACAGGCGATCGTGAGAGTTTTCATCATGAAGTTTCACATTGGAGGACACGGTGGCTACTTGATTCAGACAGGCCAGCTGATCTGAAGAGTGCCATAGCCAACACGAACAGGGTCATGTACCCATAAATATCATATACATGTCTTGTTGTACTAATTACCATTACTGTATATACAGCTACTGTCATGCATACAGTTAAGAACTCCTTGATTCAGACAGGCCAGCTGATCTGAAGAGTGCCATAGCCAACACGAACAGGGTCATGTACCCAGAACTATCATATACATGTCTTGTACTAATTACCATGCCTGTATATACGGCTACTGCTGAGCGGTCATGTCATGCACACAACTAAGAACTACAGTCAAACCTGTGTTAGTGGTCACATCTATTAAGCAGCGAACCTGTATTAAGCAGCCACTTTCCAGATTTCCAATATGTTGTTTTATTATGAATTTAACCTCTATATTAAGCAGCCACTTGTGCTAGGGCAGCCACTTTCTGTGATTCCCTTTGATGGCTGTCTAAGACAGGGTTGACTCTATTTACGATCTACCATGACAACTGATCGTCTCTCTGGCCTAGTCATGCTACCTCGCTATCGGCACGAACAACTTAACATTGACACTGTAATGGCAATAGTTGCCAGCAGGAATGAGAGAAAACTTCTCTTTAAACATATTTGGATCACTTATATCCACGTAGGTCTAGGGACAATTAAAACTTCAACTCTCATTTACCAGTACATTAAGTAATACAATGTAGATATATATGCATGTGCAGTTTGAAGATTAAGGCCATATTTCAACAGTATGTTAACCCATTTCATTCTGGATACCGTTCAAACGGTATTTGCAAAGAACATAGAGCCATATCAGCCGCCACGAAACGTGCAGTCTGATCAGGCTCTATGCTGTTTGCTATTCAGATGATCTTGCTTAAACACTTGGCTGATCAGCACGCAGCGTCACGCTGCAGCTGATCTGGATCTATGTTGTTTGCAAAAGCCTTTAAATGTATCCAGAATGAAATGGGTTAACAGTGTTCGAGGGCAAGCTCCAGTACTAAGCAGTTCTTTGCAATTAAAAGCATAAGTATAGGCACAAGCAGGTATATATGTGAACTGTGTTACAGTGAACTCTGGTACTGCCAAGATAGAAAAACACCCTGACTGTTTTATAGCAGAATAAGTCAGGCTTATACCGGATACTCTTCACGGTACTTAATGCAAATACATAGGACGGGGGGGGGGGATTTCAGTGCCGTAGCCAGCAGATGAAAATAACCGAGAGAAACTCTCTATGGTTGCGCGGGGGCATTATTTTTGCTAACACAAAATATTCATCACTGACATACATATGAATACTGCGAAGAGGACATATTAGCTTATGCAAATTTATTTTACCTCCATTGCAAAACAAATTCTTACCAAATTAATCACTCTCGAGACCTCATTCCTGATGGAAACCATCGTCACGATGGAGAGGCAATGTGGACTTTACGTGGCTTACCTAAGGATACAATCGTAACAGCTACAGCTGGGCTCGAACTCCGGGCCTTTCGCAACTGACGCAAACGCGCTATCACGACTTCCATATTGAATAGTGCCTTGCCTAAGGACACAATAGTAACGGCTACAGCTGGGCTCGAACACCGGGCCTTTCTCACCTGAAGCGAACGCTCTATCACGAGTTCCATATTGAATAGTGTACACAAATTAGTAACACAGTATACATGAACTCAGTTTGTGTTTATGAAGTCTTAGTGTTTCAGAGTCTGACTTTATATGTCAAATTATGAATTATCTTACCATTCCTATAGTTACACAGATGGACAGAATAGCAGTATATGACAGGAACTATGTAATCAGTGTGTTTATTTCATTATTATGTCTTTGTAGTTCGTTTACTTATTGTGTGTGTACAGTAAAACAAACTAAAGTTGGCGTTGTTTACATAGTTTGCTAGTTAATATGATGTCAATAGATGCCGTATGCGTACACTTAGTTGATCGGGCGCAGAGGTAACATGGTTAGGTTAATAACCTGTTCTTTGGGAGTTCAAAGCACATTTATGGTGTCTACTCTCTTTTTATTTATTTTCAATTCATTTATCTTACACGAAACAATTCACGGAAACATTGAAACATGACATATTAACTTGGCATATTAACCATATTTTAAATGTATGTATACATATACAGTCTACATCCGTTATGTCAAAGTCGGTTGTGTCGATTTCTCCGGTTATTTCGAAGTCCTGTTTCAGACACTATCATATTTTTTTTATATAACTGGATCTGTTTATATCGAATTTCGTTAAGTCAAACTTCGGTTATGCTGTACTTTGTTCGGTCGGACGGAATTCGACATAACGGAGGTAGACTGTATTACAGTATTTTGCAAATGACTGTCTTTACATGTATTATGTAAAGTATAAAGAGTACGTTTCATTACTTATTTTGTGTAAGAACAACCAACAGAAGTATATTAAATACGAAGAAAAAACACACAAAATAGTCCACCACAGAATTCGATCCCATGACCTGAAAAGAAATCTTTTATTGTATTCAGTACGGGCTCTTGCTCACCGCTATTTGGCTGTACGTGTACTTTAGCTACAAATAATGTAGACATACCGTATCGTTACTGTTTCCAAATAGTATAAATGTAAACAACGCCAATTTAAGTGTGTATACCTGTAGTTATTTTATTTCTTGTGTTTGTTGCCATGTTTAGTTCGGGAACGGGGCCAATTTTGAAGTAACAAAGACCATATTTTCTTTGAATAAAGGTTGTTAACGGTACTTTGTATGTATGAACATTTGGCGGTTACTTATAAAGCTCACTATAGTTAAGATCCCTCTCTGGTACACGTGTTGCACCTGGCATAGTTAGCACAGATTCATATGTCCTTAATAGGGGACTGCTCGAAAGTTCATACAGCATAGTTTATTGTTGAAAGCAAAAAGTATTAATATAATAATTATACTAGTATTAAGCAACAGTAAAATTTCTTTCATCCTGTTCAGATCTGTTTAATAATTCTATGCTACCAGTCTAAATGAAACTTCTATCGATTCAGATTCCAAAACGACAACAGTCGATACATGGAATTGTTCCGGGAGAATAAAAAAAACAGAGAAAGATCACACATTACGTGGTATGCATTTATAATAAATTGGTAATATGTATGTATGTATGTTATTGTATGTTACATTAATGTCAAACCTATTGCGTGATCTAGACATGTTGTCCTGGGCAGGCTGCCGACCTAAGCGCTTAACCAGTCCTAAGCAATGTGTGTGAGGTGTCTTGCTCAATGACACCACATACTGACCGAGTATCGAATCCGAGGACCTCTTGATTCCAAATCTGGCGCTCTACCACTGGACCACGGATGCCAAATATACATGTAGTCCTATTTAATAACTGGTATTATTATATTTACCAATATATGTGTACACTGAATTGACTTCATGGATTAAGGTATTTCTAGTGTGGAAGATATCCAGCAAGGCATTGGTTCTAACCTACGGTACCCGATCGCGTCTGTACAAACCAGCAAGGCATTGGTTCTAACCTACGGTACCCCCTCGCGTCTGTACAAACCAGCAAGGCATTGGTTCTAACCTACGGTACCCCCTCGCGTCTGTACAAACCAGCAAGGCATTGGTTCTAACCTACGGTACCCCCTCGCGTCTGTACAAACCAGCAAGGCATTGGTTCTAACCTACGGTACCTACTCGCATCTGTACAAACCAGCAAGGTATTGGTTCTAACCTACGGTACCCGCTCGCCGCTGTACAAACCAGCAAGGCATTGGTTCTAACCTACGGTACCTACTCGCATCTGTACAAACCAGCAAGGCATTGGTTCTAACCTACGACCCGATCGCGTCTGTACAAACCAGCAAGGCATTGGTTCTAACCTACGGTACCCCCTCGCGTCTGTACAAACCAGCAAGGCATTGGTTCTAACCTACGGTACCCCCTCGCGTCTGTACAAACCAGCAAGGCATTGGTTCTAACCTACGGTACCCCCTCGCGTCTGTACAAACCAGCAAGGCATTGGTTCTAACCTACGGTACCTACTCGCATCTGAACAAACCAGCAAGGTATTGGTTCTAACCTACGGTACCCGCTCGCCGCTGTACAAACCAGCAAGGCATTGGTTCTAACCTACGGTACCTACTCGCATCTGTACAAACCAGCAAGGTATTGGTTCTAACCTACGGTACCCGCTCGCCGCTGTACAAACCAGCAAGGCATTGGTTCTTACCTACGCTACCCCCTCGCGTCTGTACAAACCAGCAAGGCATTGGTTCTAACCTACGGTACCCCCTCGCGTCTGTACAAACTAGCAAGGCATTGGGTCTAACCTACGGTACCCCCTCGCGTCTGTACAAACCAGCAAGGCATTGGGTCTAAACTGCGGTACCCCCTCGTGTCTGTACAAACCGGCAAGGCATTGGTTCTAACCTACGGTACCCGCTCGCGTCTGTACAAACCAGCAATGCATTGGTTCTAACCTACGGTACAAGCCTGTGTGTATACAAAATATACTAATGTTACATGAAATCATCTTCCACTAAATAATCCAGAACAATGTACACTACTGTGGAAGTATATGGTTATAACAGGTTATCAGGCCTTGTATGAGATAAATCCAGGACAATGTACAATACTGTGGAAGTATATGGTTATAACAGGTTATCAGACTGTGTATGAGATAAATCCAGGACAATGTACAATACTGTGGAAGTATATGGTTATAACAGGTTATCAGACTGTATATGTGATAAATCCAGGACAATGTACAGTACTGTGGACGTATATGGTTCTAGCCGGTTATCAGACTGTGTATGAGATAAATCCAGGACAATGTACAATACTGTGGAAGTATATGGTTATAACAGGTTACCAGACTGTGTATGTGATAAATCCAAGACAGAGTACAATACTGGCATGGTAGCATCGTCATCATGCGATGATGATTGAGCTTATTTACCATCTCCTCCGGCGAACCATGTGGGCGAACGTCGTCATTGTGCGATGATGACGTTAGCATTAATACGTTAATACGTCGGGTGATATACGAGGATAATAGACCGGTACTATAATAATACGTGATTGATATTACTTAAATAAATATAGAAGTTGGAATTAATTGTTGTCCGTGTTGCTCTCATACAATACTCCCTTCAGTAATAACCACGCTGTGTCGGTGTATATATTATATTATACAGTGAACCGCTCTAAAGCGAACGGCCACCGGTAAAGAGGTAAAGTTCAATTTGGAGGGGTTTAGAGTCATTTTCATAATGTCTCTTCATTGAGAGACATCTCTAATTTTCTATTACCTCCCTTGGCAGATAAAGTCTGATTTATTCCAAAATGTGAATTATTCAATAGGTCCTTTTAGTTAGAATCCTTTGGGTTTTTTTTTTACAGTTGTTCCCTAACCAGATGTTGCGGTATGATAATTGTGAATTTATCAAAATCGTGTTAATTAACTGATTTTACAAATAAGTACCAATTGCATATACTGTAGGAGATATGTGGAGAAATAGTAATATAATATAAGAAGCAATAGTGGAATGCATGTTGTGCAAAGGAAACAACGATAAAAACAGAGGAAAACATTTAATAGGACCTATCTACTGTTAGGGAGTATTCAGGGGCAGTAACTCACCGATGTCTCTCATTAACAATTCAACTCTGCAGTGCTTAGGGGGATGAGACATGTTTATAGTTCTTAGTGATTAATTTTGAGTGTACAATGCATTATTCTGAATAAAATAGCTGACAGTTTGTTTAAAAGAATAGTCAGTTTCATATTTCATCACAAGTTGCTGTTCAGTATACAGGGGTAAATTACCGTTCAAACTGTACATATACTAGAGGACATAGCAAACGCACACCTACATTATATACTAGAGGACATAGCAAACGCACACCTACATTATATACTAGAGGACATAGCAAACGCACACCTACATTATATACTAGAGGACATAGAAAACGCACACATACATTATATACTAGAGGACATAGAAAACGCACACCTACACTATATACTAGAGGACATAGAAAACGCACACCTACATTATATGAGTAGTATTACATGAAAACGAAATACGAAGGATTCCATCAAAGATATATCACATCTTTATTACAAAACACAATCTGAACAACTAAAAATATTCCAAATTGTTTAAAACTATGTAGTTATATAGTTTATAGTTATCCGAAGTGTGCGTTTTCTATGTCCTCTAGTATATATATTTTTTAAATCCCTTTGGTAATCGGAAATAGGGGTTCATGTTTACAGAGATTTTTTTTAATGAACAAAGAATGGGAAAATTTCGGAGCCAAGCAATTGGGTCAGGTCGGTCTATAGGGAATTCCAGTTTTGAGGGGTTCCGGTTTTTGATGTGTTTCACTGTAGCATAAATAAACGCAACGGCTGAGATCTAATGCAGTCTGAAGGGAACTTCTGGGTTTGCAGATCTACATATGTAGAAGCCTATTATATGATAAGATAATGATTTATTATAGTGACTTGTGTTTTCCAACATATTTACAACATATATTCAGTATAATGTGAATTTTTAACAACGTGCCTATAAAACTGCAATGCACCTCGAAATCTCCAATGCACTGTGTCCCTAATATATTTTCGGATATAATTGTTCTGACATTGTTACATATGTAACAGTATTTATGTATAATCACATAATTTAAGGAAACAAAAATTCATAAATGTAATTCCTTTATTAAGAATAATTAAAAACCCCAATGCACCTCGAATACTCCAATGCACTGCGGTCCTATTATATTTGCGTTAAGAATTGTTCTGATATTTAACTTAAGCACATTCATCTCAACTGTACATATGTATTATATATACCGCTACAAGAAAAATATGAAATTAAATTATGCTCTTCTTATTTTATTCTAGGTTGCATAAAGGCAGCAATTGGAGAGACCCTTGGACATGGTTCCAAATGTGCCCAGATGTTGCGAATTCAACCAGCGAGACTGGCAAAACCAACGGTCTGTAGATCTATAAAATCATGTGTCTTGTCTTTATTTCATTTCAATTTCTCTATTCATTTGATGTGTTTTACGTTTATTTATCGTCGCTACCGGTTGCCCATATGAGCGAAGCCTCCTGAAGAGATTAGTCATTTTAGATTGTTGGAGGATAGTGTAATGATACAGACAGAGACCAATTCCAGGGTCCCATCTGGTTCTTTTACGTGCACGATGTAAAGCACCGACACGAGACCTCGGTTTAAAGTCCCATCTGAAAGATTGTTAATTTTATTAGGGTCAGACAGGGGGTCGAATCTGCGATCCCTGGATTACCAGTCCAGCGTGTTACCACTGGACTACAGATCCGTCTGTGCCACGTTTGTAGTATATTTTACTGTCTGTTCTAGTGTTGTCTCAAAAATGTGTACACAGACCTGCTTGTTTAGTTTAAACAGTATTTATTTGTTCTGTTGCATATATATACCGGTATATACAACATAGTAGTCTGCTGGTTTGATTCAGCGAGCGTAACTGCATCAGTGCTACTCGGTTTGATTCAGAGAGCATAACTGCATTAGTACTAATCTATAACTGCAGACAATTTAATCTGTAACTGCAGGCCATATAATCTGTAAAAGCAGATAATCTAATCTGTAACTGCAGACAATTTAATCTGTAACTGCAGACAATCTAATCTGTAACTGCAGACAATTTAATCTGTAACTGCATACCATATAATCTGTAAAAGCAGATAATCTAATATGTAACTGCAGACAATTTAATCTGTAACTGCAGACAATCTAATCTATAACTGCAGACAATTTAATCTGTAACTGCAGACAATTTAATCTGTAACTGCAGACCATTTAATCTGTAACTGCAGACCATATAATCTGTAACTGCAGACAATTTAATCTGTAACTGCATACCATATAATCTGTAAAAGCAGACAATTTAATCTGTAACTGCATACCATATAATCTGTAAAAGCAGATAATCTAATCTGTAACTGCAGATAATCTAATATGTAACTGCAGACAATCTAATATGTAACTGCAGACACTCTAATCTGTAACTGCTATTAATTCCACTTGTACATGTATATATGTCTAGGTGAACGATTTCAGCATAGTGAACTTTCTCTTTCAGTCATCAGAAGTTAACATACACTACGAGATTGATGCTTATTCAAGGAAATATGCGAACTTCTATGGCCAGCAGCAAAGCCAGTGCGCCATGCTTGTTGACAAGCCTACACAGAAGATGAAATGCATTGAAGAAGCTCCTACAGTGTTGAAGACTATTGTAGTAGAGCTATCAACAGATGTGACTGCGGTTCGAAGGGTGACTGATTCAACGGATATCACCACAACTCCAGACTCCCCAGATATTATAGGTAATGCATTAATTTCTTTGTACAGTTTCGTGCAGTATCTTTGCCTTTGTGTATTTCTGGGACCGATCTGGAATGTTGACCTCTGAATTAACTATTTTAATCTTGCATGTTAGATTATATGTTAGTTTAAACATATTTTATTTCCCAATATAATACATATTGAACAATGCATACACCACGCATAATCAGAACACAGAAACAGGATTAGAATGGAAGACAGAGTCTTATATAATTCTTCTCCTCAAATTAGATTATGTGTTGATTTGACCCCTAAGCAGTTTCAGTACTGCTGGACATAACTTTAATTGATTCTAGTGTATACATTAAAGTACAGGGGTCCTCCGTGACTGAGTGGTTACGGTTGTTGTCTTTGAATCACTTGCCCCTCACCGCTGTAAGTTCGAATCCTACTGGGGTGTCGAATTCTTTCATGTGAGGAAGCTCTCCAGGCGGGTTGCGGTAGAACGGTGGTTCTAACCGTGTGTGTCTGTTCGTCCCGGAAATACTGCTCAGAAGGGCACTCGGGGTCCTCTTCCATTAATAATACCCGGAGAGTCGCCATATGATCTAAGCTGTTAGTGTGATATTAAACCCCCAACAACACACAAACAAACATTACATTATAGAATCTCCAATGTTTCTAAATTGTAGATATACCGGATGGGGCCATGAGGAGACTACATAGAGCAGCTGTGATACTGTCCAGGAACTCAGAATATGAAGAGAACATGTACATCTACAACTACCTACGAGAAGCTGAGGTATGAAAGTTTAAAATAGTTCATTTCTATTTCACAACCGCTGTACATGAACTATTTATAAATTCCCAAATAGACTTTAAAGCGACACTACATAGGTGAAATTTCTACAGAATGTAATTTCCAATATTATGATAATTTTTCTCAAAATATATGCCACATTGTCTGAGTGTTTTAACTAATAAACAAACATATTTGTTTGTTGACATAACAAAATAATGTAAATAGGAACAACAGCAACATGTAATGTACAACGCACGTAACCCGAATAACAACACGTGTGGTACAGATTTACCAATGTATCTCACCTTTTGTGCCTGTATATTATTTTTAGACTAATCTGATTTAAATTATCTCTCAACGATATATATATATATATATATATATATATATATATATATATATAATAGATTCCAATAATAAACACATGTCAATTCGTTTTTGAGAGTGTGTAGACCGCAAAAACACTGCTTATGTATTGAAAGTTAGTGTTTGTAGTTTTGTAAATTTGTAGTAGCAATAATTCAGAATTGATTTTTTTATTACATACATGTATGGAGGTATGGAAGATGTAAATATAGCAAGAAGATACATACAATGTTGAATTATCATTTTTGTGATTAAAAAGCATGTCTGAAACCCGATTGTAGAAAAACTTGTTTGTGTTAACCTCCATTTCTCCTGTTCGAAATAAAGGGTTGTGAATTGTGGAAGTCGTGATAGCGCTGTGGATGCGCATTCGCTTCAGGTGCGAACGGTCCGGAGTTCGAGCCCCACTGGAGCGGTTAAGATTGTTCCCTTAGGCAAGGCATTTAATTTCCACGTTGCCTCTTCTCTCTCCCTCATGGCGATGGATTCCATCAGGAATGAGGTATCGAGAGTGATTAATATAAGTTGTAAGAACTTGTTTCCCAATCGAGCTCAAATAAATTTGTATGAACTAAATAAAGGGTTCCTGCTTGGTTTTCTGTTTTCATGTAAAAATAGTATTAAATTTGTATATATACATTTTAGATGAGGAACCGAGCAAGTGCTGGTTATATAAGGAGCATACAGCAAGATGTCACATCAGCCATGAGACGTACCTTGGTGGATTGGATGGTGGACGTATCTACATCACACAAACTATGCAGAGAAACTCTTTTCCTTGCTGTAAACTACACAGACAGATTCTTGTCAAAGATACCGGTGTCACGCAGACAGCTTCAGTTGGTTGGAGCTGCAAGCTTGTTTCTCGCTGCGTAAGTTGAATACTTGATTGAATGGTCTCTTCTTATCAGTGTTTGCATTTGCCGTCTGGCCACCTGTCCATTTATCCTACCTGTCCCTCTACCCTACCTGTCCATCTACCCTACCTGTCCCTCTACCCTACCTGTCCATCTATCCTACCTGTCCATCTATCCTCCCTGTCCATCTATCCTACCTTGTCCTTGCCCTAATATTACTTTCAATGTTCAATTGGTGAAATATAATTCGATCATTCACATTCTTGCGGCCTCGACTTGCCCTATTGCTTTTATTCTGTTGAGTTGTTGGTACGTCAATAAAGTTAACGTTATAATCTCGACACGTAAACTTGTTTGGTGATCGGCCCAGTGTCACTTGTCTGGCATGCTAATTTCAGATATGGGACCTGGGCCCGAGGTTATAAAACGTTTCGCCAATCTTAGAATCATGTGGTATGATTGGTTGAGTTTGAGATTTGCTCTTGGCTCAACCAATCAGAATCTTGAGACTGAGTTTGAGATTGTAGAAAAGTTTTATAACCTCCAGGTCTGTCGTATAGATTAGACTGGAGTTACCTGTAATAGGTGTTGCTCGACAGCTAATAAACAATGTGTGTTTGGTTTTGCAGCAAATACGACGAGAAGCGTAGAAAAGTAAACGTGCATGAGTTTGCTTACATGACAGACATATACACGGCGGAGCAGATCCTGTGTATGGAACGCCTCATCTTGAAGGTGCTCAACTTCAACGTTGCCGTGCCAACTACGAACACTTTCTGCGAGTACTTTGTGAAATCATGTGATGGAGATGAGAGACTGAATGCTATGTCCATGGTAAGCAGAACTCTTTGAATACTTACTATATATATAACCAACATAGGATATTTGTGTTTATTAGTGCATGTTAGGATTTTATTTCATCGAGTGGCCACCAAAAGTGTTCGATGTTCACGGGATGAAATAAAGTCCTATCTTACAATAAGAAACACAAATCTTCTTTTTCTTTTATGATTTCCAATGATGTTGGCTAATATAATAGTTGCTATCAAATTTAATTCATTTTAACTGCCCCTGTCGGGAGCCTCATTTCACTACAATACACAACCGCACAAACACTTATGTTAGTGTGAACGTCCGTAATAAGAAATAGCTCTGGAATAATGTTCAAGTTAGTTTGTGTTTGCTTTCAAAATTAAAAACTACATACAGAACAAATTCATTGGATTACATTACTTTTAATTAACTGTTCATGATTGTCAGAAACTTAGCTAAAATACAAACGTACCGTACATCCAACCGCTGAGGAATACGAATCTCAAGGTGCAAAAAGAATTGGCATTTTTTTATACAAATAGGGCCTTTAAGCTTTCCAACAATTTATTGTAACTGATTAGAGGACAACTTTGATCATAAAACAAGTATCCTGAACCATGCTTGTTTTCTGTGTAACAAAACTGATCTCAACCACAGGGATTCGGCACATTTGGGGGTACTAGTATATATATTTAAGTAAATATATATACTAGTACCCCCAAACGTGCCGAATCCCTGTTATCTCAACCGAACCAATAAGTAAAATAGACAAGTCAAGACCTTGTCTTGTTGTTCCAAAATGTCGGCATTGTTTAGCTTGTTATTAGAAAACCAACCAGAATATCTGTGTATTGTGTATAACATGTTGGAATAGAATCTATAAACGTCAGAAATATTCATTGTGTTACTGCTGTGATAAGCAATTGACAAACTATATACATAGTTGTATAGCCAAACTCTATACATATTGGTATAACCAAACTATATACATAGTGGTATAACCAAACTCAATACATATTGGTATAGCCAAACTCTATACATATTGGTATAGCCAAACTCTATAGATATTGGTATAACCAAACTCTATGTATATTGGTGTAACCAAACTCTATACATAATGGTATAACCAAACTCTATGTATATTGGTGTAACCAAACTCTATGCATAGTGGTATAACCAAACTCTATACATAATGGTATAACCAAACTCTATGTATATTGGTGTAACCAAACTCTATGCATAGTGGTGTAACCAAACTCTATACATAATGGTATAACCAAACTCTATGTATATTGGTGTAACCAAACTCTATGCATAGTGGTATAACCAAATTCTATGCATAGTGGTATAGCCAAACTCTATGCATAATGGTATAACCAAACTCTATACATATTGGTATAACCAAACTCTATACATATTGGTATAACCAAACTCTATGCATATTGGTATAACCAAACTCTATACATATTGGTATAACCAAACTCTATACATATTGGTATAACCAAACTCTATACATATTGGTATAACCAAACTCTATACATAGTGGTATAACCAAACTCTAACCAAACTCTATACATAGTGGTATAACCAAACTCTAACCAAACTCTATACATAATGGTATAACCAAACTCTAACCAAACTCTATACATAGTGTTATAACAAAACTCTATACATATTGGTATAACCAAACTCTATACATAGTGGTATAACCAAACTCTATGCATATTGGTATAACCAAACTCTATACATAGTGGTATAACCAAACTCTATGCATATTGGTATAACCAAACTCTATACATAGTGGTATAACCAAACTGTATACATATTGGTATAATCAAACTCTATACATAGTATATAACCAAACTCTATGCATATTGTATAACCAAACTCTATACATATTGGTATAACCAAACTCTATACATAGTGGTATGACCACACTCTATACATATTGGTATAACCAAACTCTATACATATTGGTATAACCAAACTCTATACATATTGGTATAACCAAACTCTATACATATTGGTATAACCAAACTGTATACATATTGGTATAATCAAACTCTATGCATAATGGTATAACCACACTCTATGCATATTTGTATAACCAAACTCTATACATAGTATATAACCAAACTCTATGCATATTGTTATAGCCAAACTATATACATATTGGTATAACCAAACTCTATGCATATTGGTATAACCAAACTCTATTCATATTGGTATAACCAAACTCTATGCATATTGGTATAATCAAACTCTATTCATATTGGTATAACCAAACTCTATGCATATTGGTATAATCAAACTCTATTCATATTGGTATAACCAAACTCTATGCATATTGGTATAACCAAACTCTATTCATATTGGTATAACGAAACGCTATACATAGTGGTATAACCAAACTCTATACATATTGGTATAACCAAACTCTATACATATTCGTATAACCAAACTATTATACATATTGGTATAACCAAACTCTATACATATTGGTATAGCCAAACTCTATGCATAATGGTATAACCAAGCTCTATACATAGTATATAACCAAACTCTATGCATATTGGTATAGCCAAACTCTATGCATATTGGTATAACCAAACTCTATACATATTGGTATAACCAAACTCTATGCATATTGGTATAACCAAACTCTATTCATATTGGTATAACCAAACTCTATGCATATTGATATAACAAAACTCTATTCATATTGGTATAACCAAACTCTATACATATTGGTATAACCAAACTATATGCATATTGGTATAACGAAACGCTATACATAGTGGTATAACCAAACTCTATACATATTGGTATAACCAAACTCTATACATATTGGTATAACCAAACTCTATACATATTGGTATAACCAAACTCTATACATAGTGGTATAACCAAACTCTATACAAAATGGTATAACCAAACTCTATACATAGTGGTATAACCAAACTCTATACATAATGTTATAACCAAACTCTATACATAGTGGTATAAGTTATAACCAAACTCTATACATATTGGTATAACCACACTCTATGCATAGTGGTATAAGCAAAATCTAACCAAACTCTATACATATTGGTATAACCACACTCTATACATAGTGGTATAACCAAACTCTATACATAGTGGTATAACCAAACTCTATACATAGTGGTATAACCACACTCTATGCATAGTGATATAACCAAACTCTAACCAAACTCTATACATAGTGATATAACCAAACTCTATACATAGTGGTATAACCACACTCTATACATAGTGGTATAACCACACTATATGCATAGTGGTATAACCAAACTCTATACATATTGGTATAGCCAAACTCTATACATAGTGGTATAACCAAACTCTATGCATATTGGTATAACCAAACTCTATTCATATTGGTATAACCAAACTCTATGCATATTGATATAACAAAACTCTATTCATATTGGTATAACCAAACTCTATACATATTGGTATAACCAAACTATATGCATATTGGTATAACGAAACGCTATACATAGTGGTATAACCAAACTCTATACATATTGGTATAACCAAACTCTATACATATTGGTATAACCAAACTCTATACATATTGGTATAACCAAACTCTATACATAGTGGTATAACCAAACTCTATACAAAATGGTATAACCAAACTCTATACATAGTGGTATAACCAAACTCTATACATAATGTTATAACCAAACTCTATACATAGTGGTATAAGTTATAACCAAACTCTATACATATTGGTATAACCACACTCTATGCATAGTGGTATAAGCAAAATCTAACCAAACTCTATACATATTGGTATAACCACACTCTATACATAGTGGTATAACCAAACTCTATACATAGTGGTATAACCAAACTCTATACATAGTGGTATAACCACACTCTATCATATGTATAACCAAACTATCCAAACTCTATACATAGTGATATAACCAAACTCTATACATAGTGGTATAACCACACTCTATACATAGTGGTATAACCACACTATATGCATAGTGGTATAACCAAACTCTATACATATTGGTATAGCCAAACTCTATACATAGTGGTATAACCAAACTCTATACATATTGGTATAACCAAACTCTATACATAGTATATAACCAAACTCTATACATAGTGGTATAACCAAACTCTATACATATTGGTATAACCAAACTCTATACATAGTGGTATAACCAAACTCTATACATAGTGGTATAACCAAACTCTATACATATTGGTATAACTAAACTCTATACATAGTGGTATTACCAAACTCTATACATATTGGTATAACCAAACTCTTTACATATTGGTATAACCAAACTCTATACATAGTGGTATAACCAAACTCTATACATAGTGGTATAGCCAAACTCTATACATAGTGGTATAGCCAAACTCTATACATAGTGGTATAGCCAAACTCTATACATAGTGGTATAACCACACTCTATACATAGTGGTATAACCACACTCTATACATAGTGGTATAACCAACTCTATACATATGGTATAACCAAACTCTATACATAGTGGTATAACCAAACTCTATTCATATTGGTATAAACAAACTCTATGCATATTGGTATAACCAAACTCTATGCATAGTATATAACCAAACTCTATGCATATTGGTATAACCAAACTCTATACATATTGGTATAACCAAACTCTATACATATTGGTATAACCAAACTCTATGCATATTGGTATAACCAAACTCTATACATATTGGTATATCCAAACTCTATACATATTGGTATAACCAAACTCTATGCATATTGGTATAACCAAACTCTATTCATATTGGTATAACCAAACTCTATGCATATTGGTATAATCAAACTGTATTCATATTGGTATAACCAAACTCTATGCATAATGGTATAACGAAACGCTATACATAGTGGTATAACCAAACTCTATACATATTGGTATAACCAAGCTCTATACATATTGGTATAACCAAATTCTATACATATTGGTATAACCAAACTCTATACATATTGGTATAGCCAAACTCTATGCATAATGGTATAACCAAGCTCTATACATAGTATATAACCAAACTCTATGCATATTGGTATAGCCAAACTCTATGCATATTGGTATAACCAAACTCTATACATATTGGTATAACCAAACTCTATGCATATTGGTATAACCAAACTCTATTCATATTGGTATAACCAAACTCTATGCATATTGATATAACAAAACTCTATTCATATTGGTATAACCAAACTCTATACATATTGGTATAACCAAACTCTATGCATATTGGTATAACGAAACGCTATACATAGTGGTATAACCAAACTCTATACATATTGGTATAACCAAACTCTATACATATTGGTATAACCAAACTCTATACATATTGGTATAACCAAACACTATACATATTGGTATAACCAAACTCTATACAAAATGGTATAACCAAACTCTATACATATTGGTATAACCAAACTCTATACATAATGTTATAACCAAACTCTATACATAGTGGTATAAGTTATAACCAAACTCTATACATAGTGGTATAACCACACTCTATGCATAGTGGTATAAGCAAAATCTAACCAAACTCTATACATATTGGTATAACCACACTCTATACATAGTGGTATAACCAAACTCTATACATAGTGGTATAACCAAACTCTATACATAGTGGTATAACCACACTCTATGCATAGTGATATAACCAAACTCTAACCAAACTCTATACATAGTGATATAACCAAACTCTATACATAGTGGTATAACCACACTCTATACATAGTAGTATAACCACACTCTATGCATAGTGGTATAACCAAACTCTATACATATTGGTATAACCAAACTCTATGCATATTGGTATAACCAAACTCTATTCATATTGGTATAACCAAACTCTATGCATATTGATATAACAAAACTCTATTCATATTGGTATAACCAAACTCTATACATATTGGTATAACCAAACTCTATGCATATTGGTATAACCAAACTCTATACATAGTGGTATAACCAAACTCTATACATATTGGTATAACCAAACTCTATACATATTGGTATAACCAAACTCTATACATATTGGTATAACCAAACTCTATACATAGTGGTATAACCAAACTCTATACAAAATGGTATAACCAAACTCTATACATATTGGTATAACCAAACTCTATACATAATGTTATAACCAAACTCTATACATAGTGGTATAAGTTATAACCAAACTCTATACATAGTGGTATAACCACACTCTATGCATAGTGGTATAAGCAAAATCTAACCAAACTCTATACATATTGGTATAACCACACTCTATACATAGTGGTATAACCAAACTCTATACATAGTGGTATAGCCAAACTCTATACATAGTGGTATAACCAAACTCTATACATATTGGTATAACCAAACTATATACATAGTATATAACCAAACTCTATACATAGTGGTATAACCAAACTCTATACATATTGGTATAACCAAACTCTATACATAGTGGTATAACCAAACTCTATACATAGTGGTATAACCAAACTCTATACATATTGGTATAACTAAACTCTATACATAGTGGTATAACCAAACTCTATACATATTGGTATAACCAAACTCTATACATATTGGTATAACCAAACTCTATACATAGTGGTATAACCAAACTCTATACATAGTGGTATAGCCAAACTCTATACATAGTGGTATAACCAAACTCTATACATAGTGGTATAACCACACTCTATACATAGTGGTATAACCACACTCTATACATAGTGGTATAACCAAACTCTATACATAGTGGTATATCCACACTCTATACATAGTGGTATAACCAAACTCTATACATAGTGGTATAACCAAACTCTATACATAGTGGTATAACCACACTCTATGCATAGTGGTATAACCAAACTCTAACCAAACTCTATACATATTGGTATAACCACACTCTATACATAGTGGTATAACCAAACTCTATACATAGTGGTATAACCAAACTCTATACATAGTGGTATAGCCAAACTCTATACATAGTGGTATAACCAAACTCTATACATAGTGGTATAACCACACTCTATACATAGTGGTATAACCAAACTCTATACATAGTGGTATAACCAAACTCTATACATAGTGGTATAACCAAACTCTATACATAGTGGTATAACCAAACTCTATACATATTGGTATAACCAAACTCTATACATATTGGTATAACCAAACTCTATACATAGTATATAACCAAACTCTATGCATATTGGTATAACCAAACTCTATACATATTGGTATAACCAAACTCTATGCATATTGGTATAACCAAACTCTATTCATATTGGTATAACCAAACTCTATACATATTGGTATAACCAAACTCTATGCATATTGGTATAACCAAACTCTATACATAGTGGTATAACCAAACTCTATACATATTGGTATAACCAAACTCTATACATATTGGTATAACCAAACTCTATACATATTGGTATAACCAAACTCTATACATAGTGGTATAACCAAACTCTATACAAAATGGTATAACCAAACTCTATACATATTGGTATAACCAAACTCTATACATAATGGTATAACCAAACTCTATACATAGTGGTATAAGTTATAACCAAACTCTATACATAGTGGTATAACCACACTCTATGCATAGTGGTATAAGCAAAATCTAACCAAACTCTATACATATTGGTATAACCACACTCTATACATAGTGGTATAACCAAACTCTATACATAGTGGTATAGCCAAACTCTATACATAGTGGTATAACCAAACTCTATACATATTGGTATAACCAAACTATATACATAGTATATAACCAAACTCTCTACATAGTGGTATAACCAAACTCTATACATATTGGTATAACCAAACTCTATACATAGTGGTATAACCAAACTCTATACATAGTGGTATAACCAAACTCTATACATATTGGTATAACTAAACTCTATACATAGTGGTATAACCAAACTCTATACATATTGGTATAACCAAACTCTATACATATTGGTATAACCAAACTCTATACATAGTGGTATAACCAAACTCTATACATAGTGGTATAACCAAACTCTATACATAGTGGTATAACCAAACTCTATACATAGTGGTATAACCACACTCTATACATAGTGGTATAACCACACTCTATACATAGTGGTATAACCAAACTCTATACATAGTGGTATAACCACACTCTATACATAGTGGTATAACCAAACTCTATACATAGTGGTATAACCAAACTCTATACATAGTGGTATAACCACACTCTATGCATAGTGGTATAACCAAACTCTAACCAAACTCTATACATATTGGTATAACCACACTCTATACATAGTGGTATAACCAAACTCTATACATAGTGGTATAACCAAACTCTATACATAGTGGTATAGCCAAACTCTATACATAGTGGTATAACCAAACTCTATACATAGTGGTATAACCACACTCTATACATAGTGGTATAACCACACTCTATACATAGTGGTATAACCACACTCTATACATAATGGTATAACCAAACTCTATACATAGTGGTATAACCAAACTCTATTCATATTGGTATAAACAAACTCTATGCATATTGGTATAACCAAACTCTATACATAGTATATAACCAAACTCTATGCATATTGGTATAACCAAACTCTATACATATTGGTATAACCAAACTCTATACATATTGGTATAACCAAACTCTATGCATATTGGTATAACCAAATCTATACATAATGGTATAACCAAACTCTATAAATAATGGTATAACCAAACTCTATACGTATTGGTATAACCAAACTCTATGCATAATGGTATAACCAAACTCTATACATAGTATATAACCAAACTCTATGCATATTGGTATAGCCAAACTCTATGCATATTGGTATAACCAAACTCTATACATATTGGTATAACCAAACTCTATACATATTGGTATAACCAAACTCTATACATAGTGGTATAACCAAACTCTATACATAATGGTATAGCCAAACTCTATACATAGTGGTATAACCAAACTCTATTCATATTGGTATAACCAAACTCTATGCATATTGATATAACAAAACTCTATTCATATTGGTATAACCAAACTCTATACATATTGGTATAACCAAACTCTATGCATATTGGTATAACCAAACGCTATACATAGTGGTATAACCAAACTCTATACATATTGGTATAACCAAACTCTATACATATTGGTATAACCAAACTCTATACATATTGGTATAACCAAACTCTATACATATTGGTATAACCAAACTCTATACATATTGGTATAACCAAACTCTATACATATTGGTATAACCAAACTCTATACATATTGGTATAACCAAACTCTATACATATTGGTATAACCAAACTCTATACATATTGGTATAACCAAACTCTATACATAGTGGTATAACCAAACTCTATACATAGTGGTATAACCAAACTCTATACATAGTGGTATAACCACACTCTATGCATAGTGGTATAACCAAACTCTACCAAACTCTATACATATTGGTATAACCACACTCTATACATAGTGGTATAACCAAACTCTATACATAGTGGTATAACCAAACTCTATACATAGTGGTATAGCCAAACTCTATACATAGTGGTATAACCAAACTCTATACATAGTGGTATAACCACACTCTATACATAGTGGTATAACCACACTCTATACATAGTGGTATAACCACACTCTATACATAATGGTATAACCAAACTCTATACATAGTGGTATAACCAAACTCTATACATATTGGTATAAACAAACTCTATGCATATTGGTATAACCAAACTCTATACATAGTATATAACCAAACTCTATGCATATTGGTATAGCCAAACTCTATACATATTGGTATAACCAAACTCTATACATATTGGTATAACCAAACTCTATGCATATTGGTATAACCAAACTCTATACATATTGGTATATCCAAACTCTATACATATTGGTATAACCAAACTCTATGCATATTGGTATAACCATATCTATACATAATGGTATAACCAAACTCTATACATAATGGTATAACCAAACTCTATACATATTGGTATAACCAAACTCTATGCATAATGGTATAACCAAACTCTATCCATAGTATATAACCAAACTCTATGCATATTGGTATAGCCAAACTCTATGCATATTGGTATAACCAAACTCTATACATATTGGTATAACCAAACTCTATACATATTGGTATAACCAAACTCTATACATAGTGGTATAACCAAACTCTATACATAATGGTATAGCCAAACTCTATACATAGTGGTATAACCAAACTCTATTCATATTGGTATAACCAAACTCTATGCATATTGATATAACAAAACTCTATTCATATTGGTATAACCAAACTCTATACATATTGGTATAACCAAACTCTATACATATTGGTATAACCAAACTCTATACATAGTGGTATAACCAAACTCTATACATATTGGTATAACCAAACTCTATACATATTGGTATAACCAAACTCTATACATATTGGTATAACCAAACTCTATACATAGTGGTATAACCAAACTCTATACATAGTGGTATAACCAAACTCTATACATAGTGGTATAACCAAACTCTATACATAATGGTATAACCAAACTCTATACATAGTGGTATAAGTACCAAACTCTATACATAGTGGTATAACCACACTCTATGCATAGTGGTATAACCCAAACTCTATACATATTGGTATAACCACACTCTATACATAGTGGTATAACCAAACTCTATACATAGTGGTATAACCAAACTCTATACATAGTGGTATAACCACACTCTATGCATAGTGATATAACCAAACTCTAACCAAACTCTATACATAGTGGTATAACCAAACTCTATACATAGTGGTATAACCAAACTCTATACATAGTGGTATAACCAAACTCTATACATAGTGGTATAACCAAACTCTATACATATTGGTATAGCCAAACTCTATACATAGTGGTATAACCAAACTCTATACATATTGGTATAACCAAACTCTATACATAGTATATAACCAAACTCTATACATAGTGGTATAACCAAACTCTATACATATTGGTATAACCAAACTCTATACATAGTGGTATAACCAAACTCTATACATAGTGGTATAACCAAACTCTATACATATTGGTATAACTAAACTCTATACATAGTGGTATAACCAAACTCTATACATATTGGTATAACCAAACTCTATACATATTGGTATAACCAAACTCTATACATAGTGGTATAACCAAACTCTATACATAGTGGTATAGCCAAACTCTATACATAGTGGTATAACCAAACTCTATACATAGTGGTATAGCCACACTCTATACATAGTGGTATAACCACACTCTATACATAGTGGTATAACCAAACTCTATACATAGTGGTATAACCACACTCTATACATAGTGGTATAACCAAACTCTATACATAGTGGTATAACCAAACTCTATACATAGTGGTATAACCACACTCTAAACTCTATACATATTGGTATAACCAAACTCTATACATAGTGGTATAACCAAACTCTATACATAGTGGTATAACCAAACTCTATACATAGTGGTATAGCCAAACTCTATACATAGTGGTATAACCAAACTCTATACATAGTGGTATAACCAAACTCTATACATAGTGGTATAACCAAACTCTATACATAGTGGTATAACCACACTCTATACATAATGGTATAACCAAACTCTATACATAGTGGTATAACCAAACTCTATTCATATTGGTATAAACAAACTCTATGCATATTGGTATAACCAAACTCTATACATAGTATATAACCAAACTCTATGCATATTGGTATAGCCAAACTCTATACATATTGGTATAACCAAACTCTATACATATTGGTATAACCAAACTCTATGCATATTGGTATACCAAACTCTATACATATTGGTATAACCAAACTCTATGCATATTGGTATAACCAAACTCTATACATATTGGTATAACCAAACTCTATACATATTGGTATAACCAAACTCTATACATATTGGTATAACCAAACTCTATACATAATGGTATAACCAAACTCTATACATATTGGTATAACCAAACTCTATGCATAATGGTATAACCAAACTCTATACATAGTATATAACCAAACTCTATGCATATTGGTATAGCCAAACTCTATACATATTGGTATAACCAAACTCTATACATATTGGTATAGCCAAACTCTATACATAGTGGTATAACCAAACTCTATACATAGTATATAACCAAACTCTATGCATATTGGTATAGCCAAACTCTATACATATTGGTATAACCAAACTCTATACATAGTGGTATAACCAAACTCTATACATATTGGTATAGCCAAACTCTATACATAGTGGTATAACCAAACTCTATACATAGTGGTATAACCAAACTCTATGCATATTGGTATAACCAAACTATATACATATTGTATAACCAAACTCTATACATAGTGGTATAACCAAACTCTATACATAGTGGTATAACCAAACTCTATACATATTGGTATAACCAAACTCTATACATAGTGGTATAACCAAACTCTATACATATTGGTATAACCAAACTCTATACATAGTGGTATAACCAAACTCTATACATAATGGTATAACCAAACTCTATACATAGTGGTATAACCAAACTCTATACATATTGGTATAACCAAACTCTATACATAGTGGTATAAACCAAACTCTATACATATTGGTATAACCAAACTCTATACATAGTGGTATAACCAAACTCTATACATAGTGGTATAACCAAACTCTATACATAGTGGTATAACCATAACTCTATACATAGTGGTATAACCAAACTCTATACATAGTGGTATAACCAAACTCTATACATAGTGGTATAACCAAACTCTATACATAGTGGTATAACCAAACTCTATACATATTGGTATAACCAAACTCTATACATAGTGGTATAACCAAACTCTATACATATTGGTATAACCAAACTCTATACATAGTATATAACCAAACTCTATACATAGTGGTATAACCAAACTCTATACATATTGGTATAACCAAACTCTATACATAGTGGTATAACCAAACTCTATACATAGTGGTATAACCAAACTCTATACATATTGGTATAACTAAACTCTATACATAGTGGTATAACCAAACTCTATACATATTGGTATAACCAAACTCTATACATAGTGGTATAACCAAACTCTATACATAGTGGTATAACCAAACTCTATACATAGTGGTATAACCAAACTCTATACATAGTGGTATAACCAAACTCTATACATAGTGGTATAACCAAACTCTATACATAGTGGTATAACCACACTCTATACATAGTGGTATAACCAAACTCTATACATAGTGGTATAACCAAACTCTATACATAGTGGTATAACCAAACTCTATACATATTGGTATAACAAACTCTATGCATATTGGTATAACCAAACTCTATACATAGTTATAACCAAACTCTATGCATATTGGTATAACCAAACTCTATACATATTGGTATAACCAAACTCTATACATATTGGTATAACCAAACTCTATACATATTGGTATAACCAAACTCTATACATATTGGTATAACCAAACTCTATACATATTGGTATAACCAAACTCTATACATATTGGTATAACCAAACTCTATACATATTGGTATAACCAAACTCTATGCATATTGGTATAATCAAACTTATCATATTGGTATAACCAAACTCTATGCATATGGTATAACAAACTCTATACATAGTGGTATAACCAAACTCTATACATATTGGTATAACCAAACTCTATACATATTGGTATAACCAAACTCTATACATATTGGTATAACCAAACTCTATACATATTGGTATAACCAAACTCTATACATATTGGTATAACCAAACTCTATACATATTATAACCAAACTCTATGCATATTGGTATACCAAACTCTATGCATATTGGTATAACCAAACTCTATACATATTGGTATAACCAAACTCTATACATATTGGTATAACCAAACTCTATACATATTGGTATAACCAAACTCTATACATATTGGTATAACCAAACTCTATACATATTGGTATAACCAAACTCTATACATATTGGTATAACCAAACTCTATACATATTGGTATAACCAAACTCTATACATAGTGGTATAACCAAACTCTATACATATTGGTATAACCAAACTCTATACATAGTGGTATAACCAAACTCTATACATAGTGGTATAACCAAACTCTATACATAGTGGTATAACCAAACTCTATACATAGTGGTATAACCAAACTCTATACATAGTGGTATAACCAAACTCTATACATAGTGGTATAACCAAACTCTATACATATTGGTATAGCCAAACTCTATACATAGTGGTATAACCAAACTCTATCATATGGTATAACCACTCTATGTATATTGGTGTAACCAAACTCTATACATAATGGTATAACCAAACTCTATGTATATTGGTGTAACCAAACTCTATGCATAGTGGTATAACCAAACTCTATACATAATGGTATAACCAAACTCTATGTATATTGGTGTAACCAAACTCTATGCATAGTGGTGTAACCAAACTCTATACATAATGGTATAACCAAACTCTATGTATATTGGTGTAACCAAACTCTATGCATAGTGGTATAACCAAATTCTATGCATAGTGGTATAGCCAAACTCTATGCATAATGGTATAACCAAACTCTATACATATTGGTATAACCAAACTCTATACATATTGGTATAACCAAACTCTATGCATATTGGTATAACCAAACTCTATACATATTGGTATAACCAAACTCTATACATATTGGTATAACCAAACTCTATACATATTGGTATAACCAAACTCTATACATAGTGGTATAACCAAACTCTAACCAAACTCTATACATAGTGGTATAACCAAACTCTAACCAAACTCTATACATAATGGTATAACCAAACTCTAACCAAACTCTATACATAGTGTTATAACAAAACTCTATACATATTGGTATAACCAAACTCTATACATAGTGGTATAACCAAACTCTATGCATATTGGTATAACCAAACTCTATACATAGTGGTATAACCAAACTCTATGCATATTGGTATAACCAAACTCTATACATAGTGGTATAACCAAACTGTATACATATTGGTATAATCAAACTCTATACATAGTATATAACCAAACTCTATGCATATTGTATAACCAAACTCTATACATATTGGTATAACCAAACTCTATACATAGTGGTATGACCACACTCTATACATATTGGTATAACCAAACTCTATACATATTGGTATAACCAAACTCTATACATATTGGTATAACCAAACTCTATACATATTGGTATAACCAAACTGTATACATATTGGTATAATCAAACTCTATGCATAATGGTATAACCACACTCTATGCATATTTGTATAACCAAACTCTATACATAGTATATAACCAAACTCTATGCATATTGTTATAGCCAAACTATATACATATTGGTATAACCAAACTCTATGCATATTGGTATAACCAAACTCTATTCATATTGGTATAACCAAACTCTATGCATATTGGTATAATCAAACTCTATTCATATTGGTATAACCAAACTCTATGCATATTGGTATAATCAAACTCTATTCATATTGGTATAACCAAACTCTATGCATATTGGTATAACCAAACTCTATTCATATTGGTATAACGAAACGCTATACATAGTGGTATAACCAAACTCTATACATATTGGTATAACCAAACTCTATACATATTCGTATAACCAAACTATTATACATATTGGTATAACCAAACTCTATACATATTGGTATAGCCAAACTCTATGCATAATGGTATAACCAAGCTCTATACATAGTATATAACCAAACTCTATGCATATTGGTATAGCCAAACTCTATGCATATTGGTATAACCAAACTCTATACATATTGGTATAACCAAACTCTATGCATATTGGTATAACCAAACTCTATTCATATTGGTATAACCAAACTCTATGCATATTGATATAACAAAACTCTATTCATATTGGTATAACCAAACTCTATACATATTGGTATAACCAAACTATATGCATATTGGTATAACGAAACGCTATACATAGTGGTATAACCAAACTCTATACATATTGGTATAACCAAACTCTATACATATTGGTATAACCAAACTCTATACATAGTGGTATAACCAAACTCTATACATAGTGGTATAACCAAACTCTATACATATTGGTATAACCACACTCTATACATAGTGGTATAACCAAACTCTAACCAAACTCTATACATATTGGTATAACCAAACTCTATACATAGTGGTATAACCAAACTCTATACATAGTGGTATAACCAAACTCTATACATAGTGGTATAACCAAACTCTATACATAGTGGTATAGCCAAACTCTATACATAGTGGTATAACCAAACTCTATACATAGTGGTATAACCACACTCTATACATAGTGGTATAACCAAACTCTATACATAGTGGTATAACCACACTCTATACATAGTGGTATAACCAAACTCTATACATAGTGGTATAACCACACTCTATGCATATTGGTATAACCAAACTCTATACATAGTGGTATAACCAAACTCTATACATATTGGTATAACCAAACTCTATACATAGTGGTATAACCAAACTCTATACATATTGGTATAACCAAACTCTATACATATTGGTATAACCAAACTCTATGCATAATGGTATAACCAAACTCTATACATAGTATATAACCAAACTCTATGCATATTGGTATAGCCAAACTCTATACATATTGGTATAACCAAACTCTATACATATTGGTATAGCCAAACTCTATACATAGTGGTATAACCAAACTCTATACATAGTGTATAACCAAACTCTATGCATATTGGTATAACCAAACTCTATACATATTGGTATAACCAAACTCTATACATAGTGGTATAACCAAACTCTATACATATTGGTATAACCAAACTCTATACATAGTGGTATAACCAAACTCTATACATAGTGGTATAACCAAACTCTATGCATATTGGTATAACCAAACTCTATAAATATTGTATAACCAAACTCTATACATAGTGGTATAACCAAACTCTATACATAGTGGTATAACCAAACTCTATACATAGTGGTATAACCAAACTCTATGTATATTGGTATAACCAAACTATATGCATATTGTATAACCAAACTCTATACATAGTGGTATAACCAAACTCTATACATAATGGTATAACCAAACTCTATACATAGTGGTATAACCAAACTCTATACATAATGGTATAACCAAACTCTATACATAGTGGTATAAGTTATAACCAAACTCTATACATAGTGGTATAACCAAACTCTATACATATTGGTATAACCAAACTCTATACATAGTGGTATAACCAAACTATATACATATTGGTATAACCAAACTCTATACATAATGGTATAACCAAACTATATACATAGTGGTATAACCAAACTCTATACATAAAGGTATAACCAAACTCTATACATATTGGTATAACCAAATTCTATACATATTGGTATAACCAAACTCTATACATATTGGTATAACCAAACTCTATACATATTGGTATAACCAAACTCTATACATAGTGGTATAACCAAACTCTATACATAGTGGTATAGCCAAACTCTATACATAGTGGTATAACCAAACTCTATACATAGTGGTATAACCACACTCTATACATAGTGGTATAACCAAACTCTATACATAGTGGTATAACCAAACTCTATACATAGTGGTATAACCAAACTCTATACATAGTGGTATAACCACACTCTATGCATAGTGGTATAACCAAACTCTATACATATTGGTATAACCACACTCTATACATAGTGGTATAACCAAACTCTATACATAGTGGTATAACCAAACTCTATACATAGTGGTATAGCCAAACTCTATACATAGTGGTATAACCAAACTCTATACATAGTGGTATAACCACACTCTATACATAGTGGTATAACCACACTCTATACATAGTGGTATAACCAAACTATATACATAGTGGTATAACCAAACTCTATGCATATTGGTATAACGAAACTCTATACATAGTGGTATAACCAAACTCTATACATATTGGTATAACCAAACTCTATACATATTGGTATAACCAAACTCTATACATATTGGTATAACCAAACTCTATACATAGTGGTATAGCCAAACTCTATGCATAGTGGTATAACCAA